>CP032579.1:32738195-33383725 GCA_008044935.1 Gossypium turneri | reverse complement strand
GCAGTGGAGATGCTTGAGCTTGATCTGGCTCAACTAGTATTCAATCAGGCAGTTGGTCATGCCAAGAAGGTACATGCTAGATATCTCTTACCATTTTCATATTTGATTTTCCCAGTTCCTGAGCTTAAGATGCGAGAGTACGTTCTTAAGCTTAAGTTTTCTCTCAAGTGGTTGGAGGGTAAACATATTACTACTACAAAGATAGTAGAGGAGGGAGTTAATCAAATATTTTCTTACGAGATTTTGATATTTAGTCCTAATCATTTTTACTTTTATAATTATATTTAAGAATAAAATCCTTGGTTAAATAAAGATGGAAATCAATTTATAAACTTCATTTGACATTTCTATGGAGAGACAAATCTGATCGTAGTCTTTAGTTTTGTTGTACATAGGGATATTATTCTAGCTGTTGAAGCGGTTTCGATTATCAAACAAGAATTTAGGTCTTTTGCATTTATTGCAAACCAAGTAAATAAACAAACAAACAAGCGGAGACTATTAGAATCAATTTTTTGTACGCATTCATGTAAGTTTCAAAGATTTGATTTTAGAACAAATTAGCCCAACTTGGGTCGTAAACAATTCCTTAAAACTCTCTCATTATTCAATTACCATACCAAGATTTCTCATCATATTTTAGTTCAACTGTAAATAGACAACTCATTGTTTTGATTTTCTTTTTCAAAACTAAATTTTGATAAAAATAGGAGAATTGAAGTCCAAGTTTTGACACCATCAACTCTTTCACTTTGGTTTTGAAAACTTGTGGTTTTGGGAATTATTGTTGGCACCGGGCCATGCAAGTTGATGCTCTTCATTGTCTTTTTCTTTTCCAAATTGGCATCCATGTAACCAGGGTCGAAGCTAGAAAATTGTATTATTGAAAAAGTCAAAGTGTAATTTTATCATTATACTAATATGCAATTTCATAAAAACGTAAGGAACTAAATGACAAATCTACCTCCCCCACTCACAATTAACTCAAAAGTAGAACTGTTTGTGGATTAATTTGATGTATTTTGAGTATATTTTTCAATTTCAGTTCTTCTTAATTGATGTTATTACTTTAAAATAATATAAAACATAATTATATATATATTTATAATTAAATTTAAATAAAAATATTTTTTAACAGTGAAACAGACTGTTTGGCAGAGCAACCTCAACTTGTAAGGAAAAGGAAAAATCAAAATGAGCATAAAAGAGACATCGCTTCACAAAAGTTGCAGTGAAATTGTATAAGAAAATGGAAGTGGCCCATCTCAATTCCTCAACATTATCGTAAAAATACAAGTGTAAATTTCCTAGTCATACTTGTCGTCTCTCGTCTTGTAACTGTGTTTGAATTTTCCACAATTTTACTCATGTCTTCGTCATCCCCTCTTTTTCTTTTAGAGAGGAAAAAAGGGAATTTGTTGGATGGCTGAGTGGGTGGGTGGGTGGGTGATGGGATAAAGTTAAGCCGCTATTCTGATTAATTTATTTAATATCTAAAAAATTTAAATTTTTAATTAATAAATAAATAATAATTGAAACCAGATGAATCTGAAATCATGCCGTTGGACATGTTTATAAAAAAATCAACTAGTTGGTTCCAATTCACATGATTTTATCACTTAAAAACAAAGAAAACACATGACCTTATCTCCACTTTACGTCATACATCAAATTTAAAATTGTTGTATGCTTTGGTAATGTAAACATCATTAAACTGGTTCCCTTACAACTTTAATATAAAAATGACATAAATTTATTCTTCAGAAAATGGTAATTTTTTTTATGAAAGGTGTTGCTACTATGCCAATTTTTATGGATTCCATCCTTTCATTATAATTTGATCTTTTCCACTTTTCAAGTGTGTATTTTTAGATTTCTATGCCAATTTTTTCACCAATTCTGCCAAATAATTTGTTGTGACTTATTTCTTTTTAAAGATGGGGTGATGTGATATAAATACATTGACTTTTCTATCTTGTTCGAAAATTTTTTAACTTTTTTCCTTAATTTAAAAGAGCAAAAAAGAAAATGTATGAAAAATGCCAAGATATGTCTGCCATATATCATTATATGGCTAAAAAAAATAAGCGACGCCAAATTATTCGATAGAATTAATGAAAATAAGTTGGTCTTAAGACTAATACATTTAGAAAATGCATAAAGATAAATTTAGTTCTAGCCTTTACACATTTTGTTATTTTGATTCTTATTTTTTTTTAGGGTTATTTTGGCTCTCAACCTTTAAATTTTAGTCAAATTGTTTTATTTTTGACAGAGAAAGTGTCTGAATTGTTAAAATTTCAATGACATTGACCTGACAACTCAAGTGACTTTTTATGTATACTTCACTTCTAACATGAATAAATTTTCTAAAATCTTTTATGCACTTTTTTTAAAACTTTTTGATTTTTAATTATTTTTTAAAAATTTTTTGAACTTTGATGAACTTTTTATGCCAAAAAGCACACAATTTGACTAAATTTTAAAGGTTGAGGGCCAAAATGATAAAATTAGTAAATATTAAGGGCTAAATTTATCATTATACTTTCAGAAAAATAAAGAACTAAAAATAATCAAATTATGGTAGAGGAACTAAATCTGTCAAAACGCACAATACAGGGACTTTATATAGAATTTGACCAAAAAATTTGCATAAACTATTTTTGCTATATGATTCTTTTTCGAACCAGCTGTCAATTTTTATATAAATTTACTTATATTATAATTATTAATTAGATGTTTGCTATAAATTTTTAATATATATTTATTAAATTAATTCTAATAAATAAAAATATTTAATTATGTCAAATTATAGTTATAGTTTCTCTACTATGTTTAAAGTTATGCTTTTGTATCTATACTTTAATTTAACATTATTTGGTTCCTCTATTTTAATAATATAATTAATGACTCTAAATAATTGATACATTATCGGTGTTTTACTACCAATCACAAGTTTGTATTGTATGCAGTACTCGTACTAAAAATTATAATCAATGATTGCTTTATCAACCACCATCTACTTTAGAGATTCCTCCTGAAACATTTTTCAACTACAAGGGTTCACTATCTTCCCATGAATTAGTGAATTAGGTAGGATTTTCTTTTTTTGCAGAAACACTACAAGGGTTCACTATCTTTCCATTAATTAGTGAATTAGGTAGGATTTTTTTTTTTTTACAGAAACAGACAACGAATTAATTTTCATAAATTCGATTTCATCATAAATGCGAAATACTTATCTTATAAAAATGACAAATAAAAAAAAACAGCGGGAGAGATAAAAAGATATAGGGTTGTTTGTCTATTTGGCAAGTCAAACACGGGCTAGTTCATAGATCTTTGGGCTTTGATTACCAAGGAATAGAGACGTTACAAATAAAGCTTGAGGATTGGCATTTCATTGCTGTTATTTTATATGTATATACTTACAATTATCTACGTTTTCAATGTGCCTATGATGTAGCATCAAGAGGACTGTATTCCAATTAAAATGCTTAATTGAGTAAAAATTTTGACGGAAAATGGATATTAATTATATTATTATTATTATTGAAAATTATTACTGATAATAATACACGGCTTTGTGATAAATATAACGTAAGGTATGGTGGATTTTCAAAACTACGACATTAATTGAGTCCCACACTCCACTTTTTAAATGGTACGTGGGAACATGGAAGATTCAACCCTTCATCTAAACACAACTTTTGCCTACTTTTATGCTCCAATTGACCCTCCTCATCCATACCATACATACACTATGCAAGATTTTCTATAAAGAAATAATTAATTATATTATAAATTTTTTTAAAAAAAAGTAAGATTCTAGCAACGAAGAAAGAATCTCAAAATGTTTTTTTAATGAAAAAAAAATTAATAAAGAGAAGTCAACCTTCTCAAGTTCTCATCAACTTGTGGTATTATTGCTTTTTATAAAAATCAATTTTGGACAGCTTAACATTCAAAATCAAAAGAGGCCATCATTTTTTCATCAACAAAATATCCATTGACTTCAATTCTAACTTCCATTTTTACGAAAACAAATAGCTTAATATTTTTCTATTGCTTGAAATTTTGAATCTTTCCTCATACAATTAGAAAATACTATAAAATAGCAATTTCCTTACGTTGACTAGCTAGCTAATGCATTGCAGAAAATATAATCTCAGTGATTGGTCCAACCTAGCAGAATAATTTGAATAAACGCACCACATGGTGAGCTAAAAGAGTTGAAATTTTGTATTTATATAAAAACACAAATAAGAAATGTTACCTTTGTTAGAAGCAAACGGGATGTGTTCTATACACTCTTACTTATGTATCCTTAAGTTCAAAGGAGACATGATTTCTAAGTCTAGTTGATAAATCAAGATTATGTATCAAACTGTGATTATTAGTCGCAGAGGATGGTTCTCAGTTTGTCTTGTTTAATTGGGATGGTCACACAGTTATTTGATAAATTCTCATTTTGTATAAATTATAAGTTGTAATATGGTGGTTGTTCATCTCATCCCTTAATCATGAAGTCAAAGGTTTAATCGTGATAAAGAAAATTAATCACTGTTACAGACGATAGATATCCTAATTTCGAAAAAAGAAAACAGAAAAGGATAGCTTGCAGTGAAGAAATTTGAATGTTTCCAAAGTTACCAAAAATAAAATGAAAACAAACTATTTACATCAATTTCAAGCTATTGCAACACTGAACGAGTTTGAGTTGAAGAATGTATGCCTGATCGGAAAATGAACACGTGCATAGAATATTGCTTTTTTGGGGCTTAAAATAATAAATAAGACTTGAATTTTATGATTATTATTTTATATAAGTAATTGTTATAAGGGATCATCTCACCCAAGTCAACTACCTCAACCAAAAGGATGAACATCGAGGAGCTCATCTTTTATGACTAAGAAACCCCTCACTCAAAAACAGGGCTCGCTTAATAACGTCAGGTGAGCGATCTCAAGGGACCCCCTGCCTTGAGAGGATGTCTCACCAAATAGTTCGAGATCGCCGCATCAACGAAGACTAAGACACCACCAATATCTTACTTATATAACACATAGGCAAACAACACATTAAAGTTTACTTCAAGTCTCTATACTATATTATAAACTTCATTTTAATCTATCTATGATCAAAAGTAACGTTTTAGTCTCTATATATTTGAAAAGCTAACATTTTAATCTCTGCATGTTAATTTTACCGTTAATGGAATGGTATGATTGGTGTCTGACATACCATTAAATCAAATTAAAAAGTTAAACAACAGCTTTGAAGAATGAGTAGAGGTTAGAAATTGATTTTTCTTTTACCCCATATTGTTTTCAATTTTTTTTTTACATAATTGTTGTGTTTAAATTATTTGTGGTTTGGTCCATTCCATTACCATTAAGTCACGCCATTCCATTTATTTTCAAGACCAATAAGCTTTTAATTTGATTTAATATTTAATTTAATGTCATATCAATCACGGTTAAGCAAAGTCATTCCATTAATGACAAAGTTAATGTGTAGGGACTAAAATGTCAATTTTTAAATGTACATGGACTAAAATATTCCTTTTAATAGTAAAGCGATTAAAATGAACTTTTTGATGTGGTACAAGGACTTGTAGTAAACTTTAACCACAAATAACATGTCACATCAATTGTACTTGGGAACCCTTCGATAGGGTATCAAACCTCCAATCACATCTAAATTCACATGCTACAAGCTCACCACGAATCAATTTGTTATTCTCTATGACTTAACATCTCTACCTAAAGGACATACTTGGAAGGGTATAAACCCTAAAATCTAGTGACTAGACCTATTGAAGACACTTTAACCAAACAAAAACTTTGCCATATTATCCTCAAATTCTAACCGCTCAACTTTGAGAACCACCAATATTAGCTGTCGTCACCACTATGCAAACCACTGCCTTCTAATTTACCCTTAACATTAAATTAACAATTTGGCATCATCTATGAGAAAAAAATAAATAAATGTCTCTTCTACACAAAGATAACCCCACTCCTGATCATCATAACCAAGAAATCCAAGAAAGTTTTCGGCAATACTACATTTAAGCCACATTAATGCCATTTAACACAGTCAATCAATTTAAGAAAATAGGAGAGGATTACCAAGTTAGATTTCCTTATGATTACTTTTACTCTTAATATCTTACATATCCAAACCAAATGCATGAACAACCACAAGTATACACTTATCAAACTCAACCATCATTCCACCACCACCCAGAGTACACACCTCTAATGATCCTACTCCAAAAAGCCCAATAACAGGGGCAAATCCCACCTACCAACATAACTTCTGCAATACTCAAAACTACAAAAACAAATAATGTTGCTTCAAGCCCAACTTCAACAAGAAGAAGAAACTTTGCAACATAATAACCAATTGATAAAAGAATTATGAGTGACTCGTAATTTGCATGATTTCCAATCACCTTTAAGATAAGAAGATGTGACCTCTTCCATTTCAATCAGTCAAGGTAACCTCAGGCTAGACAAAGAACATTGCGAATAATATTAGCCTCAAAGTTTTTAACCTCGACATCCTAACACCATGTTAGAAGATCCAATATAGAAAAAAATTATAATCCTTGGGAAGAGTTAAGTCAAAGAAAGTTAAATAAGGCAAATGATCCCTTGGCCATTGAAATTATCAAGGAGCTTGTACCTCAACCTCACAAACCTTAAAAAGAGACATATGATGGTACAAATGACCCTACATGTAACACTCATTTGTTCGATCTAGTTCCCTGAGTGTAGTATATTCATTTTGTATACTTGTATTTTTCAAAAAATTTGATTTAATAAATATCCATTGATTACATTAATAGTCTTTGTATATTATCCTCATTGTTTTTACACGTAAAGAAAAATAGAATCAAATATTGGTTCACTGGTTATCTAACGTTTAACTAATACTAAGTGGTATTACATGGTCAGATTGTAATACGAAAAGATAGCTTATATTAGCTGATAAACCTAAACATGTCCATAGTCTAATAAAAAATGAGCAAACAGATTGAAAGACTAATATACCACCTATCAAGTCCAAATGAGGAGATGTTTTGTCTTCAGCATCGAAGTAGATGACTCTCAGAAGATAGAGACAGATGTGACTAACTGGACTGACAGTTCATCGGGCAAAACCTAAGTAGAATAGATACTAGATTCGTTTATGGATTTTTTTTATTTGTAAATTTCATAGTGTGGCATACCTTAATCTTGAGTGGATGATGGACGATGTATGCGTGACTTGTATACTTTAATGTAAGTAAAAGCCTGAGTTCAAATTGATAAGGAACTAAAAACTAGTGCGTTGAGTATATGACTTCTGTAGTGTATAGCATCATTTACAATAATGGAATTCACAGCCCAACTAATAGGTAAATGATATTATTTCATTGGCATTACATGATAGATGAAAAGTAAAACATGGTCACGGGTCATTTTTCTTTGTCGTAAATGACTTGATTACCATCTTTATGGTAAAAGACTTTATTACCATTTGATAGTAATTGATTTTTCATGAAGAAAAATATAATGGTTACCATGAGATAAAATAGGATCATATTGAGAGAACGAATTTATCCCAAAGAGATTAAGGATATCCTATATGTTGGATCTAGTACCCTAAGTGTAGTATTTTCGTCTGTGAACACTTGTAATTTTTTCAAATAAATTGGTTAATAAAACAAATTCATGGATTACATTAATATACTTTGTATAATTGTCCTCATGTGGTTTTTGCACGCAAAGTAAAATAGGAGGAAATGTTGTTCACTGGTTGTCTAATGTTTAATCTAATACTAAGCGGTATTATGTGGTCGGATCGTAATATGGAAAGACAACGCATTTTAGTAGACGAACCTAAACATGTCCTTAGTCTAATCGAAATTGAGCAAATCGATTGAAAGACTAATATGTTTTCTATCAAGTCTAATTGGGGAGATGTTTTGTCTTGGACATCAAAGCGGATGACTCCCAGAAGATAGAGACATAGATGTGATTGACTGAACTGGTAGTACATCGGACAAGACCCGAGAAGAATATATTTTGAATTTGTTTATGGATTTATTCACTTGTAATGTTCATAGTATGGCATACCTAAATCCTGAGTAGATGATGGACTATGTATGCATGACTCGTATACTTTGATGTAAGTAAAAGCCAAAGTTCAAATAAATTAGGAACCAAAAGCTGGTGTGTTGGGTATACAACTTCTATAGTATGTAGCATCATTTACAATAGTAGAATTCTGTAACACTCAGATTTTCCTTAATTGACCTGAAATATATGAAAGTTAGCACTAAATTGAAGAAAGAAGTCATAAGTTGGCGGTCTCTACTGGAAAATCAGGAAAAAATGAAACAAAATTGGACAATGTTGAAATCTGATTCTGGTTTGGTTGGTCTTTTAATGGGGGACAAAATGATTGTCAATGGATGGTTTCTAAACGGTTGAAAACCGTGCGAGAAGGGCTATAAATAATTGGCAAATGACTTCTCAGGGAGGATTCAACTCAATTCTCTATCATTTTCCTCTCTTCTTCATCTTCTTCCTTGGGAGCTCCGAAAAAAGATAGTTACGGGAAATCCCTGAATGAAGTGATGATCATAAGGTTCGAGTAGAGAAAGTAGAGAATCCAGCAAACTGGTAAAGTACTAAGACCTTCGATGTTTGTAAGTTTAAGGAATAAAGTTAAGGATTTCTAGAACCATTTTATGGTTCTACATGTTTCTAGAAAATTGAGTTTTAAGTTAAAGATTCTAAGTTTAACTCATGGTTGGTTATAATACTTAACTGTCGGGCGTGTAACCTCCCCAACCCTGCATAGACATTATGGCCAGATCGTGAAGACTACATTAGTCACCGAAATGACTAAGTAACCCTACAGACCATAAAAACCCTCATTCAACTCACTTTGGAAAAGTACAGTTGCATTTGAGTTAGTTTGAAAATCATACATTTATTAAGTTTTCTACTCTTAAGTCCCATTTTTGTTATTGATGGTGACGATTTTAAAAACTCGTTGTTTGTTTCTTGTTTTGCAAAATTTCATTATCTTTTAATGCAACAGAAAAATACTATTCATGTCTGGTTTTAATTAGGTCAAGTAACATGCATTTTTCAATTAACTTATAAAACCATTGTGTTGAATAATGCATGCATAAGCCCAAATACAAAACCATAAACCATAGTCCAAAATTAAACTTTACAATCCAAAAACTGAATAAATACTTATTAACAATTACCAATAGTAAAATAGTCCGAAGTTCATGCTACATTCGCATGTCGGGCCCAATCCTAGTCTCGATCATTACCTGAGATGTTAAGACTAGAGGGTGAGCTTAAAATGGCTTAGTATGAGTCAACAACAATATAATCATACAATAAATGAACAAACCATGCTAACATTGTCAATCTCGATGCAATGGCATGCTTAACATGCGTATCAATAGTCAGTGTCAGTATATGCCTTGCATACTTTTTATTTTCAATAACAGTGGCATGCATACGTGTTTTCCATACAATCATTTTCACATATGGTATGTAATTTTGATTTCATACAAGCTCAATATCATACATGACATTTTACATGCTCAATAATCAGTGTCTCAAAACTTAGTAAGCTATACATGCATACAATTCACATACTTCCAACAAAGCTTAGCAAACAGAAGTTTTTCATACCAAACATGCTATCATCCAATTACATCACAATGTCATACATCATATTTAGCTCATACACATCACAACCAGTCCCAACAGGGCTTTTAACAATCGAGCTTTCAAGTAGTGTACGTACCTACCTTGGCACCTCCTTATTAGCAATTAGGCCATTCGACCATTCCAAAACCAGAAAGTAAATTTTCCATTTAAACATATTTTATACAAATTTTTACTAATTAAAATAAAGGAAAATACCCACGGCTTAAAAGAGCAAGCCTGTATCACTAATACGCAAAGTCTGCGCTATTACACTTAGACTTCAAACGTGCCTAAAACCAAATTATAACAGTTAACATGATAGAATATTGTTAAAAGAAGCCTTGAAACACCCACTAAGGGTTCGGCCAAATCAGTGTTACACCAGTTAATTTTCAGATCCAATGCGACAAAGTTACTTACGCTGATTTCATGCGAAACAAGGGCACGAATGAAATCTGACTTCACTGCTAATCCAGGACGTTCAAATCAATATCTACATCTAAAATATAATTGAAAATAATTAAATTAAATCCAATTACAAAACCTAGAACAATCAGCCATTACATCCCCTTTTAACGAAAATAATACTACGTAGTTACTCGTAACAAATTGCACTTACGCTTTCTGTTTTACTAGATCCGAGTTGCTAAAGGAATGGGATCGATCACACATATGATAAATAAGATTAAAGACTTATTAGAATAGAGGAATAATTACTTTAACTTTTCTGGAGAGGGGCAGCAAAAAGAAGAAAAACGATAAGTCCATAGTGGTGATCCAAGGGATGACACACCACCACAATCGGTACAACAATGGGATGTTTTTGTTCGACACCAAAAGGGGAATTTAAGGGCTGGTTAAGGGCTAATTTTAGGCTTGAAAAGCAAAGGAAAAGAAGGCTAAAACCAGTAGCACAAAACAACAATTAAAGGCTCAATATGGCAACCAACAAAGAGGGCCTTGGGGGTGACAGACACTACCAACGGCGACAGCTCTAGGGCTGCTTTGAGGCAGTTCAAAAAAGGTGTTTAGGGTTGAATGGGGATGATTTGAAAATTAAAAAATAAATGAGGTCTCAGCAAAACAACAACTTAAAATCAGTAACAAAAGAAATAAGAGAAAGGAGAGGAAGAGTGACACTTACACTAAGAAGAGAATGAGCAGCACAATAGAGGTTGGATGGCTATAGCAAAAGAAAATATGACAAAATGTTGAACAACAATTGAAAATGTTATATTTATACCTAGGTTAACTAGGCTGGCAGTACAAAAATAGGAGGAAAAAATTAGCAAGAATTTAGTCGTTTTGCAATGGAAAATAATTGAATTCAGGTCCCTAAGATATTTAAACTACCTCATTATTTTCTCTTAACCACTAAGTCAATTACTCATTCTTGAAATAATTCAATAAACTTTAATCCAAAAATTTGGAATGTTACAACTCTCCCCTCCTGAAAGAAATTTCAGCCTTAAAATTTACCTGATTCAAAGAGATTAGGATAGTGGAGCCAAATCGCGTCTTTTGGCTCCCAAGTAGCCTCTTTAGTGCCATGATTCCTCCAAAGCACCTTAAGCAAAGGAATATGTTTCCTCCTCAAAACTTTAATCTCTCGATCTAAAATCTAGATAGGCTCTTTCTTAAAAGATAGATCTCGTCTAACTTCGATCTCCTCAATCAGAGTAATGTTAGAGGGTCAAATCGATACCGTCTCAACATCGAGACATGGAAAACATCATGAATGCAATCTAACTCTGGAGGCAACTCAAGCTGGTATGTCATTGGACCAATCCTTTTAAGTATCCGATAAGATCCAATGAACCCAGGGCTCAACTTGCCCTTTCGACCAAACCTCATAATTTTCTTCCATGGAGCAACCTTAGGAAAGACTTGATCTCCATCACTAACTTCTATGTCCTTTCATTTTAAATCAGCATAAGACTTCTGTCTATCCAAAGCTGCCTTTTAATTTGTCTTGAATTAAACGAACCTTATCCTCAATCTCTAGAACCAATTTTGAACCTAAGATTTTCCTCTCGCCCAATTCAGTTCAACATAAGGGTGAGCGACACTTATGACCATAAAGGAGCCTCGTATGGTGTCATCTGGATATTGGACTAGAAGATGTTATTATAGCAGAACTCAACCAATGGAAGATGCCCTTCCCAACTACCCTGAAAATCAATCATACAACTCCTCAGCATATCCTCTAAAATCTAAATGACCCTTTTAGACTGACCATCTGACTGCAGATGAAATGTTATACTGAATTTTAAACGTGTACCCAAAGCCTCATGCAACTTTTTCCAGAATTGAGACATAAAACGGGGATCCCGATCTGAAATAATTGGCACTAGCACCCCATGCAATCTCACTATCTCAAAAATGTAGAGCTTAGCAAGCTTCTGAAGGGAATAATCAGTGCGAACCGGTATGAAATGGGAAGACTTGGTCAATCTATCAACAATGACTCAAACCGAATCTTTCTTAGTAAGTGTTAGTAGGGGTATTTACACAACTTTAAGATATTGCTACTCTACTCGAAGATAGAGAGAATTTATTCTCAACTGTTAAATCTATTTTTTGGAATAACAATTTTGTCGATTTCTATTTGAGAAGATATTTTTTGTTTTCACACTTAAACAAAGAAAACTATTTATGGTTCTGTGTTTGATTTGAATCATTCAAGCCCACACTCAAAGCATATCATTGTACGAGAATAGTGAAGAATGTCGTTCGGTTGAAAACTAGGAACGATAAGGATCCGTCTGGCCGAAAACATAGGTGCAAATTCAATAATTGGTTTATTGCTATAAATATCACAAACCGGCTCGATTTTCAAAATTTTTATTTTTCGTTGTGCAAGAAAGCTATTTTTGAACCAGATTTTTTCCAACATTATAAGGGTAACACATTTATGACAAGGTCATTGGACGAGCACTTATTAAGTAGCTTTCGTCATTGTATGTAGTTGGGGAGAGCACAGTCAATACTATAGTAGAATGACATCATGACTAAATAAGTTTATAATTAATAGGCAAAAAGTTAGAACTTAATTATAAATTATTTGAGAGTTAATTATATAGGACCAATTGGTCCCACCGTTAGCTCATTGAAACTAGAAATGAATTACATGTAGAACCAAACGAATAAAAATGAATGAAAATGATGATGTTAGAGCAATGAGTCGCATTCACAAATGAATGTGTTTTTTCACTTAGTATAGAAATGACTTGAGAATTAATTTAAGGTTTTTGAATTATAATTTATTAATAATTATAATTAATTAGTTATTAGCTCAGTGACTACGAAAGCAGACACTTTTTTCAATAAATGCGACAAGCACAATGAAACAAGGGACAACAAATTTGTTTATGTAGTTCAATTTCACTACATCAACGGAGTCTAGCTCAGTGAGATGAATCCACCATCTTTGAAACAAATGCAACTAGTGGTCCTAGATCTAACACATCCCAATGAAGAATCCTCCCTCTTATACTTCAAAGACTAGATCTCTCACCACTAAATTCTCCCCTAAGAACTTAGCTTGTAAAACCAACCACAAAAAGGTTTTGCAATTGCAAATGCACTATCACAATAAAAGCTCCTAACTAAACAAAAAAGTGCCCTAAAAATTTAGTACATTAACATATACAAATCTTTCGATTATATAAGGCTTTCGGGACTTGCTAACATAACAAAGATCAATCACGATACCTTCTAAACAGAAGCTAAAATAGTTTAATACAATATAATATTAACAACCAAAGTAAAATGGATTGTTGGCAAATAAGTTTTCAAGTTTCGATCTGATCCAACTTCTTTAATCTAAGGGATTTGATATACTCGATCCGATTCAATCTGATCCAATTCGCCATATATGATTCTCAAAGTGAATTGATCTCCATTAATGGGTTTGAATCATTCCATGATATTAGCACAATCCAAAGATTTAGTTAAATAAACTGTCAATCTTCCAAATATGACAAGTTGTTGTTTCATCGCAATAATGAAGAAAGTAGACACTCCCTAATTAAATACATTGCAGCAACTTCAAATATTTTTATACTTTTTGTTGCATAATAAATTTTAAATTTAAAATATTTTTAACCTTTAATTCATGTTAAATAAACCTCAATTTAAATAAAATCTATTCAAAATAAAAAAAATGTGGATACAGTACAAAGTATAACGATGAATTCGTAGACCTTTACAGCATGTTTGGTTTGGTGTATTGGCATAGCCAATACAACCCTAATCGGTGGGCCCCACCTAATCCTTCTCTATTCCGTCGTTTGGTTCAACGTATTGCTAATACGCGTGTAATCCATTACTTTCCTAATCGGTGAAAACCACCGATTTCTATTCCCCCTCTTTTGCCCAGATTAGCTACCGCTTCAGCAAACCCTCCCTGTTTTACCCTCCCCCGATCCCCTTTGTTTCTCTTCTGTTCCTTCTAGCTTCATCCGATTTGCTTCCTTGTTTCTTTGCTTTTCTTTTCTGCCGATTTGCTCCCAGTTTATTTTCTTTTCTTTTCTGCCGATTTGCTCCCCCCATTTCTTTTCTTTCTTTTTTGGCTGATTTGCTCAGTTTCTGCCGATTTCCGTCATCGGTTAGTTTTCCTAACCCGATAGAATAATATCCTTTTCTATTGTAGATGAAAACAATATACTTTCGAGGTAAACCTTTTCTATTGTTTTTATCTAATTGGTTTCCCCTTTTCTCATTACAGGTTTACGTGACATCACAAGTTAGCCCGATAATTTTATTTCCTTTTCTATTGTTTTTATCTAATCAGTTTCCCCTTTTCTCATTACAGGTTCTTCTTCATTGTGCCCCGATTTGCTCATTAACAGGTTAGTTTTCCATAGTTATTTTGTATGTATTGCATGTGCGATTGAAATGTAGTTTTCCCCGATTGCATGTTTCTATTGCTGTTTCTTAATATGGACGAGATTTGTATATTGAATCCTACTCTAGTTAAGGGCTTTAATATGGATGGATGGGGCTATTAAATTGTAGTGTTATTATGCATATTGTTGATACTGCTGTCTGTTGTCTGTTGTTTGTTGATGTGTTTTTTGTTGTTGGCTAGGCTTAAGAAATGCATACTGTCGTTTGTTGATATTGTTATTATGGATATTGTAGGGAAAATTATGCATGTATGTCTTTGTTTATCAGCATAGGACCGACAATCTTTTGAAAACAATAGTCGGATTAGGCTTAACAGATGATCCTTTGAAATTGTTCTCTCTTCTCTGCTAACCTTCGCTTTTGATTTTTTTTTTGATGATGGATAGTTGTTTTATAGCCGAATTATGAAGTTTGTTTGATCGAATTTCGATAACTTTGAAGTGGTTCCCAGCGTTCGAAGTTGTTCTCTCTTCTCTGCTAATCTTCGATTTTGTTTGTTCTGTTGTAATTTTCGAGTCCTTTTTTGATCTCCAAAACCGAATGAGATTTCTTCTTTTGTTTGTTTGTTTAAATGGCTAAACTGAGTCGTTTTTGAATTTGGTCCTCTGAAAGTAGCAAAAATAGGTAAGATGAAAATTAGAGATGATAACGAATGTTCAAAATAATTGATAATGTTAAGAATATTGAATTTAATATTTTAAAATTTTATTCACTCAATATATATATAAAATTTATTGCTGAGTGCAGATCATAGAAACTAGAAGCTGTTAGATCTGTGTGTAGTTTGGCTTTGGATATATGTGTGAAGATACTGATACTTCAATATCTTTTAAGTATTCCATTTTTTCTAAAATAATTAAACATACACATGGTCAGTTACATAGATATCAAAGACCTTATGATTTCAATCTTGTAGGTAAGTTAAAGTGCTTGTACATTACAAATTCATGTTTGAAGAGTTTATAGGCGATAAAGATTTTGTTGGTTTGTTCTGGAAATTGTTTTGATAGTCTGCTGGAAAATGTTATTAATTTGTTAGTGAGTAGAAGATGAAACTGTTCTGGCAGTTGCTTTGATTGTCTGCTGGAAATTGTTCTTGATTTGTTAGTCAGTAGAATATGAAACTGGAACTTGATTTGTTCTTGATTTGTTAGTCAGTAGAATATGAAAATGGAAATCAAATGCTGTAAACGAGTTACTTGCAGGACCACTCTGTTTATAATAATTTAATTTTATTAAATGTCAACCAAGTTGTGATTGAGTGATAATGTATAAAATGAGAAATTTAAAACCTTGCTGTAACAGGCATATAGATTGGGATAAGAGTATGATTTCAAGAGCATGTGTTTTGAACATAGGCCATGATAATACAAAGGAAAAAGTCAGCCATTAAAATAAGCAAGTAATTAATTTCATCAAAGAGCATTCAAAAAAAGCATTCAAATTGGCTTTCAAAAAATTGTAAAAGCATTCGCTAAAACTTGTAAAAGCAAGTAATTAATTTCATTAAAATACCTTTCCTTTAATTAATTTTCATGCCCTTCATGATGTTTTAGGGTGAAAGAGTTTGTAATCTATTTCTAAAGCTAAATTATCATTATATTTTTCTTTATATGACATTTCACCGACCAAAGTAAGCTAATTGAATGTGATTAATTGCTCTCTTTTTTATTATGGTTTACGTCACTAGCTCTCAAACCATATTCGTTTCTTTTACTTTTGTCTCTAATTTTTTTTATATTGGTATTTAAATTATTTTTCGATTATTATTTTTAGTCAAAGAATTTAACGAGTTTAAAAAATAAATAATCCATTCGATCGGTGAGAATGCACCACGTGTCTATTCTTTTTCTTTTTTCATGTCATCTATGAAGTGTTCATATATTGATGGCATGATTATTGACTGATATATATATCTAAATCTAGATCAAAATAAAGCATATATAATAAACTAAATTAAAATAAGACCTAAATGAATGAAAGTCAAAAAAAATAATGTTGCTTAGAAAATCTTTTCACATTTGAACCTACGATGTGAAGAAAATCTAATTAAACTTGGGTCTCCAAATTCATATTTATTGAACCCTTTTTTACTATTTCTAAGGAAAATTATATATAAATTTGTTTTCAAAGTGGTCAATAATATGAAATCATAAAATAGCAATTCCTTCAATAATTATAAACCTTAATTATTTTAATCAATAATTAAAATAAGGACTTTAATATTTTATTATTAAATCAAATCCTCATTCTTTATTCTATTTGTTTTAAAAATAGAAAAACCTTAATTAAACTAATCATAAATAAATAAACTAATCAATGTTCAAACTTTGAACATGCTTTATTAAACTAATCAATGTTAAAACTTTGAACATGCTTTAATGAACTAATCAATATATTTATACGAAATTAAATGTTATAAAAGTTTTAAAACTTGAATTATACATATACCAACAATTAATTTTAGGTCAATTATACATACACCAACAATTAATTTTAGGTCAATTATACATGCTTTATAATTTCTTTATTGTTTGGGTGATTGATAAAGAAATGAAATTAAAGTTGCAACGATATCATTTAGTAGATACTTTTTTGCTTCGTGTGTTCTAAATTTGTATTGTTTATTTTTATTTGATAATGTGTAATTGCAACTTCAATTCATTGATAGTGTGTTCTAATTTTAATATGTTGCAGTAATGGCTCGTCTGCCTTTAATTGCACAAAGTGTGAGGCGTAAAAGAATTGGTATTGCTGTGATAATATGGTTGGAAATCTGTAGAATTGCAATTTGGTTCTTATTTAGAATGGGTGTCAGCCTTAGCCTACATAGACCAAGGATTAGGTCCTATACCTTAGATTTTTATGCAAAACGGGATTATGTGAAAAGGCTTGTATATGCTAGTGACGAGACCTGTATTGAACAAGTTAGGATGAATAGAACTGCCTTTTTTAAACTATGTGAGATGTTAGAATCGATAGGGGGATTGAAGTCGTCAAGGTTCATGCTTGTTGATGAGCAAGTAGCAATGTTTTTACATATCATCTCCCATCACCTGAAAAATCGAGTTATCAAGCATCACTTTAGAAGGTCCGGGGAAACTATTAGCAGAGCATTTCCTAGTGTTTTAAATGCTGTCATACGCTTACAAGATGTGTTATTTAAAAAGCCGGAGCCAATTATAGCTGATTCTTCTGACACAAGGTGGAAATGGTATAAGGTATTGGACTGAGTTTTATATATAGCTTGTACAACATTTAGTTGATTTAGATTTAAAATAGTATTCTAACTCAAGGTATTATATCATATGATATAGAATTGCTTAGGTGCTCTTGATGGAACCCACATCAAGATTAGGGTGCCAACAGTTGATAAACCTAGATATCGAACGCGAAAAGGTGACATAGCAACAAATATGCTAGGTGTTTGTACACCTAAGATGCAATTTGTTTATGTTCTTCCTGGTTGGGAAGGTTCAGCTGCCGATGGACGGGTGCTTCGAGATGCCATTAGTAGAAGACATGGACTAAAAGTTCCTCATGGTAAAGTGTATAGATAGAGGACTTTGAATTATTCATTAAGATCAAACTTTGTGTGCTGAATTAGTCATTTTTAAAAAAAAATTTATTTTATAGGTTGTTATTATCTAGTTGATGCTGGATACACAAATTGTGAGGGATTTCTTGCACCATTTAGAGGACAGTGATATCATTTGAACGAGTGGCGTCAGGGTTATCAGCCAAGTTCTCCGCAAGAGTTTTTTAATATGAAACATGCCTCAGCACGTAATATTATTGAAAGATGCTTTGGCTTATTAAAACTTAGATGGGGAATACTTAGGAGTCCATCGTTTTATCCTGTAAGGGTGCACAATAGAATTATTATTGCATGTTGTTTGCTCCATAATTTTATTCGAACCCATATGAGAATTGATCCCATTGAAGCGGAGGTGGGAGAAGGATTACCTAGTAATGTGGTGGATGACGATGAACCGAATATCACAAATATTCATCCATCGGATGCTTGGGCTACTTGGAGGATGGAACTAGCCAACCAAATGTTCGATGAATGGCAAGCATCTAGAAATTAGTTAGGTTTAGGGACAAATTGAGTTTGACTTAATTTGTTGATGTTATTTTATGTATCTAGTTTTTGAAACTTTGGTGGTGTTTGATGAAAATTCTATATTGTACTAAACTTTGTTGAATTATAATTTAATTATCTTTTCATTCAGCATGTGTTATAATTTTAAATTTAGTATTGAGCTTTTGATTCATGATATTGAACTAACGATATAATATTATAAATTGTTCACCTTTTGATTCATGATATTAAAAATAGTAAATAATGTTAATTTGTTTTTTTTTTCTTAAGATAATTATGTCAGGTGTTCCACAATCACATGCTTCTTCTCAAGCTTCTCGAGGAACCAAAAGAAAATGGGTTCCAGAAGAAGATGCAGCATTGGTTTCTTGCATGGTGGACTTGCACAATGTAGGAACATTTAATGCTGATACCGGGTTCAAAGCCAGTTATTTGAACGAGTTGGAAAAAATGCTAGAAAAGGCTTTACCAAATGCAATGTTGAAGGCGAAACCAAATATTGAATCTCGGATTAGGTGCCTAAAAAGGGAATGGTCAGTCGTCTATGACATGCTTAATAGCCAAAACAATAGCAGTTTTGGTTGGGACGAGCATAGGCAGCTCGTTGTTACTGAAGATGCAGTTTGGGAATCCTATGTAAAGGTAAAATGTATTTCAAGTATTTATTTGTTTTTTTACAAAACTTATAACTAATATGATTTCCTCATTTTTTTTAGAGTCACAAAGAAGCCGCTCAGTTCAACCATCGTTCTTTCCCTTACTACAACCAGCTTACTGCCATATACGCAAGAGATCGAGCGACTGGGAAAGACGCTCAAATAGCTGCTGATGTTCTTGAAGAAATACATGCTGAGGATGTACCTACTACAGATATGAATGAAGAGAGAAACACATTCTATGACTGCGAAGCTGACGTCTCTTTAGACGACATGGATGTTTCTGGTACGGAGCCACGAGGAGATAGAGACCAAGGGGGTTCCTCATCTTCAAACAAGAGAAAGAAGAAATCTGATGCTCGTGATAATGTGTATTCTTCATTTGATGAGGTTGCCACTTTGTTGGCCGAAAACATCAAGGCCGTTGGCGATCAAATCAGTAGGAGTATTGCCTCCGAGGTGGTAGTTCAGCAGAAGTCAGAAGAATATCAAAAGATGGAAGAGAAAGCTTCAAATTTATATTCAACCTTATGGGAAATTGAAGGTTTATCCGACGATCAGCAGTATGAAGCTTTGAGTAAAATTCCAGATCATCCAACTCAAATGATCGTTTTCTTTAGTTTACCTTCTGTTGCGCGATTAGAATGGGTCAGAAGATTTCTTTCTCACCATTAAAAATCAATGTTCAAATTTATTGATGTTGTAAAACTATATAACATATGGATTATGATGTAGAATTTCATTTTCATCTAACCTTTTCTTAATATAAGTTAATTATGTTTATGCAGAATATAATTCTCAAGTTATATTTTGATTTTAGTAAATTCATATAAGAACATTTTTTTATTAAGAATTTTATGAAATTATATATCATTATTAAATTATATTTAATATTAATTATTTTAAATTGTATAAATTCATATAAGAAAATTTATTATCAATAATTTTATGAAATTATATATTATTATTAAATTATATGTAATAATAATTATTTTAAATTATACAAATTCATATAAGATAATTTATTAGTTATAATTATTTTAAATTTTATTAAATCATATATTTTAATTAAAATATATTTAATATTAATCATTTCAAATTATCTTTTATAGTATCATATATTATGATTTGAGTAAATTCATATAAGAATAATAATTATTAAGAATTTTATTAAATTATATATTTTAATTATAATATATTTAATAATAATTATGTTAATTTAAATTTTATAGTATCATATATTATGATTTGAGTAAATTCATATAAGAATATTGATTATTAAAGAATTTTATTAAATTATATATTTTAATTATAATATATTTAATAATAATTATGTTTAAATATGATTAAATTATTTATTATTGATAATAATAATCTTATTAAAATTTAAATAACAATAACAATAATCATTTACCAAAACAAATTTATGCTAAGGGTATTCTAGTCATTTTAATTTTTTCCATTATTCTATTACACCTCTATTCCATTCAACCAAACACAAGATTACTATTACGCCTCTATTCCATTACATTCAACCAAACAGTTGATTTGCTATTACACCTCTATTCCATTACACCTCTATTCCATTACGCCTCTAATCCAATACAGTGAACCAAACGTGCCCTTAAATATATCAACGAGTGAATCAAAAGGTTGTTATCAACTTAGTTTAGAGCAATTTTCAGTAATTCAACTGACCAAAAAAAAATAGTAAAAGAGTACTTTTCAGTACTTCAACATTGTAAGCTATTTGTGTGAACACTTTGACATATTTATAAGAAATCCAACTATTTTACTCATCCATTGAATTCACATACAAATTTAATAAGTCAATTACGTTGAAAAATTGGGTTTAACCAATAAATTTATTAATCACTTTCAAAATAATATTTCAATATTCAAACCCTTACCTCTTTTGTACTTAAAAAGATTTTGGATGCTCGTTGAAATCAAATGTATCCCATGCCATTTTATGATATCTGCGGGTAATTTAGATATCATTCGATTTAAGTCTCACCAAGAACAAATATTAACATTTCAAACGCTCCTCTATGCATGAACCTCTCATAACTCTAAGATGGAAACAAGTGAAAGAACCCCCAATACTAAACCTGTTGAAAGAAACTTCTCCGCCGAAACCGTGAAAATCCCTCAACAACACCCCACCACCAATCCTATTCTTGCAAAACTCATTCCTGGAAGTTTCGACCTTCATCCAGCTAAGAGAAAGATATTTGATTAAATGAAATTAGTCCCATTTGTTTTTTGTCCATATAATGTGGACTTGTAAAGTCAAACAAAAACATCAAATAAAACGTCGTCTTCAAGAACTCCGTTATCCCCTCTTTTTTTTCTCTTTCTTCAGTTTTACTATTGAAGTGGGGGATTTTTTCCCTTTATAAATTCTACACAAACCAGTTGGAATTTTCTCCAGGGTTCAACTTCCTCTCTTGTTCTTTCAGTTTCCTTTGGTGTTTTAAGACATGGGAACTCAAGCTCCTCCAGAAAATGGTTATGGCAGAAGCAACAGTGTATGTGATTTTCCCTAACACCTTTTTCTCTTTATGCATGGAATAATCCCCGCTACTGTTTTGTCTTCATTTCTTTTAGTACATATATAAAAAGAAAAAAAAAAGTTAAATCGAATACTTTCCAAACTCATTGGAGTTTTGTCTTTCTACCTTTGTTCTCTTGTGATGATTCTTCTTCGACAACAATTAAAATTTAAAAGCTGCCTACTAATTTTCATGAAATATATGCCTCTTTTTTTTTTTTTTTCTTTTCCTTTTTGCTTTGCTATCTCAGATTTGGCTTAATCTCAGATTGAGAACAAAGAAAATTCATTTTTTTTCAACACACGTGATATCTAGCGTTCATAACATGCCACTACTGTATACTTCTTGACTTTTCATTTTTTTTAATATTTTATTTCATATATATTTTAAAATCAAATATTTTCTTATATGGTATACATTTAGATAATAAATCTTAAACTTTATCAAAGTCCATGATTTTTTTAAAAAATCATTATATTAATAGTCATACAACTATAAAAAAGTTACAAAATATTTATTTAATTATTTAATTTTATCTTTTTTTTGTCATCCGACTATTTTAAATTTTTTATTTACATTAATAAGCTTGTGACATAAAATTTTTACTGATAATTAAATGATCATTTTGTAATTTTTATAATTAATTTATAAATTAAATAATCTTTACCCTAGTGTAAAAAAAATAATCACAACTGTGGACTAAGTTAAATCCAAACTTGTAATATTCGTTAAATAATTCTCATAAAAAATTCATTGAAAATACACAAGTAACTCAACACAAACTCCCAAAACAAAAAAAATTGAAGATAGTTTACATTAAAATTATTTAACGATTTGTTATAATAATATAATTTAATGAAATTAATTGAAATGACTCGAAATTTAATGAATTTAAAATGTAAATTATTTGGTATGTGATAAAACTTGAATAAATAGCTGTAAACCCTAGCCCCTGGAACCCTATATATCTTACCTTTAACCTTCTTCTTACGGCACCTTATTTATTTTTTTCAACCATGATTATTTAATAACAATCCTTTGTTTAAAGGAACTTAAATTATTTTTTTAAATTATGATAAAAAAATATTTTCTAATTTATGAAATATAGATAACTAAAATAACATTTTTTTTTAAAATTCCCATTGGTTGTGGCTGGGCGTACGTGACGTTGTTTTTTTCCATTTAGTTTTTGTCTTTGCATTTAATTCTTGTAACAATTATTGAATCAATTTGCATATACTTTTATTAACAAAGACTTACAAAATTTTCTTCCAAAGAAAACGACTTATGAAATTAGGCACACTGCCAAATATCTCCCCCCCAAAAAAATTCTATACATATTTAAAAATTATTATTTCGTATAATAATGTAGAGATTTTTTTTAACTTTTAATTTATTTATTTTTATTTTTAAATATTAATTAAGAATGTTTATAATAATGTTTATTATACTATATTGGAATTATTTATTTTCAGACAAAGATAAATTCCAAAAACTATTGACTTTTGATTACATTTACGTTACAATATTTCCTCAGAAAAACAAAACAAAATCCCTGTAATATCTTGTCTCTAGGAACTTTGTCTGTATTTGCTGATAAGTAGGAATTTAATCTGGTTGATTTAGAATCAATTAAAAGTTTGAAATACAATATTTTTATAATAAAAAAAGAATCCCAGACCCAATATTGCTTTGACATTCAAACAGACCAATAGGAACTCTCATATTATCTCCTTACTCCATGATTACCGCTAATAAATTATTAATATAAAAGTTTAATTATTAACAAATGTCAAGTGCAGCAACGAGACACGTTGTATTTTTAAGGTAAATTAAAATTTAAGATTTCAACAAAAATTAAGGTTTAGCGAATAAAACGTAGGAGTGGTGAAGGAGATAAACGTGGTGAAGTGGAGACCAAGTAAGTGGCCGACATGTTCAAACTCGATAGGACGTGCGGAAGCTAAATATGAATCTATTGAAACCATTCACTAACAAATGGCAAATCATAACTTGAATTTGGACTTTTTCCCCCTCCAACAATTAGGGGATTCCTCCACCCTTTACCTATTTTCCGTACTTAAACATTAAAAGAAAAAAACACAGAGTGTCGTATTTTGGTGCCTTTCTACCTCAACTTTTATTTGCTTTTATGATTTTCTTCTTCTTTCATCTTACCTTCACTTATTTAGGAAAATATTTTATCCAAATGATAATAGTTAAATTCATCCAATTAAAATGCTAATAATAGTCTTGCATCAATAAATATTATATGAATTTTGAAATTTCGATCTTGAAGTAAATAATAATTTTTACAATAAAATAATACGATGTTACATATATAATACTAGAACTTAATTTAATGAATTTAACTGTTATAGTTCGGGCAAAACTAAGATTTTAAATTTCAAAAAATAAATAGAATTTTAATTTTAAGTATGGGAAGCTTAAACTATATTTAGTTTAAAAGTAACAAAAAGAAGAAAACAAAGTAAGAGAGAGGGAAGTTAAGAGATAATTGTTATATATAGAAAACGATTCTTTTTAAGGTTTTTTTTTTTTTTTTTGGTCAGAAATTGTGTTCAGTTGAAGAGTTGTCGCAATTTAGTGTTGGTATGAATTTGTTGTTGTGAAAACTAATTGAAAGAATTGCTTCAACTGTCTGTTATTCATAGTTGGAAGAGAAATCAGCAAAGGAGAAAGCAATCGATGAGTGGCTGCCAATCACCTCATCAAGAAATGCAAAATGGTGGTATTCAGCTTTCCACAATGTCACCGCTATGGTGGGAGCTGGTGTCCTCAGTCTCCCTTACGCCATGTCAGAACTTGGATGGTACGCTCGCCAACTGTTCACTAAAATTACCCAATCAAAGATGAGACAAGAAATCCAACCATTTTTGTTTTTTTTTTTTTTTTAACTTGGTTTCAGGGGTCCTGGTGTGACTGTTCTAATCCTATCATGGATTATTACCCTATATACACTATGGCAAATGGTTGAAATGCATGAAATGGTTCCTGGAAGACGTTTCGATAGATACCATGAACTGGGTCAATATGCCTTTGGTGAAAAACTTGGCCTCTACATTGTGGTGCCACAGCAACTTATTGTTGAAGTTGGTGTCTGCATTGTTTATATGGTTACTGGTGGCAAATCATTGAAGAAGTTCCATGACACTGTTTGCAGTACCTGCAAAGATATAAAACTAACTTATTTCATCATGATTTTTGCCTCTGTTCACTTTGTTCTCTCTCACCTTCCCAACTTCAACTCCATTGCGGGTGTCTCCTTGGCTGCCGCCGTCATGTCTTTGAGGTATCAAATCATTTTATATGCCATTTCCAATAAATTAAACTGACCCCCGAAAGTAAAGTCTCAATGTTAATATTTGATGATTGTCTCGACATACAGTTATTCTACCATTGCTTGGGGAGCTTCAGTGGATAAGGGAGTTCAACAAAATGTGCAATATGGCTACAAAGCTAAGACTACAGCAGGAACAGTTTTCAACTTCTTCAGTGCCTTGGGGAAGTGGCTTTTGCCTATGCTGGCCACAATGTAGTGTTGGAGATCCAAGCTACCATCCCCTCTACACCTGAGAAGCCATCGAAGGGACCAATGTGGAGAGGTGTTATCGTTGCCTATATCGTTGTAGCCTTGTGCTACTTCCCTGTCGCTTTAGTCGGGTATTGGATGTTTGGCAATTCAGTCCAAGACAACATCCTCATCTCACTAGAGAAACCAGCATGGCTTATTGCAATGGCTAACATGTTTGTCGTTGTTCATGTTATCGGAAGCTACCAGGTGCGTATTTGATCAATTCCATTCAAGATAACATCCTCATCTCAGACCAGATAATTGATCAGATTTTGGGTTTAACTTGTGTCTTTGGATATGCAGATCTATGCGATGCCAGTTTTTGACATGATGGAAACCGTATTAGTTAAGAAATTAAATTTCAAGCCGAGTACAACACTTCGATTCATTGTCCGCAATCTTTATGTTGGTAAGTAAAACTCTTCATATATTTTCATCTTGCATGCAAATGAAGTTCATGATCTCAACTAGAAAGAAGGGGTTTAGAGGGTTTTAATTTTTATATCAAATCTTTATTGCAGCATTCACGATGTTCATCGGCATTACCTTCCCTTTCTTCGGAGGTCTTCTCGGATTTTTCGGAGGATTTGCTTTTGCACCAACAACATACTTTGTAAGCCACATTAATTCCTCCATCCCATGTTTTCTTCTTACAAGAAAAGATACTTTTCTCTTTGAAGAATCTAACTCATTTTCACTGGTTTTTCTTTAGCTCCCTTGCATCATGTGGCTTGCCATTTACAAACCAAGAAAGTTTAGCTTATCTTGGTGGACTAACTGGGTATGTAAACTTGATTTTGATTCTACTACAACCTCATTGCTTCGATGTGCTTCGAATTGGTTTTTATTCGGCTTTCCCTTTTCTTTTTTCAGATCTGCATTGTATTTGGTCTTATGTTGATGATCTTATCACCAATTGGAGGGTTGAGGCAAATCATCCTTCAAGCCAAGGATTATGAATTCTACTCTTAAATTGTTTTCTTCTCAGTGAAGAATCAAGTGGGGAGTAGGAACAAATGAAGAACATGATAGTTAAAAGTTTGTCTTATGGAAGCATAACATAAGGCTATTGTCAAGAGTCAATGTTGCCGGCCTCCGTTGTCAGAAAATCAAAGTCACAATACACAAACATGGGAGATTGAACTGTTGGAAATCAGATCACAGGAGTATTGGCCGTCACTGTTTCTTCATTCTATCACTTGTGTTAATGTATGAATACAAAATAGTCTTCTTCTTTTTTCTTTTTCTTTTTCATTTTTTTTTTTTTTTTTTTGCTTGTTTTGCTGTTTGTGAAGAAAAAAAGATACTACAGTTATGTAATGGTTTCCACTTAAAATGTTGTATTTGCTTTCAACAAGAGTTCCCAAGGTTTGTTTCAGCAAATTTATGGAATCAACGTTTCATGGATTCTTCATTTTACTTTGAAAATATGACCCCCTAAGGATCTTCCAAATACATCACAGGAACAGAACCAATAATGGTATCCACCTAAACCCAGGAGTAGAAGTAGGACCACTGAATTTAACTCTTAATAACAACCTATAGGGTTCAAGCCAAAGGTATAGACACAATGGTTTAATTCATTAAAATTGGTTATTTATGACGAGAAGTGTAAAGTCAAAACAGAACCATATGTCGGGTAAAGTGAAATAAAACATGTTGGAATTTAAACTGCAATGTTATCCAGGCAGCAACAAGAGTTCTTAATGTAAAACAAAAGATGTTTATAATTTGAATTTCATTGAAGAAAAGAGCATCTGAAATTGAATTGCTGCATTGATAGCCTACAAAAGTATGCATTCAAATACCCCAAAAACAAGATTGTTCTGAAAAAGAAAAACAATTCAATTGTCATAATTCCTTCTCCAATTTAGCCTTTTTCTCTTTAAACAATTCAACCCACAAATTAGAAATCCACAAGATACTAACACCAATAGCTGTAATAACAACACACATCCAAGAAACCCAAAGCCATCTAGGGATTACATTATCAGCTACCCCCCTTGAATAAAACACTCCCATTTGGTACAAAAAGAATGGACCAAAATCCCTCTAACAACACTATAAAAGGCATAAAAGTAAGGGGACAAATTCGAATAAACCTTTGCAGCCAACTGGTTATCGTGCCTCCTAGCGGTTGCCAATGTCCAAACGTTCTGGCAAAAGCTTGTAACTTCAGCTAAAATCAAGAGAGTGAGGATAGCATAGGAGCCATGGAAGACGACGTGGCGACAAGTGATGAAAACAAAGAGGGTAGCCAAATGATGACCAATGAAGAGGACGTCTGTAGGGAAGAAAATAAGGTAGTGAAGCAGATCTGTGAGGAAATAAGCAATACTGTAATCCAAAACTAAATTCTGGGTTTTTGTGTTCGGTGAAGAAAACCCACGGTTTTGGTCGGAAAAGATTGCGAAAGTGGCTAAGAAAACGGCTGGGGTGCCATGGAAGAGGGAGATAAAGCAAGAACAAGCTTCGGGGCGAATCTTGGGACTCCAGTTACGGAAAACAATGGAGTAAGCAATCGAATATAGGATCAAAAACATGGAGAAAAACAAAGGGAGATTTGGGATTGAGGAGAAAGGGAAAGTTTCCATTGGGTTTCTGGGTTGGAGAAGAAATCAAAAAGAAAAAAGGAAAATTTATAAGAATGGTGGAGCTGGGGACGGGTTAGATTTTGGGAATGTTTGGTAAGTTTGGTAAAATGGTAGAGTGGAAGAAAAGGATGGTTGTATCAAATCGAGAGTTATTGAGAGCTTCAACGGTTTCTCGGGAAAATGAAAGTTCATAGGAGTAGGAGAAGGGAAGGCGACAAATTAGGCTTTCAGATTTTTTATTTAAGAAAAAAAAAAGGATTTAGGCATTAGGATGGTTTTAGAGATTCAGAGATATGTAGGAAGTTGACAATGACATTCATTTCTTTCTAGATCTTCATGTTCATTAATTTTGTTTAATCTAACTACAACATTGGGATCCCCACGATACGATTGTTTTTTTAATACACTGCTTGTCGAAACTATTTTTTAAATAAAAAAAGGTTCGGTTTTTATTTTGAAAATAAAAATGAGAAAACAAGAGCCGTCACTGATATTTTATTGAGGTGTGATCGGATTACTTTGTAATTTAATCGTTTTAATAAAATGTTTTAATTTTACAAAAAAAATAATTTTGGTCTACGAAATGCAAGAAAAACAGGTTCGGAAGTCGGTTATATGCGAGGAAGGATTATGTAACAGCCCAATTTTGACCCTAATCGGAATAGTAGTTTCGGGACCACAAATCCGAGTCTGAAAAATGTTTTAATATTATTTTACGTGATAAATATTTGTGAAATTATATGTGTGAAAGTTTCGTGAAATAATTTTATTGTTTGTGTGCTTAATTTGAGAAAATGACTTAATCGCGTAAAGTAAAAATTTGAGGGTTAAATATGAAAGTGCTTAATTGTTGTTGTCTTTATAAAATGGAGGTTTTATGTGGCAATTAGGCCATTTTAATGTTAGTGGGTGGCAATGGTCAAAATTAGCCTTATATTATATGTTATAAATATTTATTACTAAAAGGCTAATTTTGTAACTTAGTTAATAAATTAAGTTATAATAAAATAAAACATAAAAGATGGCTATTTTTCATCTTTGTTGGCCGAATGGAGAAAAGAAAGAAACCATCCATGCTTTCTTTAGGTTTCGGCACTTATTTTGCTTGATTAAGGTATGTTTAGGTTTTAATTTTTAATAATTTTTACGTTTTTGAGATCGTTGCTTTGTGTTCTTCAAAACCCATGTTTTAATTTTGTGAATTGTTGATGATTTTGAAATGTGCCATTGATGAATGCTTGGACTTTGTGATAGTTGATGATGAAAAATGAAAGATATGTGATAGATTAATATGTTTTGTATTGGGATTTTTGATGAATTTGAGTAAATAGGGCTAAATTGTGAAATTAAATTTTTGGTGGACTAAAATGTGAAATAAATGAAATGTGTGGACTAGTATGAAGACAAGGAACATTCGGCCCTAGCTTAGTGAGGGAAAATTTTGTACATTTTGTGTTTTGTGCAAAAAGGACTAAATTGCAAAAAGTGTAAATATTAGGGGCAAAATAGTAATTTGCCAAATTATGTGTTTTTGGATTAAATTGAATGTGTTAATAAATAAATTATCTTATTTTGAATATATTTAGATCGAGAACCAAAGAAATCGGAGTTAGATCGGGGAAAAGCCAAATTAGTTGAATAATCGTCCGACTTCGATTTTCCATCGTCCGAGGTAAGTCTATTAGCTATTTAAAAGTTATTAAATCAATATTTATACATGTATATCAATTGTATACTTGATGAGCTGAAATTAAATGTTTATAAATTGAAGTATAATATGAATTTTATATAAGTGTTTGATAGTTTCGAATATACAAGTATAATCTTGTATAAGTTTATGAGTTAAATTATAGGCTTAAATTTTATATAAGTAAAAGTGAGATTCGGTTAGGTATATATATATATATATATATATATATATATATGAAAATCTCTTGTAAAGAAATTAGGTATGAAATTATACATGTATATGATTTTATAGTGAAATTAGGTATGACAATTATACAAGGTTACATGAGGTTCGGTTATGCTAATATACAAGTATATATTCTTGTAATGAAATATGCATTTTTATTCATGTAACGTTTTTGAATAGCATTGAAAGTATGGAATTATTAGTTGGATTATTAAAAGATGATCGAATATATAATATTAGTAGCAGGTTAATGCATTAAGTTATATGTATATATATAGGTTTGGTTGTATAATTAAATTAGTGAGTTGGAATTGATGTTTGAACTTTATATATCTATGTTATTGAAAGATATGGTTTATGAATTATTGAGCTGAATTTTAAGTGGATTTTATATACAAATATGAGATACAACTTATGTGAATTGAGATTCTTTTGTTAAAGCTCAGTACCAATCTGATTTATGCCGATGAAATTATTCAGACTATACGTCTAGCAGGCTTAATGCCGGTGATACATTTCAGACTATACGTCTAGCAGGCTTAATGCCGGTGATACATTTCGGACTATAAGTCTAGCAGGCTAAAAGCCGGTGTACCGAATCAGGTTTTAAAACCTAGCAGGCTAAGTGCCGGTGAATCCGTTTAAAGTATGTGATAATATACAATTGATACCTCTATGATTTTGATTATATGAAATTGATGAGTACATAAATGTTCAATCCTATGATTTTAGTCATATTAACTTGATGAGCATATATATATACTTATATTTGGTCTAAGCAATTGATAGATATATATATATGTTTGCATTCGGCATAGGTGGATATATTTATGTGTATGCATTCGGCATAGGTGAATATAAGTGTATATATGTATGCATTCGGCATAGATGGATATAAGTGCATATGTGCATTCGGCACTTTTGGTTGATAAGTATAAAAATTAGGCTTTTGGTATATGTATTTGAACAATTGTATTTAAATGGATCCTATGAAGTGCGAACAAAAAAAAATACTCTAGAAATCAGTATATGCCGTTAATGATTATGCTAGTAACTTGATTATATACATATAATGTGTATACATTTGTCCGTTTATGTGTATTAGATAAATATACATCCTTTTAGATTTAAACAAAATGACTCAATATTGCAATGTATGATTAGTAATCATATTTGATATTTGTGATTTCAATAAATTTACTTAAAGAATTATATGATTCTTTTATATGTATTTTAAATATGCTATAGACTTACTAAGCTATAAAAGCTTACTTTGATTGTTTTTGTCTGTCTGTATTTTTTTTATAGATTTTGGAGACGCATTACGAGCTCGGGGATCATCAGCATAGTCTATCACACTATCGACTTCTTTTGGTATTTTGTTAAAAATTTGAACTCGATCTTATGGCATGTATAGGTTCGAGTACGATGTTGGTTATATTTTGATTGTAAATTATAAATAGCTATGCGAAAATGATTTAATTTTCATGTTTGTGATCAGTTTGGTTTTAAAAATGGTTGTGTTAGTTCGGTAATGTCTCGTAACCCTAATTCGGCGACAGATACGGGTTAGGGGTGTTACATTTAATTGGTATCAGAGCTACGGTTTAGTCGATTCTCGGACTAACGTAGCGTGTATGAGTCTAGCTATACATGCCATATTTTTATACTGAGATAGTGTGATGACTGCTGACATCTAAAAATGTGTTTTCGTATAGTAATGGATCCCGAACGAGCCGTAGCTGATGATGTTGAGAGTATAGCGCCTGCTCCCGCGCAAGGGACAGAGCCAGTAGATTCTCGACCAATCTCGAGTAACCAGGAGGGAGAGGCTAAACAAGCCTTTTACCAAATGATGAATGACTGGTTTACTCAATATGTCCGAACTAATCCGGTTGCACAACAACCTCCACCCCGACTAATCCATCTTCGATTCCTGTTATACCTCAAGTAAGTGATCCAATGAGATTACTTAAGCCTCCTGTTGATAAAATTCGAAAACACGGGGCCGAAGAGTTCAGAGCTACTGATGATGATGATGCTGAGCGAGCTGAATTCTGGCTTGATAATACTATTCGAGTGTTTGATGAGTTATCTTGCACCCCTGATGAGTGCTTGAAATGTGCCATATCCTTGCTACGGGACACTGCATATCACTGGTGGAATACACTAGTATCGGTGGTTCCGAAAGAGCGAGTGACCTGGGAATTCTTTCAGACTGAGTTCCGTAAGAAATACATCAGCCAAAGATTCATTGATCAGAAACGTAAGGAATTTCTTGAATTGAAACAGGGTCATATGACAGTGACAGAATATGAGCGGAAATTTGTGAGACTCAGTAGATATGCTCGAGAGTGTGTTTCAACTGAAGCTATCATGTGTAAAAGATTTGAAGATGGGCTGAATGAAGATATTAAACTGTTAGTTGGCATACTTGAGATAAAAGAGTTCGTAGTACTTGTTGAACGAGCTTGTAAAGCCGAGGAGCTTGGGAAAGAGAAGAGAAAAGCTGACTATGAAGCTCGAGATTCTCGTAAAAGATCATTTGGTAAATCGTTCCAGTCGGCCTCAAGGAAATCCAGAGAGGATCATAGCCGATCTAAAGCTACTGCAGGGTTTCCTAAACATGATTGAGATCGACCCCCTGTGAGTTCACGAGCTACTTCAGTTGCTAGCGTTGGTAGTGTTCGACAAAATAGATCAGAATGCAAGCATTGTGTGAAATGGCATCCTGGAGATTGCAGATTACATGATCGGTCTTGCTTTAAGTGTGGTTCAAAGGATCATTTCATTCGAGAGTGTCCGATGGTAGCTGATCAAAACACTGTGCAGAATACCAAACCGAGTAATGTGTCAGTACGGGGTAGACCGCCAAGGCACTTGGGTAATGTAAGTGGTAGTCAGAGAGGGACAAAGGACACAGCAGTTCGATCTGAGGCTCGTGCACCTGCCAGAGCATATGCCATCCGAGCTCGAGAGGAGGCTTTTTCTCCAGATGTTATTATTGGTACTTTCACTCTTTATGATACTAATGTTATTGCGTTGATTGATCCTGGTTCGACTCATTCTTATGTGTGTGAGACTTTAGTATTCAGTAAGACTCTACCTGTTGAGTCTACTGAGTTTGTAATTAAAGTATCAAACCCCCTGGGCCGGTGTGTGTTGGTTGACAAAGTGTGTAAGAATTGTCCGTTGATGATTCGAGATTTATGTTTTCTAGCTGATTTGATGTTGTTACCATTCGACGAGTTTGATATAATTCTGGGTATGGATTGGTTAACTCTGCATGATGCTATAGTAAACTGCAAACGGAAAACTATTGATCTACGGTGTCAGAATGATGAGATTATTTGGATTGAATCTAATGACCTGAATGGTTTACCAGCAATAATATCCTCGATGTTGGCTCAGAAGTATATGAGAAAAGGTTGTGAAGCTTACCTTGCATTTGTTCTTGATAGCAAAGTGACCGAAGAGAAGATGAATCTGTGCCAGTAGTGTGTGAGTATTCAGACGTGTTTCCTGAAGAATTACCGGGTTTGCCACCTATTCGAGAGGTAGAGTTTGGTATTGAGTTAGTACCAGGGACGACTCCAATCTCGATAACTCCGTACCGTATGGCACCGACCGAATTAAAAGAATTGAAAGTACAGTTGCAAGAGTTGACTGATAAAGGTTTTGCACGACCGAGTTTCTCTCCTTGGGGTGCACCAGTTCTATTTGTGAGAAAGAAAGATGGAACGATGAGAATGTGCATTGATTACCGGTAACTTAATAAGGTGACTATAAAGAATAAGTATCCGTTACCACGGATTGATGATTTGTTCGATCAGTTAAAAGGGGCTACTGTGTTTTCGAAGATAGATCTGAGATCAGGCTACTATCAGTTGCGAGTTAAAGACTCTGATGTGCCAAAGACTGCTTTCCGAACTAGGTACGGACATTATGAGTTCTTGGTTATGCCTTTCGGACTTACTAATGCACCTGCTATTTTCATGGATTTGATGAATCGGATCTTTAGAAAGTATCTGGATCGGTTTGTGGTAGTATTTATCGATGACATTTTGATCTACTCTCGTGACGAAAATGAGCATGCCGAACATCTGAGACTTGTGTTACAAACTTTGCGAGATAAGCAATTGTATGCGAAGTTTAGTAAATGTGAGTTCTGGTTACGTGAAGTCAGTTTTCTGGGCCATGTTGTATCAGCATCGGGTATTCGGGTTGATCCAAGTAAAATTTTAGCTATACTTGATTGGAAACCTCCGAGGAACGTGTCGGAAGTTCGAAGCTTTCTGGGGCTCGCTGGTTATTATAGACGGTTCGTGAAAAGGTTCTCTGTGATTGCGACCCCGATGACAAAGTTACTACAAAAAGACGTTAAGTTCGAGTGGTCAGAAAAGTGTCAGAAAAGTTTTGATCAGTTGAAAGTTCTTTTGACAGAAGCTCCAGTCTTAGTTCAGCCAGAATCGGGTAAAGAGTTTGTTATTTATAGCGATGCATCTTTAAATGGTTTGGGCTGTGTTTTGATGCAGGAAGGCAAAGTTGTAGCCTATGCCTCGAGACAGTTAAAGCTGCACGAAAAGAATTACCCGACTCATGATCTGGAATTGGCCGCTATTGTATTTGCGTTGAAAATATGGTGCCACTATCTGTTTGGTGAAAAATGTCATGTTTATTCCGATCACAAAAGCCTGAAGTATTTGATGACTCAGAAAGATCTGAATTTGAGACAGCGCCGATGGTTAGAATTGCTAAAAGATTACGAGCTTGTGATTGACTATCATCCGGGAAAGGCTAATGTTGTTGCTGATGCCTTAAGTCGAAAATCACTGTTTGCTTTGCGTGCAATGAACGCGCATATGGCTATGTCTGATGATGGTGTGATAGTAGCTGAGTTGAAAGCAAAACCGTTATTTGTTCGACAGATTTGTGAAGCTCAGAAAGTCGATGATGATTTAATTGCAAAACGAGCTCAGTGCGACTTAAATGTTGATTCAGAGTTTCTAGTTGATGCTGAGGATTGTTTGAGATTCAGAAATCGATTATGTGTTCCAAAAAAATCAGAGTTAATTCAAATAATTTTGAATGAAGCTCATAATAGTCGATTTTCTGTTCATCCGGGTAGCACGAAAATGTATAACGATTTGAAACAGCACTATTGGTGGCATGGTATGAAACGAGACATTTCTAACTTTGTTTCGAAATGTTTAATATATCAGCAAGTAAAAGCTGAGCATCAAGTACCATCTGGATTGCTTCAGCCGATCATGATACCTGAATAGAAATGGGACCGAGTTACAATGGATTTTGTATCCGGTTTACCGATGACACCAAGCAAGAAAGATGCAATCTGGGTTATTGTTGATAGGTAGACAAAATCGGCACACTTTATTCCGATTCGCATGGATTTCCCACTCGATAAACTTGCTGAATTGTATGTTTCTCAAATTGTGAGATTGCATGGTGTGCCTATTTCTATTGTTTCAGACAGAGATCCGAGATTCACATCGCGATTTTGGAAGAAACTACAAGATGCTTTAGGTACGAAACTACATTTTAGCACAGCTTTCCATCCGCAGATAGATGGTCAATCAGAACGAATCATTCAGATACTTGAGGATATGTTGAGATGTTGCATTCTCGAGTTTGAAGGTACGTGGGAACGATACTTACCTTTGATTGAATTTGCTTATAATAATAGCTTTCAATCTAGTATCAAAATGGCACCTTACGAGGCTTTGTACGGTCGTAAATGTCGTACACCATTGTATTGGACCGAGCTCAGTGAGAATAAGATACACGGGGTCGATTTGATTAAAGAGACTAAACAGAGAGTGAAAGTGATACGGGATAGTCTGAAATCAGCATCAGATCGTCAGAAATCTTATGCGGACTTGAAAAGAAAGGATATAGAATTTCAGATCGGGGACAAAGTGTTTTTAAAAGTCTCACCGTGGAAGAAAATACTTAGATTTGTCGCAAAGGTAAATTAAGTCCGAGATTCATTGGACCCTATGAGATTATAGAGCGTATCGGGCCGGTTGCTTATAAATTGTTGTTGCCATCTGAGTTAGAAAAGATTCACAATGTATTCCATGTTTCGATGCTTCGTAGATACAGATCCGATCCTTCGCATGTGATTAGTCCAACCGAGATTGAAATTAGCTCTGATATGTCATATGAAGAAGAACCGATTAGCATTATGGCTCGTGAGGTTAAAGAATTACGAAATAAGAAAATTCCATTAGTCAAAGTACTTTGGCATAAACACGGAGTTGAAGAAGCAACTTGGGAGTCAGAAGATACAATGAAAGAACGTTATCCAAACCTATTCACCGGTAAGATTTTCGGGGACGAAAATCCCTAAGGGGGGAGAGTTGTAACAGCCCAATTTTGACCCTAATCGGAATAGTGGTTTCGGGACCACAAATCCGAGTCTGAAAAATGTTTTAATATTATTTTACGTGATAAATATGTGTGAAATTATATGTGTGAAAGTTTCGTGAAATAATTTTATTGTTTGTGTGCTTAATTTGAGAAAATGACTTAATCGCGTAAAGTAAAAATTTGAGGGTTAAATATGAAAGTGCTTAATTGTTGTTGTCTTTATAAAATGGAGGTTTTATGTGGCAATTAGGCCATTTTAATGTTAGTGGGTGGCAATGGTCAAAATTAGCCTTATATTATATGTTATAAATATTTATTACTAAAAGGCTAATTTTGTAACTTAGTTAATAAATTAAGTTATAATAAAATAAAACATAAAAGATGGCTATTTTTCATCTTTGTTGGCCGAATGGAGAAAAGAAAGAAACCATCCATGCTTTCTTTAGGTTTCGGCACTTATTTTGCTTGATTAAGGTATGTTTAGGTTTTAATTTTTAATAATTTTTACGTTTTTGAGATCGTTGCTTTGTGTTCTTCAAAACCCATGTTTTAATTTTGTGAATTGTTGATGATTTTGAAATGTGCCATTGATGAATGCTTGGACTTTGTGATAGTTGATGATGAAAAATGAAAGATATGTGATAGATTAATATGTTTTGTATTGGGATTTTTGATGAATTTGAGTAAATAGGGCTAAATTATGAAATTAAATTTTTGGTGGACTAAAATGTGAAATAAATGAAATGTGTGGACTAGTATGAAGACAAGGAACATTCGGCCCTAGCTTAGTGAGGGAAAATTTTGTACATTTTGTGTTTTGTGCAAAAAGGACTAAATTGCAAAAAGTGTAAATATTAGGGGCAAAATAGTAATTTGCCAAATTATGTGTTTTTGGATTAAATTGAATGTGTTAATAAATAAATTATCTTATTTTGAATATATTTAGATCGAGAACCAAAGAAATCGGAGTTAGATCGGGAAAAGCCAAATTAGTTGAATAATCGTCCGACTTCGATTTTCCATCGTCCGAGGTAAGTCTATTAGCTATTTAAAAGTTATTAAATCAATATTTATACATGTATATCAATTGTATACTTGATGAGCTGAAATTAAATGTTTATAATTGAAGTATAATATGAATTTTATATAAGTGTTTGATAGTTTCGAATATACAAGTATAATCTTGTATAAGTTTATGAGTTAAATTATAGGCTTAAATTTTATATAAGTAAAAGTGAGATTCGGTTAGGTATATATATATATATATATATATATATATATATATATATATATATATGAAAATCTCTTGTAAAGAAATTAGGTATGAAATTATACATGTATATGATTTTATAGTGAAATTAGGTATGACAATTATACAAGGTTACATGAGGTTCGGTTATGCTAATATACAAGTATATATTCTTGTAATGAAATATGCATTTTTATTCATGTAGCGTTTTTGAATAGCATTGAAAGTATGGAATTATTAGTTGGATTATTAAAAGATGATCGAATATATAATATTAGTAGCAGGTTAATGCATTAAGTTATATGTATATATATAGGTTTGGTTGTATAATTAAATTAGTGAGTTGGAATTGATGTTTGAACTTTATATATCTATGTTATTGAAAGATATGGTTTATGAATTATTGAGCTGAATTTTAAGTGGATTTTATATACAAATATGAGATACAACATATGTGAATTGAGATTCTTTTGTTAAAGCTCAGTACCAATCTGATTTATGCCGATGAAATTATTCAGACTATACGTCTAGCAGGCTTAATGCCGGTGATACATTTCAGACTATACGTCTAGCAGGCTTAATGCCGGTGATACATTTCGGACTATAAGTCTAGCAGGCTAAAAGCCGGTGTACCGAATCAGGTTTTAAAACCTAGCAGGCTAAGTGCCGGTGAATCCGTTTAAAGTATGTGATAATATACAATTGATACCTCTATGATTTTGATTATATGAAATTGATGAGTACATAAATGTTCAATCCTATGATTTTAGTCATATTAACTTGATGAGCATATATATATACTTATATTTGGTCTAAGCAATTGATAGATATATATATATGTTTGCATTCGGCATAGGTGGATATATTTATGTGTATGCATTCGGCATAGGTGAATATAAGTGTATATATGTATGCATTCGGCATAGATGGATATAAGTGCATATGTGCATTCGGCACTTTTGGTTGATAAGTATAAAAATTAGGCTTTTGGTATATGTATTTGAACAATTGTATTTAAATGGATCCTATGAAGTGCGAACAAAAAAAAATACTCTAGAAATCAGTATATGCCGTTAATGATTATGCTAGTAACTTGATTATATACATATAATGTGTATACATTTGTCCGTTTATGTGTATTAGATAAATATACATCCTTTTAGATTTAAACAAAATGACTCAATATTGCAATGTATGATTAGTAATCATATTTGATATTTGTGATTTCAATAAATTTACTTAAAGAATTATATGATTCTTTAATATGTATTTTAAATATGCTATAGACTTACTAAGCTATAAAAGCTTACTTTGATTGTTTTTGTCTGTCTGTATTTTTTTTATAGATTTTGGAGACGCATTACGAGCTCGGGGATCATCAGCATAGTCTATCACACTATCGACTTCTTTTGGTATTTTGTTAAAAATTTGAACTCGATCTTATGGCATGTATAGGTTCGAGTACGATGTTGGTTATATTTTGATTGTAAATTATAAATAGCTATGCGAAAATGATTTAATTTTCATGTTTGTGATTAGTTTGGTTTTAAAAACGGTTGTGTTAGTTCGGTAATGTCTCGTAACCCTAATTCGGCGACGGATACGGGTTAGGGGTGTTACAGATTAGCACTCTCGTCATGCCCAAAATTGGTACCTAATTGATTAATTAATGTCTTAATATCGAAAATTGGAAACTTTGAGGAGATTTAAAATACGATCCTTTATTACAAAATCACCTGATTGAATTTTTACAAAGAAAATGTTTCACGTTAATTAAGAAAAAGAATTACGTCCCTTAAGTTAGGATGCAATACCTTAAATCCTCGAAACGAGAATAAATAACAAAAATTTATTTATTTTTGGAAATTTTGATTATCTAGGTTTCGGAGAAGAAATCATATCCCGTAAATTGAGACACGATCCTTTTTTGATTCCCGAGATAATTTTAAAAATATATTTTTTTAAAATAGTTCGTATATTTGGATTTATCAGAAAAATCGAGACCCCGTAAGTTAGGGAACAAAATCTCGAATTCCAAAATACGAAATAAAAAAATGCATTTGAGTCGAAATTAATGTAATATTTAAAATGTTACACGAAATAAACATTAAATTGACCAATTGCTGCAATACGAATGTATTAATAAATAGTTTATAGCATGTACAACAACAATGACTACATAACAAACATCATTTTAATGCTAATATTATCAATCAAAAAGAATAAAATAAGTAATAACAATGAATAACAACCACAATTACCATAATAATAAATTTAAAATTTGAAAGTATTTAAAAAAGGCAAATAAATTAATAATGGAATAAAACAATACTAATAATGGCAAAAAAGAAACATAAAAAAATAATAATAATAATAAAACAAGCCAATATATAAAATGATAAAATAAAAACTAATATAAGATAGATTAAAATGGAAAGTAAGTAAATAAATAAATGAAATATTAAATGAAATATTAAATAAAACAGTAAAAAAATGATGATGATGATGATGATGATGATAATAATAATATTGTAAAAACAAGATAATAAATACGTAAATAAAGCATACATATGACCATATTTAAGGATTATAAAAGAAAAAAATATTAAGATTTAAATATACATAAAAAATAATAGATATAAAAATAATATTAACTAAAAAAATGAAGAACAATAGACAAATTAATAGGTAAATAATAAAGTAAAATTAATCAAAGGACTACATTGAAATCAGAATAAAATTTGAAGCAAAATTCGTAGTAAATTTAAAGATAAAATCGAAATAGGATTAAAATGTAACACGCACGAAGAAATGAGGGCCAAATGGGCAATAAGTCCGATTCCTGGACACACGTCACTTCCCCAGAGGATTAGCGCGCCAGGGACTAAATTGCCAATCAAAAAAAACTTGAAGTCCAATTTAAAAATAAAGGAAAAAGTGTGAAAAGGACTAAATTGAAACAGATCAAAAATGTAGAAGGACTTAGAACGCAAATAACCCATTAATAGAAAACACGCGGATCCTTCCCCGGGTCGGGTCCCCGAGCGAGTCAGAAGGGTATAAAGGTCGAAACGGTGTCGTTTTAGGGCTATAGAGACCAGCCATAAACAGTGCCGTTTTATTTTCCTATAAAACCCAAAATTTTTTTAAAGTTTTTCATTCTTCCTCTTCTTTTAAAAAAAAAAACAGAGAAACACAAAAAGAAACTCTCCTCCTCTAAAATATTTTTTAGAATCCGGCCCAAATTCGGCGCTGACCGCCGGCGACGGCGCCGCCACTCGCGGTGGCCAAAAAATCGAAAATGCCTATTTTTTAGGCTTTTCGACTTCCCGACTCAAAAATTCCAGATTTTCATCAGAATCAACACAATAAAAAAATAAAAAAAAACGGCACAACTATCTTTGAAAATGGTCTGTATTTGAATTGATTTTTCTCTATTTTCTTTTGATTCATTCATAAGTAAAAAATAAAATCGGGGCCCTTTTTATAGCCCAAAAATACCACTTATTTTTCTATTTTTCCTATTTTTTTTCACTGTTTTTTTTTTTACTTTTGGACTTTCTAATTCGTTTTACAGGTACAGACGTGGCGCGGTGCGTGGCGGAGGCAGCGCGAAGGGCGGTGCATTGTTTGGCTACTGTTTCAGAGGCTGGAGGCCTAGGCTGTTAGGGTTTTTGTTTCTGAAAATTTTTGTTTTGGGCCATACTGGGTTTGGGTTATTTATTGGTTTTGGGTTTTAGTTATTTGGGCTGATTTGTATTTGTTTATTTCTTGTGTTTATTTTGGTTTTGGGCCTAGGCCAAAATTGGCCTATTACAGCTGCCCCTCTTTGCTCGTTGTCGTGTAACAAAAATGGAGCAAAGACTTAAAAATAGTCAATTTTGCCTGGTCTTGCCGAGTCTTGACCTCTTTTGGTGCTTCTCTTCTTCAAGTAGCCCAATTCCAGCCCACTGCGTCTTGTTGCTTTGATCCACTCTACTGCAACTTAAGATATGACTTGTAGCTTCAATATACTCTACCGCGACTTCAAAGAGGACGAGATTTGTGGTTTTAATCTGCTCCACTGTAACTTCAAAGAGATAGGATTGGTGGCTTCAATCTATTTCACTGCAACTTCAGAAAGATAAAATCTGCCATAATTTGTAGCTTTAATCTATTCCACTGCAACGCTAGGGAAATAAGATTCGCTGCCTTCAGCTTTAATCTGTTCCACATCGACGCTAAGGAAGTAAGATTCACTACCTTCTACTTTAATCTACTGCAATGCCAGGGAAAAAGATTCGCTGCCTTCAACTTTAATCTGTCCTACTGCAACGCCAAGGAAAAAAAAATTCACTGCCTTTAGCTTTAATCTACTACAATGCCAGGGAAATAAGATTCGTTGCTTTCAGCTTTAATCTGTTCCACCGCAACGCCAAGGAAAAAAGATTCGCTGCCTTCAGCTTTAATCTACTGCAATGCTAGGGAAATAAGATTCACTGCCTTCAGCTTTAATCTACTGCAACGCCAGGGAAATAAAATTTGCTGCCTTCAGCTTTAATCTGTTCCACTGCAACGCCAAGGAAATAAGATTCACCATAATGACTTCAATACATCCCACTGCAACTTTAGCGGTATAGGATTTATGGTTTCACCAATCTGCTCTCTGGGGAACATGACCTGTAAAATCCATTTCATGGGCCTATTCATGCCTAGTGATTAGGATGTTATGATTGGAATGAAATCAAAATCTCCTAACTAGATATGTATGAATGAATGCAGAATGTCATGAAAATGATCTCTTAATGTTTGAGTTGTTATTGCTTGTTGTTTATTAAGGCTCCCTCATTGATGTGTTCTTGCTCAGCTGGTACCTTCGACAAAAGACCCAAAGAAACACTCAATCAGTTTGCCCCACTGTAACCTCATGGTTCAACCGTACTTCTGGGTCACGAGTCTTGTACTATTGAGACCCGCGGTGTAAAATCTAACACTTTTTCCATCCTCTCCTACTGCAATTCAAGAGTATAAGATAGGAATCCTCTTCCAGCACTTTGGTCATTTACACTACTCCTAGGGTGTCGTGATCAAATGTTTATGCACAAATGTAGAATTCCCTTCTCCAAGAACAACTTCTTCTTATTGCTTGGCAATCATTGCTTGTCTGTTCATTTAAGCTTTATCACCGACATGACATTTTGTCATTTTGTTCAATCAATATTTTAACAACAAAATCCAAAGGGATAGTCTTAATTTAAAGTTTTCCTTCTCAGATATTTTCAACCTGGTGCGTTCTAAACAATAGTCCTATTTCAAGTTCTTGTATTATTTAGAAATTTCCAGAGTAATAAGCAGAACTTCCTTTGTGAAAATGTTGTTAGTCCATTAATCATTATTCCAATGCAACATACTTGCAAAAGATCACAACACTGGATAAGAATAAAATTGATTTGGAGCATAGCTCAAAATCAATAAATTATCAAAGATGATACAAAAAATAAAAATACAAAGGGGATTGATTGGGAACACGCATCTTGAAAAGAATAAAGTATTCCAAGAATGGCAAATCCAATACAAGTAATATGAAGACTAGGTGCCCCAGATATCACACCTTGAACTTCTCTGTACAAACTTTTAAGCACCGTTTTGAGTTTGTCATGTGTATAGGAGATCTACAGTACTTTGTCGATGCCCCAGACGTCGTATACCCTTTCCTGTTAATTCAGGTATAGCAAGATCACCGCATGCCCCATTTTGATCAATATTTGAGCCGCCCCTTTCGGGTTTTCAACTCAAATCCCCTTTGGTCTCAAGGCGCCTTTTGCGAGTTTTCACCTTGGCCTCTCCTTTTCTTTTTTTTAGGACTCAAAGCGTCCTTTGCGGGTTTTCACCTTGGTCTCTTTTTAGGACTCAAAGCGCCCTTTGTGGGTTTTCACCTTGGTCCCTTCTCCTTCTTCAAGTGAAGTACTTCTTGATTGAATCTGAGTTTACAATATTAGGCAAGTTTTTACCATCCATTTTGCTCAATATCAATGCTCCTCCAGAAAAGGCCTTTTTTACAACATAAGGTCCTTTCCAATTTGGCATCCATTTCCCTCTAAAATCCTTTTGTAGAAGAAGGATATTTTTTAACACCAGGTCCCATTCGTGGAATTCTCTGGGACGAATCTTTTTGTTGTAGGCTTGCATCATTCGTTTCTGGTACATCTGACCGTGGTGAATAGCTTTTAGCCTTTTTCTTTCTATTAGGTTTAACTGATCATATCGAGATTGGATCCATTCTGCTTCATCCAACTTTAGCTCAGCCAATACCCAGAGAGAAGGAATTTCAACTTCACTGGGTAAAACTGCCTTCATACCATAAACCAATGAGAAAGGCGTTGCCCCAGTGAAAGTCTTGATTGATGTTCGATAAGCAAGGAGGGCAAATGGTAATTTTTCATGCCAGTCCCTGTAAGTCTCAGTCATTTTCCCCATAATTTTCTTGATATTTTGTTGGCCGCCTCCACTGCACCATTCATTTTTGGGCGATACGGTGATGAATTATGATGTCTAATCTTGAATTGACTGCAAACCTCCGTTATTGAGCTATTGTTCAAATTCAATGCATTGTCAGATATGATTCTTTTAGGCATTCCATATCGACATATGATCTCTTTTTTCAAGAACTTGTTGATTGCTGACTTTGTGACATTAGCATACGAAGCAGCTTCTACCCATTTAGTGAAGTAATCAATAACCACAAAGATGAAACGATGCCCATTAGAAGCCTTCGACGATACTAGCACGATGACATCCATACCCCACATAGAGAAATGCCATGGAGAAGTCATAACGTGAAGAGGTAAAGGAGGTGCGTGCATTTTGTCTCCATAAATTTGGCATTTATGGCACTTCTTGGCATAATTAATGCAATCTCCTTCTATGGTGGACCAATAGTACCCGAATCTCATAATCTGTCTAGCCATTATGAAACCACTGGCATGTGTTCTGCAAATACCCTTATGGACCTCCTCCAAGATTTTCTTAGCCTCCACAGCGTCGACACATCTTAATAGTACCTGATCCTTTCCTCTTTTATATAAGATCTCCCATCTAAGACATAATCAAAGGCTAGTCTTCTCAGAGTCCTCTTACCATTTTCAGCTGCCTGGTCAGGATACTCACGATTCTTCACATATCGTAATATATCTTGATAACAAGGGTTGTCATCCTTTTCTCCCTCTTCGATATTGTAACAATGAGCTGGGGTTTCATAGATGCTCATCTGGATAGGCTTCATGTCCTCTTGTCTGTTCACTTTGATCGTGGAGGCTAGAGTAGCCAACGCGTCAGCCATCTGGTTTTTATCTCGTGGGAGATAGCAGAAAGTAATGTCATCAAACTCTTCAATCAATTCGAGAACCAGCTTTCGATAACTGATTAATTTGGGATCTCTTGTTTCCCATTCACCTTTGAGTTAGTATATCACCAATGCTGTATCCCCATATACCTCTAGTACTTTGATTTCACGTTCTATAGCTGCACAAATGCCCATGATGCACGCTTCATATTCTGCCATGTTATTTGTGCAATCAAAATCCAATTTGCAGGTAAAAGGATAATGATCTCCATTTGGGGATACTAAGACTGCCCCAATTTTATTGCCCACAGTGTTCGAAGCTCCATCAAAGTTTAGCTTCCAAATGTGACCCACTTAGGAATTTTCTTCAGTGGGTACCACATACATCAAATCCTCGTTTAGGAAATCAAAATTCAAGGGCTTGTAATCCTCCAAGGCTCTACTAGCTCGAAAGTCAACTATCGCACTCTCTTTCATGGCCTTCTAGCTCACATAGACTATGTCAAATTCAGAAAGCAAAATCTGCCATCTAGCCATCCTCTCATTCAAAGCAATCGACTCCATCATATACTTTAAGGGGTCTAACTTTGAAATCAGCCAAGTCGTATGGTACAGCATGTACTGCCCTAATCTCTGAGTTGTCCAAATCAGGGCACAACATAATTTCTCAATAGGCGAGTATCTCATTTCACAGTCAGTGAATTTCTTACTAAGATAATATATCGCCCTTTCTTTCCTTCATGTCTCATCATGCTGGCCTAGCACACATCCCATGGAATTATCAAACACTGTTAAATAAAATATCAGTGGCCTATCCGGGCTAGGTGGTGATAGCACTAGAATATTAGACAAGTACTGCTTTATCTTGTCAAAAGCTTCTTGACATTCTTCATCCCATACACCTGGATTATGTTTTTTCAGAAGATGAAATATGGGGTCACATTTTTCGGTTAGTTGTGAAATGAACCGGGCAATGTAATTTAATCTTTCTAAGAAACCTCGAACTTCCTTCTGAGTACATGGTGAAGGTAAATCTCGTATTACCTTGACTTTGTCTGGGTCGATCTCGATTACTTTTTCGCTGACTATAAAACCTAACAACTTTCCTGGCCTAGCTCCGAAAGTACATTTCGTTGGATTAAGCTTGAGCTGGAACTTTCTCAGTCTTAAGAACAACTTTCTCAAGACTTGCACATGTTCCTCTTCTATTCTGGATTCTGCAATCATATTGTTAACGTAAACCTCGATTTCTTTGTGCATCATGTCATGGAACAAGGCTACCGTGGCTCTTTGATATGTTGCTCCTGCATTCTTTAAACCAAATGGCATCACTTTATAGCAAAACGTTCCCCACAAGGTGGTGAATGTGGTCTTTCCCATATCTTCGGGATGCATCTTTATCTGATTGTATCCAGAGAAGCTGTCCATAAAGGAAAACAGAGAGTAGCCTGCTGTATTATCCATTAAAGTGTCAATATGAGGCAATGGGAAATTATCTTTTGGGCTGGCCTTGTTCAGGTCCCTGTAATCCATACATATTCGTACTTTCCCATCTTTTTTAGGGACTGGAACGATATTGGCTACCCCATTCGAAATATTTGACCACTTGTAAGAACCCAGCATCAAACTAATTTTTGACTTCCTCCTTTATTTTTAGTACAATATCAGGCCTAATCCTCTAGAGTTTCTGCTGAACTGGCTTGCAATCCTCTCTTATAGGAAGGCGATGCACTACAATGCCAGTACTTAACCCGGGCATATCCTGGTATAACCATACAAAGACATCTTTGAATTCTTGGAGTAACTCAATGAGGTCTCGCCTCGTCTTTGTGGTAATGTCAGTTCCAACCTTTACCTCTTTTCCCTCTTTCAAGCTCACAATTTCTATTGATCCCTTGTGAGGTAGGATTTGTTTCTCTTCCTGTTCTACCATCCTCAACAAGTCAGGAGATAAACTACAGTCTACGTCATCTTCAAAGTCATGCGATCCCTCTAAACACATGTCTTATTCAAAAGGAAATTCTGAGTTTGTAACAGCGTCACTCATGTCATTGATATCCAGGGACCTATTGTAGGTACAAAAGAATATACAAAGAATGTATGAATTTATGAATAATTACTTATACATTATAATTATGAATGAATAAAAGAATGATTTGGAAGAAAATCCAAAAGAATGAAAGAATCAAAAATAATTACTCGTATGAAATGAGAGAATATTTGCTCAAAATGATTGCAAAGGTGTACTTCATTAAAATAATGATGTTTGGGCATGAGCCTATTTCACAAAGGGGTTCTTATCACTTCTAAGCTAAAAGCAATAAGAGTGTTCTGAACATTACTCTGAGTAAGCTCTAAATACTACAGTGATTTCTTTTGCAATCCAATTGTTTAGCACGCTCCCAGGTTCATAAGGGCGGATATCTAATAAGGTCCCTCCTTCAGTTGTTTCTTCATGAATGGCATTGATATGAACGTTTCCTAACATTTCTTCAATACTTTCTCTCATTGGCGTCTTTAGCTCGGTATGAATAATCCCTCCTGACATAAAAATTTTAGATATGCGGGGGAATATCATTGGTTCCACTTGATTTCCTCCCCACTCATGCGTGCCCTTCTTCTTTTTTGCCTCTTCTCTAACTCCTTCCTTCTTTGTCTTGTATTTCGCTTGTACCCTAAGCCAAAACGGTCATGCTTGTCCTTCAGCATTGGAGCCTCAACTCTTCCCTAAAGATGTCTCCCTAGTCTTTTCCCGGTAAGGCTCCTCTTCCTATCATCAACTGTAGACCCATTCTTGTAGTCTTGGACATTTTTACCACCGAAATCCTGCTTCCCTTCAATAATAAATGTTGCATTCACAAACTCCAAAGACCGAAAAGAACATTCAACTGCTTCGTCTCTAAGTACGGTGCATCACTAGTTACAGCTGTAATAATATCCTCTTCGGCATTCATCGTCACTAGCCTACCTTCTGATACTAGCTTCAGCTTTTGATGTAGTGATATATATATCCAAGGGCTCCCTAACAAACAATTGTAGGAAGCCTTGATATCCATTACTAGAAAGTCCACCTCATAGGTAGTTGGGCCAATCAACAGAGGTATTTCAATTCTTCCCATGACTCTCCTTTCTGTGCCATCAAAGGCCCTTACTATATTTTAACATATCTTCATCTGTAAACTATCCACGGGTAACCTATTAAGCGTGGATAGGGGAAATATGTTCAATACCAATCCATCGTCAACCAAAACCCCGGTAAAGTGTACCCCTTGCATCTGGTAGTGATGTGCAAAGATTTAGTGGATCCCACACCCCCTGGTGGTATCTCGTCGTCGTTAAAGAAAATGAAGTTATTAGCACTTATGTTATTAACCAGCCGATTCAATTTATTGACCAAAATATCATTGGCCACGTATGTCTCATTTAGCACTTTCATCAATGCACTTCGGTGTACTTCCAAGCTCAAGAGTAAAGTTAATACATATATACGAGCTAGTTATTTATGCAGTTGCTCCACAACACTATACTCGCTGTGTTTCAAAAACTTCAAAAATTTCCTAGCTTCCTCCTCTTTCACTGGCTTATTAATTGGCGGCTCAAGTTCAGCTATTTTTCCCTTCTTTTGCTCCACCGTCAAGTCTTTTCCTTTTATAGGTTCTGTTTGGGCATATATCAGATCGTAGTGTCTCTTACTACGCGTATGAGAACTTGCATCTTGATCTTCTTTTGAAGCATTGGCTGAATTCTCTTTTCCCGGGATTGTCACATTACAATCACAACTCTAGGGGACCCTCTTGCTATCCTCATAAGCAAAGACTGTAGGTTTTTGAATTATGATTTTGGTGTCCTCTGTACTCCAGCTTCATTATTTTTAGGTGGCGAAATGATGACCACAGGATAATTGACTTTTGGAACCTCCGTCGTTGATTCTGACATGCATCTACTTCTCTTTTTTTTTTCACTTTTTCACAGAACTCCATCTCTTTATTGTCCATCATGCCTTGAACCAAGGCTCTGAATTCTACGCACTCCTGGATCTCGTGCCCCACTTCGTGATGGAACTCACAGTAGTTCCTTATCTTTTTGTAACTTCTTTCTGAATTCGAAATGATTGACCCCCTTTTTACCATTTTCCTTCCAGACCTATCTCAAAGAGTTTTTATTTTTGCAATGTCTGTCTTGATTCTTCTCCCCATATCTTCACTCATCGCGTTTACCCCATTATCGATATGATTGGGTAACGGATTTTCTGCACTAGATGGGTCATCAAATTGACAATGCCCATATTGATGAACCTTTCGACTAACTTTTTGAAAGTGGCATAGTTTTCTATTGAGTGCCCTATGATTCCTACATGGTATTCGCATTGGGTGTTTGCGTCATACCACTTGGGGTATGAGGGTTGTAGAGGTTTTAAGTAGAAAGGGGAAATAACGTGTGCATCAAATAAACTTTGATACACTCCCGATACGACATTGGAATTGGTGTAAATTGAAGTTTCTCAGTGTTTTACTTTGTCCCGAATTCTTGTCTTGATGAACTTTGTTGACCAGCAACTACCTTTCTTGGCTGATTTACAGTAATCGATTTAGAGTAACCCTTATTATATGTACTTGTGTTGTTTACTTCATTTTTTTTCCTCGAGGCTGACCTTTTGTTACTTTCTCCGGCATCTATCTTCCCACTTCTTATGGCATTCTCAATCATCTTACCATTCATGACTATATCTGAAAAACTCTTTGTGACACTTCCTAGCATGTGTGTGATGAATGGGGCTTTTAGCGTGTTGATAAAGAGAATTGTAGTTTCTTTTTCTAGGAGCGACAGCTGAACTTGGATGTCAACCTCCCTCCATCTCTGCGTATATTGCCTAAAACTCTCACTAGGTTTCTTCTCCATGTTTTGTAAAGTAATTCTATCAGGAGTTATATCCGTTACATGACTATATTACTTCATGAATGCTTGTGCTAGATCCCTCCACGAACTAATCTTGGTGCAGCTCAATTGGTTGTACCATTTGGATGCTGCCTTCACCAGGCTGTCTCGGAAGCAGTGTATTAGTAGTTGGTCATTGTTAACGTATCCAGCCATCCGTCTGCAAAACATGGTGATGTGAGCTTTAAGGGCAACTGGTCCCGTTGTACTTTTCAAATTCTGGCATTTTGAACTTATAAGGAAGAGTTAAATCTGGAACCAAGATCAGATCTTTAGCGTCAATTCCATGATGACTGTCAGCACTTTCCATTGCTTTGAATTTTTCCTCCAGCCATCTACACCTGTCCTCTAGATATTTTGGCAATTCTGCATTTGCTTTTTCCTTTTCTGCCACTTCATCAAAATCAGAGATAACAGGATTAGTTGGGTTATCTCCTGGGTTTGAACCTAATCCAGCCTATCCAAATTTCCCTCAGTTTTTTTTTTCCCTTTTCTTAATTTCTCGATTTCTAGCTTCTGAACATCCATGTCTAGTCTCAAATTCATCTTCTCTTCTTCCATTTGTTCTATTTTCTTTTCTAACTCTAAATTTCTTCTTTCAAAATCCTGCCTTATGATTTCTAGCTCGGAGGGGATAACTCGAAAATGTTTTCCTGTCGGCTGACTGTCTCCCTAACTTGGCCCGGTGATGTTATCATTAATCTTCCTATCCCACCACTCGATATGCTCAGAGGTTGTCATTGGACCTATTGCCAATCTCTTCATCCGTCGAGTCTGGTTCCAGGCATTAGACAACTCTCGAATCTTCTTCTTGTAACCATTGCCTTTATATGAGAATTCGCATTGAGTTAGTCCTTGGGTTGTGGGTACAAACTGTCTTGACCTATACTTTCTTAGTACTAGCAACGGTGCATAGCCAATAGCTCCCCAAATCCCAAGTAGAGGGACCTAGTCAAAATCACCACATCTATATAAGATTTCATCTGGAAGCATCCAATGAGCTCTCCATTCGATATCCTCTTCTTGAAGATTCTGAAGAATTACTATCCATTTTTCCTCCAAGATATCATCTCACCTCGGTATAACTACTATCTCTTTCAAAGGCGAATAATTTTTAGAGAAGACCCGATAATAAACCTTATCAACTTTCAAAAGTGACTGTGGAACCATGCTAAAAGGAGCTGCGCACATCCAATGAATCTACCCTCACCCGCTCTCCGATATTCGTTTAGCGATTTGAAGGTTTCTACTAAAATTATCGGGATTGGTGTAACCCTCTTATCAAGTCTATCAAAGAGATCGGTGATTGCTTCATCAATGTGTCCCAAGGCTTTGGGAAAGATAATTAAGCCGTAGACACTCAAGGCAAAGACATCAACTTTCTTCTTCGTATCTGGGTGTGCTAGAATTAGATCCTTCAAGTTCTTCTAAGGAATGCATTTGCTATCCCCCTTCTGCTTGATCCGTGTTGCAACCCATTGCTCACTCATCCCGGTAATATTCGTCAATTTCTTTAAAAAGGTTGGGGCATTAACAGCTATCTAGTAGGCTTTGTCTACTTGAATCTTCGAGCAACGAAGTAAGGCCATGTATTCCTCCACTGTAGGCACCAGATCAACTTCCCCAAAAGTGAAACAACTGTAAACAGGATTCCAAAACTGGGCGATGGCGCGAAACAATTGTTTATCCACCTTTATGTCAAGCAGATAAGGCAGATCTTCATAGCCAGAGTAAAAAAGCTGCTTGACCTCATCATTCCACTGATCCCAGATTTCCTTCAATTCTTGCAGACTATTCTGGGTTATACTAATATGAGTGAAGTCCCATGACTCTGATACGTATCCTTCAGCCAAACTATCACATTTTTCTCGCTGTGTTGTCTCAGACCAAGTTTGGACAGCCACATTATCCTCCACCTTTTCAAGAAATCCCTTTTCCATGATAAGCTCTCTATCTAGTAACCGAATATGAACCAATGCCTTTTATGATGAAATACTCTACAGTCAAAATGCCATGCAACCAAAGCAAAATAAAAAAAAGTTAGTGTCATATATAAAAAATAGAATTCAACACAAACAGGAGATAATAAAGCACCTATTCGGGAATCTACTAGGGTTTGGTATAGTTCTACCTAGGGCAAGTTCCTAAAGTTCGCTTTATGAGGTTTGGCTTCTAGAGCAAAGGTACCTGAACCAACAAATTCCTCGATCCTCACCCATTATAGGCTCATGCGGACCGAGTTCGGTTCAGGGAAATACATTTTCCTATGGCTGTACGGAGATGAAAATCTCATGAAGACATAGGTACAGATGTATTCCGAAAGCGATCCACTATCCTGCACGGAGGTGAAGACCTCACGAATGACTAGTTTCTCACTCCCACTTAAAGGGGTAAAATTGACCAACTTATGTAATGCAAAATGCAAATACACATAAACAAATTTGGACCAACCAAACAAACACACTATGACTAAAACATAAATATAATGGATAAAACGCAAAAGGGAAAATTTTAAAACAAATTTTGATTTTTCGACAAAAAGAAAAAAATTAATCAATTTGTGGCTTGACTCTCAACCAGTCCCCAGTGGAGTTGCCAAGCTGTCGAAACCATTTTTTAAAACAAAAAGGGTCGACTTTTATTTTGAAAATGAAAATGAGAAAACAGGAGTCGCCACCAATATTTTATTGAGGTGTGATCGGATCACCTTGCAATTTAATCGTTTTAATAAAACGTTTTAATTTTACAAAAAATAATGATTTTGGTCTACGAAATGCAAGAAAAACAGGTTCGGGAGTCGGTTACATGCGAGGAAGGATTAGCACCCTCGTCATGCCCAAAATTGGTACCTAATTGATTAATTAATGTCTTAATGTCGAAAATTGAAAAATTTGAGGAGATTTAAAATACGATCCTTTGTTACAAAATCACCTGATTGAATTTTCACAAAGAAAATATTTCACGTTAATCGAGAAAAAGGATTACGTCCCGTAAGTTAGGATGCAATACCTTAAATCCTCAAAACGAGAATAAACAACAAAAATTTATTTATTTTTGGAAATTTTGATTATCTCGATTTCGAAGAAGAAATCATATCCTGTAAGTTGGGACACGATCTTTTTTTGATTCCCGAGATAATTTTAAAAATGTATTTTTTTAAAAATAGTTAGTATATTCAGATTTATCAGAAAAATTGAGACCCCGTAAGTTAGGGAACAAACTCTCGAATTCCAAAATACAAAATAAAAAAATGCATTTGAGTCGAAATTAATGTAATATTTAAAATGTTACACGAAATAAACATTAAACTGACCAATGGCTGCAATACTAATATATTAATAAACAGTTTATAGCATGTACAACAACAATGATTACATAACAAACATCATTTTAATGCTAATATTATCAATCAAGAAGAATAAAATAAGTAATAACAATGAATAGCAACAACAATAACCATAATAATAAATTTAAAATATGAAAGTATTTAAAAAAGGCAAATAAATTAATAATGGAATAAAACAATACTAATAATGGCAAAAAAGAAACATAAAAAAAATAATAATAAAACAAGCCAATATATAAAATGATGAAATAAAAACTAATATAAGATAGATTAAAATGGAAAGTAAGTAAATAAATAAATGAAATATTAAATAAAACAGTAAAAAAAATGATGAAAATGATGATGATAATAATAATAATAATATTGTAAAACCAAGATAATAAATACGTAAATAAAGCATACATATGACCATATTTAAGGATTATAAAAGAAAAAAATATTAAGATTTAAATATACATAAAAAATAATAGATATAAAAATAATATTAACTAAAAATGAAGAACAATAGACAAATTAATAGGTAAATAACAAAGTAAAATTAATCAAAGGACTACATTGAAATCAGAATAAAATTTGAAGCAAAATTCATAGTAAATTTAAAGATAAAACTGAAATAGGATTAAAATGTAACACGCGCGAAGAAACGAGGGCCAAATGGGCAATAAGTTCGATTCCTGGACACGCGTCACTTCCCCAGAGGATTAGCGCGCCAGGGACTAAATTGCCAATCGAAAAAAAACTTGAAGTCCAATTTAAAAATAAAGGAAAAAGTGCGAAAAGGACTAAATTGAAACAGATAGAAAATGTGGAAGAACTTAGAACGCAAATAACCTATTAATAGAAAACACGTGGATCCTTCCCCGGGTCGGGTCACCGCGCGGGTCAAGGGGTATAAAGGTCAAAATGGCGTTGTTTTAGGGCTATAGAGACCAGCCCTAAATGGAGTCGTTTCATTTGCCTATAAAATTCCAAAATTTTTTAAAAATTTTCATTCTTCCCCTTCTTTTAAAAAAAAACAGAGAAACATAAAAAAAACTCTCCTCCTCTAAACTATTTTCCAAAATCGGCCCAACTTTGAAGCCGAACCATCGCGCCGGCTGCCGACTGCTGGCGACGGTGCTGTCGCTCGCGGTGGCTGAAAAATCAAAAATACCCATTTTTTGGGCTTTTCGACTTCCCGAGTCAAAAATCCCCGATTTTCTTCGGAATTGACACCTCTTTTGCAAAAAAAAATGTACGATTTTTATCTTTTTCTTCTCATTTTTTGTTTCCTAAAAAAAAAATAAATGTAAATAAATAAATAAATAACGACACAACTACCTTTGAAAGTGGTCTGTATTTGAATTGATTTTTATCTATTTTCTTTTGATTCATTTGTAAGTAAAAACTTAAAATCGGGGCCCTTTTTATAGCTCGAAAGTACCACTTATTTTTCTATTTTTCCTATTTTTTACACTTTTTTTTTTACTTTTGGACTCTTCTAATTCGTTTTGCAGGTACAGACGTGGCGTGGTGCGTGGCGAAGGCGATGCGAAGGGCGGTGCATTGTTTGGCTACTGTTGCAGCGGCTGGAGGCCTAGGCTGTTAGGGTTTTTTTGTTTCTGAAAATTTTTGTTTTGGGTCATACTGGGTTTGGGTTATTTATTGGTTTTGGGTTTTAGTTATTTGGGCTGATTTGTATTTGTTTATTTCTTGTGTTTATTTTGGTTTTGGGCCTAGGCCAAAATTAGCCTATTACACTGTTCTTAAAATATTTATTTGGTTGAATTTGTTAAGTTATTTCATCATGCATGTAAATATTTTAATCTATCTAATATTTTTATTATATCGATCTAAAATATTGTTTATATTAATATATATTGTTAGTTCGATTAATCATTAGAAATAACCAAGAGGGGAAGTAAATTGGCCTTTAAGAAAATGGTGGAAGCAAAGAAAGAATATTCAATAAAGAACACAACGATTTATAGTGATTCGACCTCAATTGCCTACTCTACTACCTTAACTTTCCACAACTAAAGATTTTCCCAAATTCACTAATTTGACAACTTTTGATAAGATTTAACCTTACAATCTCCCTTTAGATTTCTACTCAAATCTTAATATTGCAATTCCTGTAACACCCCTTAACCCCAAACCGTCGCCAGAACAGGGTTACGAGGCATTACCAGACATATCAAATAATTTACAAATAAACAAATAATAAATAACCAACATATTAAAATAAATCATAAATTCTTATGTTTGTTTACCAATTGACTTTTTTTTATAAAAAAATTTCGGCAGCATTTCTGCTTATTTTTACCTAAAACCCCCTGCAATTTAAAACCATTTCATTTTCAAATATAATCAAATCAACCAATTCATGTCACATTCTCATTTTCTATTCTAAATACTTCTAATCAAACTCAATCTATATGATATCAATTTCAAATTTAACAATGTACTAATTAAATAAAAATAGATAAACTTCTTTCATTAAAATTCATAAACTTTTAATACTAACATTTTTAACTATTTATATTAAAACATAATAACCTTTATACACAACCTATGTACATGCCACATTACCAAAAGAAAATATACATCACCAAAATTATGCTAAAGTCGGGATTGATCTGGATGCTGAACCGGGACCTTTGACTTCTATCGACCTGCGCACGGAAACAACCGTACGCTGAGTAATTCATACTCAGTGGTATTACCATAATTCAAATTATAACAATAATGTACATGTAATGCATAAATCGTATATACAATTTAAATTCAATATCTTAACAATAGCAATCCATCAATCAATATCACATATCCACAATTTGAATTTGAACATATCATGAACCTTAGGTTCATTTCTCAATCTCATTTCACATTTCAATTCACAATTCAACTTTTTTTATTTCATTTCAGTAGCTCGTTCGATAAACTCGTTCGGTTTATCATTTCATTAATTACCCTATTAACAAAACTCGGACTTTGGCGGATACACGGATCCAACCAAACACACCAGTATGGCACCCAGTGCCTCATCGGATAGTTCGAAGCAATAATTGACACCCAGTGTCTCATCGACAAAGCCGAAGAAAGTTGGTACCCAGTACCTCATCGAATCTATCCGAAGAAATATAGTGACACCCATTGTCTCATCGACTCGAGGTCGAAGTATCCCTGAACTCTTCCAATCCTATGGCATGCCAACTATATCCGACTCAGCCCGACTAGTTAATAGGGTATTTAAATCACATATAGTCCCAATTCAATCACAATTTCTAACATTTTCAATTCAATCATTTTTCCACCTTTCAATCAATAATTAATCCACAAATTCACACATTTTCACAACTCAATACATTTTCATACAATTTAATACCATTCACAATTTGATTCAAATTCACTTCCCGCTTTCAATCAACAAACAATTCAAATATTAATTCATATCAACTATTCAATATAATTCCCACTAATAATAATAATAATACTAATACTAATATTAATACTTACCTCACATTTCATTTACTAAACTCATAAATTAAAATTTAACATTTAATAATAAATAACTTGAATTATAGTAATACAAACCGTGATTTTCTCGAGTTTACTCCTCGATATCTTCTCTTTTCCCTTCCGTGCGATGCTTCTGATTCTTTGCTAGCTACGAAAATATTAATAATTTACACTATTAATTTCAGCACTAATTATGATAAATAATTAAATTTCTATTCAATTTCTTCCTTATTCTCAATTTAATCCTAACTAAGTTCATTTACTTTTCTAATTCAATTCACATTCTATTTCTATTCAAATTTCATCCAAACTCAAATGTAACTATTAAAATTTCAGCATATTTTCCTAATTTCGAATTTCCCTCAATTTAGTCCCTAAAACATAAAAATTATAGTTTCTTTGACAATTTAATCCTTTTATCAATTTTAACTTGAAATTTATTCAATTAAATCCCTAATCCAACAATTTATTCAACATGAACCATGCTTAAAAAAAACTATAAACTTCCAAAATATCAACTTAATTTCATCAAAACTTTGTTTTATAACTTCTAAATCATCAAAACTAAATAAAAAAGGCTTAATTGACTTACCAATCAAAGCTTTAAACCTTAAACCTTCAATTTTTCCTTTTTCTTTTCTTTCTTTCTTTTTCCTTCCCCTGTTTCGAATGGTCTCTGTTCTCTTCTTTTGCCTATTCTGTTTCTTTCTTTCTTTTTATTTCTTTCTTTTGTTTTCTTTTATTTAATTACTTTAATATAATAATTAAAACAAATATCTATTTAGTAATTAAATATACGTATTACAAATGTATGTATTTTGTTAATACACTTGTATTAAATTATCACCATACATTTGTCTTTATTTAATTTATTTCTTAATATAATATTTATAATATAATTAATTTAATAATATACTTTATAATTAATTTATATATTTATATAAAAATCTAAGATTTTTACAATCTTATGCTGCCTCAACCTCCAAATATGGCTTAATTGCCCATTTAGTCCCTTTTATTTTCTTTTGATTTATAATTAAACTTTTACCCTTTATTCATTTTAATCCTTTTTCCTAATTACTCTTAATTAAGCTAAATTTACCTTTCTAAAACCTAATTAAACACACAACTAGCCTCATAAATATTTCTAATAATTATTTTCGAACTCAATTTACTAAGACGGAGGCCCGATATTATTCTTTTCCAATGCCCGTGAATTTTGGGTCATTACAACTCCCTTAAGGTTTCTACTCAAACCTTAAGATTCAACCCTCTAAAAAGGATACAAAGAAGAAAACAAAGAAATAATCCTTATAAGATCAGAATGTTTGCCAATTAAGCATAAATAAACAAAAATACACTTTAGCTAAAGAATAATAATGAAAGCTCACAAGTGCAAAGTATGAAAGCATTAAGCAATAAGGTTGTTTTGATTGATCTTTAAGTTTGATAATCTCTCTTGTTGTTGTAGGACCTTTTAAAGATGATACTTGTACTCTCTAATTCATTTGCAATCGTTGTGGTTCTTGAGAAAATAAATAGAGTCGTTAGGGATGAAAATATCATATCATTAAATTCAACTACAACAAAAGGTATCGATACTTTATCTACAAGTATTGATACTATTAGCATTTAATGCATTAGTGATTATTGGAGCTAAAGATATCGATACAAATGGACGTTTATCGATACCATATGACTAGCTGAATTGGTTGAAAATAGAATGTCAATTTGGTATTAATTATAAAATGGGTATCAATATTTTGAAAACTATCGATACTTGGCCAAAAAGTAACAATACTGACTTGTTTTAAAACAATTTTAACTTGATTGAAAATGTTTAACTCAATTGAAATCATTTTAACTTGATTTCATCATTTTGCCAATTTTGTTCAACTTTAACTGTTATTCAAAAATATTTTAATTTGTTATATCAAAACATATTATCAAATAAAGCTAGGTATGACATATTTAACAGTTAACTTTTTTTATATAAAACAAATAATTAGAAATTGTGAATTTATGTTAAACTTAACATGCATAATCAATATGAATGGAGCATGAAATATAACAATTTAATTGTTAAAATCTTAATAGTATAAAAAGGTACAAAATTGTGTAAACCACTTAAGTTTTACACCAGTTTAAGTGGATCATTCTTCATTTTAAAATGTTCAATTTAGTCTTAACTCAATTGTCACGATTGTCATTGCAATAATTAGAGGAATTAGGATTTGAGCGTATTTGAGAGCGTTTTCCTCTTATTTAAGAGTTAAGATGGGTTATGGGTAGAACTATACATTATATAAAAATTATTCATATTTAAAAAGGAATAAATTACAAATTTAGTTATTTAGCTATAGTTTAAATTATGTTTTGGTCATCAAACTTTAAAAAGTTATGATATGTTAACTAGTATTATTAATTTGTTACATTTTGATAATTAAACAGGTAACAATGTAACAACAAGCTGACGTGACACATTATATCACCATTTCAAACGAATAAACTGAATTATACCAAAAACCCAATAAATCGAATGGACCCTGAGAGCAAAACCTGTAACAGCCCTAACCCTCATTCATTACCAAAAAGGGTTACGAACATTACTGAACTTTACGAATTAAAAACGGACATTTCTCAACTTTTGTTACACGTATTAAGAATCAATTATATAACACTCATATTATCCCTTAGATGGACCTTTGAGACCCAATATGTACCTTAGAAGTGAATTGGGACTAAACCGAGTATTCAGGGAATTTTTCCCAAAATTTAAAAAATTTTCTTAGAAGTAGGGGACACATGCCGATGTCTCTGCCCATGTGAACAAAAATAGTCATTTTATAAGCCATATTTCTCACCCAATTTTGTGTCTATCTACAATCAACATTACATATATCAACAAGCTATAATTAGACATTCAAAACAAGCCAAAATAAGTGGCTAAACTCAACACACTACATATAAGCCATCATTAAATAAAATACAATACATGCCATTATAACCAAAATCAAAACATTCGAAAATACCGATAGAACCAATGGATAGTGTGATATATCTCCAACAAGCTTCCTACCCAATCGAGCTTCCGATAATCTGAAAAGTAGAAGAAAACAAATACATAAGCAATAAATGCTTAGTAATATCATATAAACTTTAATCAAATTACTTCCTTTTCAAATATGAAATTTATTCTTATCAAGAATAATCTAATGTTGCTACCACAATATTCATGAAGTTATATTTAACAACTCACTAAGTGAATAAATCTACAGTATCACTTATACATAATATTCCTAGCATAGTAGGATTTTAAACAACTTTAACTCTTCCAAAATTTCTTTATTTCATTTGCGTTTCTTTACTTTCCACACTCATTCTATATGCATAACACAACAGTCATAAGCATATCATTCAACCATAAATACAAGCTAGTGCATTTAAACATAGACCTTTTTCGAATTAATCACACAATAACTCATTTTATAAGAAACTGCATAACTAAAAACTTACCACTCTTTCATGAGCACAAGTATATTTTCATTTGAGCACTTACCCTTTCAACGCATCATATAATAAACATATTACCATTTAACCAGTAACTTGGTACTTGTCTAAGCGTCAATAACAACACTTGTTAGCATACTTGAACATATTTCATATAAATTCAATATTGATAAACTTATTTTATCCACATATCACACTTGATTTTATTACTCATCACAATTTACATAATTTCCATGTATCAACATATCAAGATATTGATATATATACATATCATGACATATATCATTCTCTTACTGTTTCTTCATATACATATATCATCCAAAAACATCTCCTGTTATTTTACCATTCGAAGAACGACTTACGAATATGAATACATCATTTTCAGAAGCCCGAAGGCTGAACAGAAGCTCATGAAAGCTAAACAGAAAGTAAACACGAAAGTTCGCAACAAATGCTGAACCTCAGTTTACTTGGGACATTTTTCGTCAATTCATCCTTTACATTCGTATTGTCATAACCCAATTATGTTCTCATCAACAAAATGCCATAGCCCAACTATGGTCTTCTATATAAACACTGCCATGGTCCAACCATGGTCTTACATTCATAGTGCCCTAACCCAGTTATGGTCTTATCATCAGAATGTCATAGTCCAGCTATGGTCTTACATATAAACACTACCATGGTCCAACCATGGTCTTACGTTCATAGTGCCATAACCCAGTTATGGTCTTATCCGTCAATTCATCATTTGCCACAGAACAATTGTACTCAATCCCGCGTTCAATCCAAACTGAGTATTAAATTCGATAATATATTTCCAATAATAATTCAATTCCAAAATAGAACACACGCACTAACACATATATATAATATCCATCACCAAATAACATTCACTTTAATCAAAATTATACAAAATATAATTCATACGAACTTACTAGGCTAAATTGTAGAAATACTAAGATATAGGGGCATTTTGGTAATTTTCTATTAATTTATTAATTTAAATAATAATAAAATTCAATTCATGAAATTTGGTCTTTTTGACTTTTTACAAAATTGCCCCTAAAATTTTACTTTTATTCAATTTAGTCCCTGAGCCCAAATCATGCAAATTAACCATTTTTAATGCAAACCCATGCTAGCATAATATTCATGGCATCAATACAGCCCAATTTTTCAATAATTTCACTACAAACCCTTGTATTTTTACTATTTTAACAAATTAGTCCCTAATCGAAAAATTCATTCTAATTACTTAATAAAATACTTTTAAATATCAACCAACAACTCAAATTCATCATTTAATAACTAAAATAATATAGATTCATCAATGGAAACATTAAAAATCTTTAAAAAATCAAAAACTAGAGTAAGATTTAATTGGACCTAATTGTAACAATCTCAAAACATAAAAATTACAAGAAACTGGTAAGAATTGAACTCACATGAAGCAAAATTGAATAACCAGCTCAAGGAGCTCTCCCATGTCTATTTTTGAACCAAAAATTGGGAGAAGAATAAAAAATTGTCTAGAAAATTTCAAATTTCACTTTTATTTTATTTTAATTTTAATTTTATTTCAATTTAATTACAATTTTGCCATTAATGTCTTTATTTTATTATTTTTTTCCATGTTATGCCGCCTCATCTTTTCATTTAGGCAAAATTTCTATTTAGGTCCTTCTTTATTTATTAATCAAGCAATTAAGTCAGTTTATTATTATAATTAGCAAGTTTTACACCTTTTTCAGTTTAGTCCTTTTAATTAATTAACTGCCGAAACGTTAAAATTTTTCAACGAAACTTTAATACTACCTTAATGACACTTTATAAATATTTATAAAAATATTTATGGCTCGATTTATAGAAACGAGATCCCGATACCTCATTTTCTAAAACCACTTGAACTAGGGTTTTATCACTCGAATCTAAAATTCATTATAAGACATAAATTACTAATTCAAAATTTTTTTAAACCATATTTGACTCGTAAATATTAAATAATAAAATTTACGAGCTCACTCGATGGATTTGGTGGCCTCGAACCACTGTTTCCGACATCACTGAAAATTGGGATGTTACAACTCTCCCCCCTTAAGAAATTTCGTCTTCGAAATTTATCACATCAGAATTCATATTAAAATTGATATCATGTCAGAACTTAACTGAACATCTATGATCTTCTCCCATCATAACTTTATCATCAGTAACACAATTATCGAGAAACTCCCAGTAATCGTCTAACGAGACATAACCGAGAAACTCTAATTATCAAACTCTTACTAATCTTCTAGCATGTCTGCATCTGTAACTCTCAAATTATATTTATTTCTCCTTATATGGAAAGCGTCAAGCAATATTGTTTAACACAAGCACAATAACTTCAACTATCGAAATGACTTTAATCCATAATACCATTTCCTAATTAGAACTGATCTGATAGACAGATTTTTGTATCATGTCTACTAGAATATGAATCCCTCATTCTGACGGTTAGTCAATATACCCGCGAATGCAAAAAATTTATTCTCGAACCTGAAGATAAACTCAAATGCGTATAACTCAATTAACCTTTCAAATGAATAACCCACTCTGATTAGAATAACTGAGTCAATTTTATCTATCAAATAATAACTTTTCAGAATAATCCCTTCTTCTTGTTGTCAAGACAGTCCAGATATACCATATATCATAATTCTCTCGGAATACCAATCAAAAATTACCACAAACTGCATTAACTCAAACGAATTATGACATCCTGTTATTGACTTGTTGACATAATTCAGGATTACCTGAGGAATGAAAACCAATGTACAAATTTGAGCTCAATCTTCCACCATCTACACTTTTGCCGACATCAACCCTTGTCACGAAAACTAGAGAGGGATTATATATTATAAGGCTATTTCAATTATTAACATCGAAACTTTGAAATATACCGAAACCACAACCATCAGATAGATTACAAACCATAATGCTATAATAGGACCAACGTTTCAACCATATAGATAGAATAATACCTCAATATCAATAATACACTCCATAATAGAAGAGGAAAATCGAAAGTAGTCCCAATAATAATCAATATAATAATACGATCTTTATACTCTAAGATCTGCATTTCCATGCTTCCATGTTCAAACCAGGATTTATAATAGTAATAAATGTAATTATCTTCGGCCCATAAATATCTTTTACAGACGAACCATGTTTGATAGATAAGATTAAACCATAAGAATGATAAGAAAACCGAGATAATAAAATCTCAAATATGAAGCTATACTAATTTTCGAGAATATAAACCACATTGAATAATAAAGAGATCGATGATAATCCAGAGAAAATCCAGAAGAAGAATATCGCTCATACGCATTGGAATCAGTTGTGACAGAGACAACATAAATTACAAATATATATTTTAGAGCATCAACCAGTAGAAGAAATAAAATAACATCATATGTGTTTTATCATTAAATCTTCTACCAAACATAATAGAATATAATTCCAAAGAAAGATAGAACAATGCCAATCATAAATCAACCAGACTAACAATACTTCTGTCCAACGTTATGATTAGGTAGCCTTTCCGTATGATAAGAATCATATCTGAAAATGAACAATTGCATATGCCTCTGAAGATAAAAGAATATAGAATACCCAGAAGAGATCGTTGTAAGATACCCGACTATAACAGCTGCATTCAGATATCTTTGCAATTTTAACATTATTCCTCTGACTACTAAATCATCAATATTCTTACATTATCCCAATCACTAAAGAAATTAATTCAAAAGAATTTCTGGTTAACCCGTTCTTTAGATGCCATACCTGAATAAGTTGATTACTCGGAAATAACTTCTTCCTTAATAGCAACATTGTGTATCTCAAATAATCTTTAGAAAAATATGATATCTCTTCTAAAATCGTCTTTACTTGCTAACCCATTCATTATTAATCATTCAGCAACTTAACTCTTCAATTTCACACTTGTGAACTTAATCAATATAAATCTTGTGAATTTCCATTGTATATGACGCACAGGTAAGAGGGTGAAGGTCGTAAAGCCTCAAAATTGACTCTTATATACACACATATAACATAACATTCATCACCGGCATGTATTATAAAACATTTATCTCACACCTTTATGTGTTCCAATTCATCATAATCAACTTTTTATTCATATACTTGAGTATCGCTTTAAGCATTATCAGAATTAGCTCGGTTGGAAAGCATCTCTGTCTATAAGTAAAACAAATTTCATCAGAGTCGGGAGATATCACACTATCACTTGTTATATAATGGCATGTATTTCTAGACTTCACATATGCTACGTTTCAGTCCGAGAACTGACTAAACCGTAGCTTTGATACCACTAAATGTAACACCCTTAACCCTCATCCGTTACCAGAACAGGGTTACGAAGTATTACTGAACTTTACGAATAAATACAGACATTTCCTAACTTTTGTTACACATATTAAGAAGCAATTATATAACACTCATATTGTCCCTTAGATGGAACTTCGAGGCCCAATATGCACCTTAGAAGTAAATCGGGACTAAACCGAGTATTTAGGTAATTTTCTCCAAAATTTCAAAAAAATTTAGAAGTAAGGGACACATGCCCGTATCTCTGCCTGTGTGAATGAAAATAGGTAATTTTACAAGCAATATTTCTCACCCAATTTTGTGTCTATCTACAATTAATATTACATATATCAACAAGTCATAATTAGACATTCAAAACAAGCTAAAATAAGTGGCCAAACTCAACACACTACATATAAGCCATAATTAAACAAAATACCTATACATGCCATTATAACCAAAATCAAAACATAGATACAAGCTAGTGCATTTAAACATAGACTTTTTTGAATTAATCACACGATAACTCATTTTATAAGAAATTGCATAACTACAAACTTACCACTCTTTCATGAGCAAAAGTAAATTTTCATTTGAGCACTTACCCTTTCAACGTATCATATAATAAACATATTACCATTTAACCAGTAACTTGGCATTTGTCTAAGGTCAACAACAACACTTGTTAGCATACTTGAACGTATTTCATATAAATTCAATATTGATAAACTTATTTTATCAACATATCACGCTTGAGTTTATTACTCATCACAACTTACATATCATGACACATATCATTCTCTTACTGTTTCTTCATTTACATATATCATCCAAAAACAACTCCTGTTATTTTAACATTCGAAGAACCACTTACGGATATGAGTATATCATTTTCAGAAGCCCGAAGGATGAACAGAAGCTCATGAAAGCTAAACAGAAAGTAAACACGAAAGTTCGCAACAAATGCTGAACCTTAGTTTACTTGGATAATTTTTCATCAATTCATCCTTTACATTTTCCGTCAATTCATCCTTTACATTCGTATTGCCATAACCCAATTATTGTCTTATAATCAGAATGCCATAGCCCAGCTATGGTCTTACATATAAACACTGCCATGGTCCAATTATGGTCTTACGTTCATAGTGCCATAACCTAGTTATGGTCTTATCATCAGAATGCCATAACTCAGCTATAGTCTTACATATAAACATTGCCATGGTCCAACCATGGTCTTATGTTCATAGTGCCATAACCCAGTTATGGTCTTATCCGTCAATTCATCATTTGCCACAGAACAATTGTACTCAATCCCACGTTCAATCCAAACTGATTACTAAATTCAATAATATATTTCCAATAATAATTCAATTCCAACAATAAAACACACACACATATATATAATATCCATCACCAAATAACATTCACTTTAATCAAAATTATACAGATTATAGTTCATACGAACTTACCAGGCTAAATTGCAGAAATACCAAGATACAGAGGCATTTTTATAATTTTTTATTTTCCTCGATTTTCCCCCTGGTCTTGATCTAAATTAATATTTCATTCAATTTATTAATTTAAATAATAAAACAATTCAACTCATGCAATTTGGTCATTTTTGACATTTTTACAAAATTGCCCTAAAATTTTACTTTTATTCAATTTAGTCCCTGAGCCCAAATCATGCAAATTAACCATTTTAATGCAAACCCATGCTAGAATAATATTCATGGCATTTTATACAGCCCAATTTTTCAATAAGTTCACAACAAACCCTTGTATTTTTACTATTTCAATAAATTAGTCCCTAATCGAAAAATTCATCAAAATTACTTAATAAAATACTTTTAAATATCAACCAACATATCAAATTCATCATTTAATAACTAAAATAATATAGATTCATCAATGGAAACATTCAAAATCTTTAACAAAATAAAAAACTAGAGTAAGATTTAGTTGGACCTAATTGTAACAATCTCAAAAACATAAAAATTACAAGAAACGAGTATGAATTGAACTCACATGAAGCAAAATTGAAGAACCAGCTCAAGGAGCTCTCCCATGTCTATTTTTGAACTGAAAATTGGGAGAAGAATAAAGAATTGCCTAAAAACTTTCTAATTTCACTTTACAATTTTGCCATTAATGGCTTTATTTTATTATTTTTTCCATGTTATGCGGCCTCATCTTTTCATTTAGGCATAATTTCTATTTAGGTCCTTCTTTATTTATTAATCAAGCTATTTAGTCACTTTATTATTATAATTAGCAAGTTTTGCACCTTTTTCAGTTTAGTTCTTTTTAATTAATTAATTGTTGAAACGTTAAAATTTTTCAACAAAACTTTATTACTACTTAATGACACTCCGTAAATATTTTTATAAATATTGATGGCTCGGTTTATAGAAACGAGATCCCGATACCTCATTTTCTAAAACCACTTGAACTAGGGTTTTATCACTCGAATCTAATAATTCATTATAATACATAAATTACTAATTCAAAAAAAAATTAAACCATATTTGACTCATAAATATTAAATAATAAAATTTAAGAGCTTACTTGCCAGATTTGGTGGCCTCGAACCACTATTTTCGACATCACTGAAAATCGGGCTGTTACAAAATCAAACCAATCAGTTCAATTCGATTTTTCGGTTTTTAGCTTTTTTTTAGTTGGAAAAAAAAAATCTAATTGAGGTACTTGTAATTTTATTTCTTTTAATTTTTTCACATAATTGTCTTCTTTCTTCAATTTAGTATATCATATACTTTTATTTTTTTTTAATTCATTAAAAATATTAAAAATTAAATCGAACAATTTTAATGAACTCAAAAAATATTTATGTTCTTACATGGCCAACATACAATTTCCATGTCTTCTACTATTCTTAATAGGTATATATGGATTTGAATTTTTTATATATTAAATAATAAAAATTAAAATGAATATCATAAAAAATTTAAATTATCAATTTGAGTTTTAAATATTAACGGGTTTTGGGTTTTAAATTTTAATGGGCTTAGACTTTTAAAAATATTAAATTTTGATGAGTATTTGGGTTTGGGCATATGAATGGGTTATGGGCTTTTAGCCTTATGGGTTATGACTTATTCAGTTTATTCAATTTAAAATGTTAAAATCGAAAATTGACGTAATAAACCAATTAAACCAAGCATGAAAATTGATTAAATCATGAAAAATTCGGTTTTTTTTTAGGTTGGATTCACTTCAAAATTTTCAATTTAGAACTGTTTTTACACACCTTTACTTTTGGAGGTTGAAATCGGGACAGGTTGTACGGGTGAACAAGCCTTGGGCACAAAGCCAAGCACATGAGTTGGGTTCATAATTTAAGTGAATTCCTTAATTTGTATAACTTTGACATATTAATGTAAACTTTAATTCATTTAGTGCGATTTTAATGAGTCAACCAGCTACCAAATCTAACACAAGAGTTTGCTTCATAATTGAAGTTAATTCCATAATTTAGATAACTTGTACATCATACTTTAATTTTAACTTTAGATCCATTTATTAATCATAATTTAATATAATATTTATAGATAATAAATTGAGAAGCATAGGGAGCGAGCATATTCTAATTAGATCTTATATTCTTTATATATTTAAAATTCAGTATCTCTACTTTTAATTTTAAAATTTTAGTCCAACTATTCTTCTAATATAATAATTGAATTCCAGTTAATAATATCATCAAAAGAATTTTCATTGTAATTTTTAAAATAAAATATTACTCATCTAGTCAATTTAAAATCACGTGAAAGCCATATGAAAATAAATTATCAACTTTCAATATGTTTCCTTAAAATAGTAATTCAGAATCGCAAAAATCTTTTAATTTTAGATTAAACATTTTTATTTGTGCATTTCGCCTTCCACACATGTAAAATTGACTATGTGGGTAAACTTTTTTTTTTATTAAAAAATTTGCTGTTATCAATTAGACTTAATTATTAAATAAATGAGTAAATTTTCAGGATTAAAATTCAAATATAAAAAAAATAAAATTGAAAGACTAAAGTAAATCCGACCTTTTAGTTAATTTCAATCTCCGCAAGCTCAGATTTGTAAGGCATCAAGGTCGGTTATGGTGTCAGTGTCTTGAATCAGGTTTATTCCATGTCCAAGTACCACAATGATCCACCGACCTTCTCCTATTTAAACCAACAGAGTCAGCTGCTGTACTCAACCCCAACACTACAACAACAAAGTCTATTAAAGAAGAGAGCTAATGTTTAAATCCAATCAGAACCGATCAGCTCCAGAAAAGAAATATATATATATATATATATATATATAAAAAAAAGTTAAATTGAACCAAAATTATAATATTTTTTTCATTTTATCTAGCTTCTAAAATTTGGCAAATTTTGGTATATATTCTAATAAAATTGAAAGCAAAATGATAATTAAATTTCAATTGAGACACAAAAATAGAACTTTCATTAACTTGTAATTACAGAATACTACAAAAAGATTATAGAATTTCAGTGGGGAGTTTTCCCCTTTGCCCACAGAATCCGACACAAGTGCTCTTGAGCATCTTTCCACTATATTTTCTACTTTATAAATAAAATAAAATAATCCCCAAAAATCCAAGGCAGGATTTTTAAAGAAATGACATTATATTCTCTACTCTCTTCTTTTAATACTAGGCTAGTTTGGCGTACACAAAGCAGATTTCAATCAATTTCACCCTCCTCTGCATCATTCATAGGATTTGGGACACTGGGCGGCTCACCTTCTTCTTCCTCTTCATCTTCCTTCATGTACAATCCCAGCTGTTCCAATGGGTTGCTGCTCCCAAACTTAAAACTTCCCAACCCATCTACAGAGTGATCCGTGCATGTTCCCTCCACTGAGCTTGGCAAATTATCGACTGGGGCGGCTCTAAGCATTTCTAAGTCTTCAAGAAACCTAGAATTCTCATTGATTTCTATCGTCTTTTCCATCTACAGAACACCAGAAAATGTTTGATATTGAGTCCACAATTGACAAGGGTGTCCAATTATTGAAATGTTTGATACAATCAATTCATCTAGTACCTCCAGCAATGCCTTCCGTGCTGCTTCTCGCTCAAGCTCCCTCTTCCGTCTAGCCTCAGCTGCAGCTTCTGCTTCAGCTCGTCTTCGAGCATCTTCAGCAGCCTTGGCTTCTGCTTGCAACCGTGCCTTTTCTGGCCCACATTAAAATATGCAAACATGTAAATAACCAAACTTGTCCATTTTGGAAACATACATATTAACACGTTGAAAACACACAGAAAAACTAGATTAAAGTTCAAACCTTTCTTCCTTTGTTGTTCTAGTTCCTCTCTCTCCCGACGCAATTTTTCAGGGTCCCCCTTGTCACCCTGATCCATGATTTAAAAAATGCTTAGAAAAGATATGGGTATACTATACAGGAAATTCCAGAAACCCAACCTTTCAACTAACCTGTATAAGTGTTTTTTCTCGAGCTTTTAGAATGGTATCAGCAAATCTATTCTTAATTAAAGCAGCCCTATAGAGCTTCTCAGGAGAAATCTGTCTCTCTGTTGGAGCATTGTCCCCTAGATTTTTAATTGGAGAGAGTGAGACACAACTCTAATACAAAAAACAGTTTTTTTTTTTTTTTCCTTCATTATTTTCAGTGACCTTACCATCTTGGCAACTATCTGACTCAACAGAACTTGGCTTTCGCTGAGAAGTCTGCTCAAGCTGATCCGACCCATCCATACATTCTGCATTTAGAATATGGATTAACAAAACTTACATGCAGGGAAGTATTTATGATTCATAGTTTTTCCATTCAAGCAAGGAAATAGAAGCATAAAAATATAAGGGATAGTACATTTTTTTACCCGTTAACTTGACAATTAACTCCACTTTGTTACTTGTACTTTCTTTTTTGTTCACCTTAGTACCTAAACTTGACAACTAGATCCATTTTAGTCCTGAAGTTGAATTTCATCAAGATTTAATGATATGACCAATATTCTTGAAGCATAACTGGGTTGGTTGGTTGGACCGAGAACCGGCTGATAATACTAGTCCAAACAAAAGGGTTGAACTGAAAACTGCTCAAAACTGATAAAAATCGAAAACTGGGACAAAAACCAACAATTGAATCGGCTTAATAATTTTTTTTAATTTAAAAAAAATTATGAATTTTTAATTATTTATTTAATTATTGCAGTCTAGTAGTTGAACCAATCAAACCAAATGAATCGGAACTAGTGGTCTGACCGATTCAACCACTAGTCCGGTTATTAGAACATTATATGCGACACTCTTAAGATTGTACCACATCATCACCTGAGAATTTATATAATTTTTTTTTTTTAATTTTCAAGTGATGGTATAGCACAATCACTAAGTGCCATAATCAAACTTTTATATTTTTCGAGTTAAGGGACCAAAATGAATCTAATTGCCAATTCAAGTACCAAAGGAGACCTAGTTGCCAAGTTCAAGGGCAAAAAATTATATTATCCCAAAATATAAAACATTAAAACTTGGTCACTCACGATTCTTATGAAGATCGTCAACACTTGGTTTTTCATCTAATTGAGCCCCAGAATCTACCGCTTCCCGTACCTGAAGGATAATGCAAATTAATATGCCACCGTAAAGCTTTAAAGTGGACCAAACAAACAATTAGAAGGTCAAACACTCGGCAGTATCATTCAAAACCAAATAGAACCAGCACAAACCTTCATTGCATCCACGGAACCTGAAGGTTTAGCATCACCAGATTCACTATCAGAACTGCCAGAGTCTGAATCTGCAAAGATCACAAAAGAAAGCAGCCATGGAAATGGTACAGGCAACATAAGACATACTTCCACAGAAGAGAATTTTTTTAAAGAAATAGTAAACACAGCAGGAGAAACCAAATAATTAACTTGAATTATATTAGCAGTACCCAGAAGATGGAAGAGAATACACACGCATTTAATTTACCTTTCTTTTTTTTTGGGGGGGGGGGGGGGGGTTCAAAATTTATTTACCTAACCAAGTTTATTTGTACCTAACCAGTTCAGCATAAGCAACCCAAAGTGACTAGATCAGCAGATAACATATGGAAGCATAAAAGTACAGAACCCGTTCTCTAGCCATAAAGTTTCCAACAGTAATTTTACTTACAATTAAGATTTAAGAAGTATGTCTACCCTATGTTGATTGATCGGTAAATGAGCTGGATTGAAAACAAATAATTTGGGACACAAACAAGATGGGGACTGAAGATTTATCATTTACTTAGAAAGACAGAATCATAGGTATAGAAAAGGAAGGAAAATACAATTACCTCTAGAGCTGCTTGAACTGACAGACTTTGTGGTTCTATGGTCTGTGTCCTTCTCTATCTCCACAGGTGGATAGCTAGATACAGGAGGCTCATTTCCCCCAATGTCAACATCCTCATCAACTTGGTCATTCCCTGCAACAAAAAAGTCAAACAGAAAACCAAGTCAGAAAGAAAACATACCTCAGAAGGGGGTTATTATGCACAAGGATTTGAAAGATGACCTTTGCCTTGTTGCATGGATGAATTACTTGGTGCAGATTCATTAATTAGCTGCACTCAGAAATTTTCCCAAAAAGCAAACAAAAGCATATAAGTAGAACTCAACCACTTTGCATTTACATACATATATGAGTGTATTTTGAAGCATCAAAAGCAAGCAATGGTACTGATTTTTCAGCCTTTATTATGCGGGGATTTGTACCTCAATTTCACAAGGTTCACCTCTTGCTTGGATTTTCTGTTTCTCTTGCAAATAGTCATCTAGAAGTCTCTTCAAAGTGAACAAGGTATCATCACTGAGGTCGTCAATATCAATCTCAATTTCTTCTTCTCCAGATTCGGTTCCATTTGAACTGTGCTCTCTCAAGAAATCAATGATATGTGTAGGCATTTCTGCGAGCAAAGATTCCAGTTGTCTGCCTAGATTGTGTTTTTCCTCGTCCATCATCCTCTTTACAGGTTCCTTTATAATTTCTTGGGTCACTGAGGCTGTCTTCCTCTTTTTTGCAGGAGGCATAGGCTTAGAAGTCTCTATGTCCTCAGAAGGAGCTTTACTTTGTACCAACTGGGTACCAGCAACTGGTAACTTCTTCTCAATGTTTTTCCACCTTACCTCAAAAAACTTGTTAAGGGTATCAGCCATAATGTGGACATCATTTCCAGGGGGATTATAGGTCATTGCATTACTGAAAGTAAGCTTCACATCATCATGAAACTCCAAAGGGCTTGCATATGCCCCTGATGCCATCTTCTTTTTAATCGTTCCTAGGTCCATGGGCTGCTTTATAACAGTAAAGTAATCTGGAATATTCAACTTGACTACATCTACCGGTTGGTTGAAGACCCACCCATACTGATGGCTCATCAGTCGTTTTAGAAGACCCTCACACTGCTTCATCAACATCATATTTGAGGTGTTCGATGCTGAAGCATGTTTTGCAGACTCAGATTTTCCTGAAAAAGTCCGATTAAACGCACGAGCCTTGCCACTCAAAGGATTCCCTTTCTTCCCAGGTCCAGAAGCCATCATGGATGATTTCTGAAAATCCCGTGCCTGAGGTAAAATTTGTCCATTGCTGCAACTAAGAATATCACTGGAAGATGACACAGTAACCCCATTTGTCCTTTGCAACTCAACTTTCTTCTGAAGCATCCGAATCTGCTCCAATTCATGTCTCAACCTATGCATCAAATCCTTTCTTTCAAACTGTGACAATTTCGACAGTGATAGCACTTCCGTACGGACACCAAAGGTGCCATGTTTATCAGGGTTCAAACTGATACATTTTCTCTTCAGTGCACTTGAATCTTCTGAAGCAGTAATCTCCATATCGATTCTTCCCGAGCTACCAGATCCCTCTGATTCACCAGGAGGCTCATATGGGCCACAATAATACTCTCCTGCAAACCTATCGCGCTTTGTCAACATCTTAGCCAAAGCACCTTTCTTCTTATATCCCTTTATTCAGTGTAAAGGAGCTGCTGACTTAATTGCCGCACTCTGAAGATATCAGCCATAGGAGCAAAATTATCCCATTTGATTTTCTAGTGTAACTATAAATCCACCCTTTAACTACAACTACTAGAGTAAAGGTCAGTAAAAGTTTTAAACAAGTTTAAATCAATTCCCACCGCACTTGCCCAAATATAAAATATTTAACCAATGTGAATACTTTCTTGAACTATTTATCTTTTGAAAGACACAAATTCACTAGATTAAACACTAGAGAACATTAATAGGAACCAAATTCTCCCATTCCACAGTGAATAAATCCAGATTTAAAATTTTCCCGACTATGGGAAAGGAATTAAACTGCACGAGAATAAATTGAACTTATTCACAGTTCAATTAAAGCAGCTCTTACCTGCATCTACCCAGATCCTGAATTTTATTTACACTACCCATCTTTACAAACCCCAAATTCACCACATTAATTAATAATAAAAAAACCCACCATATTAAACTCTATAAAACACCTAAAAGGCAAGAACGCGAAATTCGTATTTAATAAAATTTCAATCATGCATAGAAAGCTAAAATTGCGAGAAGAAAAACTAGCTTACTGATTTAAATTGAAAATATATAATAACATTTACTAGATAAAGCCTCAAATCTTTACAACAGAAGAAGTTTGATACAACAAAAACCCTAATCCAATATCAAACCCCTCCCGCCCTAAGAATAAAACCCAAACCCGGATCCAAAAAGAAATCTAAAACCCATAAGAAACCAGTAACAATTACCAGTCTGTCACTGCTCGCTCACTGTTCCTCCTATGTCGAGAACCCTTTCTTCACTTCCTCAATCGTTTCGCCGACAAAGTAAAAGAGAGAAGCAAAAAAAACGCACAAACAGGAGAAAACTCTAGATCAAGAAACCCTAGAGAAATTAATAATTAATATTCTTAAAATAGAAAGGAAAAATGTTTTATTGAATTTTAAAATTTTGGATCGAAAAAGATTATTAGCGAGATCAGCAAAAGAGCTGAACTTCGTCTATCTTCTCTCTATTTAAAGGGCTTTTGCTTCTTTTGGAGAAATTATGACCGCTAGATTCAGGATGAAAGTCATCGGACGGTCAGATTTAAGATCGATCTCGAACGTCCGCTTTTGGCATGCTGATTTAGCACAATTAATCATTCAAATTGTTCTTTGTCAATTATTGTTTTAGTCCCTCTACTATTCTAAAATTCAAAATTTATTCCTTCTACTTCAATTTCCCATAATTTTTTTTATGATGTCATTAATAGCAATAAAGCAGCTGGTGCTCTATGTCGAATGGCTAGTTCCATGCTACCGAATCTTTCAGTTTTCACTTCGCCTTTAAATGAAGTGATTCACGAACTCCATGACAATGTACTACAATATACTTTGCTTAGGATAGTTCCTTAATTCCCTATTATTTCTCTTATAGTATCCTACCATTAAAATAATAATATATTTTTTAAATTATTACTCAATTACACAATCTGAGTTACATGAAAAATCTAGTCAACTATGTACGACTAATAACAAAATTCACATTTTAGTTAAATATTTAATTTTAATATTTTTTATTTAAAAGTTATGTCATAACAATATTATCAACTTAATAATATAATAAAAAATAGAGAAATCAAATTATGTTAAATTAAATCTCAAATTTCAAGAGATTATTTAAATAAAAATTAAAACTTTTGTTTTTTTTATTCAACGTAGGTATTATAGAAACCTCACTCAACTTAGGAATAGTCTACCTGACTTTCTACTCCCACGTACAACATGGCACATAAAAGATTCAACTCTTATCAAATGTCTCAAAGTTGTTGCTTGAGCAAAAATGGTCAACACCACAAACCAATTCGCTCTCCGCTATAATATCGCTTATGGAATCCAAGATTATGTAATTGATAGTTTAATCCTATAAACACGATATCTCATTCGTAAAGTTCGACACCTGAAAAAACTCAATCACTTTTGTACATGTTTCAAAGGTTGCGATTAGAGAAATGATAATCTCTCTCCTTTCTTTTTCATGGATAACAAACCATGAAAAGTTAAACAAAAATATGAAGTCAGTCCCGTCAACAAAGGTTATGTTCATCTCTAACCTTGATAAGAGAGTGACAATCAAATTTAGGCATGATAAGCAATTGACTCATGTTAGGACTATTATGTTGTCTATAAGTTCAAATAGGGATATAACTTATCTCGACTACCAAAGCATAATTGACTCCCAAGATAGAGATATTAATGTGGTTATTTGGATTGATAATGCATTGGATTGAACTCAAGATGAAATAATATTAAATCTATTTATAGATATTTTTTTTATTCATTGTGCGGCTTACCTTAATCTTGAGTAAATGAATGACTATATATGTATGACTTGTGTACTTATAATATATTATAATCAATGCGTTTCGAAATAGTAAGCAAAATTTGGTACGTTAGGTATATAACGTAATTACATTTTATTTTAACCTACATTATATATGGCTAATTAGTCTATTTGCTAACTTGTTATAGATTTATATGGAATGCATGTTAAAGTATGAACCAATCAATAAATGATTTGGAGTGATAGATCGCATGAACTATTTATCATAATAATTGAAATTTCTTGGAGTAACAAGAGGTGGCGTACGGTTAATTAAGTTTTATTGGATTATTATTTAATTAGATAAATAAATCAAATAATTGAGTTCAAATTGAAAATTAAATTAAAAGGTCATCTTAGTTAATTTACTTCAAAATTAAAGCAATTCATAATTAAATAAGTTTATGTTGGGAAATGTGCATATATTGTAGTAAAAATGTAATTGTTTTGTATGTATTTGAACGGTGAATAAATAAATAAAGTTAATTTCACATTTCACTATTATGTATTTTGTGTATTTATCTTTCATATTTTGCATGCATAACGAAATTGTGACAAGCAAATATTAGTTCATTGATTGTTTAAGTTCAAATTGTTTACATTGCAAGAAAGACAAATCTAAACGAGTCTGTAATCTCGTAAAAGAATCAAAGTGAGCATCTAATTCAAATACTTAGAAGGATTATTACGTCGCCTACAATTTCAATTGGGGAGATTACTAGTCTTGGCTATCGAAGCAATTGACTCTATGGGTAGAGACATAAATGTATTCATTGAAAAAATGATACATTGGACTGGATCCAAGTTAAATTAATTTTGAATCCGTTTGTGAATTAATTCACTTGTGACGTTCATGGTGTGATTTACCTAAACCCTGAGTTAGTCACTGACCATGCGTATGTAACTCATGTGCTTTAATATAAGTGGAGGCTTATGCTCTAAAGATGATCGAGCCGATAGTCAGTATGTTGAGTACATGACTTGTGTATGGCATGGCTTTACTAGCAACAATGGAATTCATAACTCGATTAAAGAGTCAACGATATCCTTTCATTGGCATTGTGTGGATTGATAAATATGGAACGTGGTCATGAGTTGCTTGTTCTTGAACATGCAATTTATTATAGTCATTTGTTGACAATGATCATATTAATCATTAAGAAGACACAATGGTGACAATGAGATAAAATATGATTGTATTGAGTGAATGGATTTAACTCAAAGGAATTAATGATATCATATGAGGGTAACACACACATGACGAGGTCATTGGACAAACTTGTTGGATGAATTGCTTTCGTAAAGAGTATACAATAAGAAGTTTTCAATCATGGTACTTCTTGTAGACTAACTCCATGATTAAGTAATTGTGAATTATCAAAATGATGTTTTTAGACATAATTGCAATGACTAAAGCCTAATTGTATATGTCCGATTGGTCCCTCCGCTAGCTCACCAAAAACTCGATTGGATTGCATTTGAATCAGAAGGAAATTCTATGACTTTGGAAATCATTTAATTGAATCGATTTATTTAATGTGAAATTAAATTGGGCAATCGTGAAAATTGTTCAACTAAATAATTTGATTAAATAATTTTCTTGAAAAATTAATTTTGAAAAATCCCAGTGATTTTTGAGAAAATTAATTTTGATTAAGTAAAATTAAATTAATCAAATTAATTAAAATTAATACGATATTTTTAGAAATTAATTTTCAAGTCAGACAATTGGCCCAATGAGTAATTGAATTTGAAAATTGGACCTGAGATAAAAAATTGGACCCATGAACCTAAAACTGAGATCAAGACTTAAAAATTGGTCAAATTGAGCCTGGTATGTGAATTAAAAGTGTGATTATCTCTTATATTTTTCAAGTCAGACACTGTCGTTCTTATCTCTTATATTTTTTGTGTTATATTTTAACTATAAACGATAACTCGTATATAGGCTGTCAACAATTTATTTAGCACATGGAAACAACTAAAAAAAATGCTCAAATCTAATACCAAACGATAGGGGGTAGTGGATCAAGATCATACTCAAGTTGTTCGACTCAAAAAATATTCTAATCTTACCTAAAGAAGAAACAAACTACTTAGGAAACAAAGAAAAGCGAAAACAACTAAAAGAAGAAATTCAAGAATAAAAAATTAAATATTCAAAACATAAATAAATAACAAAAATTAAAAGGTGAAAGCTGGATTGAATAAACTGATGAATATGGATAGAAGATAGTTATTCAACTGAACCCTTTGAAATATAAACCCCAATAAATTCAATTAATGTCTCTAATCAACAATCTAAGAAACAATCATAGGAAAATTGAAGGATAAAAAATGAATTCCTACAACTACTTGAAGAAAATCAAGAAGAAAAATCGTTTCTAAAATTGTAGTAAAACAATTTTGCACAAAAGAAATTAACTCCAAGAGTTGAAAATTTTATTAATAAATGAATCAATGCCTTTAATGAATAATGAAGATGCATTTATGTAGATTAGCTAACTACATCCAAATAAAACTCTCAAGTATAATGAAATTCTAATTAATCTAAATAAGAAATAGTTTTAGTAGAATTAAACTTTTTTGTTAACTAAGAAATATAAAACTCCTAAATACCTGTAAATACTTAAAAATATCCTAAAATTCGGAATAAATAAATAATCAAAATTAGGCCTTAAATTCAAACTCAATATGTTTTAAACTCGAACTAAAGTTCAAAACTCATAATTTCCCATAATAATTCCATCTAGAAAGCCTGTTCGCGCAGTCTTCACTAAAACGATCATAACTTAAGCTCTCAAACTCAAAATCGAGTGATTTAAAGTGTATTGTGAAGCTAAGATATAAATATATATCGATATGGAGACATATTAACCCTAAAATGCCTAGATCCCTTCCAAAAATGACCGCAAGTCAACTGATTATAACATGGGCTAGGAGTGTGGGCTTGTTTGGACTCCTTGAAATGTAACGCCTAAGCTTGTTCTTCTATATGGGCTTGTTATCATGGATTGAGATTTTAAGTCCAAAAACAAAATTGGACCCTTCTAATTCATTCTCGTTCCGTATTAAACTCTAAAGTCCATCGTCTTGATGCTTCAACTCTTCTTTTCGAAAATTTTTCATGATAAAGTCTTGAACGAATAAGTTAAGTTTTGACTTCAACTACTTAATTTAGATCTCATGATTGAGTCTTGAGGGAAACTAAGTCCATCTCCATCATGGACCTTTAATTGGGTTGGGCCGCTCGTATCTCTACTTTATTCTTTCATTTTTCATCATACAATCAATAGTTAAAAATACGAAGTTGAATAAAATTACAACCTCATCGTATGATTTCATACCAACCTTCCAATGATTCATATCACTTTCAAGGTATTATGATAAATATTTTTCCACTACTTTCGTATGTATACACTGTGTATTTGTTTATTATTTATTCATATAGTCTTCAATTTCTAAATCTCTAAAATTTATCAATCAATGTTCATTCCGATAAATCATAATTTTATTTTATAATAAATTCGAAGATGGACATTAGGACATGTATTTGGATTTATATAATGAATGATTCCACAACCCTTTGAGAATTAAGATCGTTTTATTCTGTCAGCTCGAGTTGTCCAGTAATTATGGCTTTTAGTATTTGCCACGATCCTCAAGGAATTGGATCTATAAATCATAGTATCAACGACCCTATGACATGTTAACTATACCCGAACTACATCTAACATCGTTTAACGAGGCATGATCATATTTACCACTATCATAACACAATTCAATATGATATCAAAATCTCAATACTACATATATACATCTGTATCAAACATAAATTCACACACACACATATATATATTACAATTCAAGCATTCAAGGTTGATTCCAATAATCACATTACCTCGGCAAATATTTTATATTCGATTATAACAACTTACTAGACAGCGAACAAGTTATTGAAATTGAAATATAAAAGCACAAACCAATTTTGCTATCCATTGTTCACCTTTGCCATTGACACTCAACGATTCAACCTCATCATTAACAAAAGTACAACCAACAACCAAGTAAAATTACATCCTTTACAAAAATAAAAAAGCCTTTTTAATCTAAATACTGAATCGCAAGTGTATCTCGTTATTTAGCATCAAATCAAAATTCGATTTCACAATTATTTTCTAGGGACCTCCAACTATCATTACATAACCATAATTTTCAACAGCTTTCATTTCTTACATTTTTGTCCTCAACACATGCAGCAATTGTGTCATGAGTACTTTTAATCAAAACTTCAATCTAATTCCACGCCTAGCTTATTTCAATCACTTTGAACTCATCTTTATCAACAATCAAGTCTAAAATCCATTGTACTTTCGTAATCAAGCTTTTTCTCTCTCTAATTTCCCAAGCATTTCTCCTTTCAATCTTAACATATATTGAATGGGTTCACTTATTTATACCACTTAAACCATAATCTAGCGAGAATTGATGAAGAAATTACTTACTTTCTTGGTGGGAGCTCGCGGCATGGAGAATACGATGATCAAGATTTCTTTTTCTCTTTCTTTTGGGGAAGAGAAAGATGAACCAATTCTTTCATCTTTCATACTTTTCTTTTATAAGTAAATTCAATAATCCTTTAATGTAGATATACTAAAGTTGCTAACTTGGTGTAAATTGATGGATAGGATCGAGCTTATCCACTAAGCTTACTTTTAATAGTGGCTAATTATGCTTAGGTCCTTGGTTTAATACTTTACCCGATCCTTAAATTTTAGCTCCCTTTCAATATAGTCCCTACTCATTAATTTATAAAATACTTAATAATTCTTTTTGCTAAATCAGTACACTCCTCACTTAAAAAATTCAATTAGCTGGATTCATGAAATACAGTGATTGGATCATTCACTCTTAGATATGCTTAAATTCATAATTTTAATTTTAGTGAAACTTAATATAATGAGTTGATGGAGATAGTCATGCTTACCCACTAATTAAAACAACGATAGTTAAATTGTTTTTATCACCATGTTTTATTTGTCACATTAATTTTTCATTTTTGGTTCTTTTACTTGCATAATACAAAAATAAAAATAAAAACCTAAATGGTATGTTCGTATTATTATTTACCAAAATAAAATGTTTACAACAGTACCAAAGAGTGGAGGGCATGGAGGAGGCCACAACCAATTTCTTTTTACACAATCATTAAAACATCATTACAAAATGATGTGTTTTTTTAATATATATATATTTCTTTTACACAATCATTAAAACATCATTACAAATGATGTGTTTTTTTTAATATATATATATTAAGTGTGGAGGGTGTGAGAGATACAGCACTAGTATTTTTTAGTGTAGAAATACGATTTGATTGGTGGAGGGTGAGACAGAGATGACACCAATAGAAGGTGAGAGAGAGACCGTATCGGTAGGGGTGTGCAAAATTCGGGTAAAATCGAAAAAATTCGGTTAACCGACCGAATTCGGTTAATCGGTCGGTTAACCGAATTTTTTCGGTCGGGGGTCGATTAATTATTTTTTGATTTTTCGGTTAACGGTTAATTCGGTTCGAAACTGGTCGGTTAACCAAATTTTTTTGGTTTAACCGAAAAAATTAATAAATAAAATTATAATATATAAATAGGCCCACTATTCACCTAAACCCAATCCAAACCCAAGTATTCAACCCAACCCAATTACCCAACCCAACCCAATCATAAAAATTACAAATAATTTAATAAAAAAATAAAATTCTAAAACTAAAACTAAAGTCTAAAAGTCTAAAAATAATTTAATTATGTAATGATTCAATTCGGTTAATTCGGTTAATTCGGTTAATTCGGGTAATTCGGGTAATCCGGTTAATTCGGTTAATTCGGGTAATTCGGTTAATTCGGTTAATTTTTAACCAAAAATAAAAAATATATAATTTTCGGTTAATTCGGTTAACCGACCGAATTAACCGAAAAAATTTCGGTTCGGTTAATTTTTTTTGAAAAAATTTCGGTTCGGTTAACGGTTAAAAATTTTGAAAGGTCGGTTAATTCGGTTAATGTTATTTCGGGTCGGTTAACCGGTCGGTTAATCGAATGAACACCCCTACGTATCGGTATTTATTTTTGTATTTATTTATTAAAAAAATATCAATCTATTTTGACTTTCCCAATATAGTAATAAATATATTTTATTGGAATTCATCTGTTATAAAATTTTATTGAAATTGTTAATCTATTATATGTTAACTTAACAATTATAACTCGTAAAAGATAAACAGTAAGCTTAAAACCCTAAAGCCAAAACATAAATAGAGTAAAAAAACAAAAAAAAAAAAGAACGAGACCTCATCTCGGTGGCCGACGGCAGCAGGGACAGTGGAAGAAGCAGATCTCGACAGCAGAACAAACAGAAACGGTGGCTGAAGGCTAAAGCAGAGGACAAACGGTGGAAGGCTGAGGGCGAAGGACCGAAGGTTTGGGTGGGTGGGTGAGTGGGAGGGCAGGTGAGGGTTTCTTTCATTATTTTTAATTATTTTTTCTTTGGGTTGACTTGTTTTTAGGCTTTTGGCCATTGGGCCAATATCCCACTCTAAACTAGCCCATTTTTCAAAAACTGGTCTGACTGGGTTTTTTATGAGTTTTTTTTTTTCTAGTTCAACTCCAGTTTTTTTAATTTCCTGGTTCAAAGGGGTTTTAGTTGTTGATCAGACCGGTCGGCTCCCGATTCGATCAGTCCAACTAGCGGATCTAATTTTTAAAGCATTAGATAAAAATCTAAAAAGTACATATAATTGATTAAATACATGAGAGGCTTAAAATATGCCCGGTTAGTAGAAGGTGCGGTAAATTCTAGTGTTTGCATGACGCCCCCATATACTCTTAATTTGAGTAGAATTTGTATTTTTTTATTACATATTATTATTTAATTAGACTTTTATTCGAACATAACTCTTATACTGATTCTCTATACGTAGGAACTATGCTTTGAGTTATTTGCACATTGAATAAATGTCATTATTCTGCTAGAAGTAGTGAAAATTTATTTCACAGACTAAATTCTATTTTTTAGTAAAAATGCATAATTTTCAATTTAAGAGAGGATTAACTTTCCTACTGAAAGTTAAGTTAAAGTTGTCATTCTATGATTTGGTTTATGTTGCTTGAGTCCTCACTTGGGGCAATTCATGGTTCGAGAATAATAGAGAAGGTCGTTCGATAGAAAGCCGAGATCGACTTTAAACTGCCTTGTGCAAAGCATAGATATATTTCTGTTAAGTTTATTGCTATAAATAACACAACAGCTTGGTTTCAAAGAAAATTTTTAAATTTCCATTGTTCCTGAAATAATTATTTTCTTAACTGATTTTTCAAACTATTTCATAGTGATCCTAAATCTATCACACACACGTGACAATTTTCTCATTTGGATCTTTGAAGGCTAGAACCCTCACCACTAAATTCGTTGGGTGAATTAGCTTGTAAAACCACAACACAACGGGTTTTACAATCAAAATGCACTCACAAAATATGATTTCCCACTTGAACAAATTTAGTGCTCTAAATTCTAGGTACATAAACCTATATATGTCTCTCAAGTATATAGAATATTTCGAGACTTGCTTACGTAAGAAGATCTATATCAATTCAGATAAATCAGTCACATAATAAGTTGAATACAATAAATAATAATTGTACAGACCCAATTTTACCTGGGCCTAGTGCCAAAAAAATTAACCCGGGGCCCAATTACAAAAACAAATACCCAAGCCCACTAAAAAATTTAACCTAGACCTAACCCAAAAACAACGGCCCAATTGGGCACAAAAATTAAAAAAAAACATCAGGGAACCCTGGGGTTCCCTGCCTTGCCCAGCGCCGCACATCTCCCATGCCTCTGCCACCACCTGCCACCGTCCCATCGCCGCTCGCCCTCTCTCTGCCATCACCACCACCTGCTCCACCTGCAAGACAAAGGAGAACACGCAAGCAAAGAAGGACAAAACAGTAGAAACAATAATAAAATAAATTGTGTAAAAATGGCTATATAAAGGCCATTCAAACGAATTGTAACTTATTCTTCTCCTGAAGAAATTGAAATAAAAAAAAAAGAGAAAAAGACTTTGATAACAAGGTGATATTTTAATTTTTTTTTTTCAGATCTGGTTTTTTCTTTTCTCATTTTCTTTCTTACCTACAAAAATAAAAGAAAAAAGAAAGGCTCACCTGAGGTCCCGCGGCCACGTCGTCGGAGGTCTTCTCTCCGTCATCGAAATCGGCTTTAAAAGGGGGTGAAGGTCTTTTCTTCTGGTTTTCTTCTTGGTTGAGAAGGCTTGGCCTTCGGATCGTTGAAAACGGGTTCAAAAACCTGACTTTAGGGTGGCTCCGGCCACTGCCCACGGCGAGGCCGACGGTGGCCCATTCGGCCGACGACAAGGGGTTAAGAGAAATTTTTTATTTCTCTGCAGTTTTTTTTACAAACCCTAAAAATGTTTTTTTTAAAGAAAATTTGTTTTAAATAATGTTACCTAAACGACGCCGTTTTGGCATTCGTTTTGGCACTGACCCGCGCGTCGACCCGATGGACCCAAGGATCCGCATGTTTTGGACTGAGGGTCTATTTACCCTTTCAGTCCTTCCGCTTCTGGGCTGCCCTCCAATCTGGTCCCTGTTTTAGTTTTTCCTTTTTAACTTTTCTCCCATGGGATTTTGTTTTATTTTCAATTCAGTCCTGTTATTATTATTATTATTATTATTAAACTAATCAGTATTATTATTATTATTATTATTATTATTATTATTATTATTATTATTATTGTTGTTGTTGTTGTTGTTGTTGTTGTTGTTGCATTTATTATTATAATTATTATTTACCCATTTATAACCTTTTTTTTAGATTTTGTTATATATTTTTTAGATTTTGTTATATATATACATACTTATATATATACACACTTACATATTTTTAATTTCATATATGTACATACTTACATTTTTATATACTTTATAATTTATATACATATATACATACATATTTTTATAGTATGTGTACGCATATATTTCTTTTTTAAGTTTATTTATATATATATTCCTACCTAGATATACATTATTTATGCTTTATACTTTATATATGTATACACATATTTTTACTTTTATGAACACATACGCATATTCATATATTTTTATTTATTTATTTTCATATGATTTATATATATACCTACATATTTTAGATATATACATACTTATGTTTTTAAGCTTTATAATTTATATATATACGTAGATATGCATATTCGTTTATATACATGTATATACATTCACTCACTTTGTAATTTATAACTCAAATATATTGATATACATACTAAATACTTTATCTCATCTTATTCGTATTGTTATTGTCATTCTATTTTATGTTTATTTATTTATTTATTTATTTATGTGTTCGTTATTATTTTTAAGAAATACTTTTATTTATTTATTTAGTATTTCATATATACTTGATTTATTTCTTTTTTTTTTATTGTGCTCATATTAGTTGTGCTTGTTGTATCACTAGCATTTTGTTGCACATGTTAATATTGCGTTTATTCCTACCATTTTATATTAAGTTAATTTTATTCAATATGGCTTTAAAATAAGCAAAATTTCGTATTTTGAAGTTCGAGAAGATCGTGCCCTAACTTACGGGGTTTCGATCCTCACGACAAATTTAAATACACAAATCACTTTAAACCTTTTTTTAATGTTCTCGAGAATTGATAAAAGATCGTGTTCTAACTCACAGGACATGACCTTTTTTAACTCGAGATAATCGAACTCTTTCAAAATAAATTTTTTGGTATTCATTCTCGTATCGAAAATTTTAGACATTGCGTCCTAACTTACGGGACATAATTCTATTTTTCGATTAACGTGAAAATATGCCTCTATCTCAGAAATTTTCAATGTTTTAATACAAGGATCGTATTTTTAAAATTCTTCAAAGTTTTCAATTTTCGACATTAAGACATTAACTAATCAACTAGGTACCAATTTTGGGCGTTACGAGGGTGCTAATCCTTCCTCGTACGTAACCGACTCTCGAACCCGTTTTCTGAATTTCGTGGACCAAAATTGTTATTTTAATAAAATCAAATCGTTTATTAAAAACAACCACTTTTCAAGGTGATCCGATCACACCTTATCAAAAAAGATTGGTGGCGACTCCCACATTTGATTTCATTTTTCAAAACCCGAGTCGACCCCGTTTTCATCAAAAAAATGGTGTCAACAATAATGAAAAGGTAAACATTGACTTTTGACATCTAAGAATGCAATGTTCCAATCCAATCTAATCCAATCCAATATCTAAGAGATTAAATAGGGATGATTTAATCCGATCATCTAAATATGCTTCCCCAAGTGATATATTCTTCTTTAATAGGCTAAATATCATATACATAATCAACACAACCCATAAATATTGTTCAATAAATTGCCAATATCATAAATAAGAAAATTGTCTCAAACAACTTTAGTGGTTAGGAAGTGGGCACTCCCTCGAGCACTCAATTATCAATTTCATTTAAAGTTTTTATTATAAAAATCCAGAAATAAAATCCAAAACACAAACCCCAAGTATTATACTTTTCTAAAACTGCCCTTTACTTTTTTATTTTTTTTATAATTGGGGGAGAATAATGATGTTATTCAAAATTGAATTCAAATTCTCATATCTAAAACATAATGCTCTTACCACTAAGCTAAGAGATTGTTAGCTAAAAACCATCCTTTACTTTGAAATCATGGAATGTTTTTTTTGTTACTTCTGATTTTGTTACTTCTTATTATTGTTATTATATTATGCTTAATTTGTTATACTAGCTTTGGATAACTATGTATTGTCTTTAATATGTTGGTTTCATTTTTAAAACAAACCGATTAATTTTTATTTATGTTGTTTAAAATATATATGGCATGCATGCTTTATGTTAAAAATAAAATTATAAATACTAAATATTAGACCATGGTTCTAAATATTATACCATAGTTCTATAAAATAAATATTGCATATTAATGCATGATTAATATATGATTATCTATATATGCTCTTATTTTTGAATTTTTTTAATTTCGATCTACATATTAGTGTCACGGGACTAGAACTTTAGTTTGGCAACGCGCGACCTTAAGCGATTTCTTTATTTTAAATCTGCCTAAATTAGCCTAGCTCTCGAAAAGTTAGAATTCTTTCAGAAGTTCTCTAAGGAATCGAAAATAAAGCACTAACAACTCAAAAGAGAAAGGAACTTGAATTTAGCAGAAAAGCCACAAGAAAACAATGCACACAATGTGTTTGAGTAAATGCTCTCAAATATATTCTTTTACTATAAATGAGATACAATGAGATAATTACAAAATGAGGGGGAAGAGCTCTATTTATAGTTGAGTTCCCCTAGACTCAAAGGTACAAATCGAATTATATCAACAACTAAGATTAATGCTTATCTACAAAATGAAAGTCTCGAGGATTTAAACTCTATACATCTTTATCCCTTAAGATTTACAATAATTTCCCTGGTAACTCTAGTTTTACTGGAATGTTTGCCACCAAGGCTTCAAGTAGATGGGCTCTCTATGTGTTCCACGAATTGGGCTAGTTAAGTGGATTAAATGAGACCCATTTGATCAGTTGACCTCCATGGGATGCGCTGTGTGCATTTTTCACGAGGTTTGATCCGTGGTCATGGCATTCTTCTCCATCCATTCTTCCCTTGTCACGTCCTCAGAATCACACTGGTTTGACTCGTCTCGGAACTACTACAATTTTTCAAGTGATTCTCAACCAGCTCTCTATCGGGTAGTTTCGACTTTCAGAATATTTGCCTCAGCTTATGTCTCCATCATCGCCTAACTCGAACTGTATTTCTCTCTTGTACATTTCATTTGCAATTGCCTATCGCTCTTACTTGCCCCCATTGTGACTTGCCTTGATCGGGATCCTCTTGATCCTTACAAATAGGCATTGGCATACGCACATTAAACACTGGGTTAACCTTGGGTATTGCCACTAACTCTAGTTTGTAAACCCCTTGACTTACCCGTTTAAGAACTCTGAAAGAGCCCTTATGTCTTTGTCAAGCCAATGATGGGTCATAATTTAAAACACTAGGAACAAGTTTGAAATGTATCTTGCTCATATCATTTACTTTGTTCAACTGTCCAGTTTGCATAACTAATTTTCCCCCAAAGTCCGATGCACAACCCACCTCTCTCATAGGTTGTAGCCTCACTAATAACTCAATAGACTTCATATAGATTTTCTACACCTCCAGCATTTTCAAGGGGGTCTTCGTAGCACTCCGATCTACCAAGTCAATATTCCCACCACACGAAACATCATTGGCTACCTGGATTGTCAAAAATACCTTGGTTCCACCCCTCATGTCACGACTCACCAGCACAAAACATTGTTGTTGTCAAGCATCCAATATACACATGTAATCAGCAAAAAGAACTAATAGAGCATTAATTTTGTCAAGGAAATTCAGGCAAAAAACAAAGTTGTAACCATCTAAGTAAATTACCTCAAAGTCTTTCTTGTTTTCCACTCACCAATTTGTAGCTCAACTTCTTGTGCTACTTCCACAGCTGGAAGCTCTAGAATTTATCGTCTTGATTTTCTTAGTTGACTTGCTAATTGAATAACCGAATTTACCCACGACTTTCTCCGATATGAATAAGTTTGATACCCCCGTATCAACAAGAACACTCTTTCTTCGGCCTGTGATGTTAATGTCCACAAACATCAACCCTTTTTACTTGCGATCCTTTTCGCTTTCATAGAATTGAGTATTATTGACCCAAGCTCTAAAGCTTCACTCTTTAACTCTTCTTTCTCTTATTTGCTAATCATGGAAATCTTGGGTCGCTTTGAACAATCTTGTATCATATACAGATCATAAGATAATAAGCATTTCATTGACTTCTTTTCATTCTCTCTGACCCTCTTGGCTTCAACAAAACTCGAGATCAAACAACGGTACTTTTTTTGGCACATCATCTCCTTTGATTGCCAAAAACATAGATTGTTTCAAATAGCCCCTCACAATATATAGACCTTCACAAAGGAAGTATCTCACTGGACCCTTTTGTTTGTTGTTAGGATTCCACTTCCCATTATGTGGTTTCCCATTACCACAATTGTTGTTGTTGTTCTCAAGCTATCCTTCTTCATCTCATCTACCATTGCCCTTATCCTTGGGCTTGGAAGACTCAAATTTGTCTTTCCTTGGAACAAACTCAATTAAGGACTCTGCTATAGTCATGGCTTTGGTAATTTCCTAGACCCTTGACGTTATAATTCTTGCTTTTCCTACGACTCCAACCTATCCATGAAAGTTAAGAAGGCCTATTTCTCACCCAAATCAAAAATTTGGAGCATGAGTTCAGAAAACTATTGTACATACTTCTTAACTGTGCGTTATTACGTAATCTGACACAATTTAGCCGGAGCCTCATCCTCGACATATTTCTGGTAAAACTACCATTGAATTCACCCTAGAACTCCTCTCAAGTCCCAATGGTAGCTCCACCTCGTTTCTCACCTGTGGACCTACAACGCTACCATAACAAGTGACATCTGTAAAATACATAGCAATATTATTTACCTTAGTAACATCATCCATAATGTCTTTGGCATGAAAGTATTGCTTCATTCCTCACACGAAATAATCCACATCCTTTGTGAACCTCGTCCCATTAAACTCTTTCAACTTTAGGACATTTATCTTAAGCTTGGGTGTTGCAGTTAACACCCTATTACCCAAAGTAGCTTTGTAGATAAAGAGCTCCCTCTTAAGCTCCTCCATTTGTTCTTGCAAGAACGATACCATGGCCTCGAGAGCATCATTTTTCTTAGTCAACTTACCCATAACGGTATTGAGGACTCCTTTCATCGTATCCACATTAACATTGAAGGCCTTTTGCCACTTGTTCCTTGAGTTGATCTTGCCTCAATTCCAAGTCTATGATATGTCCATCAACTTTCTTAAGGGTCTTATTCACATTACCCATGGAGCCTTCAAGTTTGGCAACCCTGCCTTCCAAAGCTGACAACATATCCTTTGAGCTGCTAGTTTTTTTATCTCTCTCACCATGGGTTTCTTTAGGCTCAACCTGCTTGTCTACTTCTTTCTTTATCTCAACTGACGCCTTCGAACATTAGTTTGGATATCAACTGTCACATAGCTAGAACTTTAGTTTGACAAACTGCACATGTAACACCTCATACCTGGTCTGGTCGTTGGACCTGAGCTATGGAACGTCATATTAGTCATCTAAATGACTATTCGGTCGAACACAAATTGAACCTCCAACACATCGTACAAAACATGTGAATAAAATAAGGAACATGCGAACTCTAAGATTTAACTCATAATACTTAACTTAAGCAAGTAAAGGGGTTCGCAAGTAGCATTCCACCAAATGTTAGGGTTCGCACCCTGCACAGTTCAACAACTTTTGTCACTTCATAGCAAATTTGGTGAACTCTATATAAATGAACCAATTTTGATTATTTCCTACTCTTAACTTATGGTGAACACTTTGTTTGGAAATTAAATACGTAAACATGAACTTGTAAATTAAGGAAACATCAAACAAGGTTTCGAATTGAATTCATACCGACAAGGAATTAACATACTTCATATTCAGGTATATATATAGTTTTATCACTTCGCAAACTTGAAATAAAAAAATAAATAAATAAGTCTTAAAATAATCAGCGAAGTCAGTAGATAGAAAAATATCTCTAAGCCCAAGTGGAACCCCACATTGCCTTTGAGTCTTGAGTTCGTTTGTACCACCTATTCAGTGTTTATGCCTTTCTTGGATCATTTGCTTCGTCGCCACACACCATGCGACTTACCTGTCTGTAGTGTTTAGGAAAGAGTGTGTGAGTTCTTACGAGCTCAGTGGATGTTTTAAAGAACCACATAGCTTATACAAAACATAAGTCACACAATGAGTTCTCCATTACTTTCATACTTCTGTTTCCCAAACATGTAAGGGTTTGCATACGCATAAGGGTCTATATATATATAAGGGTTTGCATACATATATAAGGCTTCGTATACATATAAGGGTTCACATACATGTATAGGGGTTCCCATACATATAAGGGTTCACTTATACATATAGGGGTTCACATACATAGCATACATATAAAGGTTCGTATGCATATAAGGGTTCACATGCATATATTGTAACAGTCTGCCCGACGAAGTCTCTATATTTGGTTATTCTTTATTATACTGTAGTTTTGGGAAAGTAAAGTATTAGCTATGATTAAGTATAGGATTCTGTGTATGCGCCGATTGGAAAATTCAATGTTTTGGCGAATTCTGTGTTGGTGAGATCAGTGGTTTGGCAGATTTTTTTTTAGTATAGCCACCCCAGATGTTTTAACGAAGTCATCAAATCTGTAGTTTCATAGATCTGTTTATTATTTTTATAAGACTACAAAGTTAGTCTCTGTGAGAACTGGTTAGAGTGGAACTAAGATATTGTAGTTGATAAGACTTAAATTATGATAAGCGCACTTAATCACGAAAATCAAGAGTGCTAGTGGAATAATTTGATCATTCCACTAAACCTTACCTTCGTGCTTAATTATATAAGGATATCATTGTCTTTATAGATAAACTTTTATGTTTTCTTTGCATTCATCTTCTTCTTGATTTTATCTGCATTCTCTCTAAAAGCTTAAGTCCAGAAATCTTACTGAGGTTGGGTTTGTTGTATTTAGCCAACTTTTATGGTTGTTTTAGCTATCTGGTAAATATTGATGAACCCTAGGTTATCTTCATAGTTATTTACGTATCTTTAGCTTTGCATGCATAAGTGTTAGAATTATATGTAAGGAAGAAGACTTCCCGATTCTGGGTTATGTGTTAGTTTTTCCTGCATGCATGTTTGGATTTAATGGGGTAAGGATATGATAAGTGTAATTATCTATATTTTAGCTCAAGACGTTATTGAATGGTCGAGTGACAAATGCAAAGGTCTTGCTTTATAGACTTTACTATTTTTCTAGCGAGTTCCTTCTTACTTCTATGTGGGTAATATTCTTGTTTTATATTTTGTGTAAGGTAAGTACTTATACTCTACAAAATTAAAATATGTGTATATGAAAAATGATTGCTCAAAGTTGTCAGTCTGGTTTTATAAGGTTTGTGTTAAAGTGTAAAAACCATTCTTTATGCTTAAGCCACTACTTTTTGCTTCTAATAAGAATGATATGGTCTGAATCATGGAAATGATGTTATGAAAGTATATTCATGGCATTACCTTCGATGGAATGTATGTTAAACTAGCATATCGTGATACATGAAAATGATTGTGTAGCCTCTGGTAGGGCAAAAGTATGTTAGAAACCAGATTGACAAATCGCAACAAAAGATACAAACCAAAGGAATATTAATGCAATGTATGATATGAATCTGACTAAGTATTTAGGTACGTGGCTGATATGAAGAAGGTTTGTCTGTATGGTCATATGAGAGTCGTGTATACGCCAAAGAAACAATAAATCGACGTATAGACTGTCTGTTTATAGTACTCGCCATTTGGCGAATTGGTGTGGTTGTTTTTGAATCTTTGAAAAGATCTACTTGAAGTATTAGAAACTATTAGTATGTTTTCTTCTAGAACTCACTAAGCTCTTTTGAACTTAGTTACTTTACCTTCTCAGGCTTACTATTGAAGAAAAGGAAATTCTGTTAGACTACGACAAATGACCTTTGTTGCTATGAGACTTCTGTTATTTTGTACTATGCATAATGATGGGGTAATGTCAAGATGTTTATTTTTGAGAAAGAATTTGTATATAAAATTTATGTTTGATAATTACATTTATAATGAAGATACAGTTAGGTTTCAAGGGTTTTAAAGTGTATTATTTTATTTCGTCTTTTACGCTAATTGGTTGGTACTTTACTTCGTTTAATGTATTAGCCATAATTCAAACCATACTTTTATAAATTTTACGCTAGAAAAAAATTAAGATAATGATTTTTAAGTAGTGACACGACATATGCGGATCCTCCTAAAGGATTGACTTTGGTGTATTACAAGTTGGTATCAGAGCCAAGGTTTAGCCGATTCTCGAAAAATTAATGGTTGTGTGACACCCCATCATGCATAGTATGCCTCTGGCTTAGTCTTTAGTGTTTTAAACTGATTTAAATTTTCTTAGTTAGTATTATAAGAAAATATGTGACGATTCTAGAAAAGTCTTGAGTGAAGAAATGGAAAGTCATATGCCTACACAGGAACAACCTACTACTGCTAATAATTTGGGAAATGTAGGGAATGCATTCAAGAATGTGTTTTTCACTATGATGACACAACTATTCGATCAGTTTATGGGAAACAAACAAAAGCCTCAACCACAACAGCCACAACAACCACAGCTTAAGGTGGTTCATCTAGCACATCTTGCTCCTCTAGTACTTACTGTGGCTCTACCTAAGGTTGAGCCTGTAAGAGAAGTCCAGAAAAGAGGAGCCAAGGAGTTCCTTGGTGACAAATGTGATGATCCCACTGTGGTTGAGCACTGGTTATCTAGTCTGTGTAGGGTAATAAAAGAGTTGAAATGTATTTCTAAGAATAGTCTTCGATGTGCTATATTGTTGTTAGAAGGAGAAGCTTACCTATGGTGGGAAGCCTTGATTAGTATGACTCCTGAGCAAATGATTGGCTAAGTCTTCTTTCCGAAAAATTTTAGAGAAAGATATGTTAATCAAATGTATGTTGAACAGATAAAGAAGGATTTCCTGTATCTGAGGTAAGGGATAATGACAGTTATGGAATATAAGAGGGAATTTTTAGACTTAGGCGCTATGCAAAGAACATGTTTTAGACTGAAAAAGAAATGTGTGATAAATTTCAATAGGGACTAAGGGATGAGATTCATGCACTGGTTGCAGCAACTAAATGTAAAACTCTTGCAACTATGACAACCAAAACCTATAAGATGGAATCAGTCATTAGAGATAAAAACAAGGATTTTGAAAGAGAAATGATGAAGAAAGGTAGGTCAAGTCCACCATCATCTGTAGGTTTTAAGAAACTTAGAGATCAAGCTTTTTCAGCTTCGAGAAAAAGATTCACAGTTCACAAGTTTCAAATGTAAAGGATTCAGTAGATCAGTTGCTTCTATGGCAAGTTCTAGTGGTTCTAGAATGTTGAAAGATGAATGTGAATATTGTGGTAGGAATATGGTGGTAAATGCAAGAAACGTTTAGGGGCATGTTTTAGATGTAGGTCCAGAGATCATATGGTTAAATATTTCCCATCTAAGATTGAACTAAGCGCGGAACAATCAGCCAGATGTCCTCAAAAGATTCAACATGAAAGTAGATCTGGAATGGTAAATAAATCAAGTTCTGGAGTATCAGCAAGAGTTTATATGATGAAAGCTAAGGAGGATGCTAATCTGCCTAAAGCAATAACTAGTAATTTTTCTTTTCTTGGAAATAGTATTTCTGCTTTGATTGATTTAGGGTCTACTCATTCACATATTTGCACTAAGGTTATAGAAGGTCTTAATCTTGAGGTAGTATACTCTGAAACAAATGTACTACTGACAAATCCCTTGGGTCAGAGTACTGTGGTGAATAAATTGATAAGAAATTGTCTATTAGTTTTTGGCAAGCATATATTTTTGGCAGATATGTTATTGTTAAGTTTTCATGATTTTGATGCAATTTTGGCGTTAGATTGGTTGACAAGACACAATGCTATGGTTGATCGTCGAACTAGAAGTATACGTCTGAGAAATGCTGAGGGTAAAGAAATGATGATGCTTGGTTTACAAACTGAGAATATGATAATTACTGTAGTGTCTGCCAGAAAAATGATTATCCAAGGTGCAAATGCTTATTTGGCTTATGTCATGGATTCATCTGAATGAAGAAAAGAGGTTAGCCAAGTTCATGTAGTAAGGGAATTTGCAGATGTGTTTCTTGGGGAACTTTCTGGAATGCCTCTTGAGAGAGAGGTAGAATTTTCGATTGAACTGGAACATGGAAGAAAACCTATTTCTTGTACTCCATATAGGATAACACCATTAGAGCTTAATTAGTTAAAAGAGCAGTTACAAGATTTGTTGAATAAGAGCTTTATAAGATCAAGTGTGTTACCGTGAGATTGTTTGTAACTCTTCCTATCTTTTCTAAAAATTAAATCTAATGTGAGTTTTTAATACAATAATTTATTTTCTTTTATCCTATTCGCAAACAGTATATGATGTGTGACTAACCTATATCTGGAACTTTATCCTTCTTGGAGGAGAAGAAATCAATTCAAAACCAATTAAAACTGTATGAATGTAGTTATTTAAATAAAAAAATATAGAATAATCTATAAAGATTATTGACTAATCTGAATTTTTTTTTGGCAGAGATGAATGTACTGAGAGAATAAAAAATTTAATTAAAACCAATTAAAAAGTTATGAGCTTAGTTATTTAAATGAAATATATAGAATAATATATAAACAGTATATGATTAGTGACTAACCTATATCTGGAATTATTTTTTTCTTGGAAGAGATGAAGGTAAAAGCTAATTAAAAATATATGAATGTAGTTATTTAAATAAAAATATATAAAAATAATATATAAACGGTATATGATTAGTGACTGGAACTGTTTTTTTTTCTTGGAAGAAATTAGTATGTGTTTTTTATTTTATATAATTTTATGTACTAATGTAGTTAATTAAAATGTAATTTTATTGATGCTTAATTTTAGGTAATTACCTTGTTAGGTTTTCTAAACATAAAATATTTGGGGTAAAATTCACACTTTTAAAAATCTTCAATTTAGTTTTAAAAATAAGTTCTTAATATTTTTTAACAATCTTTTTATAGGTTTGATCATACACAATACCAAGAACTATTTATAGTCCTTCCCTAACCTATAAATAGAAAGAGAATACGTTGAAGCACACTCAAACCCATGCCCTCCTGCATTGACAACAATATTTTTGCTAATCAAATTAAATTTCATTCGACAAAAAAATCTCTTCTGGATGCTTAGAATAATGTAGAAATTTAAGCTTGAGTTTATTTACTACATATATAGCATGATTTCCATTTGTAATTATAAGGCATGATTTGGTTAAGTATATATTTATATTAATAAATTGAGTTATATTGTAATTGTAATGATATGGAATGAGCAAGAAAAAAAAAAGATTGATTATTGATTAATTCTATAAATATTACATTGATTATTGATTAATTCTATATATGTAATATTTAAGACCTAACATTTTTAATTTTTCTCATAATGTGAACTGATGTAGTGATATTTTTGGGGAAATCAAGAAAAGTAATTTAACCTCATACGTAATTAAAACTGTAATTAAAATATTAGTTTCTATTCATACATATGTAATATATTTTTTTGAATAAACACAAATTAACTATATTAAACTATCATAAATGAAAGGTTACTCGCTTTATTAACCCCAAGATCGGCTACGAGCTCCTCAGGTGGGCTTACAAACACCTTTACATCCATACTCCTCTCCGAAGCCATCTTAACAAGACGATCAACAACTTGATTTCTCTCCCTTAGAATATGCTTGATTTGTCACTGTTCCATGGTTTGTAATATCAGGTGGATCCTTCTTACCAAAGTTGAGGTTAATTTAGCCAAGTGTCTGCCTTGAAAAGCTTTGATGACCTCTAACCTATCAATATGGATCAAAATATTATTATATCTCCCTCTTTGGATGAACCAGCCCATATAGAGTCCCCCAAAGTTTGGCATGAAAAGCTGAATAGTTCCCCAAGTAATGGTTGTATCCAAGGATTCATTTCCTATTTTGCTCGCACATCACACCCCCAGCAATAACAAAACCTGTATCCATCTTAACAACCTCATCAGTATGTAAGTGAATCTAATTACCTTACAAGGATATGTTAGGATCAATATCAATCTGTCTAGATGATCATTCTTATGAGCTAAAATATATTGTTTTGCCTAGCTCACAAAGGACTTAATAATCTCAAAGAAACTCCAAGTTATTCCTTGAAAAATAAAAAGTCTCCTATTTTTCCATATATGTCACGCGATTAAACTAAAGAGACTGAACCAAAAGGTCGCCACATTCGACTTCCACATTGGAGAACAAAAATTGATCTCCATCCATTTGAACAAGTCACTAGAAAAAAACCTGCGTTGAATATTGGTAGGCACAACACGTAGCCAGACCTCCTTAGCAATAGGGTAGTCCCTAAGAGCATGAAGTAAATCTTGAGCACCATGATTACACAACGTATAAGAACTACTGTGGCCAATGCCCCTAATTTTTCATTTCATATTAGTTAAGAGACGTTGTTTGAACACAAGCCATAGGAAAAGTCTAACACGTTGAGGTCCTTGAAACTTCCAAATAAGCTTCCACCATCTATCTTTTGTATTCCACGTATTCTCTCGTAATGATCTATACGCACTTTTAACGAAAAAGGATCCTATTGAGGTGTGAAGCCAATTGATTCTATCAGGTTCTGCCAAAGGATGAGAGGGAAGAATGCTCACTATTCTTTTAACGATATCCTCTGACAACCAGACCTAAACAAGTCTAAATTCTACATGCTATCCTCATTTACCATGTCACAGAGCAAACAATCTAACACAAGATTATTTTGAGAAAGCACATGATTTATCAAAGGCCCTATGTTTGGAACCCAAGGATCTTTCCAGCACCAAATAGAATTCTCGATCCCCACAAACAAATATAAGTTTTCGTGCAATAATGGTCATACCTTAGCAAAAGGCTCTCCATATAACTAAGCACCTCCCTTGCACGATGCTTTCAGGCATCCTATCCTTCATCTCGTACTTTGATCAAAGAAATCGAACCCATGAGGCATCATCCATTGAGATTAGATTAAACCCTAACTTTAATAAAAAAGAATTTTAGTCCCCTAACTTTTTTAAACCTAATCCTCCACAACTACGAGGTTGACAAATAAAGTTCCAATCAACCAATGACATCTTCCTCCCGCCGTTAGACGACCCCATATAAATTGTCTTGCAAACATTCAATCTCATTACATACACCTTTTGGAATCTGCATAGATTGCATAAAGTAATTCGAAATGGAAAAGAGAACGGATTGAGTAAGGGTAACTCTACCCGCTAGAGTGAGCTACTTAGCATCCTAATTACTCGATTTTCTATGCACCTTCTCCACCACAAACCTCAATGTAGCATAAGTAACTCTATTTTGGAATAACGACAAACCCAAATATGTTCTAAGATTTTGTACCCTTCGGAATCTAAGCAGATTACTTAACTTGTCACTAAGATCATCATCCACTCCTTTAGAGGAGAAAATGTTGGTCTTTTGGGCATTGACCCAATGAACTAAGAGATAACAGAATCTGTCTAGAATTTCCTTGAGGACCATAGCATGCTTCAAATTTGCTTTAGAGAAGATTACCAAATCATCAGCAAAGAATAAGTGTGATAACTCTGACCCCGATCAAGATAATCTGATAGGGATCCACTCACCACTAGAAATCACTGACTAAATGTCATTATCTAACCATTCCATACATAACACAAAAAAGTATAGGGATAAATGACACCCTTGCCGAACCCTTCTTGCATGCTTGAATTTTGGAGTTGGTACCCCATTCCACAAAACCTGTATGGTAAAAGTTGAAATAGCTGACATGATCACTTTCCTGAGGAAATCTGGTATACTACCTACTTAAAATAAACCATCAATGAAATTCCAACGAACCTGTCATAGGTTTTTTCTAGGTCAATTTTAACTGCCCTGTCATAAGATATAGAAAATTACATTTTCAGATGTTTAAAAGAATGGGACATTGTAAACAAAGTGAGTTACTATTTTTTTAATATTTTTAGCCTTATAAACTTCGTTATTTGTTACTTTATAAAATTGATCTTATTTTTTCCACAGGTTTTCACGGTTTCAATGGACAATGCTACTGCAAATGATGTTTGCAGACAAATTATGAAGGATACTTTCTCCTTAACTAAGAGGTTAATTTGTGGTGGAAAATTGTTTTATTTTTTTGTTGTGCATACATTTTGAACATAATGGTGCAACATGGCCTCAAGAAAGTCAAAAGTATCATAAAGAATGTCCATGATACCATTGATTACCTCAATAGAAGTGATGTTAGATTGTAAAAGTTTTCTGAGCTTGTCCAACAATTCAATTTAAAAGAGAGGAGATTGGTTCTCGAATGCAGGACTCGAAGGAATTCAACTTATGATATGTTAGCTTGTGTAATCAAGTTTAAGGAGGTATTTTCTAGACTTGCTTTGGAGGACCATGATTATGCTTATTGTCCTAGTGCTGATGATTGGCTTAAAATTGAGAAATTTCTTGAGATCTTAAAGTGTTCTATGATACTACTAATATAATTTTAGGATCAGAATCTCCTACCTCTGATTGTTTACTTACTGAGGTTAATTTCATTAAAGTAATGTTAGATACAAGTTGTAATTCTTCTGATGAATTTGTTAAAGACATGGTCAAAAGCATGAAATAAAGGTTTGATAAGTATTGGGGTGAATGTAATTTGCTCATGGCTATAGGAGCAATGTTGGACCCTCGCTTAAAAATGAAGGTTGTTGATATTACTTTTCTAGAAATGTTGTAACACTCAGGTATCTTATTGACCGAAAATCTAGGGAAAGTTAGGATTAAATTGAAAGGATTAGTGAATTATCAAACCCCACCGAGAAATTTAAAAATTTTAGTAACTGAATTGTGATTAGTTGCATCTCAATTCTGTTTTGGTTAGGATGGAACTGACTGGTTCCATAGTGATAGACGAAATGATTAGTGGTGATTGGCTATAAAAGACTAAGGAGACCATGCCAACTTTGGCTATATATATATGTTTATGTAGATGTGGGTGTGAATGTGAGTGGAAGACAAAATCCTTTTCAATTTTGTTTACCCATTTTTCTAAGAAGCATCGTCTTCTTTGGCTGTACCGAAGAAGAAAAGGATGCAACTGAAGGAAGCACTGCATGTTACAACCATTGTATAGATTGAAGTTTAGTAGTAGAGAAACTGAGGAACTTGTAAGTTTTCTTACCTCTCTGCATGTATAAATTGAATAATGAGGTAGAGTAAGAACTCTTAAGAGTTTCTACATAATTATGGTTTCTGGGTTTTAAGGATTGAATATTTTTAGTTTAATTGATAAATGGTTGTCATGCTTAGTTGTTAGGACAGAGGGGATGTAGCGTTCAGACAAGCTAGGTTGACATTGTTAAAGAAACGATGTGAGTTTCTGTACCTTACCTTCTGGATGATAGATGATGTTATGTGACTCTGTATGTACCACGATGAGGATGTACTGAGGTTGCCTAAGTTATGATGTGTATGTGTTTGAAGAAAGAGTAAGTTGTACGTGTGAGTTTTCACTAGTTGCCTGCTGGTAGTTTTTGGTAGATAATTGATGATAGATAGACTGGCGTAGTGTATTTTCAATGATAATTTGTATGATTTGTTTGAGTATTGTATGCATATTGGGAAGGGAAATTTACCGATAGGAAATTTATCGATAGGATAGATGAAGTTAGGAATAGAAAAATAGAGGAATGGGCAGAGGAATGGGCAGAGGAATAGGCCTTACGGAGGGGACACTGTGGTGTTCGAGCATCAATGTTAGGAATGGAAAAATAGAGGAATGGGCAGAGGAATAGGAGAAAAATGAATTCCATTAAGATACCGCCATACGGTATTGCTGAGTCCAGACCGCGATGTGCGTAGCTTCGGGCCTTGCGGGGGACACTTTGGTGTTCAAACATTAAGGTGAAATGTGAAACAGGTTCTTTAGAACGACATCATGACAACACTTATTAGGTTCCATAGATCAAAACCGTGACGGTGGTCAACAGGCTCTATGTGGCGACACTGCGACTGTAGTAAGGTCCTACGGGGCAACACCTCAGAAGAGGTTAAACGTGTAAGACCATAGCTCAACTATGACAACCAGTATAGTCCGTCAAGACAGAAAACATGGTGTAGTTCATCGGGATAATAAACACGAAAAAGTCTACCAATACGTGAAACATGAGGTTACACTTGGAAAATTTACAGATCGGTATTATAGGAGAGACGCCAAGGTTTAAAGTAGAGTTAATAATTTGATTGGTGTGATAAGTCATAAGAATGAATGAGCTTGAAGCGTTCGAGGGACACATGCTATCAGGATACTGAGAGAATTTACCAGAGGCGATGATGAGTGAGGCAAGGTAACGTCTCAACCTAAATAGGGTAAAAAGATTAAAAAAGTTCCTTAGATAAGGAGGTATACGTAATGTGTAACAAAAATAGTTTGCCAGGGAAGTTGCAGATATAATTTTAAATTTGTAAGGCGATAATGAGGTAGCCAGGAGATTGGGTAGACCGACTAGAGTATTTATCGGAGGAAACGTTAGCTTAATGCTTAATGATCAATCAAGTCTGCCAAAAAAAGGTGAAAAACGGAAGTTCGTCAAGACCATGAGAGACGGTGAATATCTTGTTGATCTACCCTAGGTAGGAATCACATGTCTAATGAAACCTCTTGATGAATGGACTAAAAGAGCATGTGCTATGGGGGTTGCATTGTAGGCATTAGTTTCCCCAAGGGAAAGATAATGTTAGGAAGAGGCTGCAAATCTAGTAAAGACTTGAGTTGACGCCAACTATTTGAGTAAACGCTGAGTGTCGCCAGTTAAGAGTAAAGGAACAACTTAGAGTGTCTAGGGCATTGGTTTAGCCAACTGAGTTTGCAAAATCTCCTATGAAATCCAGAGAGCTTAACTCTAAACCAAAAAGCTCATTTTTTTAAATATTATGGGATCTTTTATGCATTTATGTACATACCTCATTAAGTTCCCACAAACTTATAAAAATTTCTGCTTGAATGTAGGTTAGATAGTGACCCAGAAAAATTCAAGAAAGACCGAGCTAGACTTTTCCAAAGTTAGGTGGTAAGCGATAGCTAAACATGTACACAGAGGGGCACCTATGAGGGCTTCGCATCAGGGTCGAAATTGGCTAAGTCTGCTTGGAGTAGAATTGTAAATTGTAAATAATTGTTGAATAATTATGTGTGACAGGTTGTAAGGAATTAAAATAAATATGAGTGTATATATTGCAGCACCCCAAACCCGGCCTAGAAGTTTAAGTCGAATTTGAACGAGTTACACCAATGTAGTAAGAACGTACTTCTTTTCAGAGTTTTAACTTTGAAAATCATAAATTCATTTTAGTTGATTTAGATGATTTTGTAGTTTTGTTTTAGACTTGGCAGATACTGACAAGATTGTAAAAAGAAAAATAAGACAAGTCAAAAATAGATTACAAATTCAAAGGATTAAATTGTAGTTATCTAAGTGCAAAACAATCCGAGCTCTCACATGCTATTCGATCCTAAATCAGATGTCTTCCTGACAGGTAAAAATAAGATAAAGGGTGAGTCACCAAGCACTACGTATAACCAAACTCAAATACAAATAAATAGAACGTAATATATAAATTGTAGTAACACAAACATTTGATAACAGTTGTATAACCAGTACGAAACAGACCTAGAGTATCACAGAGATTTCAACAGAGGTAGTACAACAGAACAAAGCAAAACAGAACAACGCAATTCAAACAGAACAAAATCGAATAGAGCAAAACAAAATAGGATGGAACAGAGCAGAGCAAAACATAATAGAACAGAACAGAGCATGTTTGTTTATGCAGATGCAATATTTTTCAAATAGTTCAGAATATAGATTTATTAGAAACCGTCCCCTCAAACTCTGTTACACACCAAAATAGAGTTTTCCCACGAACTCATCCATCCAAAACACACCAATAAAGTCATCACGAGTTTCCCAACAATGATGACCCACCACCTCGGGTTGCTCGACAATGATGACTTATCAATATGTAGTTAAACTGCCAATCAATTATATGTGGTCAAGCCACTATAATACATTCGAACTGTCGGAACAGAAGTGTAGATAAACCATCAGATAATTAAATTGCTAGAAACTTTCCTCTGTTACATCAATCGAAGTCCCATCCAATGTGTCATGTCATGCTTATGCAGAATCAGAGTAATGAGCATATAAGTCATGCTATCTCTCAATAACAGAATCAGTAAATATGGGAGTCCATGTTTTGTAAAACAAACTTATCAAACCTCAACAGACCATATCAGATTTGCCATAAAGTTACATGCATGGTTATAAATCATAATCAGTAACAATTAGTCTAACATGTTTAGATATCATATATTCCTCATCAATAGAGTAATGCAGAGGCGTACTAATAAACTTAACAGAATACAAATCGTACATTGATAATTTGCACACGTAGACAATAACACATTACGTTCTGACAGGTCCAACTCACTTAGGTTTAAACATAACAGATATATGTACAGATCACAAATTGTTCATTACAAATCATCAAATATCAAGTTATATAACCTAATTCAGATTGTACGGACCTTACAGTAGGCCTGCACCCATTTCGAACGACACTTGTGGCTTTAGGAAAAAATTCTAAAATAACTTCATATGCCCGTGTGGTTTCACAGGCCTGGAGAATTGGCCCGTGTGGCTCCACACTATCTGGCACACGCTGTGTGCTCACCCGTATGTCCCACACGGCCTGACACATGCCTATGTGCTCACCTGTATGTCCCACATAGCCTGACACACGTCTGTCTCACTTGTCCATGTGGTATTAATTTTCAAACAGTGAGTTACACGGCTTGGACACATGCCCATGTCCTTGCCCGTATGGCTCACATAACTTGGGCACACGCCTATGGCCTTGCCTGTGTGGCTCACATGGCCTAAGGACATGCCCATGTCTCTGGCCGTGTGGTCGTAAATCATAAACAGTAAGTTAGATGGCCTAGACACACGCCCGTGTCCTTTTCCTGTGTGAACCCTGCACTAACTGGGCCATATGTGGCCCTGGACACACGCCCGTGTCCCTTGCCTGTGTGGCTTAAATTCTATGAACAGTAAGTTACACGGCCAACCATAAGGCCTGACACACGGCCATGTCCTTGGTTGTGTGGCATTGACGCCACATTTTTCGGCTTTCGAAATTCGCAAAGACAGGTTTTTTGGTATGCACCTGATACAGATTCTAACAAAACAACAAGGATGAGTTCCCGTCCCCAAATGACCAACAATTGTCCAACAAAAAGTTAACTCGCAATAAAATCACTAAAAACTAACATTCCAAAATCGAAGTTACGTCGAAGAACTTTCAACATTAAAACTTAAAATCAAACATACCGACCAACGGATTAAACTAGGAGAATAAGTCGAATCCCGTACAGAATCAACGCAATGTAACATAACAAAAAGAAAGGCCACTTTAAAAGAAAGTAACCAAAACGAAGAAACTAAATATCGCGAAAGGAATGACAGAAGAAACATGACAGGAAGGAAAAAAAGAACAAAAAGATGAGAAACCTCACTAATGGTTTCTAGAAGGTTTTAAATAACCAATCAAACTAACTACCAACAACGAAATGCAAAAATAAACATTCCCTAACATAGGTCGAGATTCGAGCACTAGATCACAGACACAGACAGATGCTTAACCATTGAACCAACATGCTTATTCTTGACATCAATTGACTGTGTTTAACTTATAAACCAACATTCAAATGTAAGGGTTTAAGCAAAATGACAAAATTTCCAGAAATAGGATTCCAACCTAGAACCTCACACACACACCCAGAACACTTAACCACTGAACCAGATTAATTTACTTGTCCAGAATTTCTAAAGTCTAAAGTCAAATATAGGGATGACCTCTTTTGGTTTCAAAACGTGATTTCTTCTAAGCTAGTTTTGGGGATATTACAACTCTCTTCTCCTTAAAAGAATTTTTTCCTCGAAATTCCCACGGTCATACCACACATTAACACACAGAATCTAAAATACTCTTGTATACATAGCACCACACAACCATTGCGTTAAATTGATTTCAAGGCTACAAATCAAGGTTTTAACAGACTTTCTATTGACTAACGCAGTCTATCACCCGAATTCTTTACAAAAATATCACTAATGGTTCTTTTACTTCAGATTTTTACATACATAATTGAAAACGTCCCTTACCATTACCATACAAGTTTAGACAGTCTTATCAAGTAGAGCACAACTGAATTAAATCATAAAATACCTGCATGATTTCTAGACACCTCTTGACTTTTTTATCCATCTTACTGGATATCCCTAACACGGATTTTGTTTCTAGATCAAAGCTCATATCAGACTAAAAGTATGTTATACGCAAACTCTAACTTGATGTGCTACCTATCCACACCTGAGATAACCTTTCAGTTTTCCTCAATAATTGCACATAGTGGTGCCTATCACAGTAATAAAAATTGAGACTCAATCTATTTCCCATAGATCCGAGAGTTCTAATAGATTTACAGATTTCTGGATTGGGCTCATTGCCCTTAGAAGAGGACTTGACTCGAGTTGCTCAACTAAATCTAATACGCCTTCGTACAACAAGGTTGTGCGTATTCATGGTATTGATCCACAGTTTTAGCTAGGAAAAAAATACCAAAACACTACGGTATGCGCTACTTCATTCAGTATAGCTAAAGTGGAGATACTTACAAGATTGGCGTTGGAGTTTCAGATTTTCAGTTTATAGACTCAAAAATAATCAAAATCTGAATATACACTTTTCAGAAACAGTATATCTCAAATTCAATCAGAAGTTCCATTTATTTAAAATAGTTTTTCAAGAAGAGCTCTGAACCCAAAAATAATAGCCCGAGTTTTACAAACCTCGTTCTGATACCACTAAATGTAACACCCTAAACCCAGCCTAAAAGTTTAAGCCGGATCTGGACGACTACACCAACGTAGTAAAAACATAATTTTTTTCAGAGTTTTAACTTTGAAAACCAAAAATTCATTTTAGTCGATTTAGATGATTTTGTAGTTTCATTTTAGACTTGGCAGATACTGACGAGATTATAAAAAGAAAAATAAGACAAGTCCAAAATAGATTACAAATCCAAAGGATTAAATTGTAGTTATCTCAGTGCAAAACAATTCGAGCTCTCCTAAATCAGATATCTTCATAATAGATAAAAATAAGACAAAGGGTGAGTCACCAAGCACCGCGTATAACCAAACTCAAATACAAATAAATAGAACGTAATATATAAATCGTAGTAATGCAAGCATTTGATAACAGTTGTATAACCAGTACGAAACAGATCTAGAGTATCACAAAGATGTCAACAGAGGTAGTACAATAGAACAAAGTAAAACAGAACAAAGCAGAACAACGCAATTCAAACAAAACAAAACAAAATCGAATAGAGCAAAACAAAATAGGATAGAATAGAGCAGAGCAATACTGAACATAACAGAACATAACAGAGCAGAGTAGAATATAATAGAACAGAACAGAGCATGTATGTTTATGCAGATGCAATATTTTTCAAACAGATCAGAATGTAAATTTATTAGAAACAGTCTCCCCAAACTCTGTTACACACCAAAATAGAGTTTTCCCCCGAACTCATCCATCTAAAACACACCAATAAAGTCATCACGGGTTGCTCGACAACGATGACCCGCTACTCCGGGTTGCCCGACAATGATGACTTATCAATATACAGTTAAACTGCCAATCAAATATGTATGGTCAACCTATTATAATACAGTCGAACTACCGGAATAGAATTGTGGATAAACCACCAGATACTACAGATAATTAAATTGCCAGAAACTTCCTCCTGTTACATCAACTGAAGTCCTATGCAATGTGTCATGGCATGCTTATACAGAATCAAAATAATGAGCATGTAAGTCATGCTATCTCTCAATAACAGAATCAGTAAATATGAGAGTCCATGTTTTGTAAAACAGACTTATCACAATAAACCATATCAGATTTGTCATGAAGTTACATGCACGGTTATAAATCATAATCAGTAACAATAAGTCTAACATGTTTAGATATCATATATTCCTCATCAACAGAGTAACCCAGAGGCATACCAATAAACTTAACAGAATACAGATCATACCTGGATAATTCGCACACATAGATAATAGCACATTACGTTCTGACAGATCCTACTCACTTAGGTTCAAACATAACAGATATACGTATAGATCACAAGTTGTTCATTATCAGATCATCAGATATCAAGTTATATAACCTAATTCAGATTGTACGGACCTTACAGTAAGCCCACGCCTGTTTCGAACGATGCTTATGGCCTCAGGGAAAAATTCCAAATATAACTTCACATACCAGTGTAGTTTCACACAGCTTGGAGAACTGGCATGTGTGGCTCCACACGGTCTAGCACGTGTCCGTGTGTCCCACACGACTGACACACACCCGTGTCACTTGTCCGTGCAGTCTTAATTCAAAAATAGTGAGTTACACGGCCTTGACCCACGCCCATGTCCTTACCCATGTGGCTCACACGGCCTGGGGACACTCCTATATCCCTGACCGTGCGGTCCTAAATCATAAACAGTGAGTTACACGGCCTAGACACATGCCCGTGTCCTTTGTCCGTGTGAATATTGCACTAACATGGTCACACACGGCCTGAACACACGCCTATGTCCCTTGCCCGTGTGACTGAAATTTGATGAACAGTGAGTTACACAGTAACACCCCTAACCCGTAACCGTCGTCAAAAATAGGGTTACGAGGTATTACCGAACCAAATTCAAATTCAAATAATCATATATATACACATGTTCTACCTACTAAACCAACCAAGTCTTAAATCAATAAGGTAATATCAACCTATTACAAGTCATTTCATATCATGCATCGAACAAATTCGTAAACACATAACTCATAATTAAAAATTATGCAGAATATTTCAAACACCACTTTTGGTCATACTTCATTTCGCCTACTCGACTAACAAATCAATTACAAACAACAATGACACAAATGTGTATATAAAACTAATATTTACAATTTTACCTATTTTACATATAATCATTATATTTTAACATATGTACCTATATCAACCCTTATAAATACAAACAAATAAAAACATTGGGCTGAATATGCCATAAGCATTTGTACAATTTCATAGTATATTCACTTATTATTATTCATACACTCAAAACTACTTATCAAATTGCATACAAATATTTATTCATCAAATAAATAAAATAACTATTCATATGGCCAATTTCCCAAGCTTTATTCGAATACAATTAAGCTTAAATACTTATGCTTTAACCAATGTCAAATTCATCAATACTCAAACAATTCCATGCATAACATACCAAGACCGATCCTATATATATATATATATTTACTATGTATTATTTATCCCTCAATGTTTCAAAGGTCATTTACAAGACCAATTCCATAAACAATGCTCATTATGCAATTTACCAATTTCAACTACTCTATATTCATAGTAAATCAATATACAACTTTCACATAGTAAATTTCAAATTCAATCTCAATTACCGAGAATTAAAATATTTCCATCCATAATTTCAAACATAGCTTATACTTATACCGTATCATATCAATCAACTTTACCTGTCTATCACAATCAATATTCATAAGTATCAAAATTCAAAATCCTCCAAAGCATAACATCACTTATATTAGTTTCAACCATTTAAGAAACATAGCCAAATCATCAACCATAATATTTAATCAAAGCATGAAACCATTCATGTCAAAATAAACAAGCCATTTTCGCATGGCTTATTATATATATACACTTCATTCAAAATATATTCAAAAGGGGTGGTATAGCCTATACATGCCATAGATTTTAAATTTAACTTTTATAGGTACCGATGGACGGACGATAGTGTGATTGACTACGCTGACGATCCCCGAGCCCGTAACTAGCTTCCAAAATCTATAAAACTGAAGGAAACATATATACATAATAAGCTATCACAGCTTAGTAAGTCATAAGTAATTAAACAATTCAATGACGTTAAAAATTCAATAACAAGCCGAATAATGCAATCATATTCATATATACACATTCGAGCTTGCAAAGATTATATATATCAAATATATAACTATGAACCAATTTCAGCTTGGCCGAATATATATTAAGTAATAACATAGTTATTTTTTTCGTATTCAAATTATATACCACTCTTTACCGAATGTACTCATTCATATATAAATGCATATAAAACATAGTTATGACTTCACAGATATACTTACCCTTTGGCCGAATATACATATATATAGGCTTTTTACACATACACATACTTTTGTATCCCAATTGACATAACCAACTAAATTTGATAGCATATATTAATTAAATATTACATACTTATACCAACATATACATATGTGTCACATTTATCATTCATTGGATCAGTACAATTTGTACTAAATAATTTATCGAAGCATTAATAAAGTTGCACCATTAGTGCTCTTCTCTCACTTAACCAAATTGATCTCGGTTTCTCACACTTAGTGCCCGTTATTTAACATCATTATTTAATTTCGCACACTTAGTGCTCGTTATTCAACCTCATCATTTAATTCGCACACTTAGTGCTAATCATATAGCCGTAGCTATTTCATACTCGCACACTCAGTGCTAAATATCAACAAATCACCTTCACATCTATCCCTGCTTCTCAAACATATACACATTCGGCTACCACATATATATATATTTTGCATATTTCATTTCAGCATATATAATTAATATGTATCTAAAATTTACAACGTCTATTTGCTTATAAACTTACCTCGGACAACGATAATCGAAACGGAACGATTAGTCAACGACTTTAGTCTTCCCCCGATCCAAGTCCGATTTCTTTAATTCTTGATCTTAAATCAAGCTTCAAAGATGGCCGAATAGCTTGGTTGTTCTTCTTTTGTTTTTTTTTCTTAGTTTCGGTTAGATGATAATGAAATAAAAGATGATAGTGGCTTTTATTTGTTTAATTATAATATTATAATATAATATATATTATAACCTTTATAAATAATATAAAAACTATATATTATACACAGAATGCCGTCCACTATCTTTTTAATGGTCAAATTGCAAAATAAAACATCCATATTAAAAGAATAACCACTATTCAGCCCTTTTAGAAATAACCATTAAAGTTTTATTTTACGCGATTTAATCCTTTTATTTAATCGAACACTCAAACGACGAAATTAAAGCACAAAATTTTCCCACTAGTAAATTCACACATAATAAACACAGAAAATAATATTAAAATATTTTTTGACTCGGACTTGTGGTCTCGAAACCACTATGTCCGATTAGAGTTGAAATCGGGTTGTTACATACACAGCCAACCACACGACCTGACATATGACTGTGTGGCTCAAACGGCTTGGGCACACACCTATATCCCTAGCCGTGTGGCATCGATAGTCACATTTTTTGGCCTTTTGAAATTTATAAAAATAGGGGTTTTCGGTCGCACCTAATACGGATTCAAAGCAGAAACAATAAGGATGAGTTCTCATCCCTAAACAACAAGCAATTGTCCAACAAACAGTTAACTCACAATCAAATCGCTAAAAACTAACATTCCAAAATTGAAGTTACGTTGAAGACCTTTTGACTCCAAAACTTTAAATCAAACTTACCGACCAACGGATTAAACTAGGAGGATAAGTTGGATCCCGTACAGAACCAGTGCAACGTAACGAAACAAAAAAAAAGTTATTTTGAAAGGAAGTAACCAAAACGAAGAAACTAAATATAGGGAAAGGAATGATAGAAGAAACATGACAAGAAGGAAAAAAAGAACAAAAAGATGAGAAACCTCACTGGAGGTTGCTAGAAGGTTTTAAATAACCAACCGAACTAACTACGACACAACGAAATACAAAAATAAACATTCCCTAACACAGACCGGGATTCAAACACTAGACCACAGGTACAGACAGATGTTTAACCATCGAACCAGCAGGCTTATTCTTGACATCTATTGACTGTGTTTAACTTATATTCAAAGGTAAGGGTTTAAGCAAAATGAAAAAATTTCCAAAAACATGATTCGAACCCAGAACCTTACACACATACCCAGAATACTTAACCACGGAACCAAATCAATTTACTTGTCAAGAATTTCCAAAGTCTAAACTCCAATCAAGGGATGACCTCTTTTGGTTTCAAAACACGATTTCGTCTAAGTCGATCTTTAGGATATTACACAAATATATATATATACGCTAATAAGAAACGTGAAGGTCTAAGTTGTCTAAGTATACATATTTATAAATTAGATTTTAATACGGATATGTTAAGTTATTCGATTAGTTGTGGCATCCGATACTCAGGCTTGACGATCGAGTCGGGTATAGGGTGTTACAAATGTAACAACTTATTTTTAGTAAAATCAGAACAGTGGTTTTGGGACCACAAATTCAAATTTAGAAAATTAATTTTATTATTATTTTATGGTCTACAATATGATAGTATTACCGTACAAAAATTTTGTTAAGAAATTTTACTTTTTACATACTCAATTTGATAAAAAAGACTAAATCGCGTAAAGTGCAAAAGTTCTGTTCTAATAGCTAAAGGTGTCTAATACCTATAGAACTTTAAAGTGGAGGTCATTATATAATAATTAGACCATTAAATGTGATAGTGGATGAACATGGCTTGGCATTGGTGTAATTTTTAATAATTAAGGTTTATTTTGTAAATAAGTAATAAATGATAAAATAAATAAAACCAAATTTGCTATCATATTTATCCATTTTTTTCAATCGAATATTGAAGGAAGAAAGCCATTTTTTATCTTTAGGATTCGACAAGCTTGTTTCCATCAATTAGGTATGGGTCTTGTCTCTTTTTTTATAACTTCTATGTTTTCGAGATCGTTAAAGCTTAATCTAGCTAGCCCGAGGACTAATTTGTGAAACTATTAAAGTATTTGAGTTTTGCCATTGATGAACATGTTAGGTTTTTGAAGTTTAATGGTAGAAAATGAATGGTTGTTGTTAGATAAACAAGTTTTGTAAAGGAATTTTTGATGAAATTATCAATTAAGGATTAAATTGAAAAATGTGATAAATTATGTGGTAAAATTACGAATTTGTGAAAATGCAGGCTGTTATAAGCATGTATATAATTAGGCTATGATGGGTTGTAATGAAATCGCGTAAATTTCCATTTTTGTGAGATAAGGACTAAATTGCAAAGAATTAAAAGTATAGGGGCAAAATGGTAATTTTTCCAAAAAGTGTGTTGGACTAAATTGAATGAGAATTATATTGAAATGAGTTAAATTCATTCGTATAGATCATGTCAGACCTCGTACGGAGTTAGATCGAGGCAAAAAGAAAATATTAGATTAGTCGTCTTCTTATCTACGTACACTCGTCGAGGTAAGTTCGTGTAATAAAATTGTGTAATTATATGCTTTGATTGAATTAGATGTATGTTATTTGCATTATCATCATATATGAATACCGATCGCATATCTGATGACGTACGACGATTACCGAGCCCCGTTTGAATATTAAGAAATCGTAAGATACAAATGACATGTCATTAGGGTTATCGATTTCAGCTCGTATAAGCTTACTGATACTCAGCTTGCATGAGGTTATCATTATTCAGCTCGAAAGAGCTTACCGTTATGTAGCTCGAAGGAGCTTACCGTTTACAACTCGTAAGAGCATACCGATTCAGAGCTCGTATGAGCGTACATGTACAGGAATTAAAGGATTACAATTTAGTACACCTCATGTGTACTACTCGAGTATCGAACGATATTCTAAATGGTTTAAGGGGCACTGTTCTGTTACGAGATTACATGAGTTCAATACAAACTACTACAGGTATTTACATGAGATACATGAAAATGATTTGTACATAATATATAGATACATGATGTGGAAATCATATGTATATGGAAGTTTGATTATTGTTGAGCTCATACATGTTTCTTGATATTTATATGAATTACATAACTAACATGGTTGATGAGGATATGTGTTTAGGCCTTTGGCCAAATTGAGTTTGGATATGCTTTTTATGCTTACCATAAATGTGACTAAATGGTAAGCTAAATTCTATTTTATACAAACTTACCAAGTTTAGATGCTTACTCTGTGTTATTTTCTGCGTTTTTTAGTGATTCAGAAACTCATTCGGGTTGGAAGCTTGTCGGAGCTATATCACACTATCCATCGGCTCCTTTGGTACATTCAGTTGTTTAATTTCGATTATAATGGCATGTATAGGTTATTTTTTGCTAATGTTGGCCTATGTGTGATGTTGTGGTTGTATCCATATACTTTGGCTTGTGTTTTGGTATATTTTGCTATGTGTATATATAAATGACCTTATTATGTTTGGTGTGTGGCTTGATTTGTGATAAAATGATGAAAGGTAAATGTTAGCTAAATGTGCATTTTGTACATGTGTTTGTAATGTGAAGAATTGGTGATGAATTGGAACCATGATATGTAAGGTATATATATGTCTAAATATGTTAGTATTTGAATTACATTTTCGTATCAAATGGTATGTTTTGGTAGATAAGTGAATTGGTATGAAAGGATGCAAATTAGCTTGGTAAATTGATGGTTTATTTGGTTAAATTATATATATGAAAATACATGTTTGAATATTATCATTTGAGGTGCCTAAGGGCATATTGATTGTATGTGAAATATTACATGTTTAAGACTTGATTTTTGCTTGTTTTGGATGCCTATTTATGACTTGGTTATATGCAAATTGTTGTGTTTAGGTTGGTACCAAATTGGGTGAGAAATGTGGCTTGGAAAATGACTTATTTTCATTCATATGGGCAGAGACACGGGCGTGTCTCAGCCGTGTGTGACACACGGCCAAGTGACACGACCATGTGTCCCTTGTATCTTTTAAAGAATGTAAGTCAGTATGCTCACACGGCCTGACACACGAGGGGTGGCTTGGCCGTGTGTCCTAAGTCAGTGAGTTACACGGGCATGGACACGGCCGTGTGTCTCTATTTCGAATACCCATACGGCCTAAGACACGGGCGTGTCTAGTGGCCGTGTGAGTCACACGGCCTGACCATACTGCCGTTTGACCCCTGCAGTTTTGAAAATTTTATAAGTTTCTAAAAAATCATTTGAATTTTTGATTTAGTCCCGATTTATTTCTATAGTGTATTTTAGGCATGGAGGGCTCGTATTAGGGACAATATGCATGATTATGATTGGTTTCTGACATGAATGCTATATGCTATGAAATGTTTTAATTTTCTGTCCGTTTAAATTAGCTTTGGTAATACTCTGTAACCCTATTCTGACGACAGGTTTGGGTTAGGGGTGTTACATTTATTGGTATCAGAGTTACGGTTTAGTCAATTCTTTGACTAACATAGCGTGTACGAGTCTAGCTATACATGCCATTATATAACCTGTGATAGTGTGATATCTCTTGATCGTTTTAAAATATGTTTTCATATAGCAATGACATCCAACCGAGCTGATTTCGATGAAGTAGAGAGTAACGCTCAAGCCTCCGTTCATGGAGTAGATTCGAGTGGTACGAGGCTCGTATCTGAGGGTTTGGGAGGAGAGGCTAAGGAAGCCTTTTTCTAGAGGATGAATGGTTGGTTCACCGAGTTTATACGGACGAACTCGGCTGCTCGACAACCTCCACCCCCTCCTATTCCCTAACCGGTTCATGTTATTCCTTAAGGTACGAAACCAATCCGAGTTAGTAAGCCTCCTGTTGATAAGATTCGCAAGTACGGGGATGAAGAATTCTGAGCTACTGCTGAAGATGATCCTGAGAGAGCTGAACACTGGTTAGAGAATACCATTAGGGTTTTTGACGAGTTATCCTGTTCACCGACTAAATGTGTGAAGTGTGTAGTATCTCTACTAAAAGATTCAGCTTACCAGTGGTGGAATACATTGACTTTTGTAGTGCCGAGAGAGAGGATTACTTGGGAATTCTTTCAAACTGAATTCTGCACGAAATACATCAGTCAGAGGTTTCTGGATCAGAAACGTAAGGAATTTCTAAAGCTCAAGTAGGGCCACATGACCGTATCAGAATACAAGCGAGAATTTGTTCGATTGAGTAAATATGCTCGAGAGTGCATTCCGACCGAGATTGCAATGTGTAAACGGTTTGAAGATGGATTAAATGAAAATATAAAGTTATTAGTTAGGATCCTTGAGTTGAAAGAATTTGTTGTACTGGTTGATCAAGCACATAAAGCCAAGTAAAGAGAAAAGGCACGCTGAATTTGAAGCTAAAGATTCGAGAAAGAGATTGACGGGAACAAATAACTGGATTTTAAGCTCACTGTTCATCTTTCCTATTTCAAATAGCTGGAAACATGGATTAAATAACGTTAGAATAGGTAAATAGTAATGCTAGCAAAAAAGAAAATGTAAAGATTGATTTAAGCCTTAAGCCAAGTTGAGCTCGAGCCAAGCTCGACCTTCAAGTTTTCAAGCTAAGCCTACCTTAGCTCAATCTCAGTTCGGCTCGTTAACACCCCAGACATATATTTTTATTTTTAATGGTTAGAATCAATATTTCTATTTAATTTTTAATCAATTTTATTTGTATAACGTATGATTTATTTTTTAAAACAATTTTAATTGTATAAATTACATATTCCCTTTTAAATGGCTGTATATGTGTCATATCACTTTAACAAAAAAAAATGATTCGAGAAAATTCTATATTTAATAATTTTGCATTTTTCATAATCTATTACTTAATAAAATATTAAAACAGACATATATTGTAACTTGGAATGTCATTTTATTACTTAAAAGAATATTTTGAATATTAAAAATTAATAATCTTTATTCAAGTAAAAAAAAAGTATGTTCTTTATTCCATTTCTGAAATTTCTAAAAATTAATACCATCCGAAATTGGCCTTCTCTTCCGTCAGTAAAAACACGCACAAGCAAACACCACATCACTCCAAGAAGCTGACAAAAATGCTCTTCCCTTTCAACCAACATGAAGTTAAAATAAGAAGGAAAATTCCCAAGCACCAAAGCTAGAGCTCCCTGGTAGAAAACAAGGTCCTCAAAGGCCATAATTTGTTCAAACTCCACGTAACATAATCTCATCTCTGAACAAATAAAATCCCAGCATCCAGCTCGAAATCCCGCTGCAAATTCCTGATGTTACCACTCATTGGAATCATACCCAATCGAACAAATTCCAGCTAATAGGAATCACAGGACCCGCAAAATTACATTCCATCATGGAACCAATGTAAAAATAAATAATTTAGAGTTAGTTTAGCGTTGCTTTTTAGAAATATTTTTGAGACAAAAAGTATTTTTAAGATAAAAATATTATTAAATAAGATGCTTTTGAACTTTTCAAAATTATTTTTGAGATAAAAACTGCTTTGCAAAAGCACTTTTTTAACTAAAAATAAAAACAGAAAATTTTAACTTTCGTTTAAAAATATTTTTTGGTTCAAAATTACTGAGAAGTAATGTTAAACTAACCCTTAACCAAACAGTAAACAATTGCAAAATGAAACCATAAGTATCTCTTGGCTAAGCTTAGACTTCCCTTTCACTCATTTTAATATGTCATCTGTTGTTAAACTATAAAAGAATAATGTTTATATAACAAAAGAATGATATTTCAAGAAAAAAATATAATTTAAGCAGCAATTCATATCAAAGATTTACCTTTGACTTCTCTTCCTCTTTTTCACATTGTCATAGAGATCAAAATTGTACCTGTTTCTGCTTTGAAGAATCTTCTCCATTTTTAATGTTTTAGGGTTTCAAATTACAGAATAAATTTTCCACTATCATATGCTTACATATGTAGATATTAGTTAAATTATTGAGCAATATTTTTTCCAGTTTTATTTATTTATTTCCATATTCATAAAACTTCACAACTTTTCTAAATGGTTATACTAGTATTGCCAATTTTAGACAACTGTAGGATTTAGTATCTTTCGTATTCATATATTGTCTTATATTGATTGATTTTGGGAATTATGTGTATTTTTATTATTTTCTTAATTTGTATTGATGTGTTGCCTAATAATAATCATTATTATTATTTCCTTAATTTGTTTTAATATCATTAAGAAAAACATATACCATGACAATCTCTTCTCTTCTTTTTGTTGATTTTAACCATCAATTTTTTATTTATTTTGTATTAATCTATTATTTTTTCTTGGCAATTTGCATAAATAAATGTCATTGATGAAATCTTCTACAAATATCATAAAATGAAAACACAAATTGAGAGAGAGATTCTATTTCTTGCGGTGATTGAGTGAAAGAATAAAAACACATAATCAATTTAAGGCAGACATCAAAAGTTATTTCTCAAACCATTTACATTGAAGAAAATTGACATAATCTTTGAAGGAGTACACGTGGTAATGTAAGGTGGTGCCAATTGTCATCCACCAAACTGAACTTATCATGTTTAGGTAAAAACCTTGCCATAGTATTCATATACAAGTTTGTATTCATGTGCAATGCACAGGCAGACTGAATATATTAAATTTATAATATTTTTTAATGTAAAGTGACAGGCTTTAATGAAAAAGAAAGAGATAGAAACAGTTATAACATGTCTCAAGAAACCTTTTGGGAAATCAAAGAAAAACATAGATTAGGAAAACAAGTCCTTTCCTCTTCTATACCCTAAGGATATCTCCATGCCAGTAAAAAATCTCAAAACATCAAGGGGAAACAATGACCAAGCTCAAGTCTGAGAAAAATAAACTTATGCTAGAGAAAAAGAAGACTTTCTAGCTTTTCGAAACGCCTATAACTGGAAACTCATCTGTGACGATGAAAGTATTGCTGATTTGCTTCCGTCATCTCCTGAATCACCGTTGAGGCTTCTCCAATCTACCATACATCTTGTTTACGATGAAATCTATCCTTGGTGAGTAGGTGAGCTATTTGATTCCCCACTCTCTTGATATGCTGGAACTTAATTCTTTTAAAACCTACTGAGAATTGTTTCGCGTACCAAATAATATTACTAATCACCGATTTGTCAATGCATGTCGCCCAAGCTTCTTTATCACTAATGAGGAATCGTATTTGTTGACACCATTTTTTTGACAAAACAGGGTCGACTTGGGTTTTAAAAATAAAAACGAACATGGGAGTCGCCACCAATCTTTTTTGATAAGGTGTGATCGGATCACCTTGAAAAGTAGTTGTTTTTAATAAACGATTTAATTTTATTAAAACAACGATTTTGATCCACGAAATTCAGAAAAACGGGTTCGGGAGTCGGTTACGTACGAGGAAGGATTAGCACCCTCGTAACGCCCAAAATTGGTACCTAATTGATTAATTAGTGTCTTTATGTCGAAAATTAAAAACTCGAAAAGAATTTAAAAATACGATCCTTCTTTATATTGTGTTATTTTAAAATTACTCGAATAAATCAAAATGGAAAATGCCTCATTATCTCGAAGTAACAAGATGTCACATCCAGTAAGTTAGGACACGACACCTCGTATTTTTGAGAGTAAGCTTGCCTTTTATTTTTTATTTAAACCTCATTTATTTCAATTTTAAAAGGATATTCGGCTATTTAGGTTTAACGCGAGAAAAATTGAAACCCAGTAAGTTAGGGCACGTTTTCTCGAATTTTCAAATACGGAATATTGCCTTTATTATTTTTAAAAAAAAAATCCTCATCTTGAGAAAACAACGTGTCATATCCAATGCGTTAGGACACAACGTATTGAATTTCTGATGATGAGCTTTTTATTTATGTTTTTTGATTAAAGAGCATTCCCGATTATTTAAGTTCAACGAAGAAAATTGGAACCCAACACGTTAGGGCTCAATGCTCTCGAAGATCCCAAGTATCGAGTATTGCCTTTATTTCCAAAATTTTCCTTTTTTACGAATTTGGGTAAAAATTAATGTAATATTAAATTTGATGTATGAATAAAATGTTACACTAATGAATGACAACAATATGAAAACACGAATAAACGAATTACAGTACATTATGGCAATAATCACATGAAGCATGTCACTTTAATATCAATATTAACAATCAAGGAAAACGAAACAAAATAATACATAAAACAATTTGGAGTAAATAGTATAAAACAATTTAGAGCAAATAATATGTAAAGCAAATTAAAATGAATAATACTCAAAGCAATTTAAAAATAAATAACATATAAAACAATTTAAAATAATATGTAAAAAGTTTAAAATAAATAATATGTCAAAAGGAATCTCAAATGAATAATATGCAAACAAATTTTATTTTTTAAAAATGATGATGAATGATGTGCATAAAAAATTCTAAATATATAATATACATATGTAGTTTAACATAAATAATATATATATAAATTTAAAATGAATAATAGATTAACATAGTTTAAAATGCATAATATATAAAAAAAACTTAAAATAAATAATAATAGAACAATTTAAAATAAATAATATAAAGTTTAAAATAAATAAATAAATAAATTGCAACAATAAAGTGAAATCTAGGACTAATTGGGACTAATTGGGATAAAAATGAAATAAAAGGGTAAAATCATAATAAAATAACAAATAGGACTAAAAACAAAAGACGCACAAAGATCAATAATAAAACCCAAACTCAGACACGTGTCCAATTTTTAAAGCGTCAGTGGATCAAGTCCTCGATTGAAATGCGCCGTAAATTTCGGGGTCAAATTTATAAAATAAATAAATAAGCAAAAGGACTGAATTAAAAAGTACAAGAATGCGGAAGGGCCAAGGGCGTAAATATACCATTGAACGAAACCAAGCGGATCCCCCCTGGAGCGGGTCGGGTCGCGCGGGTTAAAGCTCGAAACGGCGCCGTTTTGATGTAAATGAAACTACGTCGGTTCATGCTATTATAAAAGCCCAAAAAAATTTCAAAAAATCATTTTCAGCCCTTGTTCTAAGAAAAACTGAAGAGAAACTCAAAGCCTCTCTCCTGTCCTCTTCTCCAGCCAATAGGGCCACCATCTGTTGGTCGGCTACCCGCCGGCCACCGGCGACGGCGCCACCGTGCACGGTGGGCAGGAAACCCAAAAGTGCCCTATTTTAGCCCGTTTTAAGCCTAGATTTTAGATCTGGAAGGCAAATGCCTAAAAAATAGAAAAAATTTGAAAAAAAAAATTTAACCTTTGCCCTTTTCTGTCGATTTCGACGATGGGGAAATTGTCCGACGACGGGTCACGAAGCAGCACAAGTGAGTTTTCTTCTTTTTCTTTTTTTTTATTTTTATTATTTGATATGAAAAAACAAAAATAAAAAAAATCGAAAAAAGGTTTCACCTTTCGAAAATCTGTTCTCTACTTTTTTATTTAGATGTTCGAAAATCGGGAAGAAGGAGTACAATGGTTTCATTTTTGGCTTTTTATAGCCGAACTACATGTTCTCTTCTATTTTTTTGTCTTTTTCGTTTGTCTGTTGCTTTTTGTTTGCTGCCATTTTGTTTTTTTCTTGGTTGCATGTTGTTTGCTGTTTTGCAGGTGTCAGATGCATGATGGCTGGCAATAGGCGAATGGAGGCGGCGGCAGTAGCAAGGCAGAGGGTGCGGCACCACTTGGGGGCTAGGGTTTCCCACTAGCTTAAGATAGTGGGCCATATGGGCCATTAGGGTTTTAATAATTTTGGGCCATAGAAAATTTGGGCTGTAATGGACTGTGGTCTTTTATTTATTTTTGGATTGGTTGGTTAAGCATTGGGCCCGGGCAAAAAATTGGGCTCTACAGGATTCTATTTCCAAAAATGGGAAACCCATCTCTTGAGTAAATCTATTTGCTTGGGTGCTAGTTAAGGCTTCTGCAATTAAAGCATCAGGTATTCAATTTTTTTTTTGTAAATATATATATTTATCTATTCTCTACTTTAATCAATGAATGTATTTAACTCTTATTATATTTGAAAAATATAAAATTAATTTAATAAATATTATTAATATGTATATTTTTTTAAAATTATATTTTAAGCTTAACAATTTAATATTCATTAATTTTAATATTATAACATTAAAATTTAATTCAATTAATTAAAGTCTTTAGATAAAGAAATAATTTATCTAAAATAAACTTTATTTTTATTTTTATTTGTTCAATAAATAAAATTTATATTTAACATATAAAATTATAAATAATCTTTTTAAAAAAAAGAATGGAATAGCTTAAAAAAATTAAAAGCTAAAGAGTAAAAGAATAATTTATCCAAATTATAATCAAGTGCTTCAAATAAAAAGTATTATGTGTCAAAAAATTATAATGTGAGCTTACTATTTTATTTCATTTTTTTAACCTCATATTATTATAGTATATAAGTTGAAGAAGTAATGTTTAGTTTTTTTAAAAAGGTATTTAACTAATTTAGAATAAATTATATTATTATTATTTAATTTTAAAAATATTTAATATTAAAAATAAAAAATCATTATAGTTTGACTATTAATATTATTATAATTTTTAAATAATATTATTAATAATTTCTTACAGGTTATTTTTTTATATATACTATTAAATTAATTTACTTTAATGTCAAAATAATAAATATTTGATTTTTGTAATTTTATATTTATATTTTCTCTATTTTAATTAATTAATGCAATTAACCCTTATTATATTTAAAAAATATAAACATAATTTGATAAATGTTATTAATATGTATATTTTTAAATATATATTTTAAGTTTAACAATTTAGTATTCATTAATATTCATATGATAACATTAGGGTTTGTTTGGACAGTACCGAGTAATTGCATGAAAGTGTAATTATTTACTCTCTCTTGTAATTACAAAGAATTGTAATTCTCCATACGAGTCTGGCTGACTGAGTGTAATTACATCATAATTTTCTATGTCACATTTGGTATTACAAATTGTAATTACACAGTTACATAATTTATATTTTTTAAAAATATTAATTATTATAAAAATTTATCATTACGATAGAAAATTTCTTAATGAACAAAAATTGAAATTAAATCATAATATGTAATATGTTAGTCTAATAAAGTAGTCGGTAATATAATTACTAATAAAAATAACAAGAAGAATAAACACCATATGGAAATTTATCTAATTATTTTAGCGTTCTATATTTATTGGGTTATTCCCTCTTTAACATTTAACATATTCTTCTTATCATCATATGTTGGTCTTTGACTAAGTTCTTCATCATTTGAATTTGAATTTGAATTTAAATATGTATCATTAAAATTATTAAGATCTCATATTACATGTACACTTCAAAGTATGAATCATCATAATTCCACTTACAAATGAAGTTCTAAAGTATGCAACATACAAGTATGATCCACCCTTATTTTTTTATACTATATTGATGTGATATCGTTAATATGAGAAATCTATTTTTAAACAACAAATGTCCTCTTAATTACATTTTGAAGCTTTGAATGTATCAAATTAAAGAGTTTGCAAGTCATCTCTGGTGCTTGTGTTTGGTTTCATTCTCTCAAATGGTATCATACCCCATGCATGGTGCGAGAAAAACTTTTGTACTTGCATAACTAGTATCTACTACATAATATTTGGGTTCATGGTTTGTAACTTTGATTATAAAATTTTAATATAACTTAATTTAGAGCAACACTTAAACTAGATTGTAACCTTTTAAATTAGGTTAAAATAATATAAAATTTTTATAAAACAAGGTTTTATAAAATATTCAATAATTTCTATAACGCTTTTTATAAATAATATTACTTTTTGTTGTAACTTTAGAAAATTATTCTTTATAAATAAGTTATAACAAAAGTTTGTAACATTTTTATAAATAAGTATATTATTATTTTTATAATATAACATGAACACGTAAATAAATTATGTTTATAATTTTTAACCATAATTTTTTATAAATAAGTACATTATAACACTGTACATTATAACACTTTTATAATACGTAAATTATTTTTTATAATATACTTTTCGGTTATAATATTAGAAACTTTTTAGGATTTAAATAGTACAATTTTTTTGTTATAACTTTATAAAATACATATAAATTGTTTTTATAATATATGCTTTTTGATTTATAATATAATTTTAAAACTTTTTTACCCATAGTTATCCTAAACATTCATACATGTTCATGCTGGTAATATAATTTTTATAACTTAAACTTGTATAAAAAGTAATTTTTTAAAGCTAAATCATATATGAGTGTTTGGAAAGCCATAGGATAATTGGATTTGAATGTAATTATTTGCATAATTACTCCAAACCTAAGAACTGAAAAGTGTAATTAGGGTGCTCCAAGTACACCAAATTTAATGGTGCTCACCAATTACAATGGTTACTCAAAGATGCAACTCTTATGTAATTATAAGCAATTACACTCAAATTTAATTACTATGTGGCTTTCTAAACACAACTTAAAAGTTAATCCAATTAAGTAAAATCATAAATAAAGAGACAATTTATTTAAAATCAACTCTATATTTAACATATAAAAAATTATAAGCTGATTGAGTATTAGCTCGGTTGGTATTGACATTGTTGCCAGTGCAGGAGGACGTGGATTTGAGTGTGTTGAAGCGCGTTTATCCTCTTATTTAATGGTTGAGATGGGTTATGAGTAGTACTAAGCATTATATCAACTTAAAAACTTTCAAATACTTTCACAATTGAATTATCATGTAAAAAAAACTGTATGAAAACATGACTATTTTTTATTTATTTTATAATCTCACATTGCTATAGCGTGTATGTATATATGATTAGATATATATATTGTGATATTAATTTAATACTAGATTTTATGATGAAAAAGTATATTAATATAATATGGCATAATGACTTGGGTGATAATTTATTATGAGCCCAAGAATATTGGGTCATATATTTTAGTCGTAGCCCGTTTAGCATTTGCAAAGTAATAGCCAAGTAGTCCATTCCGTACATGTTCAACTTTAAACAAAACGTCAAAATCTTACCAAAAAGAATAATGAAATTTAAAGAAACTTAGATCACTAAGTAGTTTTTGAATTATTGGCATTGCATGCTTATCCATCTTTATTGGAAGATTTTTTTTTTTTTTTTATCTCTTCAGATGTCAATGAAAGTGAAAACCCAATCCACTATTATTATTATTATTATTATTATTATTATTATTATTGGCATCATTCTTTAAAACTTCCTCATTAATTAAGTTTTTTATTTTATTCTTTCCATTCAATTGCATAATAAAAATGGATTATAAAATCCCATTGTAATCAGTTTACCTAATATAAACTAGTTTTTGATCCGGATGATGTATAGGTTTTAACTATATGATAATATATATTTTAGCAAATAAAATAGACATTTTCTAATTAAATCAAATATAGATATTAAAAAAAAATCAATTTTAACATAATTAAAAGTTATGTAATTAAATAAAAATTTTAATAATATTTTGAAAATTTAATACCATTTGACATCTCTTCATACCTATCACATTCCGAAAACCGAGTTAGAAGAAATTGGAATTGTGAAATTATGTCAAGGGAATTAATTTAGTTTAGTGGATAAGTGTTGTGTATGTGTATGAGAGGTTTTGGGTTTGAATATTTTGCCTAAACCCTAAACCCTTATCTTTGAACATCTAATCTATAAATTATTTTCGCTCATTTAATGTTAAGGTTGAGCTGATTTAGTGGTTAGGTTTTAGCTTTCTCTTTGGTCCTATGTTTGAATCTTTGCGTGAGCAAAATGGTAAATATTTTAAGTTATTTTTATTTGTTTTTGTTTTAACAATAAAAAAGATATTCCTATCTTTGCTCCCAATAATAACTATCCAACCCCCTCTATTTTCCATGTTTATTTTCTTTCTTTTTGTCTTTTCTCTTCTTTCTTTTTCCCTCCATGTTTCTTCTTTCTTTTCGCTTACTGTTTAGTTGGTTCTTGACTTCTACCAATCAATTTTTGTTTCCGTTTGTGTGGGTTATATATCTTGAATAATAGTTCTTGCAAAGGGTAAGTATCGTTTAGTTATTTTTCTTGAGATTTTGCTTTTAGTTCTTTTTAATAAGGTGTTGTTGTTTTGATATCATTTTTGTTCGGCATGATGAGTGGTAATTTTGTGGTTTTTGTTAGAAAAAAGGGTGTAAATCAAGACCCTCCAGTAGAGTAGGCTCGGTTGTGGAATGCTTTTTCGAAGAGGTGAATAAGCAATTTGTAATTTAGGATTTGAAATTTTGATTTAATCGACATGAATTGGAGATGATTTTTCTTTCGTTTAATTGGTACAGGTGATGAACAATTGTAGGTTTCTGGAAGTTCCTATTGTGTATTCGATCAAATCAACAATCAAGTGTGTAAAACTAACCCGATTCATTATTTGAAACTCGAGTAAAATGTGAATCAGGGGCTGTTTTCGAAACTGCCCAGCCCCCCACAGCCATGTGAAATCATGCAGGTCGTGTGGGTAGGCTGCGTGGGACACACGACCGTATGAAATCATGCAGGCCATGTGGGTAGGCCATGTGGGGCACACGACCATGTGGGCCTTTAGGGTATGAGACTCATAAATTGGGTCCATGGGCATTATGTAGGCCTAGAAAAGCATAAGTTTTAGTAAACAAACATGAGTATGTTAAATAGGTTTCGATAAGTATAATAATGCATTATGATTAGCTATAAGTAGGTACAGAAGTCAACTATGGCTATTTTGTAAACCATGTGTGTTATATGTATTCTATTATCTGTTCTGATAAGCTATCCAATTCGCCTGTGTAATATGATATGCTATGATTTGTATAAATTATGTGTTATGTTACGCTTCGTATAATATCTATTTATGTATGTGTGACATACAACTTATGTGAAATGTATGTATCTTAATGTGATTTTGCATATGTATTGGGGTGGGTTCTGATTTGTTGGAGAAAGTGTTTTCAAGCAGTATTACTGCATTTTCGGCGGTTAAACTGCAATATATGTTTGAGAGCTCAACTGCACTAGAATGAGTGTGTAACAGCCCGATTTTAGGCCTAGTCGGAATAGCGGTTTCGGGACCACAAATTCGGCAAGGAAAAAATTATTTTTTATTATATTTTTATGGTCTAAATTTCACGAAATGATTTCGTGAAAATTTCGTTTAAAATTTTGACGTTTGGGCACTCAATTTAGCTAAAAGGACTAAATTGTAAAAAGTGCAAAAGTTGAGTTCTACATGTTAGAAGTGTCCAATTGTTATGAAATTTTAAATTGGAGGCCCTTAAATGGTAATTAGACCATTGGTTAAATTTTTGGACAAAAATAGACAAGAGATAAGTGAAATAGGAAATTTTTAAGTTGGGGGCATTTTGGTCATTTAGTAATTAAAAAGAATTAAAAAGGCTAAAATAGCCAAAAATTTGATCATCTTCTCCATGGTGAATGAAATCAGCAAGGGGGAAGCCATATTTAGGGTTTTCAAGCTTCCAAGCTCCACGGTAAGTGATTCCAAGCCCCGTTTTTAATGTTCTTTACGTTTTTAGAGTCCCGGTAACTTGATTTAGCTTATTTTAGCAATAATTTAACCTAGGGTTCAAATTTGGAAAAATACCCTTAGGTGAAATGTGTTTATTTTGATGTTTTATGGTAGAATATGAAGCTTGAAATTATGTTAAATAACTTTTGCTAGCCGATTTTAAGTGAAAACGATTAAATTGACATAATCGGTAAAAATCCCTAATGTTCATAAGTAAGTGTTAGAGTGAGAATTTGATGTTGCCATACAAGGAAACAATGTTCAGCATGTCATAAAACATAAGAAAAATCAATAAAGTTTAATTTCCGGGCCTAGGGGTAAAATCGTAATTTTGTGAAACTTTAGGGGTAAATATGTAATTTTGCCAAAATGTGACTTTTGGACTGAATTGAATTATATGAATTTTATATAAACTAAATATGTTATTATAGATCTAGAAAGAAGTGGAATCAACCTTGATCAGAGAAAAGAAAAGATTGAAGACTAAATTGTTAAATTTCTATATTATTGCACCAAAGTAAGTTTGTATGTAGATAATATATTGTTTTATTTATGCTTAAGTGTTTTATTATTTTATTTAAGGTATGTACTATACGTGGAACAAATATATGATGTAAATTATGAATTAAGAATGGTTAGAGAAGAATTGGTAAAATATTGAAAAGTAAGAATTTCCCGTTTGAAACTCGGAATGGAAAATATATGAATGATTGTAATTGGGTCACGTGTGATACGGACTAAGTGTAGGCCACTACGTGTACCAGACTGATAGGTCGCATATGTGGCACGAACTAAGTGCAGGCTACTATGCGCACCGATATTCTGTTATGTCACAAGGGTGGCACGGACTGTGTGCAGGCCACCGATATTCTGTTATGATACAAGGGTGGCACGGATTGTGTGCAGGCCACCAATAACCTGTTAAGATACAAGGGTGGCACGAACTATGTGTAGGCCACCGAGAATCTGTTATTACACAAAGGTGGTACGGACTGTGTGCAGGCCACCGAGAAATCTGTTTTTATTCCAATAAGTTCAACGGGAAATTTATTAAGTGAAAATACATGATATGACAAAATGACTATGTGATTTATAAGTGCATATATAGTGGGAAAATTTATGAACAATGTACTCGTTATTTGATTGAACTATCGAAAAAAAATGAAATGAAGTAAGAGAAATTCATGAAAGAGTGAAAACTTGAATTAAAATGGTTTAGACAGTAATAGTGGTGTGACTTTGAAAAATCACCAAAAATATTAGAAATTGAATTATAGGGTGATTGAGATATGAAATGAAATCTTATTGAGTCTATTTTTACATAAAAGAAACAGAGCAAGCAAAAGAGTTATATATTTTGAGATATTTGAATTTTAGTGAGGCAGGGTCGGATTGATTTCGGAATCCCCTATTCTGACTTTGGAAAATAATTAAAAATTGTAAAAAATAATTATGAGTTATAATTTATATGCTTAGAATACTTAATGAGTCTATTTTCAAAGGAAATAAACGAAAATATCATCCAAATTTTTTACAATGAGATAATTCATTTTTAGTGAAGAGAGGTCAGAGATGTTGAGCAGTGAAACATGGGTGACTTTAAAGAATAAACTGTACTAATTGGCCAATCCAAAAATTCTAAAAATTTTATGGTAAGAAGATATGTGAGTCTAGTTTCAAAGAAATTAACAGTTCATAATTTGAAGTTCTGTAGCTCCAGATAAAAATAATTAACTGATACTAACTCGGATAGATAGCTTTGAATATACTTAAGGGTGAATAATGAAACTTTAGAAAATGTTATTTCTAAGAGTGTTAAGTACATTAAGGATGTGGAATGGAGAGGAGGAGGAGAAAATTTAAATATATATAAATGATTTGTGTATATATATAAATGATTTGTGTATAATTGGTTATATGACCGATTATAATCGATAAACGTTGAAATAGAGGTGATGCTTATATTGGTGCATTACTGGTCATGATAAGCTCATGAGAGAAAATAAAGTTTCATAGCATATGTGTGTGGTATATTTGGCATGAAATGATGTCATGAGCGGCTCATGAATTAACTCATGTTGGTAAGTTGATGCATAATTATAGTATTCAAATATATACATATTTGTAATATTTTGCTATGTGATTCGGAAAAAGGGGAATAAATAGCATAATGAAAATTCGGCCATGGTGGTAGTTTATGTTAAAGGAGTATTTTATGGCATATCTTAAGTAATGGAATGTTATGAATTTTGAGATTAATTTTCTAGTCAAATAAATTACGAATGAATTGATTGCGTATTCGTAATTTTGACATATGCTTGGTATATGAAACGTAATAATATATGCTTGAATAAACTTTAAGTATTTAAATGACATGGATTTAATGGTGATAAGACTCGAACATTGAATTCATGAAGCACAAGTGATGTATTAATGTTGTGCGATAGCTTGGTTCGAGAAATTGGTTAGATAAATGGTAAGTGAAAGCATTTATGGATATAGAAGAAAATTTGGAGTGAATATGAAATTTAGCTCAATTAAATGATTTCATCAATTAAACATTGTGTATACCAGAATGTGTTAGTGAATTGCATATTCGTAAATTGACATTCGAAGTTCAGTTAGTGATATATGAAAATAACATGAAAAGATTTATGATTGTGATTAATATTGATTCTGACTTAAAGTGGATTCTCCAATATTGGATTGATTTAACAGATATATTGAGCATATGAATGGGTATGTATTGGGCCTTGTAAGCCCTAATTAGCGACTCGAAGATAATAATTTGAAATTTTTTAATTTGGATGAAATTTTATAACTCATTTTAATATGTTTATAAGTGTATTTATTCTGGTAATGCCTCGTACCCTATTCCAGCGTAGAATATGGGTAAGGGGTGTTACAATGTGACATCACCAGATTCGGCCCTAATGTTTAGGCTGGGTTTGGGGTGTTACAGAGTGGCATACCACGAAGACCCGGTGTGATTGGATGGATGGACTCTTGAAGTACTAATTGGTGTGATTGGTTTAACGGAATTGGTGTGTAGCGGATAGGGGTAGGATCTGTATCTACATTTGTTTTGGTCTGATATGATATAAGTATTTCCGAAAACATGACATTCTGGTCTGATATATGTTTATGGAAATTATGATATTTTGATCTGAAATATGTTCCGGGAATATGACATTATGATTTGATATATGATTATGGTAATACAATATTCTGATAAACTATTTGTACATTAAAAGTGAAATTTTATGGTGACATTTACATATGTGCTTGTTAAATCAAAATTATGTTTGTGGGTTGAGACACATATTGGGCATTGAGCTCATTTGTTTATTTAATACGTTTAAGGTTAACTTTCGACTTAGGACCAAACGGTGTGCGAGTGCTCGGATTGGTTACCGGTTAAAATATATGTTGATTTATGTTTTAGTTATTTTTGGATTGTAATCTATTTTGGGTCTGATTTTGGTTTTTGTTTTATTTGTTAGCATTAATATTTTCAAGCATAAAACAACAAATCACACAAGTTAACAAATTAGATTTTGGATTTCAAATAACTAAAACTCTGATAATTTTCCACTGCAAGATTAAGAATCACTTATGTATTTTCTGTAAGTAAAATTTATGGTGTTTAACGAATGACTATTTTAGTACTGGAAATGATCTACCAACGTTAGTACTTTCAAAGCGCGCAATTTGAAATGTGAATTTTGGGTTTTAAATAACTGTTTTTGAACTTCGGTTTTTCTAATCATCTATGGGAGTTTTTGCCAAAATTTTATGTTTTCGAAACATGCGTTGAGTTTGTTTAAACCAAAGTTTTGAACGAGTTGATGTAATTCCTCAATATCAAGTCATAACTTTTAGGCCAGGTTTGGGGTGTTACAATACCATATTTCTAAACTTAAACTTTTGAATTAGTTTGGGTTTTTATTTATCAATTATGAAAGGAAAAATATTACATAAAATCTTATATAATGTGCGGAATCTCATACTCATAATACCAAGTTTACGGTTTGGATGAATAATCAACTCAAAAAATCTTGGGGAAAAATAAGAAAAGAAAGTGAGATTCGATAATTTCACCTTCTAGATACATGTTTAGTTACAACTAAGCATTCTAACTAATAGTATAAAATGAGATATGGACATAAAAGTTTTGTTACTCAATTTGGAAGCCTCCTACTGGTCATCCCTCTAAGCATGTGTAAAAAAATAAAGATTTATAACGCACAAGTTAACCACAAGCACACAAATCAGGTGATAGAATAAAAGTTTTACAATAAAAATACTTGTAAAAACAATTACTCCAAGGACTGTACCTACGAGGATAAATTTGAAATGTAAAGGTTGAATTAGGTTGAATTAATTGTATATTAAGCAAAAGTGAAGAAGCAAACTCATCATTTTGAATACCTCTCTAGTAAGATTCAAGATTATTAACATGATTGAAATTGATTTGCAAAGTTATCCTATCTATTTAACTAAAGAAAACATCTAAAAACACTAAATGAAACTCTTAACAACTTTCCTTAAACAAGAATATCAATGATGGTTAATCATTAACTCTTACATAATTGAAGGATTGTTGAGTAAGTTGAGATTGCAAATACTAGATGTAAACTTAAAATGATCTCTCGACTCTCTATTAACTTAAATCTTGCCTCCTAATTCACAACTCTTACTTTTAAGAAGAGCTCAAACTTGATCTCGTTGGCAAGGTTAAACCACCATTTACTCAACTAAGCTCAATCTCCATTTTACTTAACCTCTAACATCCCAAAAGTTTTCGATTTCACACGTGGCACTATTCCGGTAACAAATATAGTGAATTTTCGAGGAAATTGAAAATTTTGTCTTATAAAAGAATTCTTATGAAAATAAAGTGATGTTGGATATGGAAATTAATACAAAGAATTTTAGATGTGGAAATGTGATTAAATGACGAAATCACAAATTTTGAAAAGTTGATGACAAAAGTGTAAAATTGACCAAAATAAGAAAAGTGAGTTGTTACTGATTAATTGACATAAGAATAATTTGAAATATGTATTGGTGTAATGAAAATCACAATATGGACCAAATTGGAAGAAATTGAAAAGTACATAGACAAAATTACAAATTCCTTAAATTTACCAAGAAAAGGGAAAAGAAATAATTTTCACCATCCATAGATCCATACTTAAAGGTTATATGTGAATTATGAGATTTGGCTTTGATAAGTAGCAATTCTTGAGAAGAAGTTTAACTTTAAGTCAAAATGGAGCAAAATGGTAATTTGATGCCAAAAGGGCACTTTGGTGAATTGTTATTGTAACAACCCGATTTCCAGTGGTGTTGGAAAATACGGTTTGAAATCTAATTTTTTGTATACGAGGTCCGTAAATATTAAATATGAATATTTATGAAGTTGGTATAAAAGTATATTAAATTTCGGTCTGGTAATTTTGTTGAATTAATAGTTAATTTAGGTGCAGACACTAAATTGTAAAAGTCCAATTGTTATAGGTTTTTAATTGGCCAAAGGCTTAAGGACTTAAATTGCAATTAGTCAAAGGTCTAAAATGGCAATTAAACCATTTTGGAATATGTGATAGTGGATAATGATGGAAATTGCATTAAGATGGATTAATAATTAATTATGTTAAATAAATCATGATTTAATTAATTAAGTAAGCTTAATTAACAACTAATTAAAGTATAAATAAGTTAGTGGGGGGTTTTTCTATCTTCTTCATTTCTCCTAGTCGACCAAGCTTTGAAACCTAAGAAAAACCATTTTTGAAGCTTTCAACTTTCGGTCCTTGATTGGTAAGTAATTTCAAGTCCTTTTCTTGTAATATGTATGTTTTTGAGGTCATGGAGCTTGATTTAGCTAGCCCATGTACCAATTTATAAAATTGTTAAAGTTTTTGAAAGTTTTCATTGTTGATTTGTTGAAGAAATTGTGTTAAATTGATAGATTTTAAGCTAGATTATGAAAAATGACTAGATTGTAAAGTTTAATTATTTATTTTGCACATAGGGACTAAAATGAATAAAATGTGAAATTTTTGTAAAATTTTGGTATAATAGGAAGTAGATGGTCTCTAATGTATGTAATTGAAGTTGGTTTTTAAACCGAGGCTCAAAATTGAAAGATATGGTTATCTCGAATTCAATGACTAAATTAAATAAAATGTAAAATTTTAGGGGTATCGAAAAATAAGATTTTATTTTCCCAAATAAATTATATTTTTTTGTGAGAACTTAAGTTTGGTTTCTTACCCATAGAACTAACTTTCCCCACTGGAAAGTTAAAGTTTTCACTATGTTATGTTTGTGAATTAGAACCTATTCTCTAAGCAAATTGAGGGTTTGAGAATAGTGGAGAAGATCATGTTGATTGAAAGTGGGAATCAACTAAAACCGATAACTGAATAACATAGGTAGTAATTTGGTAAAGTTCATTTCTATAAATAAAGCAAAAGGCTTGAGTTTTAGAAAAAAAAATTAAATTTTCGTCGCGCAAACAAACACGTTTTCTAAACCGATTTTTCCAACAATCAAATCAACAAATATTAAACCTCCTATGCCTAAAACAAAATTAAAAATCATTGTTAGGGAAGTAGGGTTGATCCCACAGAGGTTGGTCCAACTAATTTCAAGATTTCTTACAACCAGAGTGTTTCACGGGTAGTTTCATGCCATGCCATTTACTGTCCTATGAAAAACAAAAAAAAGAGGGTTTAAAGTATAATATAATTAAAAATAAGAACCCAAGTATAAAAAAAAATAAAGTAGAATAAGAAAGTTTGAAATAAAAGTAAACTTAACCAATAGAATGAGAACTCTAGCCCTCTGACATGACTTAGATTTCGATTTTGATCTAATCACGGCTTATAGATCCTACTCCACTTGAATATAATTCAATTATAGAGGTTGAGGAATAACCTCAAACCTCTTATTCTTTTGTAGTGGTAAATTAACTACTAGAATAGCTCGACAATTAACTCTTGTCAAACAGACAACCTTAAGATTAGCTACCAAGGCTTAATTCGTCGACAGCCTTACAAACAAAAAGAATCTGACTCAAATCAACAATGTTAACCGTGTAAGCCATTTAAACTAGATTGCTAATTCCCTTAAAGTCAGCCAAATGCATCCAATTGAATCCCACAATTTTTCTCTTTGGTAAAATGAAATAATAATTATTGATTCAGTTATTTTTACCAACAATGTACTACTCCAAGCATCGAACAAGGGGCCCTTTTCAAAATGATACCATGAGTTGATCCTATCTTTCCCATAAATTCAAAAAAGTAGCGAGTACCAAGGTGAAGAGCAAAGCACAATTTTAAATCTAAAAAATCTAACACCGAATTTTGTTAGTCTTAGGCTAGATTAGAAATTTATCTAGACAAATTAAAGAATAACCTAAAAAAGTAAAAGAAATATTTTTTTAACTCTGATGAAATAACAAAAGGGGCATGTCTCCCTCTTTTAATGATCTAAAACCACATATAAAAGAAATGAAAGAAACAAAAAAATCAAGTTTCTTTTGCACCTCACCCTTTTTAAGGTTTATAGCGAATTAACTCAAGCTACTAAGGAGTCTTCTAGTTGTATCCTAACTCCTAACGATAAAAATCTACTAATCATTCACTAAACAGAGATAAATCTAATCCTAATTAAACTCCTAATAAAATATCTTTACAAAATAAAAATAAAATTAATTATTTAAAATAAAATAATCCTAAAATTTAAAAGTCTTATATGTCAATTTTTGTTCCACTGCCAAATCTTATTAGTAATTTTACATTTCCGCTTGTATTCTAACACTTTGGACATGTGTCACACCTATATAGAAAATTAATAATGAAACACCATATTTAGTAGCATTCATACCAAAATTAATTCAAATAAATCACAAAAGTATGTAAAATAAGCTCATTATCACCTCCCCGAGCTTCAAATTTTGAACTTTTAGACTTTCAAACTTATTAAGTTGTGTTGAATGATTTAGAGGTGATCCCATTTTATAGTGTCAATTAGTTAAGTAAAATAGTGTTCCTGTAGAATATAACCTTTTCATTTGAATGGTCTACAAAGATTAAACTTAATTAGTCATTATTTATCTCATATTATTGTCAATTAATTACAGATAAGACAATCCTTACAGAATTTGGTTTTTTTTTTATCTAAAGGATTTAATTTATTGATTTATCTTTTAATTAATTTAATTGGAGATAAACAATAATGCCACTAAATTCTAATTGGTCCAATATTTCTCCTTCTATAATAGTAAAATAGTGTTTTTTTAATTGGATGATATGTTCTTAACAACTATTGAATTTATTAGTATTGTTCCTAGTGCTAGTAATTTAATATTTTACGATCTCAATTAACGAGATGGCCAACCTATTTATCAATTTAGTCCATTACAATGGGTTAATTTTTTTGAATGAGATAAGCGTTGCATTTGAATTAGAATATTCTATTAACATGATGTATAAGAAGGATGTGATGTTGGAAGAAATTAAAAGGATGATTCATATGAAAATTTAAGCTGGAAATAAAAAAAAGTATATCTAATCGAAAGTATAGATTTTTAGGATCTATTAGACGAAGTATTTAGTATTATGTAATGACCCTTAATGATGATGATGATGATTATGTTAGGATGATTATATTTTGGACACCAACAAAGTGGCAATATTGCACTTGAGCTATGTGCGAAGCTAAAATATGTTCACCATAGATACAAAGTTTTCAATTATCCAAGTGCATCAACGATCTTGATCCTGCAATATTATTAAGATATTCCTTTAAATTTTCTCAATGTTAATATCAAAACTTGAAAATGGCCACAATACATGAGTTGCATCAAATGTTAGTGAATTCATCATTGCTAGCCCCAATTGAACTAGTCACACAATATCATCTTGAGATGCTTCATCCTCTATAAAAGATTCCTCCGATAATAACAGACTAAAATGAAGTTTTAAAGTCTAGTAGCATGCAATCTCCATTTGATGCTTTCACCAGATCTTAATTATTTTGGGCATGATGTCGAAGAAATGAGAGCTTTAGTGACCCTGAACCCAAAGTCAAAGTCACACTCAATGTTCAAGATAAGGATGGTAATGATTCCAATGATAAGGAATTTCCAACTATTGTTGTCCCTCAAAGTCGAAATCTTCTTGTATATTAGCCTCCATCTTTTACAAGGGCTGTCAACATTGATACTTTTCACAAGCATGAATTTTTCGAATATGCCCATCAAATCTCATATTTGAATTTACCTATTGTTAAATAGAGTAGGTTTTTTTTGTTAGCCAACAATTTATTCCAAAATACGTCATACTTAAAGCAATCAAGTACTACAACATCAAAAAGTGGTAGATTACAAGATGACTTAATCTACATCAACCAAATATGCATATAAATGTGCAATGTAAGGTGAAACCTACAAGTGGGGCATTTGGACAACATTTTTTAAGATTAAAAAAGTTTTGAAAAACTAGAAATATGTTTATCCACATGCGTACAAGGTTGCAAAGGTATCATAGGATCCTTGAAAATTAGACTAAAAAGTCTATCACTACATCGGTTAAAGCAAATCTAGCGATATTCATTTTAGTTTTAATTGTTGAGATGTTTTTCTAATATGGATAATTCACCTCGTACAAGAAAGCATGGAAAGCAAAGAAAAAGCTAGTTGCACAACTATTAAATGTCATAACAATTTGCCTAGGTGGTTATTTATGGTCAAACAACTCATTTCGATACGATTGTTGGAATTGAAATGGTTCCTACATATTATAGGTATTAGTTCGTTAGGAAAAAACAAATATTTCGTCGAGTATTTTAGACATTAGAGTGATGTATCCAAAGGTTTGCATACTGCAAGCTGATGATTCAAATAAACAAAACCTTTTAGTATGAAAAATACAAGGAAAAATTATTATTGTCCCTTGTATAAGATGGGAATCAAAACATAATATAAATTGTGTTATCCATCATTAAGAATGGGGCAACAGAGGATTTGACACATTTTTTTGAGAAATTTGTGAAGACTTATCCAAGATATTACTAAGATATGCTTGATATCTTATTGACACAAGTAATGTTGCAGTGAGGTGTCAAGGCAGTAAGGTGTCAAGGTAATGTATGAAATCCACCACAAGCATATCATGTTTATTTTGTTTGGCACTTTGCGTTAAATTTCATAAGGGAGTTCAATAATAAAAAACTTAGACCAACATGTTGCAAATATGGGTACATAATCATATTTTAAAAAAATTCACATGTAAACTTGTGGTTGTTTTAGGCTACTTTTGACTATTTTGCATTGAACAAGGTTTGAACTTAGGAGACCTCGTGTCCATCAAAGATTGGAACTAATATTGCATTAAATGATGGTGAAAGTAATTGGCTTGATAAAATCCTAAAAGAGAAGTGGGCGCAATCATATTATGAGAGTTATGTTATTTTTATATGATAATAAATATTGAGAAATGCATCAAGACAATGTTGAAGTCAACGTGTGATATACTCATTATTACGTTAGTTCAAATGACAGACTTAAAATTGGCCAAAGTTTTTGTGAAGAGGGAAAAGAAACAAGCTGCAATGATGAAGGCTGAAAAATTTTTACAAAACCATTACCAACATTATGAAATTTAATTGTAACACTCCTATACCTGTCCAGATTATCGGGTCAAGATATAGAAATGCTACATTTGTTGCCAGAACAACCATGGCTATATTCTAATTAACTGGGTTTCTCGCAGTAAATATTTTTAGTATTATTAACATAATCTTCCCATATTAAGTCGGTCCTAAATAAAATCTTATAAAATTATTGGGTAAAATTTGTTTCAACATTTTTTTTATACAAAGTAGGACTCAAGTATCGATACTGAATATAAGGTATCGGTACCCTGGCTTAGGTATCAATATCAATTGGAGCTTCAAAGTTCAAAAAATTTAAACAAAATTCAACATGTATCGATACCTTTACTATAGTATCGATACTTTGATTGAAGTATCAATACCTTCCTTAAGGTATTAGTGTTTTACCCATGGTATCGATGCCAAATCTTGATTCAATGTTTGGAAATAAGAGAAATTCATCATGGAACAATTTACACTTTTATTCTCAAACTTCTTTAAGTCATTTCAAATTAGCTCAATAATGCGGTTTATCATCCAAGATCATTATCCAACAACCCATTTCTTAAATATATATATTATATTTTCTTAATTGATGAAGTCTATGTGCATACTTTTTGTACCAAAATTTATAGAATTAATACAATTATTGAAGTTTTACAAATAAATCCTTTAGAGGACTTGTACTGACAAAAATAGTTTACTTTTTCCACATACCATCACTATTGCCAACATTTATCAGTCAATTCATCAATTAAGACTTCCTTAATTCATTTTAAAACATTCACTCACTTGATACTTCAACAGTAAATTTGAAGTTCTTCTACGTGTTAGCAAATATATATTAAAATCTACAATTTCATTGTTTACACCATTTTTTCCATACGAAACTATACCCAATAAGATTTAATTCCATATTTAATTCAACCTCTAATTGTGATTTAGTCCTTAATAATTCTCTATTTATTCAATTTAGTCCTTATTCATCGATTTTCCTTATTTTCTAGACTCTTCCACCCTTAATATATTTTCACTATTGACCCTTCAACTTTTACACATTTATAGTTTAACCCCTCATATTTTAAGTATTTAAACTTAGACCACAGAACTTTTCATATCTTTACGATTTAGCCCTGACTCAAATTAATATTTCACAATATACTTCTTATTTCATTTTTCTCTAACATCCCTTATCCTTTACTTTAGTTATATCTTATTTCACTAAAAAATCTATCTCATATTATTTTCTACTAAAGGGGTTTTGAGGATGTTATATTAATTCTGCCAAAGCTAACTCCCATCAAGTTTTAGAATTATCTTGTTTACACTTACAAGGTTTAGAAGTTAGTTAGTCTAGTATAGGAGTGTCGACAGGGTAATTTAAAGTTGATCTTAGTGAGAGATGGTCTGGTTATAAACACTTTCAGGCACTACGGTACCCATGTTCGCATTTTGATGTTGTATGCAACAAGGTTCTCAGTAGTTGCCTGGAATATGTTGATAAGGTCTACATACTTGACACTATATTCAATGTTTATTGGAATAAGTTTAAACCACTCCCTAATAAGAAGTATTGGTTGCAACAGATAGGGTACGAATTGTGTTTGAATATAGAGAAATACAAAGATCCAAAAGATCAGCCTCCATCAATTAGAATCTACAACAAAATGGATTTTAAGGAAACAAACAATCGAAACATTGTTCGATGTATAGAAATGTAAGGCACACTAAAAACCAATGTCCTCAATAGGCTCAAATGGCAAGCCAAATCAAATGGGAGTTAAAGTTAAATTGTACTTGTATTTTTGTAATTAATTTTTGTTACCAATAAATACACATATACATATAATTGCAAATGAGATACTAACATTTCAAATTCATATTTTAGGGTTTAGGTTGAGGTTTATGTTGAAAAATATGGACATCACATATATAATAAGGGTAATTGCATGCTATTATTTACTATCATGATAGGTTAGCCCAAATTAAAAGTGATCTAATTTAGTTAAGGTTTATTGGGCTTTAATTATTAAATAAAATATGGATCAAACATGTGTAGATACTCTAGTAATTGAGTTCTAATTAATTTCTAATTAATGATGGGCTAATTAGAAATTAGGGCTAATATGCCAAAGTTATATATATTAGGGTGATGGTCCCCAAATTACACACAAGATATCTTTTCTAATATCCCATCCTTAGTAAAGGGCAAATATTCTTTGAATTTCTTATGTGCTAATTCGGAAGATCAAATCCCCAAGATCCAAGAAAACTTCAAGGAATTCATGGATTTAGGTACGCTTCCACATCTAGTTTTGTTCTTGATTTATTCTTGATGATTTGGGTTTGACATATTATTATTTATAATATTTAGTTAAATTATGTTGATATGGTCTACGATATGAATTATAGGATATATCAACTATTATGTTTTTGAGATATATTGACTTGAAATATTTTTTTTTTCAAGTATTCATGTGAATCATTGTTTAATCATAAATACAAGTTTGGACATACATTATATATGTAGGGTAAATTTTTCTATTTGATTTTGAATAAACGTATATGTGTGAATTGCTTTGGTGTTTTCTTTTTTTTTTTTTTTTGTCTATGCCAAAGTTATGAATACATGTGCTTGTTAATTATTTACCCTTGAATCACAACATTTTTTTTTGTTTGGTTTTGACATATATGGTTTTGGAACAAAAAAAGAGAGTCAAAGATTAAGGTTTTCAGTTTTTTTATTGCGCTATTTAGAAAACCTTATTTTGGATTATTTCGGGAATTGTAGTGCACTCAAAAATTTTAGTTTTAACCTTTGATTATTGGGTAAATTTTAAATTTGAATATCGGTATGTTAATATATATTTTAAAATAACTTAATTGAAGCAATAAGTCACTAAAGTGAATTTTTTGTATAAATTATTTTATTTTAAAATATATAAGTTTGTGTGCATGTAACTTAAGTTATGTTGATATTGATCGGCCCAAATGAAGGTTAATAATATTACATGTGCAACTATGGTGATAAACATGTGACGATTATTCGGTTTTACATGTGAGTAATAAATCGACCCAAAGGAAGATTTATTGTTCGTCATGTTCTTATTGTCAATGTTTGATTACTACACCAAGATATCACTTACAAGTTAATATTTTGTCCAAAGATGAAATATTAATGGAGTGTCCGATATCTTAAGATGAGGTTTACCTTTATTCAAATTATTTTGGTTTAAATTTGAAGTCTTATGCGAAGTTGTTTATGGTTTATGATTTATTCAACTATTATTATATTTGTCAACATCATTGTATGTTCTTTTGAGATAACTATATATACATATATATACTAGTATCTTTTACTTTGATTGAAAGATGAAATTAAAAGAAATATTTTGAAACAAATAAATTCAAAATTTGGCTTTGGGTTTTAATTAAGGATGTCTAATATTTTAAATAGATTAGTTGAAACAAAATGCCGCCAAAGTGACCTTTTTTGTGTAGATTAATTTATTTGAAATATCAAAATGATTATATGTTTTTGTGATTCATGCGTTTATTAATTGACCCAAAGGTAAGTTAATATTTGACAGAATTTCAACGACATCTGTGGTGACAAATGTGTGACAATTATAAGGTATTTTTTGTGAGCAATAAGTTAGTCCAAAGATTAATTAATTGTTTGACATAATTTATTGTCAATGCTTGATTGCTACAACAAAGTATTGCTTACTGTTAATATTACTGTCGAAAGACTTGATATTAGTGTTGTGTTTGGTATCTTGAAATGGGATTAGCCATTATCCTAAATTTATTGTTTACTTATGAATATTGATGTGAGTTTATTTTTATTTATTTATTGTTCTATATTCAGCTAATTTATCTTCTACTACCACAATATCTGCTAATATAAATTCTATCCCCATGCTTAATGGGACTAATTTCAATGAATGGAAAAAGACACTTACTTATAGTGCTTGGCTGTATGAACATAGATCTTATATTAAGGGAAGAACAACTCGCACCTCTCACTGTAGAAAAGACCCCTTATGTTAAAAGAGATTTTGAGAGGTGGGATCGTTCAAATTGCATGAGTCTAATGATCATGAAGCATAACATTTCAGAAGCCTTTAAGGGCACAGAATCTGAAAAAATTACTCAGGCCAAGGTTTCCTTGACAAAACTGAGAAATGTTTTGCTAAAAACGATAAGGTTGAAATGACATCACTTCTGAATTCTTTGATGTCTATGAAGTATAAGGGTCAAGGGAATTCTGAGCGATCTAAAGGCTATGAGTTTTATGATCCCACAATTAGTAATATTTTTGAGATGAGAATTGCAACATTCTTTTAGGATGTTGAGTTTGGAAGGAGAAATAAGGTTAGAGACATTGCTTTTAAGGAGGAATTTAAATTCTAACTCAGTTCCTACTATCACTTTTGACGATGTTTAGGTTCTCATACCTATCATTGATTAAGAAGTGAATCCAGAACCTCAATAAGAAAATGTTGAAAAATTCTCTATTTAAGATGAGGTAATTGTTCCAGAAGAACAAACTCAACAACCTCAAGAATGAATGTCATTAAAAAGGTCCACTAGAGAAAGGGTTATAATGGCTTTAGTGGAATATTTTTGACATTGAGCTACATCAGATGAATATTAAGTTAATGGTTTCTCAATGGTAACATTGATCATACATTTATATGGTGCAATTAGAAAACTTTGTGTCTGATGATGCAAAGGTAATGATTTGCAAATTAAAAACTTCATCTATGGGCTTAAGTAGACTTCTCGTTAATAATATTACAAAATTTACCAAATGATTATCTCATTAGGTTTAAAGATGAATTTTGTTGATAATCGTATTTACCATAAATTTAGTGGGAGTAAGGTTCTATATTTGGTTTTATATGTTAATGACATACTGTTTGTCGATAATAAGTATAGCCTCAAACAATGCCCTAAGAATGATTTTGAGATTACAAAAATGCATAAGATTTTTTACATTATAGCAGTGGAAAGCCTAATGTATGTTCAGGTTTGTATACATTGGAATATTGTGTACACTATTGGGATGTTAGGTAGATATTTTAAGCAACCCTGGTTTGGACCATTGGATAACATCCAAGAGGGTTATAAGGTATTTTCAGAGAACAAAAGATTACATGCTCACATATCGAAGGTCTAATCAGTTAGAGATCATCAGGTATATAGACTCCGACTTTGATGGAATATGGATACAAGATTTTGTCACTAAGGTGCAAATTGTGAAAACAAATTGCAGTCTTTTATTCTAATAGCAATAGGAGCACATCAAAGTCAAAACACATAGACTTTAAGTTCCTGGTTGTTAAAGTGAAAGTTTAGAGTGGTTAGATGCCTATAGAGCATATTAGGACAAACTCCATGATTGCGGATCCGCTTACTAAGAGACTACACCTAAGGTTTTATAAGAGCACACTGCTCATATGGGTGTAATGTCATTTAAAAGATATTTGGTTTTAGTGTGAGTTTGTATTTTTAAATTCTTTTATGTTATAGACACATTTTCAGTTATTTCAGTTTAAAGATATTAAGTTTATTTTCTACAGAAATAAAGTTTATTTAGTTTATTCACACTCTGATTTTGGTAAGGTTTGATTTCACTAAGGAGGACCAGTTGGAAATAGACATGTTTAGATCACATTGCATGTAATTTCCATGCTACACATCCATACTTGATCTATGTCATTAGGTTGTGTTAATATACGTGATCATGGATGGATTTAGTTATGATATATGTAACGAAAGTCGCATTTGTTCTATGTTAACATAATTAATGGACGAGATTGTTCGGAATACATTTTGGATATGATAGTAAAATTTTGAGCTCATAAGGTTATATAATGACATGTAATTATAGAGTAATTAGTATATATATGTGGTCCAAGTGGGAGATTGTTGAAAAATATGGACATCACATATATAATAAGGGTAATTACATGTTATTATTTACTATCATGATAGGTTAGCCCAAATTAAAAGTGATCTAATTTAGTTAAGGTTTATTGGGCTTTAATTATTAAATAAAGTATGAATCAAATATGTGTAGATACTCTAGTAATTGAGTTCTAATTATTTCTAACTAATGATGGGCTAATTAGGAATTAGGGCTAATATGCTAAAGTTATATATATATATATTAGGGTTATGGTCCCCAAATTACACACAAGATATCTTTTCTAATATCCCATCCTTAAGAAAGGGCAAATATTCTTTGAATTTCTTGTGTGCTGGGAAGATCAAATCCCCAAGATTCGAAAAAACTTCAAGGAATTCATGGATTTAGGTATGCTTCTGCATCTAGTTTTGTTCTTGATTTATTCTTGATGATTTGACATAACAGATCCTAGTTTACAGTTCTAATTTTATATTAGATATTATTTACGGTTTTAACAGTTTAAAGTTAGTGTTTAAAGTTTAGGTTTAAAATTCAGTATTTAATATTTGAAGTTGAGACTCAAATTTAGAATTTAAAGATTAATGTTATATAACCAATAGTTGTACAAGTTATGGTTTATATTATAGTATTTCGACCTACCTTGACTTGTACAAATGAAGAAATTTATATTTGACTATATAAGGAACTTTAATAATTTAGGATTTATGGTGAAGTTGGTTTGATTGGTTGTTTGGATATTTCAATAACTTTTTAATCTTTATGAATTTATAAAAAAAAACAATAGCTTTTAGATTTTCATCTTTTATAATTTAATTTTTTTATTTTTCATATTCTTTATAATTTTATTTTTTTATTTTTAATAATTATTTGAACTTTTTAGATTTTTTTTAAATTTTTTAAGAATATTTGAAAAATTATAAAAGAATTTTGATATAAATTTCAAATATTGAAAAATATGAAATTATTAAATTTATATTCAATATAAATTATAGCTTAAATAACTAGTTTTTTTAATAATTACATAAGTTTATTTTATAGAATCATAATTTTTTCTTTAAACAATTTATTGGAGGTTTTTTTTTTAGATAATTCGATTTTTTTTAAAAATTATTGAAAATTTTCTTTTTATTATGCTTTAACATTTATGATGTGATTTCGATGTGAAATTTTATACACGTGATACACTTGTGTTAGCTGTGTCTTGTGTTATCAATTTTAGCCACAGAAACGATTCAAAGTTAACGAATTGACTAAAATTTGCACACACACACACACACACACATATATATATATATATAATTTATTACTTTTTGAGGGGTCTATAAGCACAGATATATTACTAGATTTTGCAAGAAAGAAAAATTTATTAAAATTTTTTATTAAAAAACGAATATTGATAGATCAATAATAAATTTATATTTTAATATTATTGAATATGTGTTTGATTTTATATTTAATTAATTATAATTATAATATTAAAAATTAAAATACACTCAAATCTAAATTAGAATGAATTTAGATTAAGCTAACGTATGATGAGATTTAAATCCATAATAATTTAGGAAAAACTCATGCCAATACTAAAATAAATTTACTAAAATTAAAGAAACTAATTACAAATTTTGGCCTTTCAAATTCTGATTTTTTTAAAACAGTAAAATGTTTTTGGGGAAAAGTAATATTTATTTAATTTTTAGATTTTTGAATAAGAAAATTTTTAGTAGATTGACAATGAAATATTTAATTGCATAGGCAAAATTAAATATATAAATAGACTTATAAATTGTGTACATTTCACTGCAACAAATAATAATATATTTTGCAAATAAAAATATTCCATTAACCAAAATAAATTTTCCTAAAACGACATAAGAAAATAATTTCTATACCAGCCATTTTGGACAAAACAAACAAACCAAATTAACTATTTTTTTAAAAAAAATAGTGGAATAAACTTTTGATGATGCCACGTTTGACCAGCAAAAAATGACAAGAAAGAGTGAACTGGACCTTTGCAAATTCTAAACCTTTCATTGGACGACACCGCTGGTAAATTACAGGACAGGACAGGATAGATCCTTTCGAACACAAATATAACCAATCAGCTTCTACCTTGTCACATCACAAATCTATCCCAAAGATTCGCCCCTTCTATCTCACCTTCCACGCGTCCTCTCTCATACGATCATCTGTTCCCAACAGTTCTCAGATGCCCCTTTCTCCCACCCCGCGCGTGCCAACACACTCTTTTTCCCTTCTCTTTTGGATAAGCAATAATTATTATTTGTTCAATATCTATTATTTCTAAATTGACCCCCAAATATCCATTATTTTACAATTTGGTGTCACAGTAACTAACACCAATTGGGTGAAAACTGACCATTTCTTTTTATAAAAATGAATAAATAGTATCTTTTGGAAAATTCACCGTTTCTTTTTTCTTTCCATATTTATTGAAAGTAGGGGTAAATTGAATATGCATTATCAATTGGATTATAAATTTTAAATTAAAACTTTAAATATTAAAATATCACATATTCAAATTTAATGAAAATAGATTAATATTGTTATCAGTTAGATTTTGTTTTTAGAATTAGACAATTGGAATGCTAAAAAAAAAAAAAATCCAAAAAAAAAGTACATGGATTAGGGCATATTTAAACGAAGAAAGAGAGAAAAAAAAAAGACAGAAAGGGAAATAAAAGAAAAAAAAGAATAAACGAATGAAAAGTATTTGTGTTAAATTTCGTATCTTTTATGCAGTAATATTTGTTTGCTGATATATATTTTAGACTTGTTTATGGGTTAGATTATATGTATAAGTTTAAGGCTGTTGGATATATAAGAGAATTTGAACAAAAGTACGAAGTTCAAAAAATAGGCTTGCGTATAAAAAATTAGACCTATTTAAAATATAAGTTAGGTTTAGGCTTTAATATTCAAGGCCTAAACTTGACTTGACCCTGCCCATTTTATACTTGTGTAATATACTTTTTTATTTTATTTTTATATATTATATAATTTATATATCATAAAATTAAATATATAATACTATGAAAATATTAAAAAATATTTTTTTCCAAAAATAAAAATATGTTAAGTTTCTAAATTTGAAATTTTAATGAAATAAAAATATCTAAATTATTAATTATTAAATTAAAAATAAAATGAGTAGACCTAAAATGAATTTGGTTAGCCATTTATAAAAAAAGATTAGCTTGGGCAAAATTTTAGACTCAAGTTTTAGACTATGTCAAGTTTGGTCAAATATAAAGTGTATTAATTCATATATATAAGTTGTAACACCCCCTCACCCGTCTCCACATCCGATACAGATGAGAGATGCCATCAGAGTACAAACAAAGTGAACCTTAAAAACAACATACATAAAGTTTAAAAGTTTAAAACAATTCAGTAAACTCTTACAAATGGGATAAAATCAATTTAGAGGTCTTAAATCATCTTAAAATAATTTAGAAACAAATCATGAGCAACCAGAGGTGTTTGACACCAAAACCAAGCTTTGAAATGCTCAAAACTCACAAAAAAATGCAAGGGCGTTGCCCAGGTGGCTAGGTATTGATATGTAAACCCCATGTTTCAATACCTTGGGCAAGGCATTGGTACCTTGGAGCTAAGTATCAGGACTTGGGCCTAAACATTATAGTTTTTTTTAGCTAGGGGTAAACATTCGATCAAATTGAATCGAATTCGAATGAAAAAATTTCGAGTTAATCGAGTTGACGAATCCTATTTTATCATCTTAACATGATTTGAAATTTTCTCGAATCAAGTTGAGTGAGATGGAATTCGAATCGAATCGAATATATTTATTCGAGTTAAATTAAAAAAAATGACTTTGGGTCCTTATAACCACTGTCACTCATCGTAATCAAATTTTCCCACCATAATCAAATTTGTTATTAATTTTCATCCCCTCATAATTTATTTATTAATCTTTTATATACGGGTTAGCTTCTTTGCTTGCTTAGTTGTTTCAATTATCTTCTAATTCTTGTCACTATATATTTTGAAATTAAAAAAATATATATTAAATATAAAAAATGTGATTTTTTTAAATAAAAGTTATCTTAAAGATAAAATGTGAAATTGACACCAACATAAAATTTTAACACAAATATTTTATGGCATCATCAATAATTCAATTTTAACATAAATTTATAAAGATTTAATATGATTAAACGATTCAATAACATAAATAGTAAAAAGTGTAAAATTTAATTTAATAATATAAATAGTAGATGTAAATAAAATTATTACTATTTATGTTTAGAAATTTTTGTTGGATGATCTTTTATTTGGGGGTAAAGGGTGAGAAGTAGAAGTTTAGGAAGAAAATAAAAAATTTTGAGGGCTGGGAAGTAAAATTTTGGGGGGGAAAGTAAATGGGGAAAGTAAATTTAGGGAGGAAAACATTAAAAAAAAAAATGGGGGGAAATGAGTTTGGGGTAGATGGGAGGGGGGTAAAAGTTTTTTGGGGAAAGTAAAAAAGGTTTGGAGGTTTGAGGTAAAAATGTAAAATATTATAGGTTGATATTCGGTTTATTCGAGTTATTCAAATTCAAAAACTAAACTCGATTCGAACTCGAAATTCAAAAAAAAAAATTGAGTTAACTCAAATAACTCAAAATTTGAAATTTTTTTCGATTTTTTTGAGTCGAAACGAGTTTTGCTCACCCATATTTTCAGCTATAATCTCCAAGGGTCCAATACTTTTATATGGATACCAGACCTTGGACCCATAGGATCAAATTTTTAACCACTGACTAGTAAAGTGTCGATAAATAAAGGAAGGGTATTGAACCCTTGATGCAAGGGACCAAAAATCCAAGTAGAAAACACTTCAAACACATTCCAAATCACCTTTAAACAAAACAATCATAAACTTACACAAAGTATCAAATCAAGACATGCATTATTAATCTCAAACTAACTTATCACGAATTCATACATCATTGAAGACATTTAAAGATATTTTTAAGGCAACCAAAATGAATAACATACTCATTCAAATATCCTTTATGGCCACCATATGCACAAGGACCAAATCATCAATTACACCATAAGGCAAGTTTTCAAGTTGGCGTGAAACTGACATATTTACAAAGTATATTGAGTCCTTAATATGTGCTATTAGAGTCACTGGTCATAAATAAGTTAGTTTCATACTCTTCTAGCCTCACAACGATGTGATGTCCCAAAGGATGAGCCAAGTTTCAAAATCTCCACACAAAAACAACAGCGCGTAATAGTGCTTAGTAAGATCTAATGGAAAATTCATTAAGCCTACTTTGATCTAATGAGATATTATCCATGACTCAAGAAAAGTAAGAATGCAATGTTATAGCTATCACACAAACCAATTGAGTCACTTCAATATGCATAATAAGCACGATAAGTCAATATTAACATAACTCATACACATATAGTACATTCCAATAATTCATTCATAAGTTCACTTAATCACATCACTTCATATTTGTTAAGCACTTTATAATTCAAAACATTACTTCTCATAGTCATATAATATTTAAGGTTCACATAACACTTATCTGGTCACTTCACTTTTTTTATTATAAAGTTTAGATGTTTAGACCTTAGCAATGTTAATGAAATAAGTTTTGAATACTCAAGATTTCAACCAAACACCATTCACTGAATTTAATTAAAACTGCATCCAACCGAACACCATACACTTAAGGCCTTCAGTATGTACATAAGTGCCATGCCATAAGGCATGTTTCATTGTCTTTACACTAAACATTCTCTTCAATCACATAGCGTGCTCACTAACCCTGTTGGCATGCCAAATTGTATCCTAATTCTTTCACTAAGCTTACAAGAGAAATATGTACATTTGAAATTTTATCACCTACACATCCTTTCATTAAAGATTTGTATCAATAACTTTTTCATAAAAGACAGTGTACACTAACACTTTTCTTTATTTACAAATATGGAAACCTTACACTTTTTATTTTAAGTGACATGAACATTATATTTTTTTAATCAATTATCTCATAAAATTGTTAATGATACCATTTATACACTTCCAATTAAAATTTAAAACATGACACACATTAAGGTAGTTACATGGCTTAAATCTCATAACCTCCTCTCATTTTAATACAAATTGATACTATTAAACTTGTCATAATAAAAATTTATTACATACATAACTAACACAAAACAACAAGATAAATCATAATTGTAGATAGAGTATGGACTAATACTCTGATGCTAATAATTGGAATAGTCTTGTAGGTATCCGAATTCTGACATTCTAGAAGGGATAAATAGTGATAATAGTGTAGACAGTGGAAGACCAAGTTTAGATATGCATAGCATAATTTATTATTCGAATGTATAAGAATCTAGCATGAAAATATTAGATTGTTGTGATATGCCCCTACATATTATAATGTTATTAGTTAGTTTATATGTTGATTATGATTGAATTAATTGTTTGATTCATTAGTAATGCTCGTGACCTTAATCCGACGATAGAGAGGGGTTAGGGGTGTTACAGTCTCAGGTTAGTTTGGTGAGGTTGAGAGATAAATCAGACTAGTTTGTCTAACTTGGTAAAATTGAGACCGAGAGGTAAAATTATGCCAATTTAAGAGTACAAGCGATTTAGATCCCGAATCTAAAGGTTTTAACAACATGGAAGTCAACCAACTATTGTCTGTTATTGATTTGTTGATTTTGTAATGTTACTTATTTTACAATTTAGTCATTTTCTGTTTTAGGTAGTTGATTAGCACAATTAACCTCAATTATGGTCTAGTGTAATATGACACTAAGTAGTTAACTAAACTCATTAATTGCATGCAAATTGTTTTGGGATCACTTAATCACGAACTCTTGTGGGTTTGATCCTTGGAATAATCAAGTGTTCCATTGAACATTACAAATATTACAATTGACCTGTCACACTTGTAGCATATCACATTATATTTGATTGTTTAGTGTTGATTCTCCGCCCCGGTGTTCGCACACTTGTGGTGAAAGCGGTCACCATGCTATCACCAGAGATCATCGATGGATGTCGTAGGTCTTGTTTAGAGACATCCTCCCACTAATATTTTAAAACCATGCAAGGTTTTTAATGTCCGATTTCAATCATGAATGATCAATATATGCATGACAAGTACATGTGGCATTCTTCCTTAAACTATATGGCATGATTATCTCATGTATTCATGAACAAATATTCGTAATCATATAAATATCATCACACTTATCTCATAAACAAAAGCATAAAATTAAACACCCCAAAGCATACTTTGGGTCTTCATTTTTGCCACCATGGACTTCTGCTGCAGTATAGGTTCATGTTTCTATCATCGTCGTCTTTCCATCGCTATTTTTGTGTCTTCGACGTTGTTCACCACTGTTGGTGAGCCTTTGTTGTCGATCACCACAGCTAAACCACCAACAGCCTCTTACAGTCGGACCACCGTCGGTTTCGTGCCAGTTTGGTTGGGTCGAGTTTATGTCGTCTCAATCAGTCTGGATGTGTCTTAATTCTATAAGTTTCGTCAGGAAAAATATTACAAAATTCTTATGTCTGTTTCTGGCTCACATATTTTATTTTAAATAAATAATAAAATAAAATCCTGCATGGCGATGATAGTCTTTGATCTAAAATATACATGCTTGATAAATTAATAAGTTACAATTAAATTTTTAGGAATCACAACTTTAGAAAAATTACTTTATAATCCATAAAAATAAAATAAAATCATACATTCATTCGCATACATTCCCTTAAACATGCAAACAATTACAAAAATATCACATCTCATCAAATATAATCATACATAAAAAAGAGAGAGAATTTTGATATTGGTTTACACTATAAACATAGCACAGCCTGGCGCTTCGATACTAATTGATGGAAAAAAATCTGGTTCGAAGATAGTTTCCCTGCACAGCGAAAAATAAAAATTTTGAAAATCGACCCGGTTTGTGATATTTATAGAAATAAACCCTAGATTGAATTCTCACCTGTGTTTCGGATAGATGGATCCTTGTCGTTCCCAACTTTCAACCAAACGATCTTCTCCGCTATTCTCATACCATGAACTGCTTTAAGTGTAGGCTCGAACAATTCGAATCAAACACAGAACTAGAAATAGTTTTATTTTCTTTAATGTGAAAACGAAAATTCTCTTCTCAAATAGAAATCGACAGAATCGTTATGCTACAAAATATATATAATTCTTAGAGAATAAGAGTCTCTATATTCTCGAACAGAATAACGATGTCTCAAAGTTGTGTAAATAGCCCTACCAATGTCATCTATTTATAGGGAGAGAAGGTATAACCCTTGTTCAATTGTAAAAGTTTATTTCAACTAGGAAAACAAAATCCTAGTATGACTAGGAGTATAGGGGGCAACAACCTGAGTTAATAATACTAGGGTTTGTCGTCCCGCCCTTTTACATAAGGAGCTTTTTGTGCCTCTTTCATATCAGGTCCAATTACAAGTACTTCCCAGGCTTTTAACCCAATACTTTATAATTTGATCCACCCCAATATTTGTTTTTTTATTTCCCAAATAAACTTCAATATATTTTCAATTAATAATTTTTTAACCCAATTCTAATTTCGTCAAAATCATGATGACTTTACCGTAAAAGAATCTATGAGAAAATATATTTAATATTTTTCTATTCAATGATACACTATGACCATATTTTCGAACTTCATTTAATTCGATAAATATAAATTCATTTTTTAGGTCTTGTTCATTTTTCATTTTCATTTTGGAGAAAACCACATTCATTTTCAAATGATTCCAATTCTCCATTTTAATTTTCATTTTGGAGAAAACCATAATCATTTTCAAATGTTTCCTGTTTCTCAATTTCCACCACTTCTATTTGATTTTGTTCATTTGGTTTGATATTCAATTTATTTCTGGTTTCAACGAGATAGCGAAGGGACAAATGTCACACTCTCAACCTGATCTAATCAATTGGAGCTGGATCTTGGGTATTACCACACAAATACAGACACAAGCTTAACTTATACAATTTACAGATAAAGACAACTTACTTAACTACAAAATCTTAAACTTTTTAATTTGGAATCCTAATCTATTATAGACACCCCAAAGTGAGGAATTCTCAGACAAATCAACCTTTACATGCACTGCCAAGTTCGCTCTGTATGCATAATATCCCGATACACCCTTTCCTTTAGCGTAATCCTGGCATCGTTCCTCCTAATGCATACTCATAATCAGCCTGAAACAAAAATATAGAACCATGTAAACTCATAAGAACATAGTGATAAAAACGTCCTTTACCTGCACAATGCTTGTGCATTGTTAATGAAGAATAATTATGACTTTCTTATTATTTTGGCCTTTCAACTTGTCTTTGGCGAATACTTTTCTCAGAATTTCATTCTTCATTCTCTATGGATATCAAACCTTACTCTAAACTTATTACTTACCCGTCAACATCTTTGGTACGCCACTTACCACTTTTAATATGATAATTCATAAGTCTTTACCCATTTCCTTTACAGAGGTCCATACGACCAAAACACAATTACTCTTGTATACATAACTTTAAGCGATGTTCACCACGATTCATGTTTGATCACATATACAGATAATAAGTGTCATTATTAAGATATACAATTAGAGAAATCCTTATTCAGAATACACTTCTTTTATGTTTATCCATCACCTTTTCTACATCTCGTCACTTCATTATTCCCAATCGAGTCATGGTCTTGCATAACATATTACTATAGCTCATAAAGACATTGTGCCTTGCTAATATTTCTAAGTACATTTATAAGCCATATTAAATGTGCCAAATAGTTTAATACAGAGTCCACTACAAGATTCATTCCTTTAGGGTATGCCTTTGAGAGCCTTACTAAGATACGCTACAAGGGCACTACTTTTAGATTTCGCCATGTAAGTCGTTCTTTCAGGTTTTCATCACAAAGGCTATCATGTCAGAATTTACCACATAGGCTATTTATTCATAGTTCACCATAAGAGTGATTCTTAAGAGTGCGCTACGAAAGCGTTCCTTACGAAGTTTGCCACAAGGGAATTCCTTCCACATTTCGCCACAAAGGCTTTCTTCCAAATTATGCTATAAAGTCTTTCTTTCCTAGCATGTTTATGATTTGGACTTGCCTAAACTCATATTATGTGAGGTTTGCCCATCATCATTCTAAGGCACGCAGAGAACCCTATAATACCCTGAAAATTTTTACAGTAAGATATTATTTTTGATATAGTAAGGAAATAAAGTGACAAAAAGGAGAATTTTAAGTTATGACAACATTGGGAAGTATATTATAACATATTAATTCAAGAAAGGATTAAATTATAAAAGTGAGAAAAGTTTTGTTACCCAATAGTAAATACTCAAAATTTGAGGGGTTAAAATGTAAATATGAAAAGTTGAAGGATCAATAGTGTAAATATTTTAAGGGTGGAATAATCTAGAACCTAAGGAAAATGGATGAATTGGGACCAAATTGAATAGATGAAGAATTATGAGGGACCAAATTGTAATTTTACCAAATTAAGTGATGACTCAAGGATGAAATTTTAGAAGATCTAAAGGGAAAAATGGTCAATTAGAAGAGAGAGAAATCTAGAAAATAATGATGATGTTAGAGATATTTTAGATTAAATAAATAAATAAATATTAGTTTATTATATTTTGATTTGATTTTTTTTCTTAATGATATTTTATTATTTTATTTAGTGTATATATATATATGTGGCAAGAAAGATGGAAGCCATCATCCCACCATTTTTCCATGCATCAACGTGAGAATAAGAGAGAAAGAAAGAAAGTTTTGCTTTCTTTACAATTTGGTCCTCACACCAAAAATTCACCATTTTCACTTAGAATTCAAAGAAATTTCCATAGCCACCAAGAGAGAAAATTGATAAGGAGACTATGGGGAGCTAGAATATCAACTTAGATTCAAGAAATAGAGGCTGGAGGAGAGAGAAAATCAAGTTAAAGATTGAAATCAATAGAGCAAGGTAAGAACATCAAGATTTCAATATATTTTTGAGTTTGATATTATTGAAAAAGTATAAAATTGATGTTAATGTAGGGTTTTATTATATAAGGTTCTATGTTCTTGATATGTTAGTGAAGAAAAATAAGAGAAAGTGGTGGGAAATACTATAGAGAAAGGGAATAAGGGTGTTATAAATTTAGTAATCAACATTTTGCACTAAAACAGTTTTGGACAGAAACAGTAGGTTAACTTTGAAAAATCACCATAAATCATGGAAATTGAATTAGAGGATGAAAAAAAATGAAATTAAATCTTATTGAGTCTAGTTTCTCATAGAAGAAACGGTGTAATCAATGGAATTGTAAATTATGAGATATAATAAATTTTGTGAGACAAGGTTAGAATGAATTCGGGTTCCCCTGTTCTGATTTTGGAAAATCATTAAAAATTTATATGATTAAAATCCTTAATAATTATATTTTAAAAAGGAACAAACGAGAACATCATCTAAATCATGTACAAGGAGATAATTACTTTTTAGTGAAGAAGGGTCAAAACAGTCAGACAGCAGAACAGGGATGACTTTAAAGAATAAACTGTACTTATTGGCTGAACCAAAAATTATGAAAATTTTATTCTAATAAGATATGTGAGTTTAGTTTTAGATAAAATTTACGGATCTCAATTCGGAGTTCTGTAGCTTAAGATATAATTAATCTAGTGACTATAACTCAAGTGAACAGCTTGTTATGAGTAAACAAGTAAATAGTGGTAATATATATATCAAGGATGTGGAACAGGGTGGAGAAGGAGAAAAAATAATATATGTGAATATTCAGCTAATATGAGTTTATTTTAAAATAGCTAATTTACATGTTTTAGGTTCAGGGACTAAATTGAATAAAAGGAAAATTTTAAAAGGTAATTTTGTAAAAATGTCAAAAATGACCAAATTGCATGAAATGAATTGTTTTATCATTTAAATTAATAAATTGAATGAAATATTAATTTAGATCAAGATATGGGTGGAAATTCGAGAAAAATGGAAAATTACCAAAATGTCCCTGAATTTTGATATTTCTGCAATTTAGCCCGATAAGTTCGTGTAACTTGAATTATATTCTTAGATGCTTGAAATGTATGTTATTGATGAAACATTGATATATTTGATAAAAAGAAAAAAAAATCCCGATTGAATGGAAGGAAAATTCGATAGATCTCTGAAAAGGAATTGACGGTAAAAAGGATCTAGCCCGGACGGGTGATCCTATCCTGATATAGCCCTCCCGAAGAATATGTGTGAAAAAGATCTAGCCCGGACAGGTGATCTTGATATAGCCCTCCCGAAGAATATGTGGAAAATAGATTTAGCCTGGATGGGTAATCTGAATTAGGGTCTGAATTTAGCCTGGACTGGTAATTCAGATCCAAGCTCATTAAAGTAATTGTCGTTGCAGGGGATTTAGCCTGAACTGGTAATCCCTACAATACTCTATGAGTTTATATTACAGGGGATTTAGCATGGACTGGTAATCCCGCTGTAAGAAATGAGGTTCGCGGGAGTGTGCTCTCTGAATTGAAAAATGTGCGCACATGAATATGAATTGACGGACCCGAATTTGTACACTAAAGTGTACCCTTGAAAATCCATCGAAATTCTGAGAAATTCAACGGGATAAAAATAGAAAATGATAAGTACATGAAATTAAACTTGAAATACATAGAAATGATAATTATTTGATATACTAAAATATGACATGGAAAATACATGTATGTGAAACTTGCCTGATAATTATGCATATTCAAGATTATGAACTGCTACTGGAATAAATATACATTGAACTTATAAAAATTTATGGTACATGAAATATTGTCATAACGAATTGAATAATTTATATTTAAGAAGAAACAACAAGAAAATGATATGTATCATGACATGTAAATATGAGACTATCTTTGATACGTTGATACAAGGAAAATTATGTGTATTAAGACGAGTAATAAATTTAAGTGAGACATGGCGAGAAAATAAGTTTGTCAATATTAAAGTACGCTAACCAATGTTGTTGCTTGAAGTTTAGGCAAGTGCCAAATTACTGTTGAATGGTAATATGTTTAATTATAAGGTGCATTGGAATGGTAAGTGCTTAGATGAAAAATATAATTGAGCTTATGAAAGAGTCGAAAGGTTTCAGTTATGCAATTTCTTATGAAAAGATTTGTTATGTGATACGCCCGTATGAACCCTGCACCTAATTCGGAAAAAAAATTTTAAATCTATATATATATTTAGGATTCTGCGAAAAATTCCCTAATGATTCCGATTTAATCCCAGTAGGTTCCTAATAAATGTTTTGGGCTTCGAGAGCCCAATAGAGGGACGTTATGATTATTTTCAGAATATGAATAATAAATGATTCAAAATTATTGAAAATGTTCAGTAAACTCCGGTAATGCCTCGTGCCCTATTCCGACAACAGATACGGGTAAGGGGTTTTACAAACCCCATTGGGTAATCACCATCCTGTAGTTCCTTTCGAAAGTTGCCATGGCCATGGGCTTTTCCTCTAAGATTCATATCAAAGATCGTGTTTTTAGTCCTGACGGATCCCTTTCGACTCCTCTGCAGTGAACAGACACATACTCTCTTGACAGACCTTTCATGCCCTGACACAATTCACATTCATCTTTAACTCCACAACTTACTTTTAATAGAGCATACCCATAATATACATCTAAGACACACATATACGACCAAACCTAAACTTCTCAGATTCCACACCATAACACGCATTCTATCCTTAACATTCATTTATATAGCTGCATGACCATCATACTATACTTTTCTAGCTTCGGTTCCGTCGTTCAATCAGTTTCTATAGAGATATCTCATGTGAATAGTATACTTGCAATAGTCAATATAGAGACTCACCTGAAAACCACGAATAGCATTTTGAACTTCAGATCCAACCTTCATCAAGATACTACAACAACCACAACGTATAAAATAGAGAAACACTATTAAAGCTCATTCGAATAACCTTACCATCATCTCAGACCCAGATGAACCTCATACGAAACCTTACTTCTTGATCTTATTGTTCATGCACTCTTACAGACCTATTCTTTCATAGAATAACATGTAGAGTCATAAAACTTACCTTGACATGGAGTAATCATTGATAAAATCTGGGATCTCAACTTTAGCTTAAAAAAATGTCTTCGGTTCCTTTAGCCTCAAGTAACCATATTTTTGAAGAAAGAAGAAGTAAAATCACCTTTCCAAAACTTGAATATATATTATAATCTAGGTCTTTATTGGAACTTGACAAATATCACCTCATTACATAATTGTCTTACCAAAAGTTTACAACTTCCGAGAAACCTAACTGAGTATCCCCTTTATCTTTTAACTATCCTGGTTCACATTCAATTGGTTCCTAACTAGCTTACCTTGCATCTTAACTTGCATAGTACCACAATTAATAGACGCACTATATCCTTGATGTGAACTCATATTCTCGATACCATTTTACTTGGCCACTGGTCTTATTCCAACTAGTATAGCCACCTGACAAGGGACCTTTACTAACTTAACCATATCAATGTATGCACCCGCTCTATATGCCGAAAGATGCACTTGGGTGAAGCCTACTTCGCCAATCATACGACCTTAGGACTATATGCTAAACCTTGTACTTGCCAGAATCGGGATGTTACAGATTGGACATATGTGATTGTGGCTCAAATGATTTATAATTAAGTGTAACACCTCTTAACCCTAAACTATCGCCGGAACAGGGTTACGAGGCATTACTGGACATCTCGGACAATTTTACAAATAATTCTTAGATAAGTAACGAACATATATAAAAGAATCATAAATTCATATAAATTTAGGCTAATTGGCTTTATTCATTTTTTTTAAATTTCGACAGTATTCTGCTTATTTTTACATAAAACCCTTTGCAAACTTAAAACCAACAACAAACCAATACCAGTACTTCAATCAATGATTTTATACTTTAAAACGCTACTAAATCATGCTCACTAATTTGATTTACTACTTTAATTAATGAAAACCCTATTAACATTTCTAATTAGTTCATCAACTATTCAAGCCATTCCAATTCAATACCAATGCCATAAACAATTTCTACCATTTTACTAATTTAATCGTCAAAAAACCAAATATCTTTCTTTACAACAAAATTATATAACATACTAAAATAACCATTATAATCCTTATGTACATGCCACTTTCACTTAAAGGAAGAAAACATCACCAAAATCTTTATGCTGGAGTCGGGATTGTCCTGGATGCTGAACCAAGACTCTGACTCCTTTTTAACCTGCGCAAGGAAACAACTGTACGCTGAGTATTTTATACTCAGTGGTATTACCATAATTCAAATTATAATAGCAATAAAAAAATTATAATTACCAAGCATGTAACTACCCAATTTCTTAAATATCAATTAATTCATAAACTTTCATTAATTAACAACAACAATACAATTTTTAGCTATTCTTCAATTTTAATCACATATCACATGTAACAATTTCAATCACTACTTGAACATTAAGTTCATGCCTTTTGTTTTCAATCTCAATTTCAATCCACAATTTTAACTTTCCTCATATTCAATACTACAATCGATTAAATTCATTTGATTTTCTCATTTCAATTATTCACCCTATTAACAATCTGGACTTGACGGATACATGGATTTCAACCCAAACACACTAATATGGCGCATTGTGCCTAAAACGGTACATAGTACCTGATCAGTATACAACACATAAGTGCCTGAAACGACACACGAGGTGCCTGATATGACACATAAAGTGCCTGATGTACGACACATAAAGTGCCTGATCGAGAAAGCCGATAAATCCCGTACTCTTCCAAATCCTATGGCATGCCAATTATATCCAACTCAGTCCGACTAGTTAATAGGGTATTTCAATTTCACAATCCAATTTTCACCTTTATTTCAAGAATTCATTTTCAACATCAACTATACTTTACCATTCACTAATCAAAACACAATTCAATACCAACACATACTTTTCAAATTCACATTTCAATTCAATTTCACTTTTTCACTTTCTATCATAATTCAATTCAATTCAAATTTACTTTTCCAATTTCAAGTCAATATTCATTTCAATTCCACACATATTTCCATTATTCAATTGAATTTCTTTCAACTTAATAATAGTACTTACCTTATATTTCACTTACCTTATTATTTGCTTATTATAGACATAATTTAAATTTAACATTAAAATAATAAATAATTTGAATTATAGTAATACAAACTCGAATTTCGCAGTTACTCCTCGACGACCTTCTCCTTCCCTTTTTGTGCCGATACATCGAATTCTTTATTAGCTACGAAAATTAAATAGTTAAATAATTAATTACAGCACAAATTTTACAATAATAATAAAATTTTTATCCAATTTTATACTTTAATTCCAATTTAATCCTAACTAGATTTATCTACTTTTCTAATTTAATTCACACTCTATTTCTATTCAAATTTTATCTAAAATCAAATTTAACTACTAAATTTTCAGCATATTTCACTAATTTCAAATTTTCCTCAATTTAGTCCCTACAACATAAAACTTATAGCTTACTTCACAACTTAATCCTTTTATCAATTCTAACTAGAAATTCTATCATTTAAATTCCTAGTTCATTTTTTGTTCAACATGAATCATATTCAAAAATCTAAGAACTTACAAAATTTTAGCTTAAATTCAACAAAACTTTGTTCTAAGACTTCTAAAACATCAAAATTAAAAGAAAAGGACTTGATTGACTTACTTTTAAAGCTTTAAAACCTTAAACCCTAGTCTTTCCTTTCTTTCTCTTTTTCTTTTTTTTCTTTCTTTCTTTCTCCCCTGTTTCTTCTCTGTTTCGTCCCTTGCCTATTCTGTTTCTTTCTTTCTTTTACTTCATTTGCTTTCTTTTATTTCATTTTATTTTATTTACTTTATGTTATAATAATATAATATATTTTATTCTAAATATCTATTAAATATTTAATTATATATTCACATTTGTACACCATCAATACCATACAATTGTCACTACTTAATTTGTTTATCAAATAAAATCTCATAATATAATTATTTAATTACTAATTATCTTTTACTTAATTTTCAAGTAAATAAATAAATGTAATACACTTGTATTTTATTTTTACCATACACTTGGCAAAATCATAATTTATTATTAACCAAAAATCTTATACTAATTATTTAATTATTAAATATCTTTTAATTTAATAATAATTAATAATAAATAATAAATATCTTATGCTTAATTAATAAGTAAATTAAATCTATAAACTACAAATATATATACATATTTTAATTACACATGTATTAATTTATCACCATCCATTTGTCAAAATCATAACTTATTTATCATATAAAAATCTTATAATATAGTTATTTTGAATTAATTTAATATAATTTATAACTAAAATAATATATTTATAATTTATAGCTTAACAAAAATCTTAGATTTTTGTTTTAATGTTTGCCACCTCATATTCCAAGTATGGCTTAATTGCCATTTTGGTCATTTATACTTTCTTTTCATCTGTAAGTAAACTTTTAACCTTTACTCTATTTAATCTTTTCTTTCCTAATTATTCTTAATTAGACTAAATTCACCTAATTAATACCTAATTAAGCACTCAGCTAAACTCATAATTACTTCTAATAATTATTTATGACTCAGTTTATTAAGACGGAGGCCCGATAATGTACTTTTCTGATGCTCGTGAATTTTAGGTCATTACATTAAGTTCTTACTTTTTGCCTATTAATTATAAACCCATTTAGTCACGAAGTCATTCCATTACAGTATTGTAACTGAGCTCTCCTTAACGACATAATATTACAAAAGCAACTCGATTAGTGCTCGTCCAATAACCTTGTCATAAGTGTGTTACCCTTATATGATATCCTTAATCTCTTTGGGACAATATCTGTTCTCCCAATATGTTTCCATTTCATCTCATGGTAACCATTACATCTTTCTTCATGAAAAGTCAATTACTATAAAATAGTAATCAAGTCATCCATCACAAAGACGAATCACCCGTGACCACATTTACTTTTCATCAACCATGTAATTCCAATGAGAGGATATCATTTAGTCATGTCTCGAGCTATGAATTTCACCATTGTGAATGACGCTACATACTACAAAAGTCGTACACCCAATGCTCCAACTTTCGGCTCCTTATCTATTCGAACTTAGGCTTTTACTTACATTAATGTGTACGAGTCACATAGACATAGTTTGTCATCTACTCAGGATTTAGGTATGTCACACTATTAACGTCACAAGTGAATAAATCCATAAACGAATTGATGATCTATTCTTCTTAGGTTCAGTCTGATGTACTGTCATTCACATCTATGTCTCTATGTTTTGGGAGTCATCTGCTCCGATTTCTAAGACAAAGTGTCTCCCCAATTTGGACTTGATAGATGGCATATTAGTCTTTCAATCGTTTTCCTCATTTTTTATTAGACTAATAACATGCTTAGGTTCTTCTACTAATACGAGTTGTTTTTTCGTATTACAATTCGACAATGTAATACTGCTTAGTATTGGTTTAAACATTAGACAACCAATCAACAAGATTTGCTTCCATTTTGCTTTGTATGCAAAACCACATGAGGACAATCATAGAATGTATATTAATGTAATCAATGAATTTGTTTTATTAATCAATCTGTTAAAAAAAAATTACAAGTTCACAAACGAATATACTACATTCAAGGTACTAGATCCAATAGTTCGGTGTTTCAGAATACTATTGTGAAAAAATATTGTTGTAAAGAGAATTTTGATAAAGTTGGTCTAAAGCTTAATGAGTCGTGGATTTAGAAAAGTATTTTACATGGGAATGCTCTGTGTAGGAGATGTTTAGACTGGCAAGTGTGGAATGGTAACCATTTGACAATAGAAAACGAGTTAATACAAGAGAGAGATGCAAGGCTATAAGAGATGGTGAATGAAAACAACAATTTCTTTGAACTAATGTGCCATGAAGAAATGTATTCGAACACTTCTCGTATTAATGATTGTTTAAGTGTAGAGGCAATGAGACATCTATTACAAAGCTTGTTCTAAATCTTTGGAGGTAGAGACAAAAAAGTATGGAAATTTTCAAATGACAGAGAATACTCAGTTCGATCAGGCTACCAAGTCTTTATAAATGATTCAAAATAATTTTCTAATCAGTCATTTCATTGCAACTGGACCAAGTCTAATTGGAAAAGTTTATGGAAACTCAAAGTCCCCTATAAGATTATGTTATTTTTTATAAAATATTTGTGTTAAAGGGTTGCCTTGTCGAGAGGATATAGGTAAGAGAATCACTGGGGTGGATACAATTTGCATTGAGCAATATGGTTTGGGTCGAATTTGAGAGTAATAACACGACTTCGGAGAAAATGATGTAGGTTGTCTAGTGCTAGAAAGGATTATAAGAGATAACAATAGAAATTTATATTCGATGTCAGAATGGCGGAGTATTAGAATCTATAGCATGATTAGCATCTTATGGTGCATTTGGTTGCAAACAAATGAGTGTGTTTTTCAGGGAATTAGAGCAAAGGTAGAACAAACAATCTATAGAGTAAAGGAATTAAGTATCAATTGGAGCGGTGTTTTACTTCTTATAATATCGAAGAAAGAAGAAGAACATTTTCAGAGAAAAGGGTTTATTAATGTCAATGAAACCAAGATTATGAACAATTGCATTGGGCTTGTTGCTAGGAAACGAGGTAGGCCTGGTATGAGTGCTGCATGTTCGCTTGTGGATAGGAACTAACAACTTCTATTTTCGTTTAGTAAAATAGTAGAGTATGAAGACATGCGACAAACAACATTGTATGAGGTTCGTGAAGCATTAATTCAGTCAAAACAAAGAGGTTGGATAGTGGGTTTTCTAATGAATAATGGCAAAGCAATACAAGAAATCTTAGAATGTACAACTTTTTCTCCTAATTGGAAAATGACACCTCTAATTGGAAAATGACACCTCTAATTGAGGACATTAAGAAGCTCGGTAATGCCCACATAACTAAAGAAAGTGTGGGATCGACAGCACATGCATTTAGGGTAGTAACAAGATGGGCATCGTTTGCTTCAAATATCAAGATTAGTTTGGTTTTTCCTTTGTATGATTAATGCTTGATTCGCTATAAAAAAAATCATGATTCTCATAATTTGTATGTATTTTAATAGATATATCAAAATATAAAATGACATAAACACCTTCAAAATAATCTTTATTACTTTGTAAAAGGAATAAGTTTTTGGTAATTTTACAATTGAGTTGAGTTGGACATAAATACCATTAAAATAATATTTGTTACTCTATAAAAGGAATAAATTTTTGGTAATTTCACAATTGAGTTGGGACAGATATAAACATCCTCAAAATAATATTTATTGTTTTATAAATAAAATAAACTTTCAATAATATCATAACTGAATTAAGGTCCGAATGGTAGGTGATAAACTCAATCAAACTTTTAATAATATATATATATATATATATATATATATATATATATGTTACTTTAATATATTATAGTTAACCACCCACTTTCCCTAATCCTACTCCATATTTTCACTTTCGATTATTTTGTTATTTATTGTTATTGTAAAAACTAAACATCACTCCTTTGTATGAGATATAAAAAAATTATAATCCACATAGTGGGTGAAACGTAATTCTACCATAAACTTAACTTCTCAATTCCACTCAACCACAAGAGTTAACAATAGATATTTCAACTTCAACTTTATTTTTATTTCTTCTTAACGTAAAAGAACAAATTTCACATGCTTTTCCTTCGTAATAAAATCTACATAACCTAAAACTCATAACTAAAGTTACTGAATATCAATTTAATTTGAAACTTAAGTTAATAAAGTATTAGTTGTATTAATAAGTGATGATTGAGTCCAAATCATTTTTGGACTCTATTTATATTTATTCCATCTTAAATATTTTTATTTATTTGTAATTATAAATTACTTTATAAAAAAAATCTTACTTAAAAATTAAATTTAAAATATAAAAATAGATAGTAATTATTTGAACCAAAAAAAGAATTAAAAATTAAAAATAAAACTACAATATTGTTTTGTTCAATAGGGTTGGGAAAATATCAAGGTTGGCAATCACACGCTCCAGTGCAGAAAAGTGGAAGTGACGGTCAACTGATCTTTCTCTTTCATAACAAATAAAACTATTACACGTGTTGCATAATCAGGAACCTACCTAATGCATTTTTTAGAAAAACCAAAAAAATCAAAAAGGCGGAAAAAAAAATTAAAAGCCCACTCCACTTCAAACAGAATATTTATGCCGTCCCCCGAGGTACGGCCACGTGTATCCGTCTTTTACGCACTTCTCGACACGTCCTTATTTTTTGTTGGCTAACAGGATGGGCCAATCACAGGCTTCGAACACGCCAAAACAGGTAACTTTATTTTTTTGCTACGGCCCCATTGGGTTTCGGCCAATCAAATCTCGGAACTGTTTCAAGTTTCGCAGTAGGACACGCGTACTCCTCTGATCTTGGACACGATTGCTGCCGCTATGATTATCGCTTCACCTCCGGTAAAGCCTTTGCCCTTAGATGAAAAAAAGAAAAAGAAAAAAAAGAATAGAAAGATAAAATAAAATCCGAAGATAAGATAAAACAAAGAGAGAGAAGAGAGAGAAGGGTTTGTTAGGTTTTTTTAATTTTTTTGGAAGGAGGAATGGAGGGCGGAGATCAATGGAGGATGCTAAAATGCGCTGGGGGTGTACAAGATAAGACGATAATCAACCGGATAATGCTCAGATTCAGGCCGATTGCTCCAAAACCGGTGACCGGAGACTCAGCTTCCGGTGAGTCGACGTTTGGTAACAAGAACTCGGGTGTTACAAGCATGAGAGTGAAGAGAAAATACGTTAGGGTTTGTGAGAAGAATAATAGGAGAAGAAGAGCCTTGGGTGAAGCTAAAGACGATAAGGATGGAAGTAAGGGTTCCGTAACTCTGCAGTTGATGCCTGAGAGAGCTGATCTAGAGAAATCAGCGGTTGTTGATAGCTCAGCGGCGGGTGATCATGATCTCGATCGGACGGTTGGTGATGATTATCATCAATCTCATGAGGATCCGCCGCCGCTGTGCTTGAAGTTGCAGAAAATGGTTGCAACAGATCAAGAAGTGGCTGCGGCGGTGATGGGGTTGTCGGATCAGGCGACGGGGAGGAAAGTGAGTGTTGTGGAGTCATGGGTGACGGTGGAGAGCATAACAGACAGCTGCATGGATGAAGGAGACATGGGGAGCTGTACGGACGTGGATAGAATGAGTAATCTGGATAAGGACACGTATCCAGGGTTCATATCGGACGGTTGGCACCGTGTTTTGTGGGTGAACGAGGCGTTCAAGAGCATGGTGGGCGGAGAAGGGGCTGAAACCGCGGTGGGGTTGGTGGTGAAAGAAGGATTTAAATTCCCACAGGGTGCATTCTCATGCCGGGTAGGGTTACGGTACGGAGATGGAAAGGGAAAGAAAAAGCAATCGAAAATGGTTCCTTGCGATGTGTGGAAGATGAGCTTTGGTGGATTTGCATGGAGGCTCGATGTTAAGGCTGCTCTCGGTTTGGGACTCTAACAATGGGAACCCAACCCATTCCCATAGTTTTTGCAGGTAATTTAAACTCCTTTGTTTTTTTTTTTTTTTTCAAAACAAATTATACAACAACAATAAGGGTTAAAAAAAGTTTTTTTTCTTTAATATATATGGATTATAAAAGATCAGATTAGGGAGGAGGAAATGAGATTGATAATGTATTGGTAAAGGGAAAAAAATAAAGAGAAAAATCAAATATATACTAACAAATAATAACGTGGTAGGTTTTAGACTTCCAATTCTATTGGGGATTCATTATTTTTTAGGAGTCGTGTTTACATTGACAATCTAATAGGGATAGGGTTTGACCATATAAGGTTAACCATTTAGTGTAACTTTATTATTACTCATAATTTCATATAACATTTTTTTAAAAAAAAATTGAGACTTGTAACCAAAAATAAAATAAAAGATAAATTCGAGTATAAATTATTGATAAAAAAAACCAAGTAAAAATATGAGTAAAATTAAAGACATTAACAAATAAAAAAGACAGGAAGAATAATGCAATTAATAAAACATTGAAGCTAATTTGTAATGTAAAAGTGTTTTTAAGTATAATCAACCATTCATGGACCAAAAAAAGACCCTTTCAAAGGTAAAAAATCTTAGAGAGATATATTAAATACATTATTTGTATTAAATATCACACATTTACAAATCTAAAATAAAAAATGAAACCTCAATCAATGCATATATTTTGATGTACTAAATAGCATAAAGTATATTTATGTTGTTTTAAATAAATAAAATCCTTGTAAATTAAAAACAAAAATTAATTATAGCTTAGCTGATGTAATGATTGAATTAAAAAGTAGAGATTGTAGGATAAATAATAGTTTATAATAAAAAAGAGTATCTCAAGTCTCTCTTTAGTTTTTAACTTTAAGGTGAATCGATCCTAAAGTTAAAAGCAATCACAGAATTTGTTTTAGGAAGGCATTTTTAATAGTAACTGTGTTTCTTGTAGTAAAAAATAATAATATTATTAAAATAATTTGAAAGTAATTATGAAATAAGCACGTGGCAACAGCAGACATCCCCAACCAACCTGTTTCCCTTCCCATAATGCAAACACCTTTCAAATAAAATCGGATGACGTCACAAATCTCTAACCCATAATATCCATTCACATCTTTATCGAATCCGCCACGCGTCCCTCTTCCTACTTTCTTGTTTGCTTCCATTATATCAACTCTTCCACGCGCCATTTCTTGGCACGTAACCCCCCTCACTTCCAACTTTACATAGATATTCCTCATTCGATTCTTTTATTATTGTATTAGGTTTGTTTCATACGTAATTTTTCAAATATATATATTTAGTTGTTTCTTTTTTAAATATATAATATATTACTATATATAATAACCTTAAAGAACGTGAAATTAATAATTTTTATAGCTTTAAAAAATAAATTTTATTTTATGAATAAAAGTTGGTAAGTCCATCGGATGTAATTACATGTGTTTAGCTATTTATTATAATTAGTGGTTTTATTGAGGTGAAGGAATTACAATTTCTTTAATTGCAAGGTGTAATTATAATTCTAACCATTGTTAAAAAATTCATTTTCTGTTGAACTTTTTAATAAATTGGTTATAAATTTTTTTTAGTAAATTGTAAAAGAGATGAAAATTTACTACTGTGATTAGTTGGAAGGTGGGATCACGGCGAGAAGTGGCGAGTGGAGGCATTAAGATATGAAACAATAGGCACCGAATTTAGAGGTAGAAAGCTAATGAACAAGGACCACGTGTCCACTTTCTCGAACCTCCCCCTTTTGTGCTCTTTCCATTTCATTCAACAGTAGAAAAATACTCTGCTCTCTAGACAATGCCCACGTGTCCCTCTCTTTCGGCAGTGCTGTATACTAGCCTTCTTCCCATTGGTTCTGTCTGTGGGCCCTCTTACTTTTCCCTTGGGCTCCACCTCTTAACTTTCAACCAATCAAAACACTCAGCTGTTCCTTTCTTGCCGTAGCCACGTGTTGTTTCTCTGTTAATTTGCCGCTATGATTATCGCTTCCCATAACCAAAACCCTTTGGAAAGAAAAAAAAAAACCCGGAAGCTGAGCAGGGTTAGCTACACAGGTGGGAAGCGACAAGAAGGGAAGCGAAGCTTTGATTCTATTCTGGAGGTGGTTTAAACGGCGTCAGAGAGATGAACGGTGAAGAGAAGCGTAGTAAGGTTAGCTACACAGGTGGTGCACCAGATAAGACGGTGATAAACCCGATAATGTTAAGATTCCGGCCGATAGCCCCTAAACCGGTTTCCGGTGAGCCAGGTTCTGATGGGGTTCGGTTCGATAACAAAAATTTGTTGCTTTGTAATCCAAGAGCTAAAAGAAAGTACGTTAGGGTTCGAAAGAAAAATATGAGAAGAAAGAAAAGATCATCGTCAGATCAACTTCATCATGATGAAGCTTCACACAATCCTCAAACGATTGTTACTTTGCAGTTATTGCCTGAGAAAACTGAAGGGAACGGATCGATTAACAATCAAAACGGTAGAGTTCTGGGGGAAAATCAAGATCCACTTTATTTATGTAACTTGAACTTCAATAACCGTTGGGTTGATCGTTTGGGAGTTGTGGAAGAACCTAATCGGACGGTTCTGATGAGTCAAACGAGGAAAGCAACGGTGGTGGAGTCGTGGGTGACGGTGGAGAGCGTGACGGACAGTTGCATGGAAGTGAGACAGCTGGGGAGTACGGACGTGGAGATGATAAAGAATCTGGAGATTGACACGTGTCCAGGGTTTATATCAGATAGTTTGAATAGGGTTCAGTGGGTTAATGGAGCTTACAAGAGGATGTTGATGGTAGTAGGGGAAGCAAACGACGGCCGGCCGCCACCGGAGATAATGGTCTGGCTTGTGTTCAAACAAGAATTGCCTAGGTTTTGCACTGCATTTTCATGCAAGGTAAGGTTGCAGTATACATGGCAGAAGGAGAAGTTCTCGAGGATGTTGCCATGTGATGTCTGGAAAATGGATGGCAGTGGTGGTGTTGGTTGTTTAGCGTGGCGGCTGGACGTCGAGGCTGCTCTCAGTCTCGGCCGGTGAGGGAAATGAGGATTCAAAGGAGTAAATAAGGGGGGAAATGAAGCAAATTAATAGAATAATCAGGTAATGTGGACTGTTTATTTTAGTAAAAAGAAGGGAATTCAACAGAAAAAATGATGACTAAACACAAAGCAAACAAGCAAAAAACAAATGGGGTGAATTATTAACTATTAACCAATCAATCTCCATATTCCTAGGAATCCTGAACTCTTGAATTTTGCTTTTATTAAATCTATATTTTTGTGTAGTTTATAGTGTTAGTAGCAAAGTGTTGGGTTGGCAGAGCAAGATTTGCTGGCAGCTGGTACGAATAACTTCTTTTTTCTTTTTCATCTCTTAATTTTATTGGGACAAGTATTGGACAGGTGGTGGATGCTACTCAATCTCGATACAATGAAAACAACCCCAGGATATATATTATATACATATAACCAAAAAACTGTTGAGGTGATAGCGACTTTATCACATAAGGGTGAAAATATGAGTTCGATATGACGGGATATATTGGGTTTACACAAAAAATTATATGTAAATATGTGCATGTGTATGTGTCGGGATAAAGCTAGATAACCTAGGCTACTTTAATGATATATGTATATATTATATAATGGCTAGGTTGAGTAACTGGTGAAGAGGAGGTGTACTGTTTTTTGTGGAGTTTGCTGATTTTGGCTGGTAGGTAGGTTGGTTCACTAATTGAGTTGATAAAGGTTTTGGTTGTGGTGTGATATGAGGATTGGCTGCTTGATTTTGGGTTTTTGGCTTTAATGCCTTGAGCTCTTGTGCTTCATATGCGCTAGAGATTTTGTCTATGTTTTGGGATTTTGAGTTTATGTTCAGCCATGCACCCTAGAGCTAGCTAGGATCGATGAAAGAGCTGAAATATATAATGTTATCATGCACCCACCAAATTAAACAAACTGTGTTGATTACTAGGATGTCTATGTTTTCACAGCTAACAACTGTGTGTCTGCCACGATCTAGCAAACAATGGTAGAAGAGTTGAAAACACTGCTGACGTATTACACGAATTTCAATGTTAAAGAGTATTCTTTCAAGGTTGGATAGATAGGCTAAAGTTATATATAACAATGAACTAGAGGATGATGATTAAGAGAACAAGAGCATTTGAGTGAATTTTAGGGTTTCTCAATGTTGTTTTGTCTGTGCTTATTATTCTAGGGATAGCATTTATGTCATGTAATACAATAATCGTGCCATCAAGTCAAGATTATTGGCTGCGTTCAAATATTGTTCTTGAAAAGGCTTTTGTGTGTTTATTGCTATGATTGTGCTGCATTTAAATGGATTAATTCATTCAAGAATAGTAGGTTTCAATAGTATGCATGCGCGTTTAGGCAGTAATTCTTAGATTACATCCATGTATTTATATTGTGTTTCATATATGTTATTAACATATATGATTATATAAAATTTGACTTATTAATTATTTGAATTATGTAAATTGACATGTTTATTTATTTTCTTGTCTTGTATTTTATAAGGTCTAATATATTTTTCTCCTTTTGTTTCATGTGGGAAGCTAAATGAGAAATGAGGACACATGTATGTTATTTGATGCATTAAAAGGGTTTATGCTTACATAAGTAGAAATAACCTCATTAGAAATAAAGTTGATATATTTTATTTTTTTTAAATTTCTTATGAGATGATATCATGAACTTGGTTCATGTGATCATCTTCAATAGGTTACATTTAGTAGGTTTGGGTTCAAATTTCAATATCTACAGCAGTTCTCTATTCTTGAACTATAACCAGAGGTGTCTATAAGTAAAGCTGCGACTTGAAATATTTTTGTCTCTTCCCCAAGAGCTTGATATGGGTCAAGCCTGAGTCTGTCTTTGAAGCTTGGGTTACTATTCATTAATAAAATTTTAAAAACCATAATTTATTTTAATATTTATATATTAATTTAAATTCAAATAAAAATTACTTTTTACGACTAAAAGGTAATTAGGGTCAGTTGGATGGTCCCAATTAGAAGGGGAAAAAACATTTTAAGGACCGGAGCTCGTATTGATTAAACAAGTAGCCAGACTCTTGAGACATGTCTATAAACTCTTTTATACTAAAAAATATTACAAAATAATTTAATTATAGATACATATATTATCAGTGTATGGAATACATACTTATATTTATACGCATGCATGTGTTATTGTTTGCTTTTAGTGAAAAGAAAATGTAGTATTATTATTAGCCAATAGGTTGTGGAATACATGCAGGATGTTGGACCACTAGGAATGAGCATATTTATGATTAACATGCGAGAATCCATAACTAGAAAGGATGATTTAAGCAAATATATATTATATCAAATTGCACACACATAATTATTTAGGATGACATGCATGCATGCATGCATGCATACATAATACATGTCTTTGGGTAAGAATAATTAAACTTATCCACTATCCGTGCATGCATACGGTATTATTTTCCTTTTCCTTTGTCTCATTCAAACTTTGTATGTGTGCTTTATATCTTCACTATTACCTCCAATAAACCCTAACTTTATAGGTTCTAACAGTTTTTTGTTTCTTGATTTGCAAGGTTTCTTAATTGAGGACCTTTCGACGTCAAAGGATCTAAAAACAAGAAGGGAACTTGGCAAGTGTATATATTTATATTCAAATATATAGATATATGCATGGTAAGTGTTGAAGCTACGAGATTATAAAGGGGTCTTGCTGAATAATTTTCAATGGCTATATTTGTGGCAATCATTCACATAAAGATGGAAGGGTTGAGAGAGTTTGAGATTTTGGGTCAAAAGCATCAATCAAACTTCACCAACAAAGCAAAGGCTTTTTGTGGATGTAAATTTGGGTGAAAATATTTGAAGATGTTTTTTTAAAGGCCTAATTTGTGATTGCTAAACAAGTTTTAAAGTTTGGTCCATCTGCAACGTGGATTGAATAATTTAATGCTATGTAGGGAAAAAGAAAACTATGTAGTTTAAAGTTTGGTCCATCTCCAACATGAATTGAATGTTTTCAAGGCTGGTATGTGACTTTTTAAGGTTCCTTTCTTTTTTCCTTGCTTTGAACCAAAAAATATTTAGCATTAATTACATTATCATTAAACCAGGTGTTGACATGTAACTAAAAATAAATCCACCTAAACATATAAAATTATATATTCTCATAACATTAAATATATAGGTTATAGTAAGTGATATATACTCTTGAATTCATTTGTGGAATCTAAAAAACTTTATGTAGATAAATTTTCTTAAATATAAACTTAAGCATTTTCCATTATATTATGAACTAATAATTTACCTAATTTATGAACCCATTATTGTCATTCAAATTTATTTACTTCAATGATAAAAAAAGCTTTCTAGCTTCAAAATTCATAAATTTATTTTTATATGTTAGATACATCCATGAGATTTGTATAAAATCTTTTATTTGTCCAAATATACTAAAAGCATCCTTCTATAGCTTTAAATATTTTATTTATTAAATACTAATCCAGATTTGATGACGTTGGTTTCAATTTAAAATACTTGATTTCAAAGTTTAGCTTAATTTGGATGCAAGTTTTTTAATGACTCAAAAGGATCTTATTCTGTATGAAATTTTGTTGATAAACATACACATGTTACCTAGAAGATGGATTAGATACGGTTATACTCGGTTACTGATTATATATATTATATAATTTCAACTTTCTAAAACTAAGTTCAGGCTTTTCATTTGAATCTATCTCACCTACCTCATCTATCCAACTTTGCACATTTTTCAATATAAGAATGTAAAGACGGCCGAACCCTAACTATAGTCCCTACACTCCTGTAGGTTAGCTATGGGAGACACGCCACATTAACCAAATATTTGAATTTATCCCGCATCAACATCCCTCCTATCAAATGTAAAATATATGCTCTTGCAGTGGGCATAATATCATCAGGACTCGAATAATCGTGTATTACAAAAATTTGTTCTAACCCTATCATCTTCAAACGAAGACCTTATACGTATTTGCTCTTCGAAACTTTACTCAGTACATGTTGCAGACCTCGTAAACATCCTTTCCCAACAACATGGTTCCCAATCACAATCCTCTTGTCCATCGACAGGTCAAGTTGTAGTGCCACCTCCTCCAACGTGATCGTGCATTCTTTGCATAGAAAGTGAAATACGTACGTCTTGGACCTCCAACACTCAACCAACGTTGTAACCAACATAAGAATCTTTTGCCAATGCCGAGTGTAAGTCGCATTATAAAACCTGACATTAGTAAGATACGATTCCATGGTTGTATGGGGGTCCTCGATACCCAAATTACGGGTGCCAAATGTTGCGCTTCTACTTGTAAATTAAATAGATATATTAACTATTTCCAATTTTTTGAAATTAATAAAGAAAACAATTCTTAATATAAAATTAAAACAAATCAATTTTTGGCATGTCTAGATTTTACCAGCTCATCTTCACCTGTAGAAATATGTCTATCCTCAAAACTCAACAAATTTCCACTATCGACCATTGCCAAAGTATCTATAATTTATCTCAAGTCAATAACAAACATAATTGGCAAAATCATATAAACTAACTTTTCAAACTTTTTTGAGATATCTTTCCCTGCATATTATTCAATTTGTTTTTCGGTGATAGAAGAAGGTAAGGCCACTGTTCGTTGATCACTGTAGCCGTGCTACTGCTGTGTTCATCTTATTGTTGTATCCTGGGAGACAGCCGACCGACGTTTCTTCAGCACCCAAAGGAGCGGCCAAATCTATCTTAAGGTAACAATCTAAACAGTCCTCAACTACCAGTATAATGTCGAAACTATTTTTTGTAAAGGGGTTGACCTTTGTTTAAAAACGAAATGGAGTCGCCACCAATCCTTTTTATTTAGGTGTGATCGGATCACCTCATAATTTAATCATTTTATAAAAGTTTAAATTTACTGAAACGATAATTTTTGGTCTACAAAATCCAGAAAACGGGTTCGGGAGTCGGTTACGCACGAGGAAGGAAGCACCCTCGATACGCCTAAAATTGGTACCTAGTTGATTACTTAAAGTCTTAATGTCGAAAGTTGAAATTTTGAAAAGATTTTAAAATACGATCCCCTTTTTATTGATGTTAATTTTAAAAAACGCTTGAGTTAAATTGAAATGAGCAGCAAAGGCCCACTCGTCCGGCGATAACAATATGCCACATCCCGTAAGTTAGGATGTGACATTTGAATCCTCGAGAATAAGCTTGCCTTTGATTTTTATTTAAACTTTAGGTATTTTAAATTTAGAAGGATGTTCGGCTGTTTAGATTTAACGAGAAAATTGAAACCCCGTAAGTTAGGGTACGACTTCTCGAATTTCCAAAAAAACCGAAACATTACCTTATTTTGAGAATTTCTTTTTACGAATAAATACAAGCGTAATTTTTTTTAAAAACGATGTATACTTATTTTATTTAGGCATAACGTAAGAATGGCCATAGTACATGACGTAGTGATGATAAATGGTATGAAATGACTATACGGACGGAATATTGGAATGATAAATGAAAAATAAATAGATAAATATCATGGTAGTAATAATATGAATAAAGTAATAATGAGAAAGAAGGGTAAATAGCATCCAATTAAAATGAAAGAATAAAAATAAATAGATGAAATAAATAACAAATAACACCATTTTTAAATATCTAACAAATAAATAAGAAAAATTAATAAATATATAAATAGGTAAAACAAGCACAAATAATAACTTCAGTATTTAAAAGGTGATAGAATAATAGACCAATAAAATGAATATACATATTTAAATTTAAACATTTTAAGTGTAAGAAATTAAGAATTAATAATAAATAAATAAAATAAAAAAGGGTTGAAATTTAATTGGCAAAAGCCAAGATTAAAATGGACAACAAAATTTAAGGATTAAAACAGGATTTATGAAATTTAAGGGATAAATTGAAAAAAAGAAATTAATAAAACAAAATAGAGGGCAAAAATAATACATGCCAAAAGGACTAGGGAGTAAACATGAAATTACCCCTAATTCCTTATGTGCGTCGTTTCTCAGGTGGGTTAAAATAAAATTCAAACAGAATTATAGGGTAAAATGTGGAAATATATAAAAATAGGAAAGACTAAATTAAAAAATAAATAAAAGGCGGAAGGGCTGAATATGCCAACAACCCCTCAAAGCAAAACGCGTGGATCCTGGCCGCATTCGGGTCGATTTTCGGGTATGCTGCAAAATGGTGTCGTTTTGGCCACTGGTACTTAAGTCCAAAACGGCGCTATACTGTACCCTATATAAATAGCCAAAAAAAAAAAAAAAAAAATTTCAACTTTCATTTTTTCAAAAAAAATCTGAGAGTTCTCTCAGTCTCTCTCAGCCTTCCCCCTGGCTGGCCATGGTCACCGCTACCGCGCCGCCATGGCTCCACCGTGGGCAGTGGTCAGAGCCGTGCAAAAATCGAGTTTTCAACCCCCATTTTAAATACGTTCGAAGGCCAAGCCTTCTTGAACCAAAGACCGAAGGAAAAGATCCCTCACATCCTTTTTGGTCTGATTCTGGCAACGAAAAAGAGATTTTCGGTGACATGGCCACGGGATGAATCGGGTAAGTTTATTTCTTTTTTTATTTTTTTTGTTTGTAAAAAATGAAATAATAAAATGAAAAGAAAATCAAACAAGAATTTAAATAAAAGTAAAAAAAACCTCTGAAGTTTTGTTCTCTGTTTTTTATTTTTCTTTCTAATATATTTGTAAAAAAAAATACAAAGATGAGATTTAGGCTTTTATAGCCGGATACAACCTTTTAGTTTCTAATCTTTGTCTGTTTTCTATTTACTGCTACTGTTGCTCGCATACTTCTCTGTCGTTGCATTCAATTTTTTTGCAGGTGCCAGATGAGCATGATAGTGGCGTACGATGGTGGTCGCGCGTGTGAGGAGGCTGGCGGCGCCGACGTGGCATGCGGCTAGGGTTTCTGCCCTTCTTTTTTTGGCTGAAAATTAGTTTAGGTTTTGGGCCATTTGGGCTTTAGGGTTTTAATTTATTTGGGCTGTAATTGGGTTTGTAATTTAGGCTGGTAATTTGGACTGTTTGGACTATTTATTTTTTCGGTTTTATTTATGTTTATTTTTGGGTTTTTGGCCCAGGCAAATTGGGCCTGTTACAATTGCCTTTCTTTGCTCGTTGTCATGTAACGGAAATGGAGAAAGACTTAAAAAGGGGCCAATTTTGCCCGGTCTCACCGAATCTTAACTTCTTGGTGCTTATCTTCTTCTAGTAGCCTTGTTCTAACCCACTGTCACTTCAGGGAAATGAGACTTGCGGTTTTAGTCTGCTCCACTGCAACTTTAGGGAGATAAGACTTGCTATGGTAGATTTAATCTGACCTACTGCAACCTCAGAGGTATAGGATTTATTGTTTTAATCCACTCCACTGCAACTTCAGGGAGATAGGATTAGTAGCTTTAATCTGCTCCACTGCAACTTTAGGGAGATAAGATTGGTATCTTCAATCTGGTCCACTGCAACTTCAGGGAGATAAGATTTGTGGCTTTAATCTACTCTACTGCAACTTCAGGGAGAAAAGATTTGTAGCCCGTCTTCAATCTGCTCCACTGCAACTTCAAGGAGATAAGATTAGTTTATTTTTAACCTATTCCACTGTAACTTCAGGGAGATAAGGTTTGATATGATCTGCTCTATTACAACTTCAAAGAGATAAGATCTGTGATTTATAGCTTTAATCTGTTTCACTACAACTTTAGGGAAATAAGATTCGTTATCGTCAGTCTGCTCCACTGCAACTTCAGGGAGATAATGTTTGCTATGATCTGCTTTACTGCAACTTCAGAGAGACAAGATCTACAATTTATAGCTTCAATTCGTTCCACTGCAACTTTAGGGACATAAGATTCGCTATCTTCAGTCTACTTCACTGCAACTTCAGGGAGATAAGATTTGCTATGATCTTCAATCCATCTCACTGCAACTTCAGGGTATTGGATTAGTGGCTTCATTGACCTGTTACACCATTCTCTGGGTAACATGACCTGTAGAATCCATTTTATGGACCTATTTATGTCTAGTGATTAGGATGTCATGATCAGAATGAATCAAATGCTCCTAACTAGATATGTATGAATGATATTTGCATGAATGCAAATGTCACAAGAATGATCCATTTTTAATGCTTAGGTTAACATTGTTCTTTGTTTATTGGGGTTCTATCACTGACACATTACCCTGCCTTCTTGTTCAGCTGGTATTTTTGACAGAAAACCCGAAGAAATAGCCATAATTTAGGCTGTTCTTTCTCAAATGTTTCCAACCCTTAGGTTTGGTTAGTTCTAAATAATAGTCCTGTTTTAGGTCTTCGTGCTATTTAAAAGCTTTCAAAGTAACATGCAAAACTCCTTTTGTTTGAATATTATCAGTCCATTAATCGTTATTTCAATGACAATGCTTGAAAAAGATTATCATAATGGACAAGATGAAATTTTATTGAGAGCAAAGCTCGAAATGAATAAATTAATCAAGATAGAAAATTTTGCTTAGATACAAAATGAATAAGATGAAAATAGGTACCCCAGATATCGTAGCATGAGCTTCTCTGGACAAAACTTCTTGAGGACCCTTTGAACTTGATATGTGTTTAGAAGTCCTAAAAGACTTTGTTGATGCCCCAAGATGTAGCATCCCTCCTTCTCGTTAATTCAGAGAGGACAAGACTACCACATGCCCCACCTTTGATAAAAATTTGAATTGCCCATTCTTGGGTTTTCAACTCAAAACCCCTTTGGTCTCAAGGCGCCCTTTGCGGGTTTTCACCTTGGCCTCTCCTTTTTTTTTCATTTCTCTTTTTTTGTTTTTCTTTCTTTTCTCTCTTTTTTTTATTTTAGGTGAAGTACTTCTTGACTGAATCTAAATTCATAGGATTAGGTAGGTTCTTGCCATCCATCTCGATCAATATCAATGCTCCTCTAGAAAAGACTTTCTTTACCACATAAGGCCCTTCCTAGTTTGACATCCACTTTCCTCTAAAGTCCTTTTGTATGGGAAGGATCTTCTTCATTACCAAGTTCCCCTCATGGAATTCTTTGGGACGAACCTTTTTGTTCTAAGCTCGTATCATTCACTTTTGGTACATTTGACCATGATAGATAGCTCTTAGCCTCTTTTCTTCGATCAAATTCAATTGATCATATCAGGATTGGATCCATTCTGCTTCATTTAGCTTTAGTTCTGATAAAAATCGGAGGGAATGAATCTCAACTTCAATGGGCAAAACTGCCTCCATTCCATAAACCAATGAGAAGGGCATTACCCCGGTAGAGGTTCTGAAAAACGTTCTATAAGCATAAAGGGCAAATGGTAACTTCTCATGCCATGCTTTATAAGTCTCAATCATTTTCCCCACGATCTTCTTAATGTTCTTATTGGCTGCCTCTACAGCACCATTCATTTTTGGGCGATATGGTGACGAGTTATGGTGTTTGATCTTGAATTGGCTATAGACCTCTGCTATCGTGCCATTGTTCAAATTCAATGCATTGTCAGATATAATCCTTTCTGGCATCCCATACCGACATATGATCTCTTTTTTCAAAATTTGCTGACTGCCGACTTTGTGACGTTGGCGAAAGAAGTGGCCTCTACCCACTTGGTAAATTAATCAATAACCATGAAGATGAATGGATGCCCATTAGAAGCTCTTGACGATATTGGCCCAATGACATCCATGCCTCACATAATTGATGCAGTCTCCTTCCATGGTGGACCAATAATATCCAAATCTCATGATTTGCCTAGCCATTATGAAACCATTAGCGTGTGTTCCGCAGACGCCATCATAGACTTCTTCCAAGACTTTCTTAGCCTCAAAGTGTCCACACATCTTAATAGTACTTGATCCTTCTTTCTTTTGTATAGGATCTCCCCATCCAAGACATAGTCACTGGCCAGTCTTCTCAATGTCCTCTTATCATTCTCAGTTGCTTGGTCTGGGTATTCGCGATTTCTCACATATCGCAATATATGTGATACCAAGGGTGATAATCTTTTCCCTCTTCTTCGTTGATGTTGTAATAATGGACTGGAGCCTCATAAATGCTCATTTGGATAGGCTTCACATCCTCCTGTTTATTTACTTTGATCATAGAAGCTAATGTACCCAAGGCGTCGGCTATCTGGTTTTCATTTCGCGGGAGGTAACAGAAGGTGATGTCATCAAACTCCTTAATTAATTCCAGAACTAGTTTTCGGTAATTGATCAATTTGGGATCTCTTATCTTTCATTCGCCTTTGAGCTGATAAATTACTAATGCAGAATCTCCATATACCTCTAGTGTCAAACCATTTTTTTATAAAAGGATCTACTTGAAATTTGAAAAAAAATGAAAACGAAAAACAGGAGTCGCCACCGATATTTTTTAGGTGTGATCGGATCACCTTGCGATTTAATCGTTTTAATAAAACATTTTAATTTTACTAAAAAATAATTTTGGTCTACGAAATTCAAGAAAAAGGGTTCGGGAGTCGGTTACATGCGAGGAAGGATTAGCACCCTCATCATGCCCAAAATTGGTACCTAATTGATTAATTAATATCTTAATGTCGAAAAAAATTGAAAATTCGAAAAGAAATTTAGAAATATGATCCTTTTATTAAAAATTTAAAGAAGGGTGTATTTCACATTAATCAAGAAAAAGAATTATATCCCATGAGTTAAGATGCAATATCTTAAATCTCGAAACGAGAATAAACATCAAAAAATTATTTACCTTTAGAAATTTTGATCATCTCGGCTTCGGAGAAGAAATCATATCCTGTAAGTTGGAACACGGTCCTTTTCTGATTCCCGAGATAATTTTTTAAAAATGTGTGTTTTTTTAAAAGGTTTGTATATTTGGAATTATAAAAAAAATCGAGATCCCGTAAGTTAGGGTATGATCTTTTCGAATCCCAAAATACGAAGTATTATTTATTTATTTAAAAAAAGGAAAAAAATTATACATTTGGGTCAAGATTGATGTGATACTTAAAATGATATACGAATAAAATATTAAACTAGCAAACGACCGCAATGCGAGTGTACTAATAAACAAATCGTTACAAATACAACAACAATGATACATCATTTTAACGCAAATATTAACAATAAATAAAGAAAATAAAAGATAAATAAATAAATAATATCAATGAATAACAACAATAAAACAATAAAAAGAATGACAAAGCCATACTAAATTTAAAAGGGCAAAAAGAATTAATAAATAAATATACAAATAAATATTTAAAAAGAAAAATAATTTATGAAATATTAAAAGAACAGATAAAAAGGATGAAATTAAGATTGTAATAATAATAATAATAATAATAATAATAATAATAATAATAATAATAATAATAATAATAATGAAAATTAGAGTAAGAATAATGGTAGTAACAATAAAAAATACACTAAGAAATAAAAAAACTATTATAAAATGGGTGAAATTAGAGTTATAATAAAAATAAAAATAAAAATAATGATAAATAAGTAAATAGTCCAAAGTTTTGAAATTAAAAAAATAATAAATAGGAGATAAAATAAAATAAATGGATTTAAAGTATTTTGGTAAGTAAATAAAAAAATATAATAGAAATAATAATGTACAAATTGATTGATTTAACAATATGGTAATAATAAGTATATAAATAATAAGGGTAAAATAATAATGGTAACAATAATATTAAATTAATTAATTTAATGATAAAATAGTCAAAATAATAACAAGGACTAAATTTTAAAGCAAGAATTGGGGCCAATCAGAAATAAATAAAATGAATAAGGACCCAATAGAACGCGTGGATGACAAGGAGGGGCAAAATGGGTAATAATTCCCACCCTCCAAAACGCACAGCTTCAAGGGACCAAATTATAAATTGAAATAAATTACAGGGTGAAATTTAAAGAACAAATGGAACTTAATTGCAAATAATTTAAAAGTGGAAGGGCTAAAGGTGCAAATTGCCCATTAATAAAAAACACGCGGATCCTCCCCTCGGGTAGGCACCGCACGGGTCAGGGCGAAACGACATCGTTTGGGCATCAGAAGCCAAGCCCAAAATGACGTCGTTTTGGGGTGTCTATATAAGTTTAAAAAACCTAAAAAAAATCATTTACAACCTCCTTAAAAAAAACTTTCTCTTCTCTCTCAACTCTCTCTCAGCCCTCAAGCCCGGTCACCTCCGACGCCAGACCACCGCGGCGGCCGCCGGTTGCCAGCGACGGCGCCGTTGTCTACGGTGGTTGAAAAATAAAAAAACATTTATTTTTTGGTTTTCTCAACTCTCGGATCCAAAAAAACACCGATTTTCATTAGAATCGGCACCTCCATCGCAAAAAGGTACGATTTTATTTTTTATTTTTGGTTTTTAAATAAAATAAATAAAATGACATAAATAAATAAATAAATATGAAGTCAGAAGGTAAACAAGATCTACCTTCGAAAATGGTTTGTATTTGAACTGACTTTTCTCTATTTTCTTTTCATTTATTCATAAGTAAAAATACATAAAATCGGGGCTCTTTTTATAGCCTGAAAATACCACTTATTGCTCTATTTTTTCTATTTTTTACACTTTTTTTTGCTTTTGGACTCTCCTAGTCCGTTTTGTAGGTACAGACATGGCGGCACATGTGGAGGAAGCGGCACCAAGGGCGGCTACTGTTGCGACGTGCGGCGGCTGCTGGTGGATGTTGTTAGGGTTTTGTTTTTTGTTTCTTGAAAACATTGTGGGCTAAGGTTAGTTTTTAGGTTATTGGGCTTGTTTTGGGTTTGGTAACTTGGGCCCGTTTTGTTGTAAATGGACTGGACATTAATTTATTGGACTTTTATTTTCCATTTGGTTTACTATCATTTTTGTTTGTTGCTTCTAAATGGGCCCGAGCAGAATTGGGCTTTATAGCTGCCCCTCTTTGCTCGTTGTTGTGTAACGATAATAGAGCAAAGATTTCAAAAAGACAAATTTTGGTCGGTCTCGCCGAGTCTTGACTTCTTGGTACTGCTCCAATCCACTGTGTCCTGTTGCTTCGATCCTCTCCACTATAACTTTAGAGAGATACGACTTGTAGCTTCAATTTACTCTGCTGTAACTACTGCAACTTCAGAGGTATAGAATTCATCGTTTTAATCCGCTCCGCTGCAACTTCAGGGAGATAGGATTAATAGCTTCAATCTGCCCTGCTGTAACTTTAGGAAGACAAGATCCGCCATAATTTGTAGCTTTAATCTATTCCACTACAACACCAGGGAAATAAGATCCGCAGCCTTCAGCTTTAAGCTATTGCAACGCTAGGGAAATAAGATTCGCTGCCTTTAGCTTTAATCTATTCCACTGCAACGCCAAGGAAATAAGATTCGCTGCCTTCAGCTTTAATCTACTAGAACGCCAGGGAAATAAGATTCGCTGCCTTCAGCTTTAATCTACTAAAACGCCAGGGAAATAAGATTCGTTGCCTTTAGCTTTAATCTGATCCACTTTAGCTTTAATCTGTTCCATTGCAACGTCAGGGAAATAAGATTCGCAATCTTCAGCTTTAACGCTAGGGAGATAAGATTCACTGCCTTCAGCTTTAATCTACTCCACTTTAGCTTTAACGCGAGGGAGATAAGACTGGTGTCTTTAATCCACTCCATTGCCACTTTATGGAGATAGGCTTTGTGGTTTCACCGATCTGTTCTCTGGGGAACATGACTTGTAGAATTCCTTTCATGGGCCTATTTATGCCTAGTGATTAGGATGTCATGATCGGAATGAACCAAAATCTCCTAACTAAATGTGCATGCATGGATACAAAATGTTATGAAAATGATCTCTTAATGTTTGAGTTGTTATTGCTTATTGTTCATTAAGGCTTTATCACCGACACGTTATAACACCATCTTGTTCTGCTGGCATTTCCACAGAAACACTCATATTCTGCTCAGTCAGATTGCCCTTGCTGTAATCTTCAAGGTTCAATCCACTGTAATCTTTAGGGTTCAATCCACTGTACTTTTGGGACATAAAATTTGAACCATCTTCCTCCCACTGTAATTTAAGAGTATAAGATCTGGCTCTTTCTTAATCCTCTCTACTGCAATTTAATGATACAGGATGTGAATCTTTTTGGTCTCTTACACCATTCCCAGGGTGTCATACCAAATGTTTATGCACCATTGTAGAACTTTCTTCTCCAAGAAAACCTCTTATCACTCAGTGATCATTGCTTGTTTGCTCATTGAAGCTTTGTCACCAACACGAAATCTTGTCATTTTGTTCAATCAATGTTTTGACAACAAAATCTGAAGGGATAATCTTAATTTAGACTTTTCCTTCTTAAATATTTCAACCTTTAAACTTGGTGAATTCTAAACAATAGTCCTGTTTCAGGTTCCTATATTATTTAGAAACTTCTAGAGTAATATACAAAACTTCCCTTGTGAAAGTATTATTAGTCCATTAATCATTATTCCAATGCAACATGCTTGCAAAAGATCATAACACTGGATAAAAATAAAATTGATTTGGAGCATAGCTCGAAATGAATAAATTATCAAGGATGATATATAAAAAATAAAATAGAAGGGAATTGATTGGAACACGCATCTTGGAAAGAATAAAGTATTCCAAGAATGACAAATTCAATACAAGTAATATAAAGAATAGATGCCCTAGATATTGTAGCTTGAACTTCTCTGCACAAACTTTTAAGAGCCGTTTTAAGTTTGTCATGTGTTTAGGAGATCTACAGTACTTTATCGATGCCCTAGACATCGCATACCCCTTTCCTGTTAATTCAGGTATATCAAGATCACCGCATGCCCCATTTTGATCAATATTTGAGCTACCATTTTCAGGCTTTCAACTCAAATCCCCTTTGGTCTCAAAGCGCCCTTTGTGGGTTTTCACCTTGGTCTCTTTTTAGGACTCAAAACGCCCTTTGTAGGTTTTCACCTTGGTCCATTCTCCCTCTTTAGGTGAAGTACTTCTTGACTGAATCTGAGTTTACAGGATTAGGCAAGTTTTTACCATCCATTTCGCTTAAAATTAATGCTCCTCCAGAAAAGGCCTTTTTTACAACATAAGGTCCTTCCCAATTTGGCATCCATTTCCCTGTAAAATCCTTTTGTAGAGGAAGGATCTTTTTCAACACCAGGTCCTATTTGTGGAATTATTTGGGACGAATCTTTTTGTTGTAGGCTCGCATCATTCGTTTCTAGAACATCTGACCGTGGTGAATAGCTTTTAGCCTTTTCCCCTCTATTAGGTTTAACTGATCATATCGAGATTGGATCCATTCTGCGTCATCCAACTTTAGCTCAGTCAATACCCGGAGAGAAGGAATTTTAACTTCAATGGGTAAAACTGCCTCCATACCATAAACCAAGGAGAAAGTGTTGCCCCAGTGGAAGTCCTGATTAATGTTCGATAAGCAAGGAAGGCAAATGGTAATTTCTCATGCCAGTCCTTGTAAGTCTCAGTCATTTTCCCCATAATCTTCTTGATATTTTGTTGGCCGCCTCCACTGCACCATTCATTTTTGGGAGATACGGTGACGAATTATGGTGTCTGATCTTGAATTGACTGCAGACCTCTACTATTGAGCTATTGTTCAAATTCAACGCATTGTCAGATATGATTCTTTCAGGTATTCTATATCGACATATGATCTCATTTTTCAAGAACTTGCTAACTGCTGACTTTGTGACATTAGCATACGAAGCAGCTTTTACCCATTTAGTAAAGTAATCAATAACCACAAAGATGAAACGATGCCCATTAAAAGCCTTCGGCGATATTTTCCCGATGACATCCATACCCCATATGGAGAAAGGCCATCGAGAAGTCACAACGTGAAGAGGTAAATGAGGTGCGTGCATTTTGTCTCCATAATTTGGCATTTATGGCACTTCTTGGCATAATTGATACAATCTCCTTCTATGGTGGACCAGTAGTACCCGAACCTCATAATCTGTCTAGCCATTATGAAACTGCTAGCATGCATTCCGCAAATACCCCTATGGACCTCCTCTAATATTTTCTTAACCTCCACAGCGTCCACACATCTTAATAGTACCTGATCCTTTCCCTTTTTTTTTAAGATCTCCTCATCTAAGACATAAACAATGGCTAGTCTTCTCAAAGTCCTCTTATCATTCTCAGCTGCTTGGTCAGGATACTCACGATTCTTCACATATCGTAATATATCTTGATACCAAGGGCTGTTATCCTTTTCTCCCTCTTCGAAATTGTAACAATGAGCTGGGGTTTCATAGATGCTCATCTGGATAGGCTTCATGTCCTATTGTCTGTTCACTTTAATCATAGAGGCTAGAGTAGCCAACGCGTTAGCTATCTGGTTTTCATCTCGTGGGAGATAGCAGAAATTAATGTCATCAAACTCTTCAATCAATTCGAGAACCAACTTTCGATAACTAATTAATTTGGGACCTCTTATTTCCCATTCACCTTTGAGTTGGTATATCACCAATACTGAATCCCCATATACCTCTAGTACTTTGATTTCACGCTCTATAGCTGCATGAATGCCCATGATGCACCCTTCATATTCTGCCATATTTTTTATGCAATCAAAATCCAATTTGCAAGTGAAAAGATAATGATCTCTGTTTGGGGATACTAAGACTGCCCCAATTCCATTGCCCACAGTGTTCGAGGCTCTATCAAAGTTTAGCTTCCAAATGTGACCCACTTGGGAATTTTCTTCAGTGGTTGCCACATACATCAAGTCCTCGTTCGGGAAATCAAAATTCAAGGGCTTGTAATCCTCCAAGGCTCTACTAGCTAGAAAGTTGGCTATTGCACTCCCTTTCACGGCCTTCTGGCTCACATAGACTATGTCAAATTTGAAAAGCAAAATCTGCCATCTGGCCATCCTCCCGTTCAAAGCATTCGCCTCCATCATATACTTTAAAGGATCTAATTTTGAAATTAGCCAAGTCGTATGGTACAACATGTACTGCCTCAGTCTCCAAGTCGTCCAGATCAAGGCACAACACAATTTCTCAACAGGCGAGTATCTTATTTCACAATCAGTGAATTTCTTACTGAGATAGTATATCGCCCTTTCTTTCCTTCCTGTCTCATCATGTTGGCCCAGCACCCATCCCATGGAATTGTCAAACACCGTTAACTATAGTATCAGTGGCTTATCCGGGCAAGGTGGTGACAGTACTGGAGTACTGGACAAGTACTGTTTTACCCTGTCAAAAGTTTCCTGGCATTCCTCGTCCCACTCACCTAGATTATGTTTCTTCAAAAGACGGAATATGGGGTCACATTTCTCGGTTAGTTGTAAAATAAACCGGGCAATGTAATTTAATCTTCCTAAGAAACCTTAAACTTCCTTCTGAGTACGTGGTTGAGGTAAATCTTGTATCGCCTTGACTTTGTCTGGGTCATCTCGATTCCTTTTTCACTGACTATAAAACCCATCAGCTTTCCTGACCTAGCTCCGAAAGTGCATTTCGTTGGGTTAAGCTTGAACTGGAACTTTCTCAGTCCTAAGATCAACTTTCTTAGGACCTGCACATGTTCCTCTTCTGTCCTGGATTTTGCAATCATATCGTCAACATAAACCTCGATTTTCTTGTGCATCATGTCATGGAACAAGGCTACCATGGCTCTTTGATATGTTGCTCCTGCATTCTTTAAACCAAATGGCATCACTTTATAGCAAAACGTTCTTCACAAGGTGATGAATATGGTCTTTCCCATATCTTCGGGATGCATATTTATCTAATTGTATCCAGAGAAGCCGTCCATAAAGGAAAACAAAGAGTAGCCTGTTGTATTATCCACTAAAGTGTCAATATGAGGCAATAGGAATTATCTTTTGGGCTGGCCTTGTTCAGGTCCCTGTAATCCACATACATTCGTACTTTCCCATCTTTTTTGGGGACTGGGATGATATTGGCTACCCATTCGGAGTACTTGACCGCTTGTAAAAACCCAGTATCAAACTGCTTTTTGACTTCCTCCTTTATTTTTAGCACAATATCAGGCCTCATCCTTTGGAGTTTCTGCTGAACTGGCTTGCAATCTTCTCTTATAGGAAGGCGATGCACTACAATGTCAGTGCTTAACCCCGACATATCCCGGTATGACCATGCGAAGACATCTTTGAATTCTTAGAGTAACTCAATGAGGTCTCGCCTCGTCTTTGTGGTAATGTTAGTTCCAATATTCACCTCTTTTCCCTCTTCTAGGCTCACAATTTCTATTGATTCCTTGTGAGGTAGGATTTGTTTCTCTTCCTGTTCTACCATCCTCAACAAGTCCAGAGATAAACCACAGTCTACGTCATCTTCAAGTCATGTGATCCCTCTAAACACATGTCTCGTTCGAAAGGAAATTCTGAGTTTGTAACAGCGTCACTCATGTCATTGATATCCAGGGACCTATTATAGGTACAAAAGAATATACAAAGAATGGATGAATTTATGAATAATTATTTGTACAATATAATTATGAATGAATGAAAGAATGATTTGGAAGAAATCCAAAAGAATAAAAGAATAAAAAATAATTACTTGTATAGAATGAAAGAATATTTGCTCAAATGATTGTAAAAAATGTACTTCATTAAAATGATGATGTTTGGATATGAGCCTATTTCACAAAGGGATTCTTATCACTTCGAGGCTAAAAGTAATAAGAGTGTTCTGAACATTACTCTGAGTAAGCTCTATATACCACAGGGATTTCTTCTGCAGTCCAATTGCTTAGGACGCTCCCAGGTTCATAAGGGTGGATATCTAACAAGGTCCCTCCTTCAGTTGTTTCTTCATGAATAGCATTGATATGAACGTTTCCTAACATTTCTTCAATACTTTCTCTCATTGGCGTCTTTCGTTGGGGATGAATAATCCCTCCTGACATGAAAATTTTAGTTATGCAGGGGAATATCATTGGTTCCCACTTGATTTCCTCCTCACTCACGCGTGCCCTTCTTCTTTCTTGCCTCTTCTCTAACTCCTTCCTTCTTTGTCTTGTATTTGACTTGTACCCTAAGCCAAAATGGTCATACTTGTCTTTCAGCATTGAAGGCTTAACTCTTCCTGAAGATGTCTCCTTAGTCATTTTCCCGGTAAGGCTCCTCCTCCTATCATCAACTGTAGACCCATTCTTTTAGCCTTGGACATTTTTTGCACCGGAATCCTGCTCTCCTCAGTAATAAATGTTGCATTCACAAACTCTAAAGATCGGAAAGAACATTCAACTGCCTCATATTTGTCTCTAAGTACGGCACATCATAGTTACGCCTGCTATAATATCCTCCTCGCATTTATTATCACCAATCGACCCTCTGATATCAGCTTCAGCTTTTGATGTAATGATGAAGGTACGACCCCTGCCGAATGTATCCATGGTTCCTAACAAACAATTGTAGGAAGGCTTGATGTCCATCACAAGGAAGTCTACCTCATAGATAGTTGGACCAATCAATAAGGGTATTTCAATTCTTCCCATAACCCTCTTTCAGTGCCATCAAATGCTCTCTCTATATTCTAGCACGACTTCATATGCGAGCTATCCACTGGCAATCTGTTAAGTGTGGATAAGGGTAGTAAATTTAATGCTGATCCATTGCCAATCAGAACCCTAGGTAAGGTGTACCCTTTGCATTAGGTAGGAACGTGCAGAGCTTTAGTAGACCCCATACTTCCAGGTGGTATGTCATCATCATTGAAGAAAATAAAGTTATCGACACTTATATTGCTGACCAACTGATCTAGTTTATTGACAGAGATATCATTGGCCACATACGTTTCATTTAACACTTTCATTAATGCGCTTCGATGTACCTCTGAACTCAAGAGTAAAGCTAGCACAGATATGTGAGCTGGTTGTTTATGAAACTATTCCATAACACTGTACTCGTTGTGCTTTAAGAATTTGAGGAATTCTTTGGCTTCTTCCTCTCTTACTGGCTCGTTAACGGGCTCGACTGCTTCCCCTTTCTTTTATTCTATCATTGCTTGTCCTTTTATAGGTTCTATTTGGGAACTTATCATGTCGTAACGTTTCCCACTACGTGTATGAGAACCTATACCCTAATCTTCTTTTGAAGCACCGGCTGAAGTCTCCCTTCTCGGGATGGTTACATTACACTCATAGTTCTACGGGACCTTCTTGCTATCCTTGTAAAGGAAGGTTGCGGGTTTCTAAATTGTGATTTTGGTGCTACTAGTACTCCAACGTCATTATTTTTTTGTCTTGAAATGATAACCATAGGATGATTTACCTTTGAAACCTTCATTGTAGACTTGGATGCACATATACTTCCTTCCTCCTTGACTTCTTCATAGAATTCCACTTCCTTATCATCCATCATGCCTTGAACTAGGACTTTGAATTTTTTGCACTCTTGGATTTTGTGCCCTTTCTCATGGTGGAACTCACAATAATTCCTCGTCTTTTCACATCTTTTCTCTGAATCTAAAACAATTAATCCCCTTTTGATCATCTTATTCCAGACCCTTCTCAGAGGAGTTTTTACTTTTGCAATGTCGGCCTTGATTCTTCTCCCCATAGCTTCACTCAACATGTTTATCCCATTAACAACATGATTGGGTAGCGAATTTTCTGTATTGGATGAATCATCAAATTTGACAATACCCATATTGATGAACCTTTCAACCAATTTTTTAAAGGCAGTGCAATTTTCTATAGAATGCCCCGTAATTCCTACATGTTAATCGTATTGTGCATTTGTATCATACCATTTAGGGTACGGAGGCTGCAAGGGCTTTAAATAGAAAGGGGAAATGACGTGTGCATCGAAAAAACTTTGATATAGCTCCCTACACGACATTGGAATTGGCGTGAACTGGAGCTTCTCATTGTTTTGTCTTGTACCAGATTCCTGTCTTGATGAACCTTGCTGATTGGCAACCCCTTTTCCTGGTTGATTTACCGTGATCGATTTTGAGTAACCTTTGTTGTATGTACTTGTGTTTTTCACCTCGTTTTCTTTTTTCCTTGAGGCTGACCTTTTGTTACTTTCTCCAACATCTATCTTCTCACTTCTTATGGCATTCTCAATTATCTCGCCATTCATGACTATATCTGAAAAAATTTTTGTGGTACATCCTAGCATGTGTGTGATGAATGGGGCTTTTAGCGTGTTGAAAAGAGCATCATAGTTTCTTTTTCTAGGAGCGGCGGCTGAACTTGGATGGCAACCTCCCTCCATTTCTGTGCATATTGCCTAAACTCTCACTAGGTTTTTTCTCCATGTTTTGGAAAGTAATTCTATCAGGAGTCATATCCGTTACATAACTATATTGCTTCATGAATGCTTGTGCTAGGTCCCTCCACGAACTAATCCTGGTACAGTTCAATTGATTGTACCATTTGGAGCTGCCCCCACCAGGCAGTCCTGGAAGCAGTGTATTAATAGTTGGTCATTATTAACGTATCCAGCCATCCATCTGTAAAACATAGTGATGTGATCTTCAGGGCAACTGGTCCCGTTGTACTTTTCAAATTCTGGCATTTTAAACTTGTAAGGAAGAACTAAATCTGGAACCAAGCTCAGATCTTTAGCGTCAATTCCATGATCACTATTAGCACTTTCCATAGCTTTGAACTTTTCCTCCAGCCATCTACACCTGTCCTCTAGCTGTTTTGGCAATTCTGCCTTTGCTTTTTCCTTTTCTACCACTTCATCAAAATCGGGGATAGTTGGATTAGTTGGGTTATCTCCTGGGTTTGAACATGATCCAACTTGAAAGTTTATTAGCATCGAAGCACCGGCTTGAGATTGTTGAGGCCTAATTGTGACGGATGGTCTCCGCGGGTACATCTCAGCTTGGGCCTATATATTTGGTGGAGTAAGAGTGGCTCCTCATTATCCTCATCAGGGTTGGTCATGGGGCCTTTTCCTTTATCTATTCTCCCAGTCAATAATTGGGTCAGCTGGGTCATCATGTTTCTTTGAGATTCTAGTATTTTGTCCATCATGTCTTGTTGGATCTTAGCTAGCTACTCTTGCATTTGCGCTTGTAGCTGGGTCATCATGAATTTGTTCAAGTCTTTCTAATCTTTGGTCCATGTCTTTTGTCTTAGCTCGGGTACCGTAACGATGTTTGGTTGGTAGGTTTTTTGCCAGTTTCCAGATAAACTGAAATGATTTTAACCAATTAGGATCTTTTGGTGGACTTTAATGCATATGATGTAATGTAATACAAATGCGTGAAATGAATGCAAAAAGGCGTCGATTTTTATTCAATTCCATTTAGAAAACTTTACCAGAAAACAAAATTCTTTACATAAAACAGATTACATATATGGCTTTGCCCTAACACTCAAAGCTTTAATTTTCCTAAGCAGTGAAGCTAACTCCTGCCCTCGGTTTGATTCGAGCTCATACTTTACACTCAATATATCAGCTTGTACTGCCAAAGTCTGTAAGCAATCGACTACCTCTCGAATCTGAGCCACAACCTTTCCCATAATATGATCTCTGTGGTTCTGACAAAAAAGGAGCTATTCTTTTTGACGCTCTTCACTGGCTTCAAGGAATTCAATCCGCATTTCACAGTTTTGTAATGCCATTTCTAATTCTTCGACTCTTCTTTTCATTTGCTCGATCCTGCCTAAGCTCACTCTTAGCTCCATCGCAGAATTACGGTTTCGATATTGATGAAGAGTTTTCTCAAGTTTAGCCACTCTAGCCTTTAGTTCACCCTTTTCGTTTCAGCTTTCTGACAAACTCTTCTCTAGGGTCTCATTTCGCATTTGGGCCTATTGGAATTTCCTTTCCCATCTATCAGCCTTGATCTTTTCCTCTTGAATTTCTTGACACCACTGCTCTAAAGTTTTCCCCAACCCGGCAGTTCTCATCGAGAAACGCAACTTCTTATAGTCTGTTTTCAAACTATCCAAATCTCCCTCAGCTTTATTCTTCCCTTTTCTTAATTTCTCAGTTTTAGCTTCTGAACATCCATGTCTAGTCTCAAATTCATCTTCTCCTCTTCCATTTGTTCTATCTTCTTTTCTAACTCTGAATTTCTTCTTTCAAAATCTTGCCATATAATTTCTAGCTCAGAAGGGACAACTCGCAAATGTTTTCCCATCGGCTGACTATCTCCTTGACTTGGCCCAGCGATATTATCATTAATCCTCTTACCCCACCACTCGATATATTTAGTGGTCGTCGTCGGACCTACTACCAATCTCTTTATTCGTCGAGTTTGGTTCCAGGATTGGACATCTCTCAATCTTCTTCTTGTAACCATCGCCCTTATATGAGAACTCGCACTGAGCTAGTCCTTGGGGTGCGGGTATGAACTGCCTTGACCTATACTGTCTTAGTACTAGCAATGGTGCATAGCCAATAGCTCCCCAAATCCCAAGTAGAGGGACCCAGTCGAAATCACCACATCTATATAAGATCTCATCTGGAAGCATCCAAGGAGCTCTCCATTCGATATCCTCTTCTTGAAGATTCTGAAGCATTGCCATCCATTTTTCCTCCATAATATCATCCCGCCTCGGTATAGCTACTATCTCCTTCAAAGGCAAATAATTCTCGAAGAAGACCGGATAAGAAACCTTATCAACTTTCTAAAAGTAACTGTGGAACCATGCTAAAAGGAGCTGCGCACATCCAATGAATCTACCCTCACCCGCTCTCCGAAATTCTTTCAGCGATCTGAAAGTTTCTACTAAAATTACCGGAATTGTGTAACCCTCTTATCAAGTGGGTCAAAGAGATCGGTGACTGCTACATCAACGTGTCCCAAGGCCTTGGGAAAGATAACTAAGCCGTAGACACTCAAGGCAAAGACATCAACTTTCTTGTTCGTATCTGGGTGTGCTAGAATTAGATCCTTCAAGTTCTTCAAGGAATGCATTTGCTATCCCCTTCTGCTTGATCCGTGCTGCAACCCATTGCTCACTCATCCCGATAATATTCATTAATTTCTTCAAAAAGGTTGGGACATTAACAGCTCTCGAGTAGGCTTTGTCTACTTGAATCTTCGAGCAACGAAGTAAGGCCATGTATTCCTCCACTGTAGGCACCAGATCAACTCCCCTAAAAGTGAAACAACTGTAAGTAGGATTCCAAAACTGGACGAGGGTGCGAAACAAGTGTTTATCCATCTTTATGTCAAGCAGATAAGGTAGATCTCCATAGCCAGAGTAGAAAAGCTGCTTGACGTCATCATTCCACTGATCCCAGATTTCCTTTAATTCTTGCAAACTATTCTGGTTACACTAATACGAGTGAAGTCCCACGACTCTGATACAGATCCTTCGGCCAAACTATCACTTTTTTTCCAGCTGTGTTGTCTCAGACCAAGTTTGAACAGCTGCATTATCCTCCACCTTATCAAGAAATCCCTTTTCCATGGTAAGCTCTCTATCCAGTAACCAAATATGAACCAACGCCTTTTAAGATGAAATGCTATGCAGTCAAAATGCCATGCAATCAAAGCAAAACACAAAAAGTTAGTGTCATATATAGAAATAGAATTCAACACAAACAAGAAATAATAAAGCACCTATTAGGGAATCTACTAGGGTTTGGTATAGTTCTACCTAGGGCAAGTTCCTAAAGTTCACTACATGAGGTTTGACTTCTAGAGCAACGGTACCCGAACCAGCAGATTCCTTGATTCTCACCCATTATAGGCTCATGCGGACCGAGTTCAGTTCAGGGGAATACATTTCCTTATGGCTGCAGGGAGATGAAAATCTCACGAAGACATAGATACGGATGTATTCCGAAAGCGATCCACTATCTTGCATGGAGGTGAAGACCTCACGAAGGACTAGTTTCTCACTCCCACTTAAAGGGGTAAAATTGACCAACTTATGTAATGCAAAATGCAAATACACACTAACAGATTTGGACCAACCAAACAAACACACTATGATTAAAACCATAAAAATAATGGATAGAATGCAAAAGGGGAAAATTTAAAACAAATTTTGATTTTTCAAAAAAAAGACAAAAATTAATCAATTTGTGGCTTAACTCTCAACATGTCCTCAGTGGAGTCGCCAAGCTGTCTAAACCATTTTTTTATAAAAGGATCGACTTGGATTTTGAAAAATAAATGAAACAAAAAACAGGAGTCGCCACCGATATTTTTAGGTGTGATCGGATCACCTTGCGATTTAATCGTTTTAATAAAACATTTTAATTTTACTAACACAACAATTTTGGTCTGCGAAATTCAAGAAAAACGGGTTCGGGAGTCGGTTACATGCGAGGAAGGATTAGCACCCTCATCATGCCCAAAATTGGTACCTAATTGATTAATTAATATCTTAATGTCGAAAAAAATTGAAAATTCGAAAAGAAATTTAGAAATATGATCCTTTTATTAAAATTTAAAGAAGGGTGTATTTCACATTAATCAAGAAAAAGAATTATATCCTATGAGTTAAGATGCAATATCTTAAATCTCGAAACGAGAATAAACACCAAAAATTTATTTATTTATCCATGAGTTAAGATGCAATATCTTAAATCTCGAAACTAGAATAAACACCAAAAATTTATTTATCTTTAGAAATTTTGATCATCTCGGCTTCGGAGAAGAAATCATATCCTGTAAGTTGGAACACGGTCCTTTTTTGATTCCCGAGATAATTTTTTAAAAAATGTGTGTTTTTTTAAAAGGTTCGTATATTTGGAATTATCAAAAAAATCGAGACCCCGTAAGTTAGGGTACGATCTTTTCGAATCCCGAAATACGAAGAATTATTTATTTATTTAAAAAAAGGAAAAAAAATTATACATTTGGGTCAAGATTGATGAGATACTTAAAATGATATACGAATAAAATATTAAACTAACAAACGACCGCAATGCGAGTGTACTAATAAACAAATCGTTACAAATACAACAACAATGATACATCATTTTAACGCAAATATTAACAATAAATAACGAAAATAAAAGATAAATAAATAAATAATATCAATGAATAACAACAATAAAACAATAAAAAAATAACAAAGCCATACTAAATTTAAAAGGGCAAAAGGAATTAATAAATAAATATACAAATAAATATTTAAAAAGAAAAATAATTTATAAAATATTAAAAGGACAGATAAAAAGGATGAAAATAAGATTGCAATAATAATAATAATAATAATAATAATAACAATAATAATAATAATAATAATAATAATGAAAATGAGAGTAATAATAATCGTAGTAACAATAAAAAATACACTAAGAAATAAAAAAAACTATTATAAAATGGGTGAAATTAGAGTTATAATAAAAATAAAAATAATGATAAATAAATAAATAGTCCAAAGTTTTGAAATTAAAAAATAAATAAATAGGAGATAAAATAAAATAAATGCATTTAAAGTATTTTGGTAAGTAAATAAAAAAAATATAATGGAAATAATAATGTACAAATTGATTGATTTAACAATATGGTAATAATAAGTATATAAATAATAAGGGTAAAATAATAATGGTAACAATAATATTAAATTAATTAATTTAATGATAAAATAGTCAAAATAATAAAAGGACTAAATTTAGCTTTAAAACAAGAATTTGGGGCCAATCAGAAATAAATAAAATGAATAAGGACCCAATAGATTGTGCGGATGACAAGGAGGGGCCAAATGGGTAATAATTCCCACCCTCCAAAACGCACAACTTCAAGGGACCAAATTATAAATTGAAATAAATTACAGGGCGAAATTTAAAGAATAAATGGAATTAATTGCAAAATAATTTAAAAGCAGAAGGGCTAAAGGTGCAAATTGCCCATTAATCAAAAACACGCGGATCCTCACCTCTGGTCGGGTCACCGCATGGGTCAGGGCGAAAACGACGTCATTTTGGGCATCAGAAGCCAAGCCCAAAACGACGTCGTTTTGGGGTGTCTATATAAGTTAAAAAAACCTTTAAAAAAAAAATCATTTGTAACCTCCTTAGAAAAAGAACTTTCTCTTCTCTCTCAACTCTCTCTCAGCGCTCATGCCCGGCCAAGCTCCGGCACCGGACCATCGCGGCGGCCGCCGATCACCGGTGACGGCGCCACCGTCCACGGTGACCGAAAAATAAAAAACATTTTTTTTGGTTTTTTCGACTCTTGGACCCAAAAAACACCGATTTTCATCGGAATCAGCACCTCCATCGCAAAAAGGTACGATTTTTTTATTTTCGATTTTCTTTTTTTTAAATAAAATAAAATGACATAAATAAATAAATAAATATAAAGTCAGAAGGTAAACAAGATCTACCTTCGAAAATGGTTTGTATTTGAACTGACTTTTCTCTATTTTCTTTTCATTCATTCGTAAGTTAAAATACATAAAATTGGGGCTCTTTTTATAGCCCGAAAATACCACTTATTTCTCTATTTTTTTCTATTTTTTACACTTTTTTTGCTTTTGGACTCTCTTAGTCCGTTTTGCAGGTACAGACGTGGTGGCACAAGTGGAGGAAACAGCACGAAGGGTGGCTACTGTTGCGGCGTGCAGCGGCTGCTGGTGGATGCTGTTAGGGTTTTTTTTTTTGTTTCTTGAAAACATTGTGGGCTAGGGTTAGTTTTTAGGTTATTGGGCTTGTTTTGGGTTTGGTAATTTGAGCCCGTTTTGTTGTAAATGGATTGGACATTAATTTATTGGACTTTTATTTCCATTGGTTTATTATGATTTTTGTTTGTTGCTTCTAAAACGGCCCGAGCAGAATTTGGGCTTTACATCTAGCATTTTGATTTGCATTCAATGGCTGCACGAATACCCATGATGCATGTTTCGTACTCCGCCATGTTATTTGTGCAGTCAAAATCTAATTTACTAGTGAATGGATAATGATCTCCTTTTGGGGATACTAGGACTGCCCCGATTCCATTGCCCATAGCGTTTGAGGCTCCGTTGAAGTTTAGTTTCCAGGGATGACCTTCTTGAGAGTCTCCTTCAGTGGTTACCACATACATTAGATCTTCATTCGGGAAATCAAAATTCAGTGGCTCATAATCTTCTAGAGCTCTACTGGCTAGAAAATCTGCTATTGCACTCCCCTTTATCGCCTTCTGGCTCACGTAGACTATATCAAACTCAGAAAGTAGATTTTGTCATCGGGCCATTCTTCCATTCAAGTAGTCGATTCCATCATGTACTTTGGAGGGTCCAATTTCGAGATGGGCCAAGTTGTGTGGTACAACATGTATTTTCTCAATCTTCGAGTCGTCCAGATTAAGGCATAACATAGCTTTTCAATCGACGAATATCTTGTCTCGCATTCATTAAACTTCTTACTGCGGTAATATATCACTCTTTCTTTTCTCCTTGACTCATCATGTTGGCCTAGTACGCATCCCATAGAATTTTCAAACACTGCCAAATACAGTACCAGTGGCTTGTTTAGGCAAGGTGACATTAATACTGGGGCATTGGACAAGTAATGCTTAATCTTGTCAAAAGTTTTCTGGCACTCCATATCCCATGCACCTGGATTGTGTTTCTTGAGGAGACAGAAAATGGGGTCCAATTTCTCAATTAACTGTGAAATGAACCGGGCGATGTAATTTAGTCTTCCTAGGAAACCTCGAACTTCTTTTTGAGTGCGCGAAGGAGAGAATTCTTGTATAGCCTTAACTTTGTCTGGGTCAATCTCAATCCCCTTTTCACTGACTACGAATCCTAGCAGCTTTCCTGACATAGCCTCGAAAGTGCATTTTGCTGGATTGAGTTTTAGCTGGAACTTTTTTAACATTAGGAACAGTTTTCTCAGGATTTGCACATGCTCCATTTCTGTTCTGGATTTTGCAATCATGTCGTCGACATAAACTTCAATTTCTTTATGCATCATATCATGGAACAGGGTTACCATGGCTCTCTGATATGTCACTCCCACATTTTTCAGTCCAAATGGCATTACCTTGTAGCAGAATGTTCCCCACATGGTTACGAAGGTGGTCTTCTCCATGTCTTCAGGATACATCTTTATTTGATTATATCCCGAGAAACAATCCATGAAGGAGAATAATAAGTAACCTCTAGTATTGTCCACTAAAGTGTCAATATGCGGCAATGGGAAGTTGTGCTTTGGGCTGGCTTTGTTCAAATCCCTGTAGTCTATGCACATTCGCACTTTCCCATCTTTCTTAGGAATGGAGACTATATTGGCTACCCATTCTAAGTATTTAACTACTAGTAAGAAACCAACATCGAACTACTTTTTGACCTCCTCTTTTATTTTCAACAAAAAGTTGGGCCTCATCCTTCGGAGCTTCTGTTGAACTGGTTTGCACTCTTCCTTTATACGGAGTCGGTGTACCACGATATCATAACTTAGACCGGGCATGTCTTGATATGACCATGTGAAGACATATTTGAATTCTTGGAGTAATTTAATGAGGTCCCGCTTTGTATCTGTGGTAATGCAAGCTCCAATCTTCACTTCTTTCTTTTCTTGTCCGTCTCCCAAGTTCCCAAGCTCCAATCTGTTTCTCCTCTTGTTCTACCATCCTTAACAAATCAGGAGATAGGTTACAATCTTTGTCATCTCCAAAGTTCTGAGGTTCCTCTAGACACATATTTCACTCAAAAGGAGATCTCGAGTCAGTAGCAGTATTGCTCATATCATTAATATCTGAAGACCTATTATTGGGTTAAAGGAAGATCCAAAGAAAAAGAATCTAAGAATAATTATATGCATAGTATGATTATGAATGGAATGGAAAGAATAAAAGAATATTTGCTCAAAATGAGACAGAAAGATGCATTTTCATTGAAATTAAAATATTGGACATATGCCTTTTTACAAAAGATTCTTATTACTCCCAGGCTTAGAGCAACAAGTGTGTTTTGAACATTACTTTGAATTGGCTCTAACAGTTAAAGGAATCTCTTCCATAGTCCTATTGTTCAGAACACTTTCAGGCTCATAAGGGCAAATGCCTGATAAATTTTCTTCTCCAATTCTTTCTTCGGATATGGCGTTGATGCTCAAATTACCCAACATTTCTTTGCAGTTTCTTTTCTTGACATCTTCCGTTCAGGATGAATAGTTCCTCCTGACACAAATGTTTTAGATATGTGGGGGAAGGTCATAGGTTCCCATTTGGTCTCCTCCCATTCAAACGTGCTCTCCTCCTTTCCTGTTTCTTCTCTAACTCTTTCCTCCTTTGCTTCGCATCTAGCTTATATCCCAAGCCAAAGTGGTCTCGTTTATCCATTAACATGGGTACCTTAACCCTCCATTGGAGGTATTTCCTGAGTCTTTTTCCAGGCAAGGCTCCTTTCCCAACTGTCACCTGTAGGCCCATCCTTGTAGTTTTGGATATTTTGGGCATCGGGATCTTATTCCCTTCGACAATGAAAGTTGCATTTACAAATTCTAAAGATCGAAAGGGACATTGATTGCTTCATCGTCTGCCCCTAAATATGGCGCGTCACTAGTTACAGATGTAATGATGTCTTTTTCTACGTTTATCATTACCAGCTGACCCTCTATTACCAACTTCAGCTTTTGGTGTAGTGATGAAGGCACTGCTCCTGCTGACTGAATCCAAGGCCTCCCTAACAAGCAATTGTAAGAAGGGTTGATGTTCATCACCAGGAAGTCTACCTCGTATGTGTTTGGGCCAATCAAAAGGGGTATTTCAATCCTTCCCATTACACTCCTTTCGGTACCATCGAATGCCCTAACTAAGTTTTAGCATGTTTTCATGTGCGAGCTATCCACGGATAGCCTATTAGTGTGGATAGGGGTAAGACATTCAGAGCCGATCCATTATCAATTAACACCCTGGCACTGTGTATCCTTTACAGCGAGTGGTAATGTGCAGGGCTTTTGTAGATCCCATGCCTCCTGGCGGTATTTCATCATCATTAAAGAAGATGAAGTTGTCAGCACTTATATTGTTAACTAGGTAGTCTAGCTTGTTTACAGTGATATCGTTAGCGACATAAGTTTCGTTTAGCACTTTCATCAAAGCATTACGAAGTGCCTCCGAACTTAAGAGTAAAGCTAGCACTGATAGGCGAGCCGGTTGCTTATGCAGCTGTTCTACAACACTGTACTCGTTGTGCTTTAAGAATTTTAGGAATTCCCCAGCCTCGTTCTCAGTTATCGGCTCGTTGACAGGCGATTCAAGTCTAGCTACCTTTTCTTTCTTTTGTTCAACTGCCAGGGCTTTTCCTTTCACAGGTTTCGCTCTTGAATTCTCTGGATCATAATGTTTCCCACTACGCGTGTAGAAGCCTACATCTTTGCCCTATTCTAAAGTGTTTATGGGTTTTCCTTTCCCAGAATTGTCACATTGTAGTCATAGTTCCAAAACTCTTTTGCTATCCTTATAGGAAATGATACAGGTTTTTGGATTATGACTTTCGGTGCTATTTTTATTCCTGCTTCATTGTTTCTTGGTCGCGAAATAATCATCACCGAGTGATTAACCTTTTGGGCCTTTTCTGTTGATCCATCCTCTGAGGCATAAACCTCTCCTTTTTCTGATCCTTTGATTTCTTCATAAAATTCCATCTCTATATTATCCATTAAATTTTGCACTGTGGTCTTGAACTCAGTGCATTCTTGGATGTCATGACCCTCCTCAGCATGGAGCACACAATATTTTCTTGCTCCTTTGGGTCTTTCCTCTGAATCTTGTGTAATTAAAGCTCCATTGACCATTTGTTTCTAAACCCATCTCAGCGGGGTTTTTACTTTCGCCACGTCAGCTTTGATCCTTTTCCCCCCACTTCGATTATCGCGTTTACCCCTTTATCAGAATGATTGGGTAACGGATTTTCTGTCACATTAGGTCCTGATGGGTCGTCGAACTTTACGATCCCCATCTTAATGAATCTTTCGACCAACTTTTTAAACGTAGTGTAATTCTCGATCAAGTGCCTCGTTATCCCTGCATGGTACTCACATTAGGCGTTTGCGTCATACCATTTTGGAAACGGGGGTTGCATGGGTTTTAGATAGAAAAGGGCTACCACATATGCATCAAATAGATTCTGATACAGCTCCCTATATGTTATCAGAATAGGTGTAAATTGGAGTCTTTCGGTGTTCGGCCTTGGGTTAGGTTCTTGCCTTGGGGGCCATGATGACTAGTGGTTACCATCCTTGGTGGGCCAATGGTAATCGGTTTCAAATAACCTTTGTTGTATGTACTTACATTTTTCACATCATTTTCTTTCTTCCTCGAGGTCGGTCTTTTGGAGTTTTCCCCGCATCTATCTTACCACTTCTTATTGCATTTTCAATCATTTTACCAGATATTACTATATCCGAGAAGCTCTTAGTAGCTCTTCTCAACATATGGTTGATGAACGGGGCTTTTAAAGTGTTGATGAAAAGCATTATGGTTTCCTTTTCCAGAAAAGGCGGCTGGACTTGCGTTGCCACCTCTCTCTACCTTTGGGCATATTACCTGAAGCTCTCATTTTGTTTCTTCTCCATATTCTGCAACATGATTCCATCGGGTGTCACGTCCGTCACATGACTATATTGCTTCATAAAAGCCTGCGCCAAGTCTTTCCATGAATTAACTTTGGCACGACTCAGTTGATTGTACCATTTGGCTGCAGACCCGATTAGACTATCCTGGAAGCAGTGGATTAACAGTTGATCATTATTGACATATCCTGTCATCCTTCGACAGAACATAGTGATGTGAGCTTCAGGACAACTAGTCCCATTATACTTTTTGAACTCTGGCATTTTGAACTTAGGTAGGAGCACTAAATCAGGGACCAAACTCAGATCTTTAGCATTGATTCCACAATGGTAATCAGCGTTCTCTATTGCTCTAAATTTCTCTTCTAGCCATCTACACCGGTCCTCAAGTTATTTGGCAATCTACTCTTGCCTTTTCTATTTCTACCACATCATCGAGGTCAGGGACAACGGGATTAGTTGGGTTATCCCTTAGATTAGAACCTGAGCCTGTTGGAAAGTTCATCGGTGTCGACGTACCGGCCTGATATTGGGATCTGATGGTGACAGGTACCCTTTGTGGGTACACATCTGGTCATGCTCGGATGTTTGTTGGGGTAAAGCCTGGAGGATAGACATGGTCTTCATGATCATCCCCAGAATCAACCATAGGGCTCTTCCCTTTATCATGCCCTCCAGCTATTAACTACGTTAATTGGCTCATCAAACTTCATTGGGATTCCAGCATCTGATCTCTCATGTCTTGTTAAATTTTGGCTAATTGTTCTTACATCTGTACCTGTAGCTGATGTTGCATATCTCTTTGCAATTGTTCTAATATTTCCAATCTTTGATCCATTGCTTTCATCTTGCGGCGGGTACCGTAGTGATATTTGTTTGGTGGATTTTCATTGGTTTCCAGGGTAACTGTCATAATTTTAATTAATTAGGGTCTTTTTATGGCACTTAATGCATATGATGTAATGCAGATGAATGAAATGAATGCAAAAAAGGCCATTGATTCTGATTCAATTTCATTAGAAAAACTTTACTAGAAAATGAATTTCTTTACATAAAACGGATTACATATACGGCCTTGCCCTAATACTCAAAGCCTTAACCTTCCTAATAAGACAAGCTAATTCTCGACCACGGTCTGATTCTGACTCATATTTTAAGCTTAAAATGTTGGCTTGAACTGCTAGGGTTTGCAAATGATCAACCACTTCCCGTACTTGAGCCACAACTTTGCCCATGATGTACTCTCTATCTTTAATCTAACCTTGAGAACGATGGAGTTGCTCTTGCCAATGTTCGTTATTCTTCTCAAGAAACTCTACTCGAAGTTCACAATTTTGTAATGCGTCCTTCAGCTCTCCTATCTTTCCCTTCAATTCTTCGATCTTACTTAAGCTTGCTCTCAACTCGATTGCAAATTACGACTGTGATATTGGTAAAGTGACTTTTCTAATTCTGCTACCCGAACTTTTAATCCTGCTTTCTCATTTTGGCTTTCTAACAAACTCCCTTTTAGAGCGTCTTCCTCTATCCGAGTGTCTTGAAACTTCTTCTCCCACTGATCGGCTCTAATCTTTTCTTCTGTGATCTCTTGTCGCCGTTGCTCTGATATTTTACCCAAACCCGCAGTTCTTATTGACAAACGTAGCTTCTTATAATCTGTTTTTAGACTATCCAAATCTTCTTTAGTCTTGTTCTTTCCCTTTCTCAATTTATCGGCCTCTAGTTTATGTATGTCGATGTCTAATCCTAAACCCATCTTTTCCTCCTCTAACTGCTCTACCTTATTTCCCCATTCTAAACTTCTTTTTTCAAAGTCTTACTTTATGATTTCTAACTCAGATGGGATTACTTGTAGATGCTCCTCTATCGGCCGAGTGTTTTCTTGACCTGGCATAGGAATGTTATCGTTGACCCTTTTACCCCTCTACCAATTATATTTGGGGGTTGTCATTAGATTCACGGTAAATATTTTCATTCTGCGAGTTTGGTTCCAAGCATTCGATATTTCACAAACCTTCTTCTTGTAATTATCACCATTGTATGAAAACTTACACTGAGCCAACCCTCGCATCGCTGGTACGAACCGCCTCGATCTATACTGTCTCAATACGAGCAAAGGAGCATATCCAATGGTTCCCCAAATCCTGAGAAGAGGAACCCAGTCAAAGTCTCCAGAGACCGGTACATAATCTCATTAGGATCATCCAATAGGCTCTCCATTCGACGTCCTCCTCTTGGAGATTCTGGAGAATCACCCTCCACTTTCCTTCTGAAATGTCGTCTCGCCTCGGTGTAGCCACTGATTCCTTCAATGGAGAATAGGTCTCAGAGAAAACTCGATAGGAGACCTTTTCTGTTTTCCAAAAGTGGCTGTGAAACCATGCTAATAAAAATTGCGCACACCCGATGAACCTTCCTTCACCCGTTCTCCAGCATGCATTCAAAGATCTGAAAGTTTCAGACAAGATTTCCAGGACAGGTGTGACCCTTTTATCAAGTCGATCAAACAAGTCCGAAACTGCCTCGTCTATATGCCCTAGTGCTTTGGGGAAGACGACCAAACCATAAATACTTAAAGCGAAGAAATCAACTCTTTTCTTCACATCCGGATGTGCTAGTATCAAATCTCTCAAGCTTTTCCATGGGATACACTTATTATCACCTTTCTGCTACATTCGGGCTACAACCTACTGTTCGCTCATCCCCGTGATGTTCATAAGCTTTTTTACGAATGTCGGGACACTGACAGCTCTAGAATATGCCTTGTCAGTTTGAATCTTCGGGCAACGGAGCAAGGTCGTGTACTCTTCGACAATAGGCACCAAATCTACCTTTCCAAAAGTAAAACAACTATAGGCAGGGTTCCAAAACTGGGCAAGGGCTCAGAATAAGTGCTTGTCCACTTTGATATCGAGTAGATAGGGCAAATCACCGTAATTAAAGTAGAATAGTTGTTTGATCTCATCATCCCATTGATCCCATATTTCTTTCATTTCTTGAAGATTATTTGGATTACACTGATATGAGTGAAATCCCACAATTCTGGCACATGATATGAGTGAAATCCCACAATTCTGGCACATACCCGTATGTAAGACTATCACCTTTCTCTTACTATGTTGTCTCGCCCACATTCAGACAGACGTATTATCCTCCACTTTATCAAGAAACCCCTTTTCCATGATAAATTATCTATTTAGGAACCGAATGCGAATCAACACACCTTTTTTGTGATAAAAAATGCCATGCAATTACAACCAAAGTAAAACAAGTTAGTACAAAGCAGAAGCAGACAAGAAAAAGTAAATAGAGCACCTATTGGGTGACCACTAGGTTTGGTGTGGTTCTTCCTAGGGTAGGCCCTTAGGGCTCACTATATGCGTTTGGTTCAAAAGTAAAGGTACCCGAACTGACAGATTCCTTGATCCTCACCCATTACAGGCTCATATGGACCGAGTTCAGTTTAGGCGAATACATTTCCTATGGCCATGCAGAGATGAAAATCTCACGAAGACATAGGTACGGATATATCCCGTAAGCGATTCACTATCCTGTGCGGAGGTGAAAACTCATGAAGGAGTAGTTTCTCACTCTCACTTAAAAAGGTATAATCGAGCGGTCATGTAATGCAATGTGCAGCGATTAAAAGACTCGAACCAATAAAGCAAACATATCAAAATGATGCAGACCATAAAAAAATGAAATGTAATGAAAGGATCATAAATTTCCCAAATTATCATTTTTCGACAAAAAGACAAGAACTAATCAACTCGTGGCTTGACTCTCTTATTTTAGTCCCCAGTGGAGTTGCCAAGCGGTCGAAACCATTTTTTGTAAAGGGGTCGACTTTTTGTTTAAAAATGAAAATGGAGTCACCACCAATCCTTTTTATTTAGGTATGATCGGATCACCTCATAATTTAATCATTTTAATAAAAGTTTAAATTTACTAAAATGATAATTTTTGGTCTACAAAATCCAGAAAACGGGTTCGGGAGTCAGTTACGCACGAGGAAGGATTAGCACCCTCGATATGCCCAAAATTGGTACCTAGTTGATTACTTAAAGCCTTAATGTCGAAAGTTGAAATTTTGAAGAGATTTTAAAATACAATCCCCTTTTTATTGATGTTAATTTTAAAAAACGCTTGAGTTAAATTGAAATGAGCAGCAAAGGCCCACTCGTCCCGCGATAACAATATGCCACATCCTGTAAGTTAGGATGTGACATTTGAATCCTCGAGAATAAGCTTGCCTTTGATTTTTATTTAAAACTTAGGTATTTTAAATTTAGAAGGATGTTCGGCTATTTAGATTTAACGAGAAAATCGAAACCCCGTAAGTTAGGGTACGATTTCTCGAATTTCCAAAAAAACCGAAACATTGCCTTATTTTGAGAATTTCTTTTTACGAATAAATACAAGCATAATTTTTTTAAAAACGATGTATACTTATTTTATTTAGGCATAACGTAAGAATGGCCATGGTACATGACGTAGTGATGATAAATCGGTATGAAATGACTATACGGATGGGATATTGGAATGATAAATGAAAAATAAATAGATAAATATCATGGTAGTAATAATATGAATAGAGTAATAATGAGAAAGAAGGGTAAATACCATCCAAGTAAAAATGAAAGAATAAAAATAAATAGATGAAATAAATAACAAATAACACCACGTTTAAGTATCTAACGAATAAATAAGAAAAATTAATAAATATATAAATAGGTAAAACAAGCACAAATAATAACTTCAGTATTTAAAAGGTGATAGAATAATAGACAAATAAAATGAATATACATATTTTAAATTTAAACATTTTAAGTGCAAGAAATTAAGAATTAATAATAAATAAATAAAATAAAAAAGGGTTGGAATTTAATTGGCAAAAGCCAAGATTAAAATGGACAACAAAATTTAAGGATTAAAACAGGATTTATGAAATTTAAGGGATAAATTAAAAAAAAGGAATTAATAAAACAAAATAGAGGGCTAAAATGATACACGCCAAAAGGACTAGGGAGTAAACATGAAATTACCCCTAATTCCTTATGTGCGTCGTTTCTCAGGTGGGTTAAAATAAAATTCAAATAGAATTATAGGGTAAAATGTGGAAATATATAAAATAGGAAACACTAAATCAAAAAGTAAATAAAAGGCGGAAGGGCTAAATATGTAAATAGCCCCTCAAAGCAAAAACGCGCGGATCCTGGCCACTCGTACTTAAGTCCAAAACGACGCCGTATTGTACCCTATATACATAGCAAAAAAAAAAAAAAAAAGAAAAGAAAAAAACATTTCAACTTTCATTTTTTCAAAAAAATCTGAGAGTTCTCTCAGTCTCTCTCAGCCTTCCCCCTGGCCGGCCATGGTCACCACCGCAGCGCCGCCGTGGCTCCACCGTGGGCGGTGGTCAGAATGCCGTGCAAAAATTGAGTTTTTAACCCCCGTTTTAAAACACGTTCGAAGGCCAAGCCTTCATGACCCAAAGACCAAAGGAAAGGATCCCTCACATCCTTTTTGGTTTGATTTCGGTGACGAAAAAGAGACTTGCGGTGATGTGGCCGCGGGATGAATCGGGGAAGTTTTTTTTATTTTTTTATTTTTGGTATTCGTTTGTAAAAAAATGAAATAATAAAATGAAAAGAAAATCAAACAAGAATTTAAAATAAAAGTAAAAAATCACCTCTGAATTTTTGTTCTCTGTTTTTTATTTTTCTTTCTAATGTGTTCGTAAAAAAATACAAAGATGAGCTTTAGGCTTTTATAGCTGGATACAACTTTTAGTTTCTAAACTTTGTCTGTTTGCTATTTACTGCTACTGTTGCTTGCATACTTCTCTGTCATTGCATTCAAATTTTTTGCAGGTGTCAGACGAGCGTGATAGTGGCGTGCGACGGTGGTAGCGCACGTGAGGAGGCTGGCGGCGCCGACGTGGAATGCGGCCAGGGTTTCTGCCCTTCTTTTTTGGCTGAAAATTAGTTTAGGTTTTGGGCCATTTGTGCTTTAGGGTTTTAATTTATTTGGGCTGTAATTGGGTTTGTAATTTAGGTTGGTAATTTGGATTGTTTGGATTATTTATTTTTTGGGTTTTATTTCTGTTATTTTTAGGTTTTGGGCCAGGGCAAATTGGGCCTATTACATATAATATTTCAATTTAATTTTGTTTTCTGTTTTCCAGTTATATATATGTATTAATATTGATTTTATTCGATCTTGTGATTAATATAAAATTTTTTATATTACTGTTATTTTACTAACATTTGTGCAACAATTACCTATATATTTTACAAACACTTAAAAATAATATATAACAATATAAAATTAATCTAATATTCCAATTAACCCTCACCACTAAAACATCACCATAAGCTTAAATTTATACTTAAAATAAAAATATGTTTGCAAATACTTAATAAAAACACTTACCAAATAACAATACGAAGGAAATAAATACAAAATTACTAAAATATAATAACATGGTAACATTTAAACGACTAATAATAAACTATATATTCTCCAAACACTTAAAAATTATATATATAACAATATACTAAAATTCAAAGTAACAAAATTATATTCAGTAATCACCCTAAAAGATTCTCTTTTTTTTGCACGCCGTTTGTTTCATATCTTTTGTTTTGTCCAACAGTGGTGCCAGCTTCTGGGCTGACTAGCACCCACCTTTTTCTCCTCCCATCAACCATTTCTTTTTTATTCTTCTCATTTATTACACATGTCTTTTCTCTTTTCAGTTTGTAGATCTATTTTATGGGTATCTTTGTTGTCTTTAAAAGTTGTGGTGGACAGATGACGGTGTCTGTCGTTCTTGGAAAGTGGGTAACTTTTCGTAAACTTCTTAATTTTTTTGAGAGTATTTCAGAATAATAAATGATTTTACAAGTTGATTTGGACTCGTGTTGTCTTACGTATGTTTTTTGTTTGTTTTTCTATTGTTTAATAAGTCTTCAGTTTTAGAAGTTTTTGTCTACTCTTGTAGCACGTTTTTTAGTATTGCTTATGCACGTAATCTTAGTTTTACAAGTGATTTTAAGGATGATTTTGTTGTCGTCCTCTCTAGTTTGGTGGATGCTCAATTCTTTTGTCAATTTTCGCTCGTCGCTTTGGACCATCTAAGGCTTATTTTCTTATCGTATTAGGTGCTTGCAATCATTCCAGATATGTCGTGCTTGAGTTGTGACAAGTCTAATTGTCAATGTGTCATAATGTTCTATTGATGCTGAAGCTAAAACCTTTGTTGTGTTAATGGAGCTTGTCCTTCACCATCTATGATGAGTGTTTGTAATTTTTTCCCCTTGAATTTTATGGTTCCATTTATTGAAGGAATTAATGAATTTATCTTAAAAAAAAAAACTAACAATAATTTAAAATATAAAAAATAAACTAACATTTAAAATAATTTTTTTACTTTAAAATTTTCTTACAAACTTTTAATAAAAACCCATAGAAAAACTTAAAAAAAAGAAAAAAAATTACAAAATGTACCAAATATCTTAACATTTAAACAAAAAATAACTAACAATAAAATTTAGTAAATCAATATACCAATAGTTTACCTTTTCTTCAAAGAATAAACTCGAATTTTAAACATATTTAACAATAATAAATAATAATAAATCAACCTTTAAGCAAAAAATATACTAAAATATAATAATATAATAAATTGCTAACATTTAAACTAACAATAATCAAATAGTACAATAAACAAAAAATTCAATTAATCTCTATATTTAACATTTTACAACTAAAAAGATAAAAAAAAAAAAAATACTTACCCGAATATGTAAAAAATTAGGGATGGATTTGTAGGGACTAAAGGTAGGTTTAGAGAAATATATATTAAGTACTTGAGAGAAATAGAAAATGAGAGAAGAAGAGGTTGTTGGGAGAATGAGAAAAATATGGCTATATAATCAAAACTTTAACGAACTAAATTGAATAACTACTAAAATTATTATGAAAAAAGTATAATAAAACTAATTTCTCTATTAACTCTTACCTACCTGTGACCCCCCATTATTTGTTTCCTGTATGCTTTTAATTTCATGCATTATTTGCTTTTATTTCCCTATCAAGGACTGCCAAGGACCAGTTGCATGCTTTTAATTTCATGCATGGTTTGCTTTTATCTCTCTTCCAAGGACCAGTTTCATCGATGTTGTGTAGTGATAATAATGAAAGTGGACAACCCTGAGGTCCGATTTTGAAGTTGGCACCTTTAGGAAGTCGGAAGTCGGTTTCTAGAGGTGTTGACTTCAAAGTTGGACTCGCAAGTACCGTTTTCAACTAGTTTGCTAAATAATTCAACAAGTCAAATATTTCATTAATTATTTTTCTTCAATTCATGTATATGAAAAACAAAACTACAAAAAGCTTTATTTTTAATGCCGCATGATTTTTTTATATTACAATACAAGAATGCTGCAAAGAAATGTTGAGTACCTAATATTTTTATTAAGTTAATTTCACCCTTCAACCGGATCTTAACTCAATGGCGAACTTACCAAAAGTCCCTTATTTTACAAAGCAATAGATATTCTTTTAACGGTAATTTTTTCTTTTCATATAAAATTTTAAAAAAAATATTTACACATAATAGAATTCAAATTCAAAAATTATAAGTTTTGATAACTTAAACTTTACCATGTCAACTAAAATAAAATTTGATTATTATATAATTTTTTAAATTTGTTAAGTAAATTTTTCACTTACATCCTCGGTGTACCATAATCTAGTGTATGTAAAAGGCCTATCAAATTTAATAATAAACTTAAATGCTAAAAAGACCCCATAAAATAATTAAAAATCAATTAAGTCCCTAATTGAAAACTGCAATAAATTGAGCCTTCAAGGGACCTTATCAAGTTCAACCTTTTTAAGAACAACCAAAAGAGTACATATATACCAGTTCAATAAGCCTTTAATGACAATTTCACTATTATCTAATCAAACATCAAATTCCATTAAAAACAATTTCATGTATAGGCATCAAGCTTACCAATTCATTTCAAGCATATCTAAGCTTACCATTCATCATTCCATAACCAAGCATCTGTTGGGAAGTGTGCCCATATTGTAGTAAGATTGTATTTGAACGATCAATAAATAAATTTCACATTTCACTGTTATGTCTTTTGTAATTTTCTCTTTCATATTTTGCATGCATTACGAAATTGTGACAAGCAAATATTAGCTCATTGATTGTCTAAGTTCAAACAGATGATAAGTGACATTATAAGAACGTTTACATTGCGAGAAAGACAACTTACTTTAGTAGATAATCTAAATGAGCCTGTAATCCCGTAAAAGAATCAAAGTGAGCATTTTATTCAAATTGAGAAGGATTATTATGTAGTCTACAATTCCAATTAAGGAGATGGCTAGTCTTGGCTATCAGAGCAGTTGAATCCATGGGTAGAGACATAGATGTATTCATTGGCAAAATGATACATTGGACTGGACCCAAGATGAATTAATTCTAAATCCATTTGTGAATTAATTCACTTGTGACATTTATGGTGTGATTTACCTAAACTTTGAGTTAGCCATTAACCATGCGTATGTAACTCATGTGCTTTGATATAAGTGGAGGCTTATGCTCTAAAGATGATTGAGCCGACAGCCGATATGTTGGGTACATGACTTGTGTATGGCATAGCTTTACTAGCAACAGTGGAATTCATAGCTCAATTAAAGAGTTAATGATATCTCTCATTGGCATTGTATGGATTGATAAATATGGAACGTGGCCACGGGTTGCTTGTTCTCGAACAAGCAATTTATCACAGTCATTTGTTGATAGTGATAATATTAATCATTAAAAAGACACAATGGTGACAATGAGATAAAATAAAATTGTATTTAGTGAACAGATTTAACTCAATGGAATCAAGGATATCATATGAGGGTAACATACACATGACGAGGTCATTGGACAAAGCTGTTGGATGAATTGCTTTCGTAAAAAAGTATACAATAATGAGTTTTTAATCATGGTACTTTTTGTGGACTGACTCAATGATTAAGTAATTGCAAATTATCGGAACGATGCTTCTGGACATAATTCAATTACTAGAGCCTAATTGTATATGTTCGATTGGTCCCTTCGCTAGCTCAAAAAAAGCTCGATCGGACTGCATTTGAATTAGAAGAAAATTCTACAACTTTGGAAATAATTTAATTGAGTCGATTTATTCGATGTGAAATTAAATTGGGCGGTCGTAAGAATAGTTCAACTAGAGAATTTTATTAAAGAATTTTCTTGAAAAGTTAATTTAGAAAATCTAAGTGATTTTTGGAAAATTAATTTTCCCCGACCTTTTTCTTTCAGAATTATCTCTAGGTAGCGGACGAAATACTACTAACATTTCTTGGACAATTTTGAGCGATATGCTCTAAATATCCACATTGAAAACATGCTCCTGTTTTCTTCCAACATTTAGTTCTGTATTTTCTGCCACAAAGTTCACAGTTCGAAATAGTTATGTCCTTTTTCGACTTTTTAATATTGCTAATAGATTCAGATGGTTGTTTAACCTGATCTTTCTCAGATTCAACATTCGGTGGAACTAATTTCCAAGAACTTTAGAACTCTTTAGCTGACTTAGGAAGGGGTTGCGAACCAATAATCTTAACTTTTTTCGGAATGCTGGGAGAGACTCGTATTTCTTGCCTAAGCCTAAGGCCTATTCAACCATTTTTGCTCGTTCAGCTAGATCAGTAAACTCTTTTATTTTGTGCAAGACCAACTAGACTCGAAGCTTATCTCGTATTCTCTGAAGGAACCACTTACAACTTTCTTTTTTATTCGGGACAAGTTCATGAGCGTACTTACTGAGCCGCAAAAATTCACGCTCGTAATCAATTACCGTCATTTTGCCTTACTTCAGCCATAGGAATTCTTGCTTTCTGTCCTCTAAGTACAGTTCACCAACATACTTTTTTTGGAATTCAGAGTGAAAGAAATCCCAACCAATCTGATTAGCGGGCATATGCCAAATAATAGTCTGCCACCAAATAAATGCTTCTCCTTGCAGAAGAGAAATGACACACATAACACATTCACGGGGCTTGTACTCTAACTGTTGAAGTACTCGATTTTTTATCTCTAGCCATATTTTAGCCATCGAAGAATCAACCTCTTTTTCTCCCATAAACTCCATGGCACTGCACTTTCATAGTTCTTTTATTCGGGCTCATCTAGCTGTATTTGTTGAAGTATTTTGTGGAGTAGTTCTCACTATTCTCTGAAGGATTTTCGCTATCTTGCGAGGTAATCCCTCATTACTACAATCTTCCCATCAAGATCTCACTGTTCTATTTTGTCAAACACTAGCTAAATCATCACTATATGATTCGACCCTAATCCTGTTCTCACTCTCAACAGAGTGATCACTATTACTCATATCATCATTATCATAGTTTCTCGGTTCCCCTAAAATTTTCAACTATAAAACAAAATAATTTAACAATCAGCATCAAAATCCTAACTCAGATTTGACTCAATAATGGCATGTACCTCTAGATTCAATTCTGAGCTCAATTTAATTCGAGAATTGGCTAAATCTATAGCTCTGATACTATTAAATGTAACACCCCATACCCAATTCGATCGCCAGACCCGAGTAATAAAATGCTACAAAAAAATACAGAACATTTAATTTCATTTCATAGTCTAAATACCAACTCAATATCATTTTGTTCATATATATATATATATCAATACAACATGCAATTAAATCAATTTCGGGTTTATATCGAGCTTACAAAAGCTTAAATCCAACCCAATATCAATTAGGGATCAAACGAAAACAAAAATAGAAAAATAGGAAAATTCTGCAAACATGGGTCACACACTCGTGTCCCCTGACCATGTGAAGAGAGTGGGGCAATGTGGGTCAAAAATGTAAATATTCAAAAATGTGTCACATGATCGCCTATGGCCAGGTGCATCAAAATCACCTAAAAACTTACAAGCCACACGTGCACATGACTGTGCGCCAGGCCATGTCTTAGGCTGTGAGTACCTGAATTTACCTTTCAATGCAAGATTTCTACCTTAACTTACTTAGGCAACAAGCAAACCTTTTAAACCACATTCAGCCAAATCAAAAGAATCCAAATCAAACGAAAATTATCATTTATAACAACCACCTTAAGTGCCTAGCTAATATGCCACAATTGGCACCTCAATTCACAATTCAAAATCGATCAATTTATCATATTCATTCATACCAATAGGACGTCAAGGCACTTTAACAAGTTCAACCTTTTTAAGAACAACCAAAAGAGTACATATATACCAATTCAATAAGCCTTTAATGACACTTTCACTATTATCTAATCAAACATCAAATGACCATTCAAAACAATTACATGTATAAGCATCAAGCTTACTAATTCATTTCAAGCATACCTAAGCTTACCATTCATCACTCCATAACTAAGCATCAACCACGCATATCACATAACATATAATTTTCTCCAACATTAATTCATTAAACATATAAACCATGCTACCTAACAAGATGATAACAACATGACTATTTCCAACACATACATATACATTATATACATAACTTCCAAAATGCCAACCAAGATACTCAATGTTCCTTATAAACATTAGACATCCTAGGTACATGCCAAGGCCAAAATGAACTCATCACCAACACTTGAGTTCGAGATTGTCGCTGGATGCTGAGTTGACATTTGAATCGTAAAGTACCTAACCTGCGCACAGAAATCAAAACCGTACGCTGAGTATACCTAGTGGTATTTCTATAATTTAACATTAAAACATAATATAAAGTTTATAATGCATTTTAACATGTCAATCTACAAGTCCTAATACATCGCCTAAATATTAAATCTATTTACATATCTTAAACCGAGTTGTCATAGTTGCATCATATACATTTTTCCCTATCTCAATCGAATTGATTAAAGCGTACAATGTCAAATCCATAATTTTGAGCTTATAAACTGATATCCACTATCCACCCTTATTTCAATTTCATTTATATCCGATTTCTCAATTCCACAACATAATTTCATCAACCAACTATCAAATCACATATGTGATAGCATAATTCAGCACCAACTGAATTCAATTGCATAATTATAACGATATATCATTTTTTCAAATCTATTCAATTTAGTCATTATGACAACCAGCTAATTCAAATCGGTTCAATTTAGCTCATTCAGTCATTTCCAGTTTACCTTATATTATTACATGCAACGCAGTTTGTATTTGCAGCAATTAAAAATGTTTGGGTTATAGAAATACAAACTGTAAACTCTGAGCTATTTGTCGATGACTTTATCTTTTCCTTTTCGCTTTGAGGAATCCAGGTCGACGTTAGCTATGAATTAAAATAAATACACCGAATCATCAATACATAATCATTTTCATGTTCAATTGCTAATTTATGTAACTTTTGTATTTTATTTAATTTAGCCCCTAAAATCGAGACTATCATAACTTTCAAATTTAACCCCTAATTTTTATAAATATTTCTCTCTAAGCCTATTTAACATCCTATTTAATATTTCTACCACTAAATTCAAAATTTATGCATTTTAGTCCCTATTGCACAAAATCATCAATTGACTTTACAATTTAGTTCTTTTTCAATTCTAAACTTAAAATATATCAAAATGACACCTTAAGCTTCAATTACTCAACAATGGTAACATTCTCAAATTTTAATAGTAGCAAAAATTACAACATGGGTTGACTAGCTCAAGTTTCCAAGATTTCGAAAATATAAAAATTTGAAAAAATGACTAAATTGAACTAACCAAATTGAGGCTTGAAAAATTAGAGCCCTAGCCGTGTGTTGAAAGTTTCTCTCTCAATATTTTCGATTGAATAAAGAAAATTTTATGAAAATCCTTTTGGTGTTGTCCACTAACTTTATTTTATTATTAAAGTTATGTTTTATTTTATTAATTATTAATATTTTATCACCTTTTTCTTTATAAAATTATCAGGGTACCGTCCACTATACTTATAAATGGTATATTTACCATTTTAATTCTTATTCAATTTCCAATTAGTGAAAATATATAAAAAATTTAAACTTTTTATACTTTTACGATTTAGTCCTTATACCTTAATTAAACACTAATTCGATAAAAGTAACCGACTGAAATTCAATTCACTTATAAAAAATCTTCGTAAATATTTTTATTAAATAATTACGAAGATTGATTTATGAAAATGAGGTCCCGATACCTCATTTTCCAAAATCACTAACTTTCGGTACAAACCACTTGTACCTTGATTAATTGACCAATTGATAAAATCTGTCAAATAAAAATCCAATATAACATTATAATACACTCATAAATATTAAGTAATGACGTGGTGGCTAATATGATAGTTGATGTGGTGTTAGATTTGATTTCAAGTGTTTAGATATAATAAAACTAATCAAAAACTCCCTTAAATCAAATTTGTAAAATTCCTGTCAAATACTCTAAAAATTATTTTCAAATGTTTCTAAACTCATACACTTGATCAAAATAACTAAGAATTTTTTTATGAGTTTGAAATACCCCTAAAAAGTCTTTGGAAAATAATTTTAACCAATCTTGGATCTAAGTTTCGATACATAAACTAGTATGTATCAAAACATACAAGTCAGCAAGCAAAAGAATGAAAGAACACAAACATGTATTGGAACTTATGGCATGTATTGGTGCATAGCCTTTATGTTTCAAAACATATTAGACAATGAGCAATGAGAAATTCAAGGAGAAAAAAGGTATCAAAATCTCAGTTTGAGGTATTGAAACTTATCCCTAGCTTTTGATACATGCGAGTCTTGGAAAAAATCCGATTTGAAAAAGGTTTTATTGCACAACGGAAAATTAAAATTTTGAAAACCAACCTGGTTTGTGATATTTATAGCAATAAAACTTAATTGAATTCGTACCTATAGTTTTGGATAAGCGGATCGTTGATGTTTTTCAGCTTTCAACCAAATGATCTTCTCTGCTAATCTCCTTCCACGAATTGCTTCGAGTGTGGACTCGGTTCAATTGATCAAAACACATAACATGAAAAGTTTTCCTTTTGGGGTGAAAATGAAAATTCTCTCTTCTTTAATAGAAGCTAGTAAAAGTGTTATTCTGAAGAATATGTTTATAAGTTGAGAATAAATTCTCTCTACTTTTTAGCAGAATAACAATCCTTCAAAAGTTCTATTAATAGCTCTATCGGTGCCATCTATTTATAGGAAGAGAAGGTAAAACACTTGTAGAGTTGTAGAGGCTTATTTTAAATAGAAAAACAACATCCTACTTAGAGTAGGAGAGGGGTGAACAACTCACCCTTTATTTCTACTAAGGTTGTCGCCCCTTCATGTTACATGAGGGGTTTTGGGCCTATCTTATATTCGGTCCAATTACGAGTATTTTTGGCCTTTTTGACCTATTACTTTGTAATATGATCTAACCCGATTCAATTTTTCTATTTCTCAAAATAAACTTTAATATTTACATATTAAATAATTTTCTCACCCCAATTTTACCCCAGTAAAATTTTGATAATTTTACTCGTGATAAAATTTTGAGAAAATTTGTTCAATATATCGCAACTCAACATGTTCACTATGACTGAATGATTTTTTTATTATTATTTTCGGGCTTCAAAACATCCCAAAAACATAAACTCATTCTTTCATAATTTTTTAAGTAATCCTATACAGGATTGCAAATTTCCATTTTCATTTCCATTTCCATTTCCATTTTTGGAAACCTACATTCATTTCCAGATGATTTCATTTCTCCATTTTGGAGAAAACCATAATTATTCCTGATTGTTTCCCATTTTAATTTTTTTCCATTCATTTTTAGTCAAACATACAATTCATTTATAGTTTTAACGAGCTAGCGGAGGGACCAACTGGACATATGAAGTTGAGGATCAAATGATTTATAATTACGTTCAAGTTTATCTTATTAATTATAAACTCATTTAGTCATGAAGTCATTCCACTATAATATCATGACTGAGCTCTCCCCATGACATTCCATTACGAAAGCAACTACTTAGTGCTTGCCTAATGATCTTGTCATTAATGTGTTACGCTCATATGATATCCTTGATCTCTTTGGGATAATATCTGTTCTCCCAATATGATCATATTTTATCTCATGGTAACCATTACATCTTCCTTAATGAAAATTCAATCACTATCAAATAATGATCAAGTCATCCATCACAAAGACGAATGACACGTGGCCATGTTTACTTTTCATTAACCATGTAATGCCAATAAGAGTATATCATTTACCCATTTTTTGGCTATGAATTCCACTATTGTTAATGACACTACATGCTATAGAAGTTGTACATCCAATGCACCAACTTTTTGTTCCTTATCTATTTGAACTTAGGATTTTACTTACATTAAAGTGTACGAGTCACGCATACGTAGTCTGCCATCCATGTAGGATTTAAGCATAGGTATGCCACACTATGAACGTCACAAGTGAATAAATTCATAAATGGATTCAGGATCTATTCTGTTTGGGTCCTGTCTGATGTACTGTCAATCCAGTCAGTTACATTTATGTCCCTATCTTTTGGGAGTCATCTGGTCCAATGTCCAAGACAAGGAATCTTCCTAATTGGACTTGATAGACGACATATTAGTCTTTCAATCTGTTTGCTCATTTTTTTTATTAGACTAAGGACAGGTTTAGGTTCGTCACTAATACATGTTATCTTTCCGTACTACGATCCGACCATGTAATACCGCTTAGTATTAGTTAAACATTAAACAACCAATGAGCAACATTTGCTTCCATTTTTCTTTTCATGCAAAAACCATGTGAGAAAAATATACAAAGTATTAATGTAATTCATGAATACTTTTATTAACCAATTTGTTCAAAAAATTACAAGTGTACATAGAAAAAAATTACTACACTTAGGGCATCAGATCCAAGAGCGAGCTCAACAGTCATATTTTCAAAAGCCATGTATCAATATCTTGAAGCCCATGTATCAAAACATGTCCTCTGCAACGACAATTGATGTGTGAATTAAATGTTGCAATGGCTCCAAATGTCCTGAAATCATTGAGGGTATAAATATGATCCAGGGACACTCAAATGAAGACAAGAAACAAGTTTACAAAGATCAAGAGCAAAAATCCATTCTTTTCCTTTGTTATTCTCATTTTTTACTTGTAAACATTTGGGATTTAGTTTCCTTTCATTCTTTCAAGTATTAAGTTGTATTTATGAGAGCTCAAACATTGTATATCTACCTTCTAGAGGTATTATTTCATTTCCAATTTTATTTCTCAAATTTGTGAAGTTTTACTTAAGATTTTGGTTAGAAAACCTTAAGGGAAAGTGATTCTATCTTAATTATTGAAAAGATAGTGTTTTGTAAAGGTTATATCTTACCCTTGAAAGGTACCAATTAGTGAATAGGGGAAATTCTTAGATTTGGAAAGCTAAGGTAGTGGAGGTAAGAAACTGGGGCCAAACCACTCTAAATCTATTGTGTAAATTTTCTTTGTGCATTTTTTTAAACATTTTTAACACCAATTCTGTTGGGATCTAGTGCCCTTAGTGTAGTGTTTTGTCATAATGTACTTGTAATTTTTCAAATAGATTAGTTTAATAAAATTTCATCATTTACATTAATATTGTTTTTATTTTCCCTGAACGATTTTTACACACAAAACAAAATGAAAAAAAAAATGTTGGCTCACTGATTACCTAATGCTTAACTAATACTAAGTTACCTTATTTAGTTAGATCATAATGCAAAAATACAACTTATATTAGTAAGTTCTAAATGGTCCATAATCTAATCAGAATTCAGAAAATCAATTAAAAAACTATTATGTTGTCTATCAAGTCTGAATAAGAGATACTCTAACAACTCAATTTTCGTTGGTTCTGGAGATGTTAGTTTCTAACCGAATTTATTAAGTTGAACTATTTAGAAAGTTGAAAAGAAAAAGTTTCAAGTCAAATGTGGGGTGAGAAGTAGAAATAATTAGTAATTAAATTGGTTGAATCATTAAATAAACAGTACAGGGTCTAAATTACAAGGTGAGTTAAAATAAGGAAAATTTGATTGAAGCTTAGAACAAGTCCTTAACATGTAATTGATTTAGTGGAGATGGTTTGTCTGCTCCCTTGAATTCCATTAATAGATTTATGATCACATCATAACCTTTGGTTTTTATTTTGTTAATTAAGTTAATTATCATTATAATACAATAGTGGGAGAGAGAAGATTAAAACATATCTTCATCTCTTTGATTTCCCCACAATTAGCTAAGTAAGAAGGAAACAAACTTAGTTTTCTCTTTTATTCCCAAGTTGTCATCCCATCCATTTCCATGTAAGTGTCAATTTAGTTTATTCTTTTTACAAATTTATAATATATGAATCATGGCAAGTAAAACCCATGTATAGGATTTGAGAAATTATGAGAGTTAATTAAAGTCACCATTGTTGAATGTTTGAATAAAATTTGAATGTTTTGACTTGAATTCATGCATGAATGAGATGAACTAATTTATGTAAATACATGATAGAAATGTAGTGAAAGTTATTAATTTAAGCTTCAAATATTTGATAAATTATGTATTATTTAGGGAATTATTTGTAAAGGAGGGAACCTTTGAAGTTGGATAATAAATAATAGTATCATGAGGTCCCTGTACTATATTTACTAAGTTGATTTTAAATTCAATCGAGTAAATGGAAAGATACAGATTTTTCGAATATTAGGGCTTATAGGGACTAAAATGAATAAAATGCATTCATAATTAATTATTGTTTAAATGAGTATTTGATTGAGAAACTGATATTGTTTTCAAATTGTATTATCGAGCGTAGGAAAAGACGACACCGAAACGTCTAAGGCTAAGGGAAAAGAAAAGGCAAATGTCGAGTAGCTACTGTGGTTTGTGCTTTTATAAGTCATTCTCAATAATTCATTCATAAATTAGCTAGTCATTATAGACACTCATGAAATAAATAGCGAGGTAAAAATATCTTTCCCCAAGAACTATGAGATGATTGTTTTGCGATTGTAATGCCTACTCGAATCATGAACGATTGATTGAGCTTAATATATATACACATATATATTTGATAGATACAAGTACTTGATCTTGAAACCATGTTGATATGAGTTACATTGATGATAATGATGATCATGCCTCATTAAACGATGGTAGACGTAGTCTGAGTACAATTGGCATGCTTTAGGGTCACCAATACCAATGGTTTATTAGCTTTATGTAACACCTATTACTCGATTGGATCACCGGGTCTGAGCTACATGATGTCACAGTCGTTACTGGAGCAACTAAAACTACGTCCAAAACAATTTAACCATTTCTACATGCTAACAAGTATAAAACACACTCGTGATATGATGCACAATCATTTCTAAGTATTATACGAGCTTAAAAAGCTTTTTTGCTAACCTGAGGTAGGTTAAGGAATTAATTGAAAATTTTTTAAAATTCACGAGCTAACATTGCAACATCATGGTTATCACATCGCAACTTCATCAATCATTTAGTTCTGTAGCGACTTCAGAAAATTGGACGTCATGATGCCACTTACTGTCAATTTAGGTCGCAACCTTAGGGGCTTGTCATCATGACGTTACCTCCTATTTCGACAAAAATCACTTTGAAACATATTTGACACTTCCTACCAAAACATTCATACATTCATATGTTCACTCCCAATTAACAAGTTAGCATATCATCCAAATTTAGGTACATAGGCTTACCAAACATCTTGAGATCAAAGAATTCAACTCTTGACATAACTATGCTATCTTCCAACTTTGACACTCCAAGCCACCACATATTTTCTAGTTTTAACACATAAGACTTATGCAAGCTTTGGAATTAAGAATTCAAATAGCATTAAGCACAAATTAGGCCATTTACCAACTTTAACATACAATCCTAATCTTAGCTCACAAATAGAACATTGACATTTACATTAGAGATGACCATTTACATAACAAAAGACCCTATATACATGCCACAATATTAGATACCAGGATGATCATGCTTCTACCATCTTGATGATATTGTGATATCCGTATTGATCTGGCTTTATGAGTTCCGCAATATATGGATCAACATGTAAGGTAGACAACAACATGTAAGCATTTAATTCTTATTAAGTTTAAATGGAAATTAAAACACTTACCTTGCTCATAGGCAAGCATGTTAGTACCAAAAAATTATGCATACATCTAGTTAGAACATGACCCATAATGTCACAAAAAAGTGAGCTAATAAACATAGTTATCCATATTTGTTAGGCATAATAACATGTCTAAAGCATCACCAAATTTATCAATTCATACATGAACATCACAATGTCATATACTATCATAAATCTACTAGTTCATACCATTTCAATTTTAATCACATATCTTAATAGCTCATCAAATTCATTCGTTTCATTTTCCAATTTCAAGATTCAATTTCACTATTTTGCCCAATAGAACCTTAGTAAAATGGACTCGAACACGCGAGTGAAATACACCACACTAAGGCACCAAAGTGCTATTGAAAAAAATCGGTTTGAAAACAGTTTTCTTGCTAAATGAAAAAATAAAATTTTGAAAACACAACTGATTTATGATATTTATAGCAAATAAAATTTTCCTGAAATAAACTTTTGCTTTGAGCGAGATAGGTCCTTGTCGTTATTGATTTATAATTGAAAGGTCTTCTCCGCTATTCTCGTACCACGAAATGCTTCGAGTGTGGGCTCGAAAAATTTTAAATCAAAACAAAACCATAATTATTTTATCTCTCTCTTATAGAAACTAGTGGAATTGTTATTCTAGAAAAATAGAATTTATACTTAGAAATAAATTCTTACTTTATTCAGGTAGAATAACAACATCTTGATCGGCTGTAAACATCACAGCAATAATGTGCAAGCATACACTATCGATGCAAGTATAATAGATAGATGTGAGTCTATTGGATATTGATCCCACATGGATGGTTGTCTTTTGTCTATTAATGTCGGTGCAATAACTAGATAGAAATGAGGTAAATTGTGAGTATAGCTGTCGAAGCAATAACTCGAAAACAATAAGATAAAGTATGCTATGGATAAACTGGGATCCTTAACATGAATATTCAGCAGTATACTAAGTACTCACACGGTATAAAAGATAGGTGATTGTCGACGCAATAAAATTAATGTATATCTTACCAATTGCCACTCTTTGGTTTAATCTGAGACTTAACCATACACATTAACCTCACCTCTCGATGATGGCAATAGGGCACTATTAAGAACAAGTGGACTAAATTCCTTTAGTCCTTACTCAACTTCTGCTGAAAAGCTTATTAGCTCAAACTTTCACTCACCTTCTAGTGTTAGTGACTGCAATAACACTTCCGTGTTTACAACATTCAAACCCCCAAGATTGAAAAACACAAATAAGGTTTAATAAGATAACATTTAACAAAGCTTTCATTGTACTTCCATAGTAGAAAACATAAAGTAATAACCAGCGTTTTCAAGAAATGAGAAAGAATCGAATGTAGAATACTATTCCTAGGCTACTCGATTGAATCTATCTATTTCCCCTTGCTCTGCACTTAGATCTCCTCGTTAGGAGTGGATCTACATCAGTCTTCACATTGGCTCACACAATGGAGGCTCAAGCTGCCATAGTCGCAAGCTTTAAAATAGGGTAAGAGAATGGTGGTCCGTCAAAAATTTCCTCCCGTAATTCTTCTCACTTTATCCTTTTATGTTTTCCTTAATAGTACCGGTGTCCTTCTCTCAGGATTCTTCTGTCCTTGTTTGTACAAGGTAGTTACACCGGACTGGACAGCTCACTCATGGTTGGCTCTTATCAGACAACTGTAAATTACGGTGACAATTCTGAACGCTATCTGGAATTAAGTCATGTAGCGACATTGTGGATATCTGTTAATTGCGGTGACAATTCCGGACGCAATTTGGAATTAACTCATGTGGTGACATTAGTAAAGAAAGATAGCAAAATTAAAGATAAAATAGGGTAAGATTCACTGAGTTATAAAATGCAATTTATTAAACTGAACATGTTAAAATGTATGCTAAGGGTAACTAAATGAGAACAATTTAAACAATAAGTAGGGAGAAAACATATATTCTTTCTACTATAGTCACACCCCCAAACTTGAATTTTTACTTGTCTTCAAGTAAAATAGAAGCTAGCAAGGCAACAAAACATTACCAAGTAAGGCAAATGAACATTCTAGTGACTTGAATCACCTAAAATCCCAGTGAATGAGTTACATTCAGATGAAATAATATTGCATCAACAATACATAAGCCTGAATGGGCAAGATTGCAAGTTCATCTAAGCCAACATCATGCTTCAAATCCTAAATTCTATCTACCAATACAAAATTTATTGTACAATACTAAGTATTTATAAATATGAATGAGTTTTTTTTCGAAATAAGGGATATTGTTGCATTACTGTACCCTTATTCCTGAGAAGTAATGACAGGGGTGCAACAAACCCCCAAGGGGTACGTAATTGCGCTGACACACACTCATGTAGCGACGGCCTTTGGCTAGATTCATTTTTCTAATGCTCGTATTGGTGTGCTCCCTTTTTAACATTCCTGAATACATCCACTTTGGAGTGTCACTTATTTATATCTATCTATCTATATATATAAGCAACCGTAGAAGGCAATTTCATTCAAGATTCAAGGAATGCTACTAGTCATTCATGACTAATGCAAACTAAATCATTCATCAAGGTATTGAAGATACAACATTCAGTCAAATTTATCCAACTCATTCATTGACAATTCACATGATCCAAGAATTAAACATTGAATGCAACAAAAAATTTTGAACAATTGTGCATAAACCTTGCATGCTTCAATTTTTTTTGAAATGTGGGTGTATTCCAATTCCATATACATTCCCCCAAACTTAAAGATTGCAATGTCCCCAATGCACTGACAGGAATATGTAATGACAATGAAAATGCAATGACAATGTATTCTTATCAAAATAAAACCTACAACTACATGCAATGCATGAATACTATAACTAAAGCTTAAAAAAAACTAACTCAGTTATCCACAACCGTCAATGTGGCTGTATGATGTTTCTTTCTCCTCCTGTTCTTCTCTTCCTTCTTTTATTTTTTATCCTTGGAGCGCTTCTTTTTCTTTTCGTTGGGTTTTGCACTGCCTTCGGATTGCTACTCAGTTCCTGCTCAGCCCCAGCATCATCAGCTGCTATTTGTGTAGGAGAAGCCACTTGGAGTGGTCCAGTGTAGACCACTATTGCCCATGAATTGTATTGCCCCTCATTGGTGACCTTAGCAACTTCCGCCGGTCTCACTCTAGTTTACTCCAAATTATCAAGATTTGTACCCACAGGTCCGAGTGCGATGATAACCTTCTCAACAAAATTTTCCTCTGCTTTTTCGTTCTTATTTTCAGAAATTTTTTCTTAGTCAACAACAACTTTTGCTTTCACAACAACTTCTTCTTCGGCAGCATCAATTTCCTTCTTAACAATAATGTCCTCTTGATCAACAAAAATACCATCCTCGAACAAGCTATCAATCTTGCCTAGACATTCCTCAATGTCTCTGGATTCTTCATTTTTGTCATTATCAAAGACCCGCACAATGGGAGGAGATGCTGTAACACCCCAAACTCGGTCTAAATGTTAAGACCAAATCTGGCGATGCCACATTGTAACACCACTTACCCGTATTCGATGCCAGAATTGGGTACGAGGCATTACTAGAACATATACACTTGCATATGTATTATACTGAGTTACAAAATTCCTTCCGAATTAAAACTTTTTAAATTATTTACATGCTTTTATAATTCTTTACAACATATCCTCAAAATATTATATTTATAACAAATAGGGCCTACGAGACCCGAAACTTACTCATATAATTCAATGCTTCATTTCCTTTCCACACTCACTTCCTACGAATATCACACAAAACAATACATATCATTCAATTATAGTTGTAAGCTAGTGCATTTAAACATAATTCTTTTTGGACTGTTAACCAAATAAACATATAGCATCAGCATTATAATTATGGCTAAGCTTAACATTTATTCATGTATCAAACTTACCAACATGAATTAATCCATAAATCATTTATAACCTTACTTCATATCAAATCATATAACAAATACACCACACACCTACTATGAAACTTTATTTTCTCATATGAACTTAAACCATGACCAATGATACACAAATGTAAACATCATTTCTATTTCATCGTTTATCGAGTATAATCGAGCATATGACTAATTATGTACAAATCATTCGTATATTTTATTTTATTCCATTCCATCCCATTCCATTCCATTCATTTCATACCATTCCATTCCATTCCGATTCATTTCATACAATTCCATTCCATTTTATTTTATTTTAATTCATTTTCCTCCTCCTCCACTCCACTCCACATCCTTAGGGTGTATAACACATTTAAACAACATTAATTATATTTTCACTATTTATTTAAAGCAAAGTAGAAAGCTATCTAGTCGAGTCATAGTCACAAAATTATTTTTATTCGGAGTTACAGAACTCCAAATTAAGATCCGTTAATTTTCCTTGAGACTAGACTCACATACCATCAATACATAAGATTTTCAGAATTTTTGCTTCAGCCAAATAATACATTTTATTCTTTAAATTTCCCCTATTTCACTGTCCAACAGTTCTGACCCCTCTGTACTAAAAATTAAATATCTTATTGTACAAAATTCAAATGAGGTTCTCGTTTATTTCTCTTGAAAATAGACTCACTTATCAATCTGAGCATATAAATTAAATCCCCTGATTATTTTTACAAAATTTTTAATGATTTTTCAAAGTTGGAACAGGGGATTCCGAACTCATTCTGACCCTGTCTCACTAAACTTCAATTATCTCAAAATATATAACTCTTTTGCTTTCTTTGTTTCTTTTATATGAAAATAGAGTAATTCAAATTTAATTTCATATCTCATTCAGCTTCTAATTCAATTTCCACCATTTTTGGTGATTTTTCAAATTTACACAACTGTTGTTGTTCAAAACTATTTTATTTCTAAAGTTACTCTTTTATAGTTTTGATATTTCGTACCATCTGACACATGGGTCGATTAAGTATCAAACTCAATATTCCTCACATAATCTTGTCCATTTCATATGTACATTCACTTTTCCAATTTTCCTATTGAACACTCGGAATATTATCCGTTACTCGGTGGATTCAGCACTTAGCAACCACCTTAAATTCAATGATACGGGGAATCAGCACATAGCAACCCCTTTCACAATCAAAGATATGGTGGAATCAGCGCTTAGCAACCACCTTTATATTCAGTGATACGGGGAATCAGCACATAGCAACCCCTTTCACAATCAAAGATACGGTGGAATCAGCGCTTAGCAACCACCTTTATATTCAGTGATACGGGGAATCAGCACATAGCAACCCCTTTCACAATCAAAGATACGGTGGAATCAGCACATAGCAACCACCTTATAATTAATGATACCGGTTCACACAGTAGCATGCACATAGTACTACACATGTGACCATCACTATCCGATACACGTAGTAGCCTGCACATAGTACTACACACGTGATCGAAGCTATCTGGTACGCATAGTAGCCTGCACATAGTACTACACATGCGACCTATCATTCTGGTACACGTAGTAGCCTCCATATAGTACTACACACGTGACCATCACTTTCACTTTCACATAGTGGCTTACACACAGTCCATGCCACATATGTGATCATTTATGTCACTTCATTCGTATCCCTTTTTATTCCGAATGTTCAATTGGGAAATTTCTCATTTTTTTTTCTCATTTTTTTCTTTTTCACTAATCAAAGTCAATTTCTTGTCTTTCTTGACTTATAATAACACACTTAACTTATTTAACACTCACATTATTCAATCCAGTCCAAAAATCACATTTTGGCAAAATTACATTTTTGCCCCAAAAGTTTCACAAAATTACGATTTTGCCCCTAGGCTCGGAAATTAAACTTTATTCCTTTTTCTTATGTTTTATGACATGCTGAATATTTTTTCCTTCTATAGCAACATCAAATTTTTGCTCTAAAGTGTACTTACAAACAATAATAATTTTTACCAATTATGCCATTTCACTCGTTTTCGCTAAAAATCGCTTAGCAAAAATCGTTTAACATAATTCTAAGCTTCATATTCTATCATGAAACATCAAAATACACCCTTTTCAACTATGGGTAATTTTCCAAACATAAATTCTAGCTCAAACTAATGGTAAAATTAACTAAATTAAGTTACCGGGACTCTAAAAACGTAAAAAAAATTAAAAACGGGATAAAAATTGTACCTAGATGGACCATAGAAGCTTGGCCGAATGTTTGCTCATCCATGGCTGCCCATTTTCTTCAAAAACGGGTTGAAGAAGAAAGAAAAAAAAATGATAGCTTTTAAATTTTGTCTTATTATACCTTTATTAACTCAATTACCAATTTGCCCTTTTCTTTTCAAACTAATTTAAAAATACCAAAAAAATATCTTCCACTAACTTATTAATGGGCTAATTGTCACATAAGAACTTCCACTAAAAATTCCATAGCTATTTAATACCTCTAGCTTCTAGAAATCAAGTATTGCACTTATTACGCTTTAGTCCTTTTGACTAAATTGAGTGCCCAAACGTCGAAATTCCCGAACAAAATTTTTACAAAATCATTTCGTGAAATCGTAGACCATAAAAATATAATAAACATAATTTTTTTCATTGAATTTGTGGTCCTGAAACCACTGTTCCGACTAGGCCCAAAATCGGGCTGTTACAGATGCCATCGATTAGTCTCGGTTTTCGAAGTCGTCAATTAGAGATGATTGCTCATAGTTCTTAATGATTGGTGGAAACATTGGGAGGTCCGGTATTGGAGATGGGCTCAATTGGCTTAATGTAGCTACAATGGAACTGTTCCAAGCTTTAGTATAAGCATAAAATAGATTTTGAGAGTTCTCCATGTCCTCAATTGTAGCGACAAGTTTTATCTACCTATTACTAATGGAAGTAACCATTTTCTCAACATCTTTCATCTTGCGCCATAAAGATGTCTCTGTATGCAAGGTTGTTCCTTTACTGTCGGCTTTGGCTTTGCCCTTCTTTATCTTGCTGGTTCTTGCCTCTTTTAGTATTGGTGTTTCTGTGCCACGAGTCATCCTCTCGACAGAGGCTTCATTAATTGAACCCTTATTCTCCATGATTTCTTCATCTTCCTGGGGCACAATGCTTTTCTGCCGACATAGTGACATTACCAATGATGGGAAAATCAAAATGTCGATCTTCCAGGTAGCATATTCAATAATTTCTCAGTGGAGAATTTTGCCTACATCAATTTTTCTATCCTTGATAATGGAATGTATCAGACACATTCTATCTAGGTTGGCGGTGGTGCTGTGGGTAGATGGTAGTAGTCTGCAGTTAACAAAGTGAAACCATATGTTGCTGTGCAATATTAAAAAATGGCAATACATTGTAAAATTCTTTGGATGCGACCCTATCCACTGTGCTCCTTCAATACACAGATCATGTATGAGCAGGTCCCTTTTCTCGTCTGTCACTTCTGTAAAGAAATCGGAGTGTTCGTCGACATCGACAGTAAGGTTATACAGATCTTTGATTGTGTTGGCATCCCATGGGAGTAGACCTTCACGAACAAAAAAAACTCTAAATCTTGGTCATAGAGGTTGGCATAGAATTCACGTACTAGGGAAGGGGAATAGCTTCCACGGTGTGTGTAGAAATTTCTCCATTTCAGTTTAGAAATGGTTCGGTGAATTTGTTTACCCAACTCCTATTGTTGTGACAGGGAAATACCTTGTTCGGGGTGAAAATTTTGGCGTAATATATTATCTTAAAATCGTTCTCTTGCTGCTTTATTCAAAAAGATTACTGGTTCCTTTTTCTGCACTGGCTTGGGGGATTCTGACTCGCGAACTGCGGTGGTGGAGGACGCATGTTCTTCAGTAGGATTGTTGGATTTCTTGGTCAAACCTCTTGTTCTTGCCATCTTTTGTGGAGGTAAGACGATTTTAAGTAAAAAAGGTGGGATCTTGAGTGAGGAAAAAGAATAAAAATGGTTGCTTGGATGTTTTGCAGTTGGCACAGTGGTGTAGATTTTATAGGGGTGAAAGAGAAATATGTAGAGTTGTGATGTTTTGTGGAGAGATACAAAATTAGCAGGAAGAGTGGCGTCCAATAAGAATTGTGCCTGCTTACAGATCAAACGGCTGGGTGGGTTTTGATCCAACGGTGATGATTGAAGTTCCCTTAATTCTGATTAATGGTAACACAGTGGTACGAAATGCGTTGATAACCAAATCTTTTTGTGTCGATATTGGTACCTTATTAGTCAGTAAAAAAGAAAAAAAACAAGCTTTACAAGAGATAAATAAAATAAGATGAAATCTCGGAATAATAAATTAAAAATTTAAAATGTTTAGACCAAATTAATGGTCTTGCCTGCTCTTGATTTTTATTTCTAAAATAGTGTGTTAATCTCTATCCATTGACTTTGAACTGGTGTCCATCATTTAAATCTCGAATTGTGATTGCATTATGGGGAAATACGTCAACAACTTCGAACGAACCAGACCAACATGAATGTTATTTACATGTGTCCAATTTAAGTCGAGAGTTGAATAATAAAACCTATTGTCCTGCGGTAAATTGTCGCTACAAAATAATCTTGTCATGCCATTGTTTTGTCTTTTCCTTATAAATTGTAGCATTTTCATAAGCATTTCTTTGAATCTCCTTTAGCTCAGTGATGTCCAATAGCCATTTCTTTCCAGCAGCGTCATAGTCCATGTTCACTTGTTTAATTGCCCACACCGCTTTGTGTTCTAGTTCAACTGGCAAGTGACATGCTTTCCCAAAAACCAGTTGATATGGCGACATCCTCAAAGGAGTCTCGTATGCTGTCCGTAAAACCCATAGAGCATCATCTAATCGGAAAGACCAATCTTTTCTCGAAAGGTTCACAACCTTCTCAAGAATATTCTTAATTTGTCGATTTGAAATTTCAGCTTGTCCATTGGTTTGTGGATGATATGTAGTGGCTATTCTGTGATTAGATCCATATCTCTTTAATGCGGCTACCACTTGGTTGCAATGGAAATGCATACCTTGATCAGTAATCAAGGCCTTTGGTGTGCCGAAACGGGTGAGTATATGCTTGTGAAAAAATATGAGCACTGTCTGTGCATCATCCTTTGGGACAACAACAGCCTCCACCCACTTTGGAACATAGTCAACCGCGAACAAAATCCATTCCCTAAACATTGAACAATTCAACTTCCATAATTGGCTATTGCAACATTTCATTATGTCAGGAAATAAAATCGGTGTGTTGACATTTATCATATTGATTCACAGAATTATGAGCATCCTTGAAGAAGGATGGCCAGTAGAATCCTGATTGTGGAACCTTAGCAGTAGTTCTCATACCACCGAAACGGCCTCCATAAGGAGCATCATGACAGTGCTTCAGGATTGAAAGCATCTCTTCTTCCGAAACACAATGTCGAATGATGTCATTGCATACTTTGAATAAATATGGCTCGTTCCAACGGTACTTCACTACGTCACGAAGAAATCTTTCTTTTTTATGGCCCTTTATACTCAATGGGAGCTTACCACACACCAAGTAATTAACCAAATCTGCATACGAAGGAGTTACATCGAGAGCGAATAACATCTCATCTAGGAATGTGTCGATAATTTGAAGTATTTTCCCATCTTTGCTGCCAACTTCCAATCTAGTCAAATGTTCAGCAACTTGATTCTCTGACCCCTTGCAGTCTTTTATCTCAATGTCAAATTCTTGCAATAATAAAATCCTTTGTATCAGTCTTGGTTTGACATCCTTTTTCGAAAAGAGATATTTCAACGCCAAATGATCATTGAATACCGTAACTTTTGTGCAGACAAGATAAGAACGAAAATTGTCGAAAGTAAAGATGATGGCTAGCAATTCTTTCGAAAATTGTCAAAAGTAAAGATGATGGCTAGCAATTCTTTCTCTGTGGTGGTATAATTGAATTAAGTTTCTGTAAGAGTTCTGCTAGCATAATAGATGGTGTGAAAAAAATTTTCCTTTATGTTGTCCTAGCACTACACCCATGGCGAAGTCACTTGCATCGCACATAACTTCGAAAGGCTGAGACCAATCAGGTGCAACGACAATGGAGGCATTGACTAGCTGCTTCTTTAACTGAATAAAGGCATCCAGACATGCCTTATCAAAGAGGAATTTTCGATTCTGTTCTAGCAATGAGCACAATGGTTTTGCAATATTTGAAAAATCCCTAATAAACTGTCGGTAAAATCCTGCATGTCCAAGAAAGCTACGAATACCTTTCACATTTGTCGGTGGGGTTAATTTCTTGATAATTTCCACCTTAGTTTTATCTACTTGAATACCCTGATTAGAGATGCGTTGGCCAAACACAATGCCTTCAGTTGCCATAAAATGATATTTTTCCCGACTCAAGACAAGATGAGTGTCCTCACATCGCTACAGTACTTTATCCAAATTTTCAGCGCAATGATCAAAATCATTCCCATAAACTGAAAAGTCATCCATAAAAACCTCTAAAGAGTCTTCAATCATATCTAAGAATATTGCCATCATACACCTTTGAAATGTGGTTGGTTCATTACAAAGACTGAAAGGCATATGACGAAGAGCAAAAGTACCAAAGGGGCAAGTGAAAGTTATTTTCTCCTGATCCTCTAGTGCAAAAGCAATTTTGTTGTACTTAGAATAGCCATCTAAGAAGCAATAGTAAGCTTTTCCAGCAAGCCAATCTATCATTTGGTTAATGAACGGAAGTGGATAGTCCATACAAACTCGCCATCTCGTGGGGATACGTGTTGGTAGTAATTCATCCTTATCATTGCAAACCATTATGATGCCACTTTTTTTCGGGACGCATTGCACTGGACTCACCCACTTGCTATCAGAAATCGGGTAAATAATTCCTGCATCAAGCCATTTTTTGATTTCTTTCTTGACCACTTTATTTATATTCTAGTTTAACCTTCTTTGCGGTTCAATTGACTACTGGCTTTCATCTTCTATCTTGATTTTATGCATGTAAAAAGAAGGACTAATACCTTGAATATCTGTAATACTCCAGGTTATAGCTCTTTTGTACTACTTTAGGATGTGAGTCAATTTCTTTCCTTGTGTTGCAGCCAGTGTTGCGGAGACAATAACTGGAAGACTATTGTGTTCACCCAAAAAGATAAATTTAAGATGAGGAGGTAGTGGTTTCAATTCTAGAGTGGGAGCTTCTGTAATTGATGGTTTGAAAATTACAGTGGTTCTGTTGGTTAGGTCTAAGGATTCGATTTTCCATCTATGCTTGACTATAACTGCACTAGCGTCAACCATGCTATCACAATTGTCTATAGATTTAGCCTCAAATGCCACTACAATTTCTTCAACAGGGATTGTGCTTTTGTTGTTGAATTCTTCTTCAATCAAATCATCAATCAGATCAACAGTATGGCACTCTACTTTATCCTTGTGATGAATAGACTCGAAAATACTGAAGGTAACTTGCTTATCATTTAGTCGCATGGTGAGTTCTCCTTTATAAGGCCGGTGACGAAAAACGAATTTATCCACATGAACTAAAACATCTTTGATTTGCCCTTCACGTTGGGCTAAAGATAGACCTGCCAGTTGCAATGTCACTATTGTGGGTTTCATATGACCAATTCCCAACTTTCTAAAAGTAGATAGTGGCATTAGGTTGATGCTAGCTCCCAAATTGCATAAAAAATTGCCCAAATATTGATTGCCAGTTGAACATGGAATGGTAAAACTACCAGGATCTTTCAATTTAGGGGGTAACTTGTTTGTCAAGACAACACTACAACCTTCTCTGAGTGCAATAGTTTCAACATCAGTGAGTTTTTTCTTCTTGGACAAGAGGTCTTTCATAAATTTCCCATAACTTGAAATTTGTACCAGAGTGTCCACTAAAGGAATATTGATCTACAGTTGTTTCAGTGTATCTAGAAACTGCTGATACTGTTTATCATTTTCATTCCTCTTGAATCTTTATGGAAAAGATACAAGTGGAAGGACATCCAGTTGCGGCGATACCTTTGGTAGCATCCACAATTTTAATGGTTAAATATAAGGCATGTGAGTGACAATTGGTGGTACTTCTTTATCTGGTACATCAACAAGCTCTTCAGAATCAATCTTTCTATCAGGGCTTATGTCACCAATAATTGGGGATGCTATAGTAGAATCGATAACTAGCACACTAGTTTTTTTACCACTCCTAAGAGTGATAGCTTTACATTGCACATTCTCCCTCTGGTTGGGGTTTTCGATGTCACTCAATAAGGAGCCTTGTGGTCAAGTATTCAGATTTGAAGCAAGTTATCCTAATTGTGCCTCCAATGCTCAAATGAAAGATGAATTTCCTTGAACAATAGCTTCTGTGCGAGTAATATGCTCCCTCATTAACGTCTCAAGAGTCGTTAATGGGTCAGAAGTAGAAGTGTGTGTATACTGTTGTTGTCTCTGTCCTTGGATATTTTGATTCGTCATCAAAGAATGTTGTGGTTGCATCTGATTTTGATGTGACTGTGTTGGCCCTTATTGTTGATACCTCTGAGGATGCGGATTGTAGTTCTGTTGTTGTTGAGAATAATTCCCTTGTCATGGATTCTAATTTCCATGAGTAGATGCATTCCCATATCTGGATGTTGCAACATTTTGTCCAACATTTTGAGTTCCCCGAAACTGTTGGTTGCGTGCAGGGTTGATGGAAGAGTTTCCATAAGAATTGTTACAAATATTACTGACATAATAGGCATTTTCTGTATGTTGTGGACAATCTTCATAATTATGGTTGTCACCACAAATTTCGTAGCAAAAGGTAGGAATATCCAATTGTTGAGCAACCTATATAGGTGCAACGTCACTCGTCATTTGCATATTTTTAATCATGTTTGTGAGCGAAGAGAGTTGGGTGCTTAGCGCGAATATTGCATCCAATTCAATAACTCCCAGAGTAGTTTTTGCTTGTGTAACTCTAGAGATGGGATACTGGTAATCATTTTGAGCAATTCACTTAAGAATTCTCACAACATTATTGTAAGTACAATCCAGTAGTGGTCCATTGGTTGATGTGTCGACAAGATTCCTTGTATGTGAATTCAAACCATTATAAAAAATCTAAATTTGCGTTTTTGGTTGAATGCCGTGCATGGGACAACACCAAAGCAAAGACTTATAACGTTCCTATATGGTGCAAAAATTTTCATCATCCAGTGGATGGTAAGCAGTAATATCATTTCGAAGACAAACATTCATTATTGGGGGGTTAAATCGCAACACAAACTGCGTGGCAAGAGCATTCCAAGAAGTGATTGACCTAACAAGTAGCCCAAGAAACCAAGTGCGAGCTCTCCCTTGTAAGGAATAGGAAAATAATTGCATCCTTAAGGCATTATCAGGAATGCCTTGTTGACTAAAGGAAGCACAGATCAATAAAAAGGATTTAAGATGTTCTCTCACATCTTCATGTGGCAGTCCAGCATATTGGTCATTGGAGTTCAACATTTGAAACATCACTAGCTTGAGTTCCAAGTTCCCAGCTTGAATTGTTGGTCTAAAAACTCCTGGTTGTAAATCATCTAGAATAGGTACTACACAATCTCGTATGGTTCTATTGTGGTTGTGAGCATTTTGTGGCAATAATGGGTTATAAACGTTTCGCTGTTATATCGGGGGTATGGCTGTATTGTCTCTTGAGAAATCCATATTTCTTTGTTCTTGAAGTCTTGTCCGAATAGTTCTTTCAAATTTTGGATAAAAGTCGGCAAGAAAATACGAATTGCTTCGGGTCATAAAACACCTAAGATGAAATTGAAAAATAGCAACCAAGAGAAAACAAGTTAGTGAATACTAAATATTATATAAGGAAAACAAAGTACAAAGACACACAAGAACAAAAATAAACATCAAACAAATGTCATCCCCGGCAACGACGCCAAAAACTTGATCGGTTGTAAACGTCATAGTAATAATGTGCAAGCATACACTACCAATACAAGTATAATAGAAAAATATGAGTCTGTCGGATATCGATCCCACAGGGATGGTTGTCTTTTGTATATTAATGTTGCTGCAATAACTAGAGAGAAACGAGGTAAATTGTGAATATAGCTGTCGAAGCAATAACTCAAAAACAATAAGTTAAAGTATGCTAACTGGGATCCCCAACATGAATCTTCAGCAGTATACTAAGTGCTCACATGGTATAAAATATAGGTGATTATTGACACGATAAAATTAATGCATATCTTACCAAATGCCACTCTTTGGTTTAATCTGAGACTTAACCATGCACATTAACCTCACCTCCCGATGATGGCAATAGGGCACTATTAAGAATAAGTGGACTAAATTCCTTTAGTCCTAACTTAACTTCTACTAAAAAGCTTATTAGCTCAAACTGTCACTGCACCTTCCAGTGTTAGTAACTGCAATAACACTTCCGTGTTTACAACATTCAAACCTCAAGATTAAACAACACAAATAAGATTTAATAAGATTAAATTTAACAAAGCATTCATTGTACTTCCATAGAGTAGAAAACATAGAGTAATCACCAGCGTTTTCAAGAAATAAGAAAGAATCGAATGGAGAATACTATTCCTAGGCTACTCGATTGAATCTATCCATTTCCTCTTGCTTTGCACTTAGATCTCCTTGTCAGGAGTGGATCTGCATCAGTCTACACATTGGCTCACCCAATGGAGGCTCAAGCTACCATAGCCGCAAGCTTCGAAATAAGGTAAGAGAATGGCGGTCCACCAAAAATTTCCTCCCGTAATTCTTCTCACGTTATCTTTTTATGTTTTTCTCAATAGTAAAGGTGTCCTCTCAAAATTTTTCTGTCCTTGTTCGTACAGGGTAGTTGCACCGGACTGGACAACTCACTCATTGTTGGCTCTTATTAGACAGCTATCAACTGTGGTGACAATTCTGAATGCCATCTAGAATTAACTCATGTAGCGATATTGTGAATATCTGTCATCTGCGACGACAATTTCAGACGCAATCTGGAATTAACTCATGTAGCGACATTAGTGCAGAAAGATAGCAAAATTAAAGATAAAATAGGCTAGGATTCAGTAAGTTATAAAATGCAATTTACTAAATTGAACATGTTAAAATTTATGCTAAGGGTAACTAAATAGGAACAATTTAAACAATAAGCAGGGAGAAAACATATGTTCTTTCTACTACAATCACATCTCTAAAGCTTTGTATAACTTATTGTGTTTTTAGCCCTACCGATGCCATTTATTTATAGGGAGAGGAAGTGAACCTCTTGTTGAATTAGTAGAAGTATTTAATGCCTATTTAATAGAAAAACAATCTTCTAGTTTAACTAGGAAAGAGAAGGACTAATAGGGTGTGCTTCCCCTCATATGTATTATGATGGAGATTCGAGCCTTGCCTATATTGGGTCTAATTATATGTGTTTCCTAGACTTTTAAGCCAACACTGTATAATTTAATCCAACCCGATACATATTTTTCTATTTCTCAAAATAGACATTGTTTTTATTAAATTAATTTAAGTTAATTAAATTTTCAATTAATTAATTTTTTAACCCAATTCTAATTCCATTAAAATCATGACAACTTTACTGTGAAAGAATTTGAGAAATATATTTAATTTCTATATTCAATAGATTTCATAATTACCAATTAATTTAATTACATTTTCGAATTTCAATTATTTAATTAAATAATAATTCAAAAAAGTTCAATTAATTCTCAAGTCATTTCCATACTACGTGAGAAACCCACATTCATTTCCAAGTGTAACTCATTTCTGTAACCTTATCAGTTCTATCCATTTTTGTTCATTTGATTCAACATGCAATTTATTTTTGGTTTCAACGAGCTAGCCAAGGGATTGATTGAACATATGTGATTAGAGCTCAAATGATTTATAATTATGTTCCAAATTTTTGTCTATTAATCGTAAACTTATTTAGTCACTAAGTCATTTCACTATAGTATAACGACTGAGCTCTCCTTAATGACATATCATTACAAAAGTTACTCAATCAGTGCTTATCCAATGACCTTTTCATAAGTGTGTTACCCTTATAGGATATCGTTAATCTCTTTGGGATAAATTCACTCTCCCAATATGATCTTATTTTATCTTTTGGTAACCATTACATCTTCGTTCATGAAAATTCAAATACTATCAAATAGTAATTAAGTCATTAATCACGAAGACAAACGACCCGTGGCCACGTTTACTTTTCATCTATCATGTAATGTCAATTAGAGGATATCATTTACCTATTTCTTTGGCTATAAATTCCACTATTGTGAATGATGCTACATACTGCAAATGTCGCATACTCAATGCACTAGCTTTCGGTTCTTATCTATTTGAACTCAAGCTTTTACTTACATCAAAGTATACGAGTCACACATACATAGTTCATCACCCACTAAGGATTAAGGTATGCCATATTATGAACGCCATAAGTGAATAAATCCATAAATGAATTCAAGGTCTATTCTATTTAGGTCCGGTCTAGTGTACTGTCAATGTAGTCAGTCACATTTATGTTTCTATCTTCTAGGAGTTATCTGTTTCGATGCCCAAGACAAAACATTTCCCCAATTGGACTTGATAGACGACATTTTAGTCTTTCAATTGATTTGCTCATTTCTGATTAGAATAAGGACATGTTTAGGTTCTTCTACTAATATAAATTGTCTTTCTGTATTATGATTCTACCGCATAATATCGCTTAGTATTAGTTAAAAATTAGACAGCTAGTGAGCTAATATTTGCTTTTATTTTGCTTTACATGAAAAAAAAATCACATGAGGACAATATACAAAGGGAATTAATGTAATTCAAGGATAATTTTATTAAACCAATATGTTTGATAAAATACAAATGTACATAGACAAAAATACTACATTTAGGGCATCCGATCTAGCAAGTGCAAAGCCCATAGGCACCAAATATATATACATATTAAAATACATCCCTCCACCAAACCAAGGTCTCCATGAAGATAGTGAATAGTTGATGATCCGCAACAAATGTTGGATCCCAAATTAACATATCATAATCTCCACATCATCAACTATCCCATACACAAGAGCACATATAGCCCTATTGGCATGCCAATTGTATCCTAGCGTTTTACTAAGTTCACATGGGCATCAATCATCCATATTTGAAATTTCATATCCTGTAACTATCACATATCAATTTTTAACTTTCGTCAATTGAATCTAATCATGAATTGTATATAAATTTAATGATACATTTTAAGATCTTTTTCATTCTTCTAGTTACAATCAATTGATATAACATCAATCACTTATCTCATTTCATTTCAATTCAATTACATTTTCTAGCATGTATACCAATTTCCACCAAAATCTTAACTTAAGTTCAAGCATCACTACAGGAAAATAGGTTTTCAGCGGCCATTTTTTGGGCCTATAGTGGGCCTTATAAGCCCCACTAAAACAATTTGTGGCATTTTGATAAGTGCCGCAAAAAATGCCGCTATAGATAACACCGCTAAAATTTCCGACGGTTATGTGGAAAAATGTCGCTATAGAACATGACCTTTAGTGGCGTCTTCCCCAAAAACATTGCTATAGAACATGACCTTTAGCAGCACTTTTACCACAAATGCCGCTAAAGGACATGACCATTAACCATTAGCGGCGCTTTCCCTGCAAACAGACAAATCCGTCGCAAGTTATACACTTTGAGACCAAGAACAAAATCGACATATGCTGACAGAATATTGAGTAAATGTCTAGTTAATTGAAAAACGTTAATTGAAACAAAAAATTTCAATTAAAAAATATAATTATCATCCTTAAAAATGACAATAAGCATCGATCCAATAAGCAGTAGCAAACCCCCATCGAAGCCAATTTACCCACATTTCAACAACGACAAAATAATTATCATAAATAAATAAAAAACCAAAAATCTATCAATCATTTAAAACTTAGCGTTGCAATTGTCCAAATCCCTGTTAATAGATTTCTTCGCATAACCCATCGATCTTAATGGCATGTAATTTATTAATCCAAATCCAAAATCTGAATAACTGACAGTTAATGAATAAAACACATTTGAACTACGCAAATTAAAATTTCTAAAATTTTAACACGATTGAAAACTAAAGGAAGTAAATTTTAACAAACCTAAACAAAAAAACATCAAAAACCTCACATACTTGCTAAGACTGAGTTTGCTACTGGGTAAAGTGGCTAGGCGTCAAGAAACTGGGTAAACGGTTGCTCAGTTACAGCCTCTGAGGAAAGGAGGCACAGTGGGTGTTTAGGGTTTCAGAAAATCTAAGAACAGATTGAGAATTAAAATAGAAGAACAGGTTGAGAGGATTTTCGGGTATACAAATAGAAGAACAGGTTTTTAATTTTAGTCAAGCAAAGAACAGCTTGAGAAGGAAAAGGGAATCAGGAAAAAAAAGAATCGAGCGAGAAAGAAAAGGGAATCGAACGAAAAATTAAAACGACATCGTTTGCGAAAGAAAAGGGAATCGGTTTGTATCACAAAAACGGCACCATTTCAATCAAATTTAAAAATTTGCGGCATTTATGGTAAAAACGCCGCTATTGCCTTACCTTTTGTGGCGTTTATGGTAAAAATGCCGCTATTGCCTTACCTTTTGCGGCGTTTATGGGAGAAACACCGCTATTGCCTACCTTTTGAGGTGTTTTTAAGAAAAACGCCACTAATGGTATATATTTGGGGCATTTTTGGTCCAAATGCCACTAAAAACACCGCTAAAACCTTAATTTGTTGTAGTGCATAGATAAAATGAAAATAAACACAAGCATAACTATTTAAAAAAAAAAGGAAGGGTAGTAATCTCCATATGAACTTACCTTTCAAAACACACAATGAGTAGATTTCTCAAGGTCTATTCCACAAATTTTCTTTTCCTCTACAAGCTCCACTTTTATCCAATTTCGGTTCTATACAAATATATATTTATACCAATCAGTATCATATACTAACACACAATAGTCATTCAATGGCTTAGAACAACAATGCCATGTGATGCATGATTCAAATTAATCCCCCTTTTTATTATACACATATTTTACATTTTATTCAATTTAGTCCTTGAACTCAGGATGAGTACATTTTTCGATTACTAGCTTCAAATCAAGATCTGATTTCACATTCTTTATTAGCGACATGTTTTACATTTATTTCTTTAGCAACATGTTTTTCATTAGCGACCCTATACTTTCTAATCCTAACATAATTTCACGACATGTTTTACATTTATTTAATTTGATTCGTAATGTTACAAAGCCAGCAAACAAGCTTAGCTAACTTTACAATTTAATCCTTTTCATGATCTAAGCTCAATATCTATCAATTCCAAGCCTATTTTGTAACACCCCTAACCTGTATCTGTCGCCAAAATAGGGTTACAGAGCATTTCCAAATAAACGTAACCTAAATCATTCATTTTAAAAAATTTCAATGAGCATAGCATATGATACAATTATATCGTCCCTTATTCAAGCATCGAGGCCTTAAAATCACTTTAGAAGTGTTTAGGGACTAAATCGGGAACATTTGAAATATTAAGGAAAAAGTTAGAAAAATTCAACTGCAGGGGTCACATGGCCATGTGGCCAAGTTGTGTGACTTACACGGCTGAGACACATGCCCGTGTCTCAGGCCCTGTAACATTCGAAATAGGGACACACAGTCGTGTCCCAGCCTGTGTCCATGCCCATGTAACTCTTTGGCTTGGGTCACACGGCCAAGCCACACGCTCGTGTGCCAGGCCGTGTGCTAGCTGACTTGCTCCCTGAGTACTCAACAGATGACACACGGTCGTGTCGCCCAGCCGTGTGTCTCACACGACCAAGTCACACACCCGTGTGGACTTAAATTGTATCTTAAACAACAAGTTTACCATTTCCTACTTGCTTAGGGATTAAGCAACTCAAAAACCAATCATTTAACCTATCCAAAATACAATCAAATGTACTCCAAACATGCCAAAACAATCGTCTTAGGTGCCTAACCAATGTACCCTCATTGGTACCACATTTATATCATCAAAACATATCAACCATGCATCATTCAAATCAAATTTTAAAACATGCCAAAATCACTCAATTAGCCTAACTTATAACTACCTAAAACATCAAGCTTAAATTCACATACACCTAACAAGCATTAGTTCAAAACATCATGCCAAATTATGGCTCCAAACAAAAACATACACTTATATACTGAATTTACAATCCATTTACAAATAACTATCAACTAAGACATCCTAGGTACATGCCATTACAAAATGTAATCATCACCACACTTAAGATCGGGATCATTTTTGGATGCTGATTCGACGATCAAAAGAGAAGTACCTAACCTGCGCATGGGAAACAAAACCGTACGCTGAGTAAAACTCAGTAATATTTCTATAATTCGAACATTAAAAACATAATGAGACAAGAATGCATAGTTTGAATTATACAAACATACTATTGCCTAAGCTTACAATTACCATATACCATCATTTCAATTTCATGCATATTACTACATCAGTTCATACTATACTCAATTTTCACATGCTATCATATTTGATTTGTTTAATAAATATCTCAATTCATAACACTTGCTATATAAATAGCTTTTCACATAGCAATCCACATGTCATTTATACAATGGCATTATCCATTCCATCTTCAATTCATGAGTACATAACTCATATATTTCATTTTTCATGTTTCTATTCACTATCTCATTTCCATTTCACATACCATGCTATTTCATTATAAATCATAGAAATTTATTATTTATTTACCCCTATTAACACGATTTGGACTTAGACAGACCAACACACCAGTTTGGCACCCAGTGCCTCATCGGATAAATCTGAAGTAATAACCGCACCCAATGCTATATAAATTGACACCCAGTGTCTCATCGGTTAAACCGAAGCAAATTGGCACCCAGTGCCTCATCGACTCGAAGTCAAAGAAATCCCTGAACTCTTCCTATCCTATGGCATGTTGTCTATATTTTACTTAGCCCGAAATAGTTAATAGGGTTTCATATCACTTACAAATACAACCAATATTCAATTCTCATATTTGTACAATATCACATTTAAACATATATTCATATCAATTTTTGACTATTCAATACGTTCATAACATATACCAAATTAATCCAATTCAATAAAATATGAATTCAATTCAATTGTAAAGCACCATAATTCTCACCTCCAATGCTTACCATATGCAATAATTTACAACTTGGTTCGGATTATATAAACACAAACCGTGGATTCTGAGCTATTCAACGTTGATTTTATCCTTCCACTTTTTAGTTGAGGATTCCGATAGGACGTTAGCTATGGAATTAAAACAATCAAAATACATTAATACTATACAATTCGATTCCACATTGAATATTTCAATTTTTATACAATATTTGCTTAAATCTCAATTTAGTCCTTATCCCGAGACTAATTTTTAATCTTCACATTAAATTATATATTTTCATACTCATTTCACTTTAAACTAACTTTAACTCCCTATTTTCAATTATACCCCTAAATTTCAAAATTTTCACAATTACTCATAATCAAGAATTAACTTCACTATCTAGTCCTTTTTCACTTTTCACTTAAAAATATATCAATTTAATCTCTAATACTTAATCTATTCAATAATAATAACATCTAAAATTCTAAACAAGACTGAAAATTACAACATGGGTCGGCTAGCCCTAAGTACCGGGATTCCAAAAACATAAAAATTACAAGAAAATAGATTAAATTGACTAACTAATTGAACTTGAAAAGTTTTAAAACCCTTGTGGTCGTGCGTTTCTCTTCTTTTCTTCTTTCTTTTATTTTCTATTTAATTTTGCATGTCTTCTTTCACATTTCTCCACTTTCTTTCTATTATAATTGCATTTATTATATATTATATAATACATATATACATACTTTTAATTTTTTAATTTTTTAACTATTATAATATACATAATAAGTTTACATATATGTTATATATATTTCATTAATGTCGTCCACTAAATAAAAAAATGTATATTTGCTACTTTATTCCCTCAATAAATTTTTAATCTATAATTCAACTTTTACCCTATACGCTATTTAGTCCTTATACATTAATAACTCCTAATTCATGCAAATTCACTTAATCAAAATCTATTTGACTATACAACTAACTTCATAAATATCTATTAAAAATATTTACGAGTTTGATTTATGAAAATGGAATCCCGGGAATGCACTTTTCGACTCCTTAGCTATCGGGTCGATACAGATTTCATCAATTTATCAATAATGAAAACTTGCTAAAAATTCAAAAATTGATCAAATTGATACATGGCCTAGCTAAACCGAGCTCCCACTATCACAAATCTATAAAAATTTAATGAAAAATAACTTAATTACCTAAGAATTTTGTTATGGTCGAATTGGTGAATACTTGAAGCTTTCTCCTCTTTCTTTTTTCTTCTTTAGACAGTGGAAGAAAATGATCATTCTCATCTTTCTTCCCATTATCTTCCTTTTATACATGGTTTATTATTAATTAAACTTCTTTAATTAGTTAAATTAATGTTTTATTATACTTAATTAATCATTGGCTAAACAAAGTGGAAATTTGCATCATCATCTACTAAGTCATGATGGATAATGGTTAAATAACCATTTTGTTCCTCGGGATAACTGCAATCTAGGTCCTATAGTCTTTTCTTAATTAAGACTCAATAACAATTGAAATTTTATAATTTAGTCCTTAAGCTTTAATTAACTATTTTATTGGCAAAATTACTTGTACATTCATTATTATATTCTCTTATTAACTTTGTAAATATTCTTATTTTATATTAACGGACTCGGTTTACGAAAATGGAGTTTTGAAATCATATTTTTCGATACCACTGAAAATTAAGCCGTCAGAATTTGCCTTCATTAAGTTGTTTTGTCCTCAAAATTTACCTGGGAAAAGATTGGGATATTGAGACCTCTTTGTCTCTCTTGACTCCCAAGTAGCCTCTTCTGCGCCATGATGGTGCCATAATACTTTCACCAATGCTACAGGCTTGTTTCTTAGTTCTTTCACTTCTCGAGCTAAAATCTTAATTGGTTCTTTGCCATAAGTCAAGTTAGAATGTAACTCAATTTCATCGAGAGCTAAGACGTCAGAGGGATCATATTAATATCTTCTCAGCATCGAAACATGGAAAAAGTTATGGATTTTACCTAACTCTGGTGGTAGAGTTAAACAATACGCCACAGGTCCAAGCCTTTCAAGAACTTCATAAGGCTTAATAAATCTCGGATTGAGCTTCCCTTTTCTATCGAATAGTAGAATTTTCTTCTAAAGTGAAACTTTCAAAACGAATTTATCACCTACTTTAAACTCAATTTCTTTTCATTTCAAATCGGCATAATACTATTGCCTATCTGAAGCAGCTTCTTAAGCAATCCTTAATAATCTTGACTTTATCTACATTTTCTCAAACTAAATCAAATTTTGTTAGCTTTCTTTCACTCAACTTCATCCAACACAAAGGAGTTTGACATTTATCATCATACAAAGCTTCTTAAGGTGTTATTTTAATACTTGATTGATTATAATTGTATGCAAATTCAGCTAGTGGTAGGAATTTTTCCCAACTTTCCTCGAATTCAATCGCATAGCATCGTAACATATCTTCGAGTATTGAATTACTCACTTTGATTGACCATCAAATTGAGGGTGAAATGTTGTACTAGAATCCAATCTAGTGCCTAGTACTTTGTGTAATACCCTAAAATCGAGCGGTAAATCTTGGATCCCAATCTGAAATGGTGGACAATAGCACTCCATGCAATCTCACAATTTCATAATTATATAATTCAACCAATTTTTCCAGCGATTAGTAAACTTTTACTGGAATAAAATGAGTGGATTTCGTCAATTTTTCAAAAATTACCCAAATTGAGGCTTTCTTATTAAGCGGTAATGGTAATCCCGTCACAAAATCCATAATGACTATCTCCCATTTTCATTCAAGAATCATTATAGGATACAACAGTCCTAAAGGGACTTGATGTTCCACTTTTATTTGCTGACACGCCAAACACTTGGTTACAGTTCCACCTTCAACAAGTCTCAGCTTTGCTTCAAGCTTATCATCACATTTTTGCAATTCTCAGATTCTTTGGAGAAACACGAGGTTGTTGGAAAATGTGTTCGTATTGTAGTAAACATGTAATTTTTTTCTATGTATTTGAACAATGAATAAATAAATAAAGTTAATTTCACATCTCATTCTTATGTCTTTTGTGTTTCTGTCTTTTATGTTTTGCATGCATAGCAAAATTGTGACAAACAAATATTAGCTCATTTATTGTCTATGTACAAACTGATGATAAGTGACATTGTAAGAACGTTTACATTGCGAGAAAGACAACTTACATCCATAGATAATCTAAACAAGTCTGTAATCTTGATAAGTATTATATTAATTTGATATTGAAGTGATTAAGTTTAATCATAGTTGAACTCTCTAAACTCTCCCTATATAAAGAGAGCCATGGGTCATTATTTTACACAAATTTGAGTTCAAGAGAAAGTTGTACAGAAAATTCTTTGAAGAAATTATTTCAGAAGATTTTTAGAGATATTTTTCTTATTTATAACTTGACCTAGAAGTTTAGAGAAATTGCAAAATTTCCCCATTGGTAATTTTGTGAAAAATTTTCTGATTCAAAGCAAGTTCATACTCAGCAGACATGAGCTTCAGATAGCAGAGAAGACTACTTGGTTAAAGTGCTCATGCTAGACGAATCGAAAAGGTAAAATTTTGTTGAAGTGTTTATTCCTTTAGATATCATATCCAAGTTCTTGTTTCTGGAAAAGAAAATTTAAAACTCTAGTTTTTCCTCAAATCTATTTTCATTGCGTTTTCCAAACACAATTTTCCAACAAGGTTTAACCCTCAATTCTGCTAAAATAGAGCCATCGTGCCCCAAGGCCCAATGCACGTTCATCACTTTCAAAGTGAATAAGGATTTTTTACATAGCAAAAGACCCTATATACATGTTGGATCTGGTGCCCTAAGTGTAGTATTTTCTTCTAAGTACACTTATAACTTTTTGAACAAATTGGTTAATAAAATTATTCATGAATTACATTAATACTTTTTATATTGTCCTTACATGGTTTTTACACACAAAGCAAAATGGAAGCAAATGTTGCTCATTAGTTATGTAATGTTTAACTAATACTAAGCAGTATTACGTGGTTAGATCGTAATATAGAAAAACAACTTATATCAGTAGAAAAACATAAACATGTCCTTAGTCTAATCGAAAATGAGCAAATTGATTGAAAGACTAATATGTCGTCTATCAAGTTCGATTGAGGAGATGTTTTGTCTTATGCATCGGAGTGGATGACTCCCTAAAGATAGAGACATAGATGTGACTGACTGAACTGGTAGTACATCAGACTAGACCCAAGAAGAATAGATTCGAAATCCATTTATGGATTTATTCACTTGTGACATTCATAGTGTGACATACCTAAATCCTGAGTGGATGACGGACTATGTATGCGTGACTCGTACACTTTGATGAAAGTAAAATCTTGAGTTTGAATAAATAAGGAACTGGAAGCTGGTGCATTGGGTGTATGACTTCTACAATATGCAGCTTTATTCAAAATATTGGAATTCATAGCCCGAGTCATGGGTAAATGATATATTTTCACTGGCATTACATGGTTGATGAAAAGTAAACATGGACATGGGTTGTTTGTCTTTTTGATGGATAACTTTATCACTATTGGATAATGATTGACATTTCATTAAAGAAGATGTAATGGTTACCATGAGATAAAAATAGGATCATATTAGGAGAATGAATATTATTCCAAACAGATTTAGGGTATCCTATGAGGGTAACACACTTATGAAAAGGTCATTGGACAATCACTAATCGAGACATTTTTGTAATGGTATGCCATTGGGGAGAGCTCAATCATGATACTTAGTAGAATGGATTTGTGACTAAATGAGTTTATAATTAATAGGCAAAAAGCTGGAACTTAATTATAAATCACTTGAGCCTCAATTGCATATGTCCAATCGGTTCCTCCGCTAGCTCATTGAAACAAGAAATGAATTGCTTGTTGAATCAAAATGAATAGAATGAATAGAAATGGAGAAATGAAAAACATTAATGGAATGATTATGGTTTTCTCCAAAATTGAAAATTAAAATGGATAAATGGAATCATTTGGAAAAGAATGTGGTTTTCTCAAAATGGAAATGAAAATGAAAATGAGAAATGAATTCATTTTCAAATGAACAAGGATTTCTAAAAAATGATTGAAAGATTAACTTTATGCTTGTGAGATATTTTAAAGCCAGAAAATGAAAATAAATCATACGATCATAGTGAACAAGTTGAATGGTGAAATATTAAATATATTTTCTCAAAAATTTTATTAGGGGTAAAATTTTCATAATTTTATCGAGGGTAAAATTGGGATGAGAAAATTATTTAATATAAATATTGTATTTCATTTTTGGGAAATAGGAAAACAAATATTGGGTTGGATTAAATTATAAAGTATTGGGTTAAAAGCCCAAGAAGTACTTATAATTGAACTCGATATGAAAGATGCCTAAAAGCCTACATAAAGGGGACGAAAACCCCTAGTATATTTAACTAGTTGAATTAGGATTTCGTCTTTCTAGTTGAAATAAACTTCTCTAATTCAACAAGGGTTCTACCTTCTCTCCCTATAAGTAGATGGCACCGATAGGGCTCTTTACACAACTTGAAGACATTGTTACTTTGTCAAAAAATAGAGATAATTCATTCTCAACTATTAAATATATTTTGTTGGAATAACAATTCTGTCAATTTCTATTTTAGAAGAGACTTTTTGATCGATTCTATGCTAGAGGAAATCTTGGCACGAGAATAGCAAAGAAGATTATTTGGTTGAAAGCCAGGAACGACAAGGATCCATCTATTCGAAAAAAACAGGTGCAATTTAGGTCTAGGGTTTATTGCTATAAATATCACAAACCGAGTCGATTTTTAAAATTTTTATTTTCTGCTGTGCAAGAAAATCGTTTTCAAACTAGACTTTTTCCAACACATGCCACAATATTAGATACAAGAATGAACATACTTCTACCGTCTTGATGATAGTATGATATTTGTATTGATCCGGCTTTGTGAGTTCTGTAATCTAGGGATCTACATGTAAGGAAAACAACAATAGTGAATAATTTAAGGCTTAGTAAGTTCAAATGGAAATTATAACACTTACCTTTCTCATAGGTGAGCATGTTACTACCAAAAGATTAGGCATACATCTAGCTAGAACATGGCACATAATGTCACAACAAAGTTAGCATAATAAACATAGGTATCCATATGTGCTAGGCATTATAACATGTCCAAAGCATCACCAAATTATACCAATTCATATAAGATTATCACAATTTCATATACTATCATTAATCTAATAGTTCATATTGTTAGCTCGTCAGATCAACTCGAAATCACCAAGAAGGGATGAATTGGCTTTAAGAAAATTTGTGAAAGCAACGACCGAATATGCAACAATGAACACAACAATTTATAGTCGTTTGACCCCATTTTCCTACTCCACTACCTTAGTTTTCCACAACTAAGGATTTTCCCAAATTCACTAATTTGACAACCTTTGAGGAAAATGTTTAACCTTACAATCTCCCTTAATATTTCTACCCAAAATCTTAAGATTGCAACTTCCTTAAGGTTTCTACTCAAACCTTAAGACTCAGCCTCTCAAAGACAATAACAAAAAACAAACTAGGAAGTAATCCTTACAAGATTGATGTATTTTCCAATTAAGCACAAATAAAAGAATAACACTTGAGTTGAATGAATACAATGAAAGCTCACAAGTGTTTATAAGAAGAATATGAAAGAATTAAGCACTAAGGTTGTTTTGATTGATCTTTAAGCTTGATGATCTTTCTCTCTTGTTGTAGGACCTTCGGAACATGATATTTATACCCTCTAATACATTTCCAACCGTTGGGGTTGTTGTGAAAGTTAATAAAGCCATTGGGGATGAAAATACCGGATTATAAATTCACCTGCAATAAAAGGTATCGATACTCTTTCTACGAGTATCAGTACCATTAGCATTTAATGCCTGATTCAATGATCGTTAAAATTAGTTTACAACTATACCAAAGAAAAATTATCGAAACTTGGTAAAAGGTATCAATACTTTTTATAAAGGTATCAATGCTTTTTGTTTAAATTGAAAACAGAATGTCAGTTTTGTATCAATTTTAGAATGGGTATCGCTATCTTGAAAACTATCGATATTTGGCCAAAAAGCATCGATACTTTTTGGCCTGGAGCGATACTGACTTGTTTAAAAATAATTTTAAGATGATTGAAAATTTTTAATTCAATTAAAAACAATTTAAACTTGATTTTATCAAATTTCTAACTTTTACTCAAAAACACTTTAATTTCTTATATCAAAACATATTATCAAATAAAGCTTAGTTTAACACATACCATTTCAATTTTAATCACATATCTTAATAGCTTATCAAATTCGATTCCTTTCATTTTCCAATTTCACTGTTTCACCCAGTGGAACCCTTGTAAAATGAATTCAGACACGTGAGTGAAATACACCACACCAAGATAGCTCATCTAAGCATAAACTACACCACATCAAGGCACCAAAGTGAAAAGCCCATAGGCATCAAATATATAAATATTCCAATACATCCCTCCACCACACCAAAGTCTCCGTAGAGACAGTGAATAGTCGATGATCTACAAAAAATGTTTGATCCCGAAGTAACATATCATAATCTCCACATCGTCAACTATCCTATATAGAAGCGCACATATGACCCTGTTGACATGCCAACTGTATCTTAGACTTTTACTATGTTCTCATGGGCATCAATCATCCATATTTGGATTTTCATATCCTTTAACTATTACATATCAATTTTTGAATTTTGTCAATTGAATCTAAACATGAATTGGACATGCATTTAATTATACATTTTAAGATCATTTCCATTCTTCTAGTTATAATCAATAGATATAACATCAATAACTTATCTCAATTCATTTCAATTCAAATACATTTGCTAGCCATGTATACCAATTTCCATCAAAATCTTAACTTGAGTTAAAGTGTAGATAAAATGAAAATAAACACAAGCATATCAATTAAACAAGGAAGGGTAGTAAGTTCCATATGAACTTACCTTTCATAATACAAAAAGAGTAGATTTCTCAAGGCCTATTCCGTAAATTTTGCTTTTCCTCTACTGACTGTCTATAAACGTGTTATCATTTATAGTATAAATATCACACCAAAAATATATTAAATTAAATCCGCAATGTCCCCAAGCGTATGGGTCAAATTGTAATATAGTAAAGTTTCCAACAAAACACTGATAAGTATTCCGAGGATCGTACCCAAGGGATTGTAGATTGGAGAAATTAATAGATTTATTAAACTAATTGAATTATTAAACCTAAACTACCCTAATGGACTAATTAAATTAATAGATTTAATAGATTTATTAAACTAATTGAATTATTAAACCTAAACTAATTAAATTAATAGATTTATTAAATTAATTAAAAAATAATTACTAATCTAATCGAGTCATGAATTAGTAGTGTTAGTCCAAATTAATAGATTTATTAAACTAATTTAATTATTAAACCTAAACTACCCTAATGGACTTTCCTATTCCTAATGTTGACAATGTGAGCCTTTAGCCTGTGATCGATTAAAGCCCTAATAAATAAACAAAATATTAACTAATTTCAAATTTTAAGTTTTAATATGAATTAGCTATTAATTAAATAGTATTACCTCCCGATCTCTAGTAATTAATTAGTCAGCAGATACTCGCTTATCTCTCGACCTCACTTTCTCCATTGAGATAAGCTACGATTTACTCAATTCGACTTATGTCCCGATCTCGTCTCCCCTATGATAACTTCCCAGGGTTGTTAAGCCTAAGGTTTAGGAATACGTAATCTATATCAATTAATTCTATTATGAACCATTATTCTTTTGTTAATTAATCAACTTGATTAATTAATTAGTTTAATAGATGAATCATGCAAGATATGAATAAAGCACAAGGTTTATTCTAATATTCATACAAGCATTAGTTGATCAAGCTAACGAAATATAAATAAAAGAATAAAATAGAAAAGTAGAGAGAATGCTTATGAATATATATTGAAACGCATACTAGGAGCAATCTCAGGTCACTATTGCCTACACATCAGAATAGAAAAGTTCTGACTAAGCAAACATAAAAGGAAAGAAAACTAAAAATTTTGTTTGATGGATGGATGTTTTGATTGATTGATCAATAGGATGCCCTCATTTGTGTACAGAAGTCTCTTATTTATATGCTAAAAGATGTGCATTATATGCCTGATATGCCACCCAATACTTTGGATGCAAGTAAGAAATAAAATCTCCGAGAATTTGCCAAAATACGGTTGCTGATGTTATCCTTCCTTATAGCCAACACTCAGGCTATGGCTCAACACAAGCACTGTGTATTGCAACACAAACATTGCATGTGTAACACCCCAAACCCAGCCTAGAAGCTATGGCCAAATCTAGAGTTGTTACATAGAACGATTGACAATTTAATTTTCGTATATTTTGAAATCAACAAAAACTCTTAAAATCCTGGATTATCTGAAAACACATCTTATCTAACTTTTTATTAAAAATGTTGTTTGATTATATTTTCAAAAAACAAACTTATAATTTTTCAGCGAAAACTTCTTAAAAAGTGATGTTTTGGAAAACATTGTTTGTGGTTTAAAAACCATTAATTTTGCAGAAAAGGGAATATTGTCGACAAAAACGTTTACATAATTTTAAGCAAAAATATATAAATAAAGTCCTAAACCCAAAACAATCCAAAATTTCTAGAGAGTCCAAAATTTACAAAACTATAAATCCCAAATTTAAATAATTAAAATAAATGCAAAACTTATATAACCGAGCTCCTATCGCACCAACCCGCCTAAATTTGAGGATTACCTAAAAATATCATTCAAACAGAAAGTAAGTTTTCGAAACTCAATGTATAACGAATAACTTAAAACAGATAAAGGCATAACAGATAGATTAACAGAAACATAATTTTATCAGAGTAATACAGATACAAACGTATAATCTGTAACACCCCAAACCCGCCCTAGGCGTTATGGTCGAATTTGACGTGTCACATTGAAGTGTCTTTCAAAAATTGGTCTTGTTGGTAAAAATTTGTTTCTAAGTTTAAAAACCTCTTAATTATTATTTAACAAATCGTCTAGCCAAAGCGTTTACCTTGTTGTCTTGCTTTTGTTATAGTAAGTTGATCTAAAATCGCGGAAGCTTTTGAAACTCTATTGTTTAGGTCTCCTGTCTTTGAAAACAATAATTATTTTGAAAATCTATCTTCTCCTAAACTAGAAGTTTAAAATAAGTAAGCAAAAGCCCAATTAAAAATTTAAACAACTTAAAGGCCTTATTACAAAAACAAAACCCAACATAAACATTAAATTTAAATAAAATTAAGTGTAGAACATCTGCAGTTCTGTGGCCACCTCCGAGTCCCTCGCAGCACCAAATTGCCTAAGACTGAGGATTACCTGCACGATTAAAAGGAAAGAGTGAGTTTACGAAACTCAGTGTGTAATCCCCTATTAATCAATCAGTATACAAGAAGCAATGACATTCTGGGCCTGAGTCCTATTCAATAACATTACAGTGTGGGCCTTAGCCCAATAGAGTAACGGTGTGGGACTTAACCTAGTACAATATCAGTGAAGTGCAATAATGCAACCCCTCCCAATCCAGCCAACGCACCTCTCCATACCACCAACACACCATGTGGGGATAAAATCGATCCACCCAGCTAACACACCAATATCGCAACAAAGCTGCCAGTAATAGTATCACAACAAAGCTGCCAGTAACAGTATACTTCCTCCATAATAGTATCCCAACCCCATGCGGTATGTCATGTCATTAATCATACGTGATGCAGAATGTCATACTCAATCATAGTCATACATATCATAGAGCAAATTAGTTATACATAGCATAAGGCCATATCAATCATTTCATCTCCTAGGGGTATAACAGCCATTTTACCCTATGGGGGTATTTCGGTCATTTTACCGTATGGGGGTATTTCGGTCATTTTACCCTATGGGGGTATTTCAGTCATTGATTGACCTCTCAAAAGGTCCATAGTCACCTCGAGCGACTCAGGTAACCTAAATGGTTAAATAGTGTAAATGGGCCCAAGGCCCATTATTTGGCCCAAGGCCCATTACTCGGCCTAAGTGGGCCCACACGTTCGTGCAGCTCGTTCAGCCCAGAATTTGCCACGGCTATGGGATCTATATCACCTAGTCCAGTTTTTTCCACAATTCGTGGATTTCGTCTGTGTGGGGCCCACAAGCGCATTGAGCCCACACGACCCGTTTCGGCCCAATGTGGCCCATTACGGCCTAAGCCCAAGAAAAAGCTCATGGAGGCCTCTACAGTTCATCGCCCATGTTTCACGGGTTGGGCTTACCACACGAGCGATCGCACGCTAATGTGGTCTCAAACGTCGTATTTTTGGCTTTTCGGCTTTTTGTCGTTCTACGATTGCAATAGGGTGTTTACTCACCTGATTGTGAAAACGCACCAAGATCCACGAGCACCCAAAACCTACATTCATACAAGGCTTTCCATTGGTCTCAAAACAATAGGGTTAATCTCCCTCTTTTACAACCTTAACCAACACTAAATTAATACTTACCTCGACTGTCAAAAGTGGCTTAGCCCACTTATACCACTGACGAAGGTTGACTACAAACTCTTTGACAGTTATCTGCATTGCAAACGGATTATTAAACAAGATTGTTTATTCATGTGGTTTAAATCCATACAGGACAACTCACGGAACCACAGAAAGCACTTGGCCAACACTTAGAATGCTAGACTACATACTTACCTTGATCGAATGATGAGAGAAAGGTTTTGATGATTTTAATATCACTTGCTACACCTTTACCCCTCGAGGAAATTGAACCGTCATAGAATAGTTGTCAAGCCGAAAGCAAAATGGAGAAGATGAAGAGAAGAAAAAGGCAATATTCGACAAGCAGTTGTGCAAAAAGGGGTTGAGAAAGAACAACAATCCAAACGTAAGAAGCAACACGAAACCACTTCAACACAATTCGGTAAAGGTTTGGAAAAAGTGGAGAAGTGAAAAGAAGCAACAAAAAAAAGAGGGGAAGAAAGAAGGAGAATTCGGCAGAGGGGAACCAAAAACTATTCGGGCAAAACAAAGAAGAAAAAATAAAAGGGAAGAGCATAAAAAGTACTCAAACAAACCCGAGAGGTACACGAAATCTCTTCAAAAATCCAACACCAAAGGCAAAAAGAGGGAAAACATACACAAAACTAAAATGAAGGGTATACCAAAATGAGCAGTATACCCCTCTGGCCGAATCTCCTGAGTAACAAAGTCCACAGTCGGCACACATCTCCTCTCCCCTCACTTCGCTTGATTTTCTCTTAAAATCTCTCCCCTTATCCCTCCTTGAATCACTACACCGATTTCTCTTCAACTCCCCCAACAACTCTATCCAAATTCCATTCAAACTCCCCTTAGCTGTATTTTAGTCCAACTCCACTACATATACAGCTCAAGCAGCAAAATAAATACTCCATTGCACAACCTAGGACTTGAACCTCAAACCTCTCAATTACACAACACGCCATCTTGCCACTAGACCACAAGCTATTTTTGTGTCATAAAACAAGCACTATTATTTATAAGGCCTATATGCCAATGTCCAGATTCATTTAAGAGCAAAACTAAAAATTCTGCAGAAGCCAAGACTTTAACCCAGGCTCCTCAAACACTCCCATACACACCCCAAATCACTTAGCCATTAAAGCAAACAAGCAATCAGTGCCAAATCATGCAAAAATTAAAGACTTAGATTTTTAGGGCGTTACATAATCCTACCTCCATCCGCTACACACCAACTCTGACCCTTCCAACACACCATGTGGGATATGAAACACCCACCCAACCCTACACACCGCTTATTGTCGATAAGACACTTTACAGAATATTTGCAGCTGTGCTGCCATATAAATAGGCGAATTATTGCCTTTTACATAAACATTTCCTCCATGTAAAATAACCCATCCCAGAAGCAGATATAATCAGAACAATAATTTAACATGCTACAGTTTTACATGTATGGTATATCAGATACAACCCTCATACATAACATTTTTTCAAGATTACTGAGCATATGACATCTCAAATATAATTACAAATAGCAGAATTTGTACTAGGAAATGACCAGATTTCATGTTTTATAGTACATATAATTAAATATCGATTCTACGGAAGGCCTATAGTTGATCAGAACGATGTGTAGTGCCTTAGGGAAAATTTTAGAATTTTGGGCCCACATGGCCTCACACATGCCCGTATGGCCCACACACAAGTGTGGTCCACATTGCCCAAATAGCTCAGATCGTGTCTCACACATAGCCTACCACACGACCTGACACATGACCATGTTGCTCGACAGAATAATTTTTTGACTTTGTTCGTTCGCTATTTTTCGTGATTAGCGTTACACACCTTGTATTTTTAGGAAACAATCCCAAACACGAGCAATCCCACACCTAAAACAAAAATTAACACCAGTAATTTCAGTAATAATTCACAAAATTTAACTAATAATTGACCACAACTAAACTAGAATGGCCCTACAAAAAAAAACACATCCTCACACTTACCGTTGAACGAACAAGTACACAAAAATCCTAAGGCGCTTGAAGAAGAACCAACTGCTCTCGATCTTCACCTAACAGTGCCCAAAAAATTTGATTAAACAACTAAAACCCTGATTTCATTGCAAGACCACAACACTAGCCAAAACAAAAACAATGACCCAACCTTCCGAAATATCACAACTTACCAGATGATTCAATAGCAGCAACGACCACCAAAAATCGTGAACAAAAGATCTAAGGAATTTAATCAAGATTAAATAGAAAAACTAAGATTGAAGAAAGAAAGAAAAAAACCAAAAAAATAGAGAATGGAAATGCTAGCACATGGGAAAAATGACGTGAATAGTGGGTTTTTGGGGAAACAAACGTAAAGTTAATAAAACTATTTTTAAGGAAAAAGAAAATTACTAGAGTCAAATAAATTAAAACCAAAAAAAAGATCCTGCTGAACAAACTTCTACAACTAATCCAACTCATTAGAATTCAAATTTACCCCAAACTCTACCACTGAGCAACTTAAATTAAATGAAGCAAAAATAAAGCCACTTTGCTCATGCAAGGACTCAAGCATGATTTCACAGAGAAAGCCAACACCTTACCACTGAACTAGTAAGCTTCTTTTGTCACAAATTGAAAGAAAAAAAAAACACTTAAACCGAATAAACAAAGTTAAGCTAATGACAAAAAATTATTAAATTTTCCTAAAAGTGATACTTGAACCCAAGACCTCAAGCCCACAACTAAGGCCACTAACCATTGAAATAAATACTTAATTTACAACAAAAATAAAAAAATCAAAACTTAAGATTTTGGGGCTTTATAACTCTACCCTCCTAAAAGAAATTTCAACCTCAAAATTTACCTGACTCAAATAGATATTGATATTGCTGACGAATCGGGTCCTCAGGTTCCCACGTGGCTTCCTTCTCAAGATCTTAACATCTCGATCTAGAACCTGAACCGACTCCTCCTTAAATGTCAAATCTGGTCTATCCTAAATCTCCTTAACAGAAATAATATGACATGGGTCCGACCGATACCACCTCAACATAGAGACGTTAAACACATCGTGAATATAGTCAATTTTGGAGGTAGCTCTAACTGATAAGCAACCGATCCCACATGTTTAAAATCTGATATGACCCAATGAACCTAGGGCTCAACTTGTCCTTGGTCCAAACTGAAGTGAGGATCCCTATCAGAAATAATCAAGACCGGAAACCCATAAAGTCTCACAATCTCAGAAACATATAACTTGGCCAACTTCTAAATGGAGTAGTCTATCCTAACAGGAATAAAATGGGCAGACTTGGTCAACTGATCCACAATGACCCACACAGAATCATTTTTAGTGGGTATTAAGGGCAACCCACTAACGAAGTCCATAGTCACTCGTTCTCATTTCCATAGAGAAATCTTAATGGGTTGAATCAAACCCAACATGAGATGCATCAATGTAAACAACAAACTCCTTACCGGATCCAGGTTGTATCAAAACAAGAGCATGAGTCAAAATGGATTTGAGCTTTACAAAGCTTGATTGCTACTCATCAGTCAAGACATATAGGGCGTTCTTATGCAACAGCTTAATCAGAAGAGCTGTGATAAGTGAAAATCCCTCGATAAACCTCCAATTATAACCCTCTAGCCCAAGAAAATTGTGAATCTCAAAAAGGTTTCTAGGTTGTTTCCACTCAAGCACAGCCTCAGTTTTCTTAGGATCAACTCGGATCCCTTCAGCAGAAACTACATGACCCTAAAAAGTTACCTCCTTTATCCAAAATTCGCACTTACTCAACTTAGGGTAGAGTTGTTTCTCATAGAGTATTTGAAAAACTACTCTAAGGTGTTCATCATGATCATCCTCAGTTTTAGAGTATACCAGAATGTCATCGATAAAGACCGCGATGAACTGATCCAAATACAATTGGAAAACTCAGTTCATAAGATCCATGAATGCAGTCAGAGCATTCATCAAACCAAAGGGCATGACTAGGAACTCGTAGTGCCCATAACGTGTCTTAAAAGCAGTCTTATGAACATCGATCTCCTTAAACCTAAGTTGATTGTACCCATAATGGAGATCTATCTTAGAAAACACAGAAGGCCTATGAAACTGGTCGAATAAGTTGTAGATCCTCGGAAGTGGGTATTTATTCTTTACTGTCAATTTATTCAACTGACAGTAATCTATACACATCCTCATGGTACTATCCATCTTTATTACGAACAAAACTGGTTCCCCCATGGAGACACACTAGGATGAATAAACCCTCGATTGAGGAGTTCCTGAAGCTGTGCCTTTAGTTCCATAAACTCCTTCAGTGCCATGCGGTAGGAACCAATGGACACCGAAGCTGTTCTCGGTAGAACCTAGATACCGAACTCAACTTCCCTATCTAGAGGCAAACCCGACAAATTTTTAGGGAAAACATCCAGAAATTCCTTAACAGTCCGAATGTCTCCAACAGAGAAACCCAGAAAAGCTGAATCACTCACAAAAGCTAGATATGTTTCACACCCTTTTCGAACTAACTTTTCAGCCATAAGACTGGAGATTACATTGGATAAATAATCCCGACACTTGCCGATCATAATCACTTCCACATCATCCCTAGATCTCAGATCTACCCTCTTAGTAGCACAATTCAAATTGACCCGATGCTCTATGAGCTAGTCTATTCCCGGAATCAGATCGAATTCCCCAAATAGGAGCTCCATCAGATTAGCCGAAAACACAACTCATTGTATCTCCAGCGGTACATTCTTATACAGCCTATTAACCCAATGGACTAAGTACAGTAATCAATCCAGAAGTGCTCTCAACAGACATCCCCAAGTTCACAGAATCAGAACTAGCTATAAATTATGTGTTGATCCTATGTCTATCAAAGCAATATAAGGAGCTGTATGAATCAAGAATGTACAAGTGATAACTTCCATGGCATCTCTGTCCTCACGACATCTAGTACATATACCAGTGCAGGCAGCATCGCCTCAATCTAATTAGCACCTCTGCCCAATGCTCTCTGACCTTTTCTATACCATTACCACTCCTAACCGGACCACGGCCCCTAGGCGGTTGTTGAACTGCCCGCTGAGGCTGAATAAATCCCAGAGCTGGAGCTTGCATCTAATCAAAACGCTATGGACAATCCTTGATGCGTTGCTCCATCGACCTACATCACAGAAAAGCTTCTAACCTTCTCCAACATTCGCCTGAATGGCATCTATCATAATCCCTACATGGCTGAGCCACACTAGGAGCAACTAGAACCTCAACCCTCGAAGGCCCATCAAATCTGGCCCGTTTCTTAGGCCTCTGAATAGGACTAGAGGGATCTAAATCCCTCTTATTCTTACCACTCTCACACTCCCTATTTTCATTCTCAACGTGCTTAACCTCTTAAACAATTCTCGCCTTGTCCATAAAGACGGTAAAAATTCGCTCCCACTTCGGAGCTATCAGAACCCTTAGAATATCCCTCAATCTTTCCTCAAAGTGAATGCACTTATCACAATCAGTTGATACCATCCAACGAGCATATCTGCTCTATCTTAGAAATTCGGCCTCATACTCAGCCACAGTCCTATCTCCCTAGGTAAGGCTCATAAACTCGCGTCTACGAGCATCCACATAACTTGCCCCTACATATTTACTCTAGAAGGAATTATTCAAATAATCCCATGTCATCTGATCCGGTTGAGTACCCTCCTCAACCATAAACCACCACTAATATGCCTCATCGCAAAGTAGAGATACTGCACCCTTCAATTTCTGCTCAGAGGTGTAGTTAATATTATTCATTAACCTCTTAGTGGCCTTCAACCAGTATTCGGACACAGATGGGGTGACTCCTATGACACCGCTGAATAATTCAACGTCATTAGACCGGAGTCGTTCAGTTACCGACCCACAACTCCCAGAACCAAAATGGGTCCCAGTGACCCTCTTCAAAACTCTCAGCATGGCCTGGGACAATGCGCCGTTTCCAGCGAGTGACTTTGAGACCCTGTCTCAGCAGTAGGTGTAGATGGTGTCTCACTTGTATCTAGATTGGGCATATTGTACATCGAGGATGACTCAGCACGAGCCTCTCTTCGGCGCCTACCGTGCCCACAGGTATCGCATCCATGTGTTCCACAAGTACTCATCGAATATATTTTATCTACATTAAAATTTTATGTTACTAGCTCCGATATTTATTAAGAGATATTTTATGCTAAAAAATTATCAGAAGAAGTTTTAGAAATGTTTCAGTCTCTAACTACCACAGTACATTTCTAATCATTTTCAGGGTTTACTAAAGTAAAACTTATCTAAGTCAGAAGTACTTATAAGATCGGCACCGGAGACTCTGTATTTCACTGAAAAATAATTTTCAAAAAGTTTTGAACCCAAAATCTCATAGCCCGAGTTTTGCAACCTAACTCTGATACTACTAAATGTAACACCACAAACCCATGCTAGCCGCTATGGTCAAATCTGGAGTTGTTACATAGAACGATTGGTAATTTAATTTTCGTATATTTTGAAATCGACATAAACTCTTAAAATTTTGGATTATCTGAAAACATATCTTATCTAACTTTTTATTAAAAATGTTGTTTGATTATATTTTGAAAAAAATTTATAATTTTCAGCAGAGACTCCTTAAAAAGCGATGTTTTGAAAAACATTGCTCGTGGTTTAAAAACCATTAATTTTGCCGAAAAATGAATATTGTCGATAAAAACGTTTAAACGATTTTAAGCAAAATACAGAAATAAAATCCTAAACCCAAAACAGTCCAAAATGTCTAGAGAGTCCAAAATTTATAAAACTCTAAATCCCAAATTTAAAATATTAAAATAAATGAAAAACTTATATAACCAAGCTCCCGTCGCACCTACACGCCTAAGTTTGAGGATTACCTGAAAATATCAGTCAAACAGAAAGTGAGTTTTTGAAACTCAGTATATAACGAATAACTTAAAACAGTTAAGGCATAACAGACAGATTAAGAGAAACATAATTATTTTATAGTAATATAGATACAGACATATAATCCTACCCCCATCCGCTACACACCAACTCCGACCCTCCTAACACCTCATGTGGGGTATGAAACACCCACCCAACCCTACACACCGCTTAGTGTCGATAAGACACTTTATATAATATTTGCAGTAGCACTTGCATATAAATAAGCGAATTATCGCCTTTTACAGAAACACTTTCTCAACATAAAATAACCCATCCTAGAAGTAGATATAATAAGAACAGTAATCTTACATGCTACGTTTTTATATGCATGGTATATCAGATACAACCCTCATACATAACATTTTTTTCAGGAGTACTTATCATATGACATCTCAAATATACTTACAAATAGCATAATTTATACTAGCAGATGACCTGATTTCATTTTTTATAGTATATATAATCACATACCGACCCTATGGAAGGCTCACATTTGAGCACAATGATGTGTAGTGCCTTAGGAAAAATTTTAGAATATTGGGCCCACATCGCCTCACACACACCCGTGTGGCCCACCTGCCCGTGTGGTCCACATGACCCAAGTAGCCCAGACCGTATGTCACACACGGTCTAGCACACGAACTGTCACACGGTCGTATGGATCGACAAAATAATTTTTTGGCTTTTTCCGTTTGCTGTTTTTCGTTATTAGTGTTACACACCTTGTATTTTTAGGATATAATCCCAAACACGAGCAATCACACACCTAAAACAACAATTAACACCACCAATTTAGTAATAATTAGCGAAATTTAACTAATAACCAACCACAACCGAACTACAATGACCCTACAAAAAACACATCCTCACACTTACCATTGAACGAACAACTACTACGCAAAACCTAAGGGGCTGAAGGAACAACCAACTGCTCTCGATTTTCACTTAACAATGTGCAAACAATTTGATTAAACAACTAAAACCCCGATTTCACTGCAATATCACAACACACCAGCCAAAAACAAAAACAAGAACCCAACCTTCCCAAATATCACAACTTACCAGATGACTCAATAGCAACAACGACCATAAAAAATCGTGAACAAAAGATCCAAGGAGTTTAATCAAGATTCAATAGAAAAACAAAGATTGAAGAAAGAAAGAAAAAGAACCAAAGAATTAGAGAATGGAATTGCTGGCACATGGGAAATAACGACGTGAATAGTGGGGTTTTGGGGAAAAAGAAAAATATTAAAGTCAAATAAATTAAAACCAATAAAAGATCATGCTGAACAAACTTCTACAATTAATCCAACTCATCAGAATTCAAATTTATCCCAAACTCTACCACTAAGCAGCTTACATTAAATGTAGCAAAAATAGAGTCACTTTACTCACATGGGGACTTGAACATGAGACTACAAAGAAAGCCAACACATTACCACTAAACCAACAAGTTCATTTTATCATAAATTGAACGAAAAAACACTTAAGTAGAACGAACAAAGTTAAGCTAATGACCGAAAATAATTGAATTTTCCCAAAAGAGATACTTGAACCCAAGACCTCAAGCCCAAAACTAAGGCCACTAACCACTAAAATAAATACTTAATTTACAACAGAAATAACAAATAAAAAACTTCAGATTTTGGGGTGTTATAGCGTGTCGCGCCACACAAGACATTTTGTTGGCTTTGGAGTTTTTCGTCATGCTTTCATGGCTCGGGAAGCTTGCGCATCACTCGCCCCAAGATCCTATGTTAATTGGGCCTAAAATTACACCTCCTACGCACTTAAATACACAAATTAATCCTACCTAAGGCCTGTGTCATCCTAATAGGTCATCAACCCTAAAAAATGTGTTAAAAAGATTTATTTTTATTAACTTTTAATCCTAGGTAATAACTATTGAAAACATAATAATAAATACTAAACTACCTAGGAAACAAGCTCCTTAAGTGCAGAATTGACCAGAATTAACTACTACACTTGACGGCAGGTCAAATACCCCCACACTTAGTTCTTTGCTTGTCGTCAAGCAAGCAAAACAAAATAAAAAAATTAAAATGGAAAAAAGAAATAAACGTGCAAAGAAAGTAAAATTTACTTGAGTCGGTTGGATACACGAGGTTGGATCGAAGTATTTACAATTTACAAGTATTTACATTTAAACAGATTAGTTCAATAATTTACAAAGTAAACAAGAGAAAGAAAATTAAATATAGAGCTACCTCAAAATGTATACATGAATATAGTATTTATCTTTGCAGAGTATATAGTCAGTGCGAATATTTTTTTCCCTACTCGGTTTAATTTTATCCATACTTTGAAATCTAAAGCAGCAATATTTCCCCAATAACCCTTATGATTTTTTTTTCATTTTATTTATTTGTCCCAATATGATTGAGATTTTTCTCGGGCACTTTTTATTTGGGTTATACTAGTCATAATGTATCGTTTCAATAACCATGGATTTTATCGAGTATTTTCTTTTTAATTTCAATATCAAATACTTCTGTAGATATAATTACCTATTCGTACCTAATTTTATCACTTGGTATATTTAATCCTTTTTCCCTATTTACAATTTAATAAACTGAACTAATTATTCTAAATATAAACAACCTAAATTATTTAATTTCAGGCTAAATTTACAATTTAAACAAACAACCTAGGTATATGCTCCTAACCAATCACTTGTATTTCTCCAAGTTCAAGCACATAGAAAACATGCAATTAAAAATTAAAAACTAAAAATGAAAAAAATAAAGTAATATAACACAAAAATTTTAAAAATTATCCTAAGTCACCCCTCCACACTTTATTCGGCACATTGTCCCTAATGTGATATAAAAATATAAAGGAAAGATGTTACCTGATTGGCGTGATACATGCGATACAATTGGTAGGACTACTCCTCCTTTTGGTTTTGGCTTGCAATTGTAGTGCCATAAAAAATATGGGGTTCCAATAAAGAAAAACTAAACACAAACCATATATATAATAAAATCCTAATTAATCTAACTAAATATTATCCAAAATTAAAATAAGTCTTAAAAATATAAACCCCGAAAAAATTAAAAATGTTTAGAATTAGTCGGAATCAGGTTCTGACTTCTCCACAATTGGTGCTTTGCCTCTCTCGCCCCCCACCAACACTTTAGTAGCCCGCCTTACCGAAGTCTAGAATGAGCTGTAATGGCTCGAGTCACAGATAACCACGCCTTTCGTCGATGAGTGGCCTGGATGAAATACTCGTTCATAATCCAATGGCACGATCGATATCACCTCTTCCTCCTCCTCTTCCTCATCATCATCATCTTCTTCTTCTTCTTCGTTGGCGCCCTTCTCGCCTGACGGTGGGAATTACTGGAACATGTCCAGGAGTGGTGTAGGTGTTGGCCATCCATTTTTTTCACAATGTGAATCAGAATGTCGCCCATATCTTGCATCGATTGTGTCTGCCACTCCGAGAAGGGCATGTCCGTAAGTTCTGTCATCTTTGACGTGTGAGCTTCACTCTTTCTCTTTGTTGGACCTTGAGGATCATTCCTACGTTTAGTTCTTTACTCCTTCTCTCGATTTTGTTTTCGTTGGAGCTCAATGAACTGGCTGTAAAGGTTTTCCCCAATCATGCTCCTCAAAGGTCTCGTGAATGGCTCGATTGGAGACATAGGAACATTGGCTCAATGGAATAAAGTGGTGATCAAATGCGGGCAATACATACTTTACTTTCGGCTCTCTATGCACTCTAGCATTTCCTCATGAATCCAGTGGCTGATACAAATCTCATCTCTCTGTAAAATAAAATAAAGCATAACCGCTCGATTGGGGGTAACTCAGGAGCGTTTTGTGTTGTTGCAAAGTGAGTGCAAATGAATTACATCCACATTTTAGCCATCGAAAACATAATGGTTGTGTTGAATTTGAGAGGCACCTCAGTATTGGCGTGGCGAGTCCACTCACCATGCCCCTCCATCCAATAATTTGTTTCCATGGTGCCATATTATTATTTTAATTAAAGCAAAATAACAACAAACCCGAATAATTAAATTGATGAAAGCAAAGTTAGAACACAAAACCTCAGGTAGTTGCAGACAAAATTTGTTCTTCAGCCGATGTGGAAGATAATCTGAAATAGAATATGAGAACTAGAAAACTATGAAGAAAAGAGAGGAAGAGAACTTACTTATGAAAATCGGAAGTAGATGATGCAAAAATTCAAAGCTAGATCTTTAGGGAGAGCTGCGATGATTAGAGGAGGGTGTTTATATCCCCCAATTTGGCTTCAAACTATGGCACGACACGAAGTTGTTCCTAGCCCTTTGGGATGTGTCGAAGTCCTCCAGTCGTCCTTTTTGTCCTTGCTAAGCTTCTCCTTGTCCCATCGTGTCCAAAAACATTTCTGCTCCTAATTCTAATATGCAATTAAAATTTTAAATCCTAAAAACTAACTAACAGTAAAATAACAAAAACTAAAATTCAAAATCAAACAAAATTTAAAAGTGAAGTCCTTTTTCAGAGTCGGGACAATTTGTATCGCCCTCAAAGAAGGACTTTCAACTAGTCCTCGACATTTTGTTCCTTTTTTGTTCCATTATCGTTAAATCTAAACCAGAACCTTCGGTCAATTCCAATGATTTAGCCTTATCTTCGACCAGCGCAACATCCACATCACAGGCCACCAGGTGCCAAATCCGAGCCAACCCCAAATTATCTTTCAGGGTATTATTTTCTCAAGCTTCCTCCCCTCCATATCGTGAGAAGCTTTGGTCACCTGACTTTTTCCTTCATCATCAAACGAGAACGAGAGATACTCATTGGTTTCTTCAGCTGGCATTTCCTTGGTTATGGCCAGAAAATATATCGGCTCGTCAAATCGATTGTAGCTCAAAGTTAGTTGTTAATTCTACCTCTACCTCTACCTCTACTTCTACATCTACATCTAAGTTAATTGGATCGAAAACATCTTCGGTTGTATTCAATTTGTTCATGTCTTCAAATCCAAACTCTTGTTGACTTTCATGATTTAATTCAGGATAGTCATCGATATAAATTGGTCCTTCAGATCGAAATTGGATACATCATGTACGACCTCTTCCAATGGAGTATTTGTTTCGGATCTTTATTGGAAGAATTCCTCTAATTGATACAACTGTTGTTGGATTCTTTTTTATTTAACTTGGAATTCTCATCACAGCTTTCTTGATCGGACGTATAGTCATACAAATCACGAGGAGTCTTGGTTAGATATTCGGATGTTCCTAATTGTTGCTCAGGTATCTCCTCAAAGAATCTCTACTTCTGTTTGCTTTCGACGTCATTCCTCTAACTCGTCCATCCATTTTTGAATTTTTTTCAAATTCAGGATCACAGAGAAAGGACTTATATAAACTGACTCATAAGAGAGTTCAGATGAATAATCATAGTCTCCAATCTTGCGATCATAACTCTGCTGATTTATTGAGACTTCTTGTGTTCGAATTGGCCTTTGTTTGCTCCGATATGTCACAAGCAAGTGTCCATATACATCATTGTCCATTCTTAAATCCAATTCTTACTGGACTAAGTATTCGGGCATGTCACATTCTCTATCGTAACTCCATTGATTCGTAGGGTCTCCACCTCTCTCGGATGTAGACTAATTCGACTTAGGTGGGAATTCGTCTGAACACTCAGACTACTTGTCTTTGTAATATCGATTCCATTGGTTTGTCGAATCTCTATACAACCAACTCGATTTGGATAGCTTATACACTGACCTATAAAACTCAATATTCATGATTATAACTAATAATCAACAACGTAAGTAAAAATAATAATATTCATAATAATTATTTTGCTCACTAAAAATTAAATTAAATTAAATTAAATAAATGTCAGAACATTATCTAGCTCGTTCATCTATCGATTAATATTATTTTACGGGAATCAATCTAATAAAAATTCCACTGTTGCAATCCCCGGCAACAGCGCCGACAACTTGACCGCCTATAAACGTGTTATCGTTTATAGTATAAATATCACACTAAAAATATATTAATTAAATCAGCGGTGTCTGCAAGCGTATGGGTCAAATTGTAATATAGTAAAGTTTACAATGATACATTGGTAAGTATTCCGAGGATCGTACCCAAAGTATTGCAGATTGGAGAAATTAATATTAAATTAATTATAGAAAATAATTACTAATCTAATCAAGTCACGAATTAGTTGTGTTAGTCCAAATTAATAGATTTATTAAATTAAGTGAATTATTAAACTTAAATTACCTAATGGACTTTCCTATTCCTAGTGTTAACAATGCGAGCCTCTAGCCTATAATCGATTAAATCCCTAATTAATAAACAAAATATTAACTAATTTTAGAATTTGGGTTTTAATATAAATTAGCTATTAATTAACTAATTTTACCTTCCGGCCTTTACTAATTAATTAATTGGTGGATACTCGCTTATCTCCTTACCTCACTTTCTCCACTGAGATAAACTATGATTTACTCAGTTCGACTTATCTCCCGATCTCATCTCCCCTATGATAACTTCCTAGGATTTTCAAGCCTAGGGTTTAGGAATGCCTAATCTATACCAATTAATCCTATTATGAACCCTTATTCTTTTGTTAATTAATCAACTTGGTTAATTAATTAGTTTAATAATTGAATCATGCAAGATATGAATAAAGCACAAGGTTTATTCTAATATTCATACAAACATTAGTTGATCAAACTAATGAAATATAAATAAAAGAATAAAATAAAAAAGTAGAGAGAATGCTCATGAATATATATATTGAAGCACGGATCCAGAGCAATTTTCGCTCGTTATTGTCTTCACATCGGAATGGAAAAGTTTCGACTAAACAAACATAAAAGAAAAGAAAAGAAACTAAAATTGTGTTTGATGGATGGATGGTTTGATTGATTGATCAATAGAATACCTGTAACGCCCTCAACCCGACCCGATTCACCGTGTCTGGGTCTCTGGTGTTACTACACATAATACATAGCAAAATTTTCAAAATAGTTAACATATAATCTTGACCTAAAACATATTTTTATTAATTTACCCTCGGTTTCATTATTAAAGAAATAAAGGAAAGTATTTTAAAAAACTAAAATAATACATCAGACTTGTCACAACTTTATACAACACATAAATTTACTAAAAACAGACACGATAAGGCGTAATCCTACTATATGCCACTTTTCCAAATAGCCCACTGTATGCATAATAACCCGGATCACCGCTTCTCTGGTGCATTCCTGGCTTGGTCTCTCTTGGCGAACTCACTTTTTGTCAATACTTGAAACATAAAGATAACACTTGTAAGTTACACAAACTTAGTGAGCTTTAATAAAGAATAACTTGGAATATTCTTAGTTGAATTTCTTATCTCAAAGATTTGATTTCAACTCTGTTTGGGCAGACAACTTCATCATCTCGGGCTTGCAACTACAAGCCAAATATTATACTTATCGTACCAATTCTCAATGAACTGTCAGGCTAACTTCAGATATTTCCAGATAATATATTAGTATCTTCTTTCTTTTAGAACAACAAAAGTACTTTTTGAAAGAATCTCTTCAAAGCCCACTTCATACAGACCATCTCTTTACACAAACACTTATTCCAAAATAATTGTTCGCAGACACTGTTTATTGGCAGATACTTAGACATTTGGCAAATTCCCACTAATAGTTGAATATCATTAGTTTACCAATCAAATCATATTCTAGTTCAAACCCAATAAAGGCTTATACTAGTAATGAACTATCCATATCATTCAGAATAATTTCACGCATCTTTGTTTCAAAACACAAAGTTACCCAAGATGACAAACAACTTAGATTCCATAAGATTCTAGAGTGAGACATGATACTATTCAGATATGACGAATACCAGATACTCAGGTTTCATTATTGTGCTTAATACATTTATCAATTATTAGAGATGCCATCATCATTTATATATACTTCTACTTGAACACTTCACATGCAAGAGTCAGGATAGAAACTCACCTGACCTGTAGCTCAAAGCTCTAGACCCGAACATCCATCTCGACCTAGTTGCAACAACTGCTTAAAGAACATAGACTCGCCATTAAAACCTATTTACAAACAATCTACTAACATCCCAATCATAAATAACCCACATGCAAAGCCTTGTGTTCATAATTTACTAGTCATATACTTCTTATCAGTCTTATTGTTTCAAAAGCTTAACATGTAGAGTTATCAGACTTACCAAGAGGTGGAACATCTATTGATTAAGGGCCAGTTCTTCATTGCTTAAAAAAAGCACTTCTGACTCCAAAAGCACTTTTGAAGAAAAAGCTGTGAAGAACAAGCTGCTTTTGGCTGAAATTTTTAGCTTTTCAGAATTGCTTTTCAAAAGCACTTCTGAAAAGGAGCTGAAAAGGAGAAGCTAAAAATTTTAGCTTTTCCTCTCCCAAAAGCACTTTTGGTGCTTAATTACTTTTTCACCCCTCCAATAACATGGTATTTTTATTTTTTTTCTTGGTGCTTAATTACAATTGTGTTAAAATCATTAATTAAAAATAAAAAATATTTTTTAAATACTAATTACAAATATTTAATGGTTATATTTAAATATTAAAAATATAGTTTATATATTCTAATTAAATTTTATAAATAATTAATATTTATTGCTTAAAATTATTTAAAATTTATATATCATATATTAAAATATTAACAAAAGTTATAATAATTTGTTTATATTCTTACTAAAATATAATAATATTAACTAATTTAAATATTATTTAAATGCATATTTGTTACTTGATAATAACATGTCTAAAATGGACATTTTATTTCTTAAAAGCACTTTTTGACAGCAATGCTAAACACTCAAATTTTAAACCAAACTTTTCAAAAGCACTTCTCAAAAGCACTTTTCCACAGCACTTTTTAAAAGCACTTTTCAAAAGCAATGAAGAACTGGCCCTAACTCAAGAACCTAAGCTTTCAGCTTAATGAGGAAGAGATATTATTTAAAGTTATGAAAAAGAATCAAAAAGCAATATTGAAGGAAGAATATATATATCTCAATCCCGCTTATTGGAACTTAACAAGTGTCACTTAATTAAGAATTTGTCCTTCTTAATGACTTACATATTCTGATAGAAACATAAATGAGAATCTTGCATAATGGATATTAGACCAGTCAATCCAGTTGGCTCCTAACCAAGTCACTTTACAATCCAAGTAGCATAGTACTCAAACAAACAAGGCATACTTTACATTTAGCGGTAACTCATACCATAATTACCTTTTTGCTTAAAAAATCTTTTTCTTTAAATAATCGAATAACCTGAAATAGAATCTTCACTTACTTACACAACTGTTATTATATGCCCACTCTTATTCGTCAAAAGAAGCAACTAGGCAGATTACATTTCGCCAAAAGATAATTTCACTACAACACGCCTAAATCTCAGATCTTCTAGACTTAGGGCATGACAACTCTCCTCCCCTTAACAAAATTTTGTCCTTGAAATTTTTATTACTTGTAAGAATTTCATTACGAAAACTGAAAACTAAATGTTCGTGCCAAGCATATACCTTTAGTTGGCGAACTATCCCCCTTACTCATAGCAACTTCTTTTCAAAAGCGTACGTTTTAGAAATTCCTTGCTAGGATGAATGCCATCAATCTACTTCGAGTGGTGAATTCAAAATTTGGCGATCACTCTTAAAATTTTAAACGTTACGTAACTTACTCGTTGACAGATGTCGAATTTATATTAGAGGACTTGAACAGTTACCACGAATTAAACATCTTGCACATGTTTAATTTTCTATAAAACTGAAACTTAACACTCATTTCAAAATCTTTGTTGAATCAGTTAAAACCCTAATTTATTTTCTACTTAAAATTTCTACTCTCTTCATATTTAATTCTCATCTTGCTTAAATGTAAGCTTCGCTCTTCTTTTCTTTCTATTTCATTCACACAAAATGGTAAGAACTAAAACTAGAGGGAAGGGCCGAGTCCAGAGTAAACAAGACAACATTCCTAGAGGTCCTACCAAATTTGAAACCCAAAGTCTTGAAGACACCCTACCACGTGCAGTGGATTTGATGTATGACTATAACACTACCCAAGATGAAATGCAATGATACTTAAGAGCCAAATGATTATCAAGTTGCCTTGAAGCAATACCAACATCTCAATTTGAAACGTCTTTCAGTATTGCCTATAAGATTTAAGCCTAAACAATCATTGTCCAAATGATTCTATAAATTGGTTGGACGATCTCAACGTACCTTCTGCTTCTCTGGTTTGGCCTTATAAGACAAATGGTGAACTAACACACGGATTAGTGGAGCGAATAAGGGAATCTCCATTCTTATTTTACAACACTTATGGTCTTTGCCCATGCGATTGAAATATTTTAAGTAATCCTAGTACAACTTCTACATCCACTTCAAATCGGGCTAATTCTCATGTTGATGTTGCAGGGTCTTCCTTGCATTCTCATATTGTGCCTATCTTAGGTCACAACATGGACATTATAGCCATTCTCAATGAGGCTCGAGCAAAGGAGAAGGCTACCGTTGTTCCAGCCAGGAACATAGCAGCAAAGAAAACTAAGAAGGGGCCCAAATTGGAGGAAGGTACTCAAGAGATCGAAAGTAGTGAATATCCTCCCTTGGCACAGATTAGACTCACAAAAGAGCCTACCACATCAGTCACTCACTCTTCTCCAAAGCCCGCCTTACCTACAATTTCACTATCACCAATGGAGCCCACCTATGTAGCAGACTCCCCAATTATACCATTGATACTCCTCAAACAAAGATTCCCACAAAAACAAGACCTTCAACTCAACCAATGGTTCCATCTTATATTCTACCAGACGATGCTTCTTCTAGTGAAACAGAAGGATTTTTCCTCTAGCGTGACCTATTGAAGTCAGGACTTCCTTTTGCCTTACTAAGTTTCATTTTTCAACAACAAAATATTTTAGTGCCACAGCAGTTAAAGGAGACTCTTACTTCTTATATTTCCTCAAATCTTGATTTATCTCCTCGTTCCCTCTTGGCAAAGGCTTCACAAGCCTTATATGTAGCTCATGGTCTTTGGAGTTGGTACCTCCAAGATGCTAGTGATCAATATAATGCTAAAGTTGAAAATTTGGAAAAGGCTGTGAAAACTGGCAAAAACTCTATGGTTGAACTACACCGAGATCATCAAGAGTCTATCAGATTAATTAGAAGACTTGACGCTCGTGTCATGGCTTTGAAGGGAAAATATAAGTATACACAAACTAAATGTAATTAGTTAGAAGAGGAGATTAATTTGCTAAAAGATAGAGAATCCACATGGGAGGAAAACCTCAAAGCCCAAGAATTACACCATAAGCAGAGCTGGAAGGTCTACGCCAATCTGGCTAGGAAGCTTTCAAAAAATATCTGGAGGACGCTAAAAAGAACCTTAATGAAGCTCTGCCAAAATAAAGGTCCAACCTAATTCTACACACCCAAGTGGCTGCAAGTCCTTTTGATCTTAGTCAAGTAGACCTTAATTGTCTTAGGGATATCTCTACTGAGTTGTTAAACTTTAATGTCTACCACCCTGAGGGCAAAGGTTGGGAAACTTTTCAAAAAGAATGGAAACAATCAGCTGACTTTTTCATTCCCACGATGCCAGAGGTTAAAGACAATGAATAGGACTCAATAGACATGGAGCAAAACCCTAAAGATTATCCTAAAACAAAAGATCCCTACTGAGCCCATTAACCAGCCCACTGAAGGAGCAAAATAAAATTTTCATTTTGTTTTACCTTGTACTTTCTGTTTCCATCTTTTCTGTAACATTTTTCTATTTTTTTATTAGCGAAACCATCATTTTGTTTCTTCATTGTCTTTTTTATCACTATATTATCAATAACAAAGTATCATTTTCACACACAAAAAAAGTTTTAACATACCTAAGACACTAAGCCAAGTCTAGCGTACCATGCATATAGGGCTAGCTCACTTAGCTGCCAGAGGATCGGCTAAACTCGGCTCCGATACCGACTTGTAACACTCTCAACCTGACCCGATTCACCGGGTCTGGATCTTAGGTGTCACATAATACATAGCAAAAATTTCAAAATTGTTAATGTATAATCTTAACTTAAAACATATTTCTTATTAATATATCTACGATCTCATTATTAAAGAAACAAAGAAAAGTATATAAAAAAACTAAAATAATACATCAGACTTGTCACAACTTTATACAACACATAAATTCACTAAAAACAGACATAATAAGATCTAATCCTACTGTACACCACTTTTAGAAATAGCCCACTGTATGCATAATAACTCAGATCGTTGCTTATTTGGTGCATTCTTGGCTTGGTCTCTCTTGACGAACTCACTTTTTGACAATACTTGAAACATAAACATAACACTTGTAAGATACACAAACTTAGTGAGCTTTAATACAGAATACCTTGGAATCTTTTTAGTTGAATTTCTCATCTCAAATATTTGATTTCATATCTATTTAGGCAGACACCTTCATCATCTTGGGAGTTCGTGAGTGCACCATTCACAAAACAATCTATAGATGCGAGGGGGATTTGTTTCTGATTTCACCAGAAAGTAGGGGTTCGCCAATAAAGAAGAGTTCGCAGGGTAATATGCAAACTAGTGTTCTCAGGGTAGCACTCGAGCTAGAAGTTTGCCAGGCATTATGCAAGTTGTTAGGGTTTTCAGGCGAGTTCACCATGAGGTTGGGGTTCAGAGGTGTCAAGAATTGATTTTTGAATATTTCTTTTTATGACTTGAATAGAAAAGCATATAATAGTATTTTCTTTTTAATATGAAGTATGTTGCAATTGTTTGGTGTGATTGGTCGAATGGTGTGTTTTGTGGGGTTTTAATGGAGAGTCACTTCGGTGGCTAATGTGACATTCGAAATTTGAGTTACATATGCATTTATTTGTGTACAGAAACCTCTTATTTATAGGCTTAAAGATGTGCACTTTATGCTCGATATGCCCGATATACTTTGGGTACAAGTAAGGAATAAAATCTCTGAGAATATGCCAAAATATGGTTTTCAACATTATCCTTGCTTATAGCCCACGTTCAAGCTATGGCTCAACACAAGGCTATTGTTGCTCAACATAGGCATTGCATGTTGCAACACAAACCTTGCGTGTCGCACCATGCAGGGCATTTTGTGGTTTGGGAAGTTTTTTTCATGCTTTCACGGCTCGAGAAGCTTGTGCATCACTCACCCTAAGTTCCTACATCAATTGGACCTAAAATTAGGCCTTCTACACACTTAAATACACAAATTTACCTAAGGCCCGTGTCAGCCTAATAGGTCATCAACACTAAAAAATGTGTTAAAAACATTTATTTTAATTAACTTTTAATCTTAGGTACTAACTACCAAATACGTAATAATAAATATTGAATTCCCTAGAAAACAAGCTCCTTAAGTGCAGAATTGACCCGACTTAACTACTACATTTAACAGCAGGTCATCTAAAAACTCCACTTTTATCCAATTCTGGTTCTATACATATAAATTTATACCAATCAATAGCATATACTAACATACAATAGTCATTCAATGGCTCACAACAACAATGTCATGAGATGCATGATTCAACTTAATCCCCTTTTTATTATACACATATTTTGCATTTTATTCAATTTGGTGCCTAAACTCGGGATAAGAATATTTTTTGATCCCTAGCTTCAAATCAAAATCTGATTTCACATTATTTCATTAGTGACCCTATATTTTATATTCCTAGCATAATTTTATGACATGATTTATATTTATTCAATTTGGTCCTTAATGTTACAAAGCTAACAAACAAGCTTAACTAACTTTACAATTTAATCCTTTTCATGATATAAGCTCAATATCTATCAATTCTAAGCCTATTTCATCAATTTATCAACAAAGGAAACTTGCTAAAAATTCAAATTTTGATTAAATCGATTCATGGTGTAGCTAAATCAAGCTTCCATTATCACAAATCTATAAAAATTGTTGAAAAATAACATAATTACCTAAGAATCTTGGTATGGTCGAATGGGTGAATACTTGAAGCTTTCTCCTCTTTCTTTTTCTTCTTTGGAAAGTGGAAGAAGATTATCATTCTCATCTTTCTTCCCACTATCTTCCTTTTATACATGGTTTATTATTAATTAAACTTTTGTAATTAGTTAAGTTAATATTTTATTATACTTAATTAACCATTAGCTAAATAAAGTGGAAATCTACATCATAATTCACAAGTCATGATGGAAATTGGTTAAATAACCATTTTGGTCCTTGGGATAATTGCAATCTAGGTCCTCAAGTTTTTTCTTAATTAAGACTTAATAGCGATTGGGCTTTTACAATTTAGTCCCTAAGATTTAGTTAACTATTTTATTGGCTAAATTACTTTACCATTTTTTATTATATTTTTCTATTAACTTTGTAAATATTCTTATTTTATATATACAGACTCCGTTCATGAAAATGGGATTCTAAAACCATATATTTTTGTTACCCCTAAAAATTGGGTCGTTACACTCTAATTTAAGAGGGTTGTGAGCAGCCCCAATTCTAAGAATGTCGTGGGTAGTTCCAATTCACAAAGGGTTGTGGACATATATTGACATTTGGATTGGATAATCTCAATTCCTAGAGAGTCGTGGATTTACTCATTATATAAATTTGAGTATTCACTCTAATATCTATCGTCGGTTAATAGGGGCCAAAATAAGTAAGTATTAAAAAATGATACCGAAAGACATGTTGAATTATTGAGTACGTCATGATATGAAATTATGAAATTGTCGCATCTCGAAAACCGAGTTAGTAAAATCTGGTTATTAAGTCATGGGCCCAAGATAGATATCAAAATTAGAGTTGTATAAATTAAAATAAAATAAATAATTAGTTAGTTAGTTAGTTAAAATAATAATGATAAAAATAATAATAATAATCGGGTCAATAAACATAAATTAGTAGGGATTAAATTGATACGAATTTTAAATTAGAGTTTAAATGTTAAAAATAAGGAGTTTTAATTGAAATGGGATTTATTGGAAATGGAGAGAATAAGAAGGGGACTTAGGGTAAAAAAAACCAAATTTTAAAAATTGGTTGGCCATATAAGACCACCCACCGTCCCTTTCCTCCACAATTTTTACCCATTTGGAAAATTTGTTAGATCTAAAATTAGGAGTTTTCTTTCAAAATTCTCTGAATTATTTTGATTTTCTATGCATCCAAACACATTTTTCTTCTTTAATTTCAAAAGAAACTCATCCTTTCTCCTTCAATTTTCTACTATTTCTTAACTTATTTTTTTCTCAAATTGATCCAAATCTCGTAGAATTCTTCCAATCAAAGATAATATTCTGATTTCTCATAGTTTAAAAAGATAATATGTTATTTCAATTCGAGTTTTTATAGATCTAATCAAGAAATCATAAGATCCATGGTTTTAAAGCTTATTTTTGCTTAAAAATGGTAGATCTCGTAATAGAGTGTTAAGTGACTATTTTAAAATGATTTTCAACTTATTTTGATGTTATTAAGAGATTTATAATCCTAATTTAATGAATCCATAAAGAATTTGAATAAATCAAATGATTTTTTCTACCTAAATGAGAACTAACGTGATTTTTTAAAAATTCAAGAAATGAGGAATTGTGTGAAATTAGTGGTTTAGATCTGTAATTGAACATTAGATATGACGTTAGGTAGTAGGAATTAGAAATTAAATCGAGTTAGAGTGAAGCAATTAGTAGATTGGTGTTATGCAAGATGAGCTCGACTCATTATTGTGGGTGGCAAACTGTTATGTTGTTAGGAGAGTTATTCTATCTAAGAATGATAGTAACTAGTATATTGTGTGTTGATATGCAAAGCCTCATATCATGAAGGAGCATCCTCGAGCAAGGAGAAAGGCAAGCAGAAGGTGATTTAGGCTCGATAGTAAGTAATGAACCAACATGTGAGTGTCTTGGATATTACACTTTAAACATCAGTTCGCATGCTAAAGGAAGCCAAGTAAGGCATGCAAACCATGCTATAATATCATGCTAACCCTGATATGTGATTCACAAACCCTGTTAAATATCAAGCGAACCTTGCTATGTGATCTGTGAACCCTGCTGCATATTGTACGAACCCAGTTATATCATGTGCGAACCCTATATTATGATGTGTGAACTCATGCGATGTGCGAACCTTATACCATGTAATATGCAAACTCTGTCATATGTTGTACTAACCCATATGATATGCGAACCCTATATATATTGTGTAAACTCATTTGATGTGCGAACTCATATGATGTGCTAACCCTATATTGTGTGCGAACCCATGATATATAGGAACCTATGTGTATTGCGAGCCCTACAGAACTACGAGCTCTGCTAACTGTGAGTCGTGATATTACAAACTGTATTGTCTGAGCTCTGTTGTATTACGAGCCCTATTATATTATATACTGTGAATGTGTTAAAAATGATATGTTGGCATTGTGAACACTTGAAACCATTGGATATCATCGGCATACCATAGGATTGTGAGTACTCACCCATTTATTATGTGTTACGCCATTACGGCCCAAAGATAACGTTGGAGAGATAAAGGAAGGTTAACCATAGTTCCATTCACTGTAGATAGTGTAGAGTGTTTGGAGAGTGTGAGCACTCATGCTACACTTATTGGAGATAGCACAGGACACTTTTAGTCATTTGGAGTTTTTAGAGATCTGTTTATCCAATGCATATAAATTATGATTATTTTTCATATTCACAAATTATCAATAGATCAATATGATGTGTATGGGTATTTTATTTTATGTTAATTGTTATATTATGTCTAATTTATAGCCTGATTGATGTGTTTATATGTTGTATGCTTGAGAACTCACTAAGCTTCAATAAGCTCGCACTTTTTGCATATACCTTCCAAATAAATAGCTCGTGAGATAACTGGTGAAGTATGGCATTCCAGTGATCCATTGCAAGGCAAACATCCTTAAGTATGTGTTGTGTTTTCAAACCCCAAAAAAGAAGGAAATGTGGGAATATTTTCAAGGGATTAGACTTTGATTTTAACATTGAATAAATTTTGATGGGTTATAAACGAATATTTTAGATTGTTAACTTTGGATTTTTTGGATCTTCTATAATTGTTTGTTTGAATGATTAATTGTTGGGTTATGATGCAAAATGATTGCTTGATAAATTGATGAACTAACGAGATTATGCGGACTAAGGAGTTTGTCGGATAATGAGGTACGCCCTTATATCTCTTGTTTATGTGAATCAAACTGATCACTTGGTATGCATGAAAAATATGTTGTATAAAAATGTCTGCGAACTGACCAAACAAAGCGTGAATGGGTAGACAAGAAACATGTTAGTGGTCACAAGAGTAAGGACTTCGCCGATAATAAAAATGTAACACCTCAAAATTTAGGGTTAGAAGTTTTGAGGTTTGTAGTTAGGGTCATGAGTCGGTTGAGTAGTTGAGTTCATTGTCGCATTTTAATGTCAAAACGAGCCTGCTAGTTCGGTGGTGAAATGTGTTGTTAGTTTACCTTGGTCTTATGTTTGAATCACAATGTAAGAAAAGAGAGATTTTTTTTTTAAATGTTGTGCATTTTTGTATTAATTTAAATTTATTTATTTTATTTTAATTATATTTTTAATTAATGAATTCAATAGAAAGGGGAAAATAATTTCAAATTTCCTTCACGTTCTTCTTCTTTTTCTTTCTTTTTTCGCTAATTTTTAGATTATTGATTTCTGTTTGCTTCTTCCGCTTCTCAATTTTCCTATTCCTCTTTTTAGTTTCGACATTTTGTTATTTGTCATCTGTCAGGGGTGACTATCCTCGTGTGTTTTGTTCAATTAGATGTGAATTGGGTAGGTTTTGTCTATTGGGGTTAATGATAGATTTGTTTATGTTTCTTTTATGATTGTTTAATTAAAATTCTAATATCTTGGTTTGTATGTGAAATGGACTTCTCAGATTGGTAGAATAGAGGAGAATCAGTAAATTTTAGTGCCTCGAAGCTTTCATCAAGTGTGTTTTGAAACTGCTTAATTTAGGTGTTGAAGTATTGTTGGATTGAATGAAATTCTGCAAATTCTGGTGTGTTTTTGAACTATTAATGATTAGATATTGCTTTTCTATGGCAAAATCGTAACTTTTAGCCTATTTTGGTGTGGTTTTGTGACTACACGGGTGGCTATACGGGCGTGTGCCACACACGGGCAGTCCACACAGTCGTGTGCTGCTGAGAAATTAGGGATTTTGATGTTTTCCAGTGCCATACGACCGTGTGGCTACTGTTTAAAGATTTTTGTTGCTTTTCACATGGGCGTGTGCTTTGGACACACAGCCGTGTTCCTCAGCCACACGAGCATGTAAGTTAGCCATACGGCTATGTCAATTCTACTTCTTAATTTTTCTTAAATTTAGCACATTTGCACAGTGAGTTACACAGGCTACTCACACAGTGAGTTACACAGGCTACACACGGCCGTGTGGCTCTATTTTGCAAATTTTTTTCTATGTTGTAAATTGACTCATTTTATGTTTTTGTGTAATCCGAGCCTCAGGTAAGCCTTGGTAATTGTTTTTGGGACTCCGCTGCAACTTGGGTTCAATTATGAATTGTTGTTCAAATGAGTAAATTTTAGATAATCGGGAAATGCATTTATGTGTTATGATGGATGAACTTAGGATACTTTATTGTTATCGTACTTATTAAAGGTGTACAAGCATTATTGATTCTGAAATTATTTGACTGAGTATGAATCACTGTGTCTGTGAGTCTGTTAGCGAACTGTGTGCATTCCTACATTTGCATAAAAATATGGGATTTTGGTTGTGAAGAGAAGGAAGACTGAATTGGTAGTTTAACTGTAATGTTTCTGTACAACGGTTTGCCGCATTATATTGTACATATGTCAGCTCAGCCGCATATTATTAATTGAGTGGCTTATGCCCACATTTGTGGTGTGTAGGGTGGATGAGCCTATTAAGGTCCTATGTGGTGTGCAGGGTGGTCGAAGTGGTGTTCGGTTGGTTGGGGTGGGTTTTTGACTTGTTGCATTGAGTTTGTATTTGAGTTTTTGTGTTTGATTATGTAATTTTCAAATTTGTTGATAATTGAATAATAATTTGATGTGTTTAGTACTTCCGTGTGTATTGAGTAACGTATGTGTTTCTTTGAATGGCTTATGGAAATGTATACTTCTGACTACCGGTTCAAGATTTTCATACACTAACTGTGTGCTCTTATCTGGGATATTTGTTTTTTGAAACCTCGTCAATTTTTATCATTTTGTTTTTGATCTCACACTGAGCTCGTGTAGCTCATCCCCTTAGTTTTCTCTCTTTTCAAGTTAACCTTGAGCTTGGAGGTTGGACTCAGCATATCGGTGGTCTCGGATTCTTGGAGAGTTGGTTTGTTTTTATAATGTTTCTTAAAATTCAATCTGTTACTTTAAGTTGATTCGTAAGGGAGTTTATAATGTTGTGGTAAGAGTTTTTATTTTCAGATATTCAGTACGTGTTGAGTTTATGGTTTTCAAAACTTAAGATTTGTAAAGTTGCGGATAAGTTTAAAACTAATTATGACTTTTCTGTCAATATGATAGTATAGATCTTTCAATGAAAATTTTTTACTTAAAGCTCGTTGGTTTAGACTTTCAAATCTATCTTGGGTTGCAAAATCAATAACTCATTAATTGTAATTTAGTTCCAAGTAGAGTTATTACGGAAATAATTGCAACAGTTGCAAAGCATTTTATAAAATTTGTTTTCAATTTTGGAAAGTAGCAAAAGATACAGATTTTCGAAAATAATTTTTGTGTTTAAACACGTGATTCGTATCGAATCATCTTAGTGGCCAATGTGACCCACCAAGATCCAGTCAAAACTTCTAGGTCGGGTCTTAGGGTGTAACATTTAGTGGTATCAGATCAAGGTCTGTAAAAACTCGGCATGTGCTTTTACATATCCGTGTGCGTGTGTGTTCGTTTAAAAAAACTGAAAATGTACCACAGTGTTTTGAAAAAGATTTGAAAAATAAAATCTCTAAGACTCTGATGCTGGTCCAAGTGGAACTTCGAGATTGTAGGATTAGTTCTGTAAGATTAGTTCTGTAAGATTAGAACTGTAGTGTTTAGATATTTATTTTGGTGTTTTATTTCAAAATTCTATATTTTTTAAGTAATTAAGTAAATAAAGAAAAAATTTAGTAAAATAAAGCCAAGTATCATGTTTTATGTTCTTTCTTCAACCGAATAGCCAAGAAAACGAAGCCATTTTTGCTCTTTAGGGTTTGACAAGCTTGTTTCCATCAATTAGGCATGTGTTTTTGTCCTTTCTTTTATCATTTCTATGTTTCCAAGATCGTTGTAGCTTAATCTAGCTAGCTTGGGGACTAATTTGTGAAACATTTAAAGTATTTGAGTTTTTCCATTGATGAAAATGTTAGGGTTTTGAAGTTTAATGGTAGAAAATAAATGGTTGTTGTTAGATAAACAACTTTTGTAAATGAATTTTTTATGAAATTATCAATTAGGGATTAAATTGAAAAATATGATAAATTGTGTGGTAATTTGTGAATTTGTGAAAAATATGGCTATGATAAATATGTTAAAATTTGGCTAGGCTTGGGTAGGGATAAAATTGAATAAATTTCATTTTTCGAGCCTTGGGACTAAATTACAAAGAATTAAAAGTATAGGGGCAAAATGCTAATTTTTCTAAAAAATTTTGTTGGACTATATTGAATTGAGTTAAATTCATTCGTATAGATCTAGTTAGACCTCGTACGGAGTTCGAACGGGGCAAAGGAAAAATATCAGATTAGTCGCCTTCGTATCTACGTACACTCGTCGAGGTAAGTTCGTGTAATTAAATTGTGTAATTATATGCTTTGATTGAATTAGATGTATGTTATTTGCATTATAATCATATATGAATACCGATCACATACCCGATGACGTACGACGATTATCGAGCCTCGTTTGAACCTTAGGAATTCGTAGGATACAAATGACATGTCATTGGGGTTACTGATTTCAACTCTTATGAGCTTACCGTTATTCAGATCGTATAAGCATACATGTACATAAATTGACGGATTATGGTTTAGTACACCTCGTGTGTACTACCCGCGTATCCAATGATATTCTAAATTGTTCAACGGCACTATTCTGTTACGAGATTACATGAGTTTAATATGAACTACTACAAGTATTTACATGAGATATATGAAAATGGTTTGTACATGATATGTAGATACATGATGTGGAAATTATATGTACATGGAAGTTTGATTATTGTTGAGCTCATACATGTTTCTTGATATTTATATGAATTACATGACTAACATGGTTGATGAGGATATGTGTTTAGGCTTTTGTCCAAATTCAGTTTGGATATGCTTTGTATGCTTACCTTAAATGTAACTAAATGGTAAGTTAATTCTATGTTATACAAACTTACTAAGCTTAAATTCTTACTCTATGTTATTTTCTATTTTTTTAGTGATTTTAAAGCTCGTTCGGGTTGGAAGCTTGTCGAATCTATATCACACTATCCATCGACTCTTTTGGTACATTCGGTTGTTTAATTTTGGTTATAATGGCATGTATAGGTTAATTTGGCCAATGTTGGCTTATATGTGTTTTGTTGAGATTAACCATTTGTTTGGTTTGTGTTAGGGAATTTTCGATATGTGCATATTTTGCTTCTTATGGTTGATGTGTGGTTTGGTTCATGATTGAATGAAGAGTGGTAAAAAGGTAGCTTAATGTGCATTTCATACATGTGTTTTGGAATGTGAAGAATTGATCATGAATTGGTGTCTAGATATGTAAGGAATATAAGTTAAAGATGTTAGTATGTGAAATAAATTTTGGCATTCAATGATATGTTTTGGAAGGTAAGTAATTTGGTAAGAAATGATGTAAATTTTCTTAATAAACTTTGGATGCAAATATGCATATAAGTGAGTTATACATTTGGATGTATTGAATACATGAATATTCATATTATAAGTTGTCATTTGAGGTGCCTAAGGGCATATTGTTGTATGTGATGATATTACATATTTTAAGCCTGATTTTGGCTAGTTATGAATGCCTATTTATGACTTGATTATATGCAAATTGTTGTGATTAGGTTGGTACCAAATTGGGTGAGAAATGTGGCTTGGAAAATGGCCAATTTTTGTCTGCAGGGGCAGAGACATGAGTGTGTGTCTCAGCCATTTGTGATACACGACCGTTTGTCCCCTATATCTTTTAAAGAATGCAAGTTAGTATGCTCACACAGCCTAGCACACAGGCGTGTGGCTTGGTCGTGTGGCCCAAGTCAATGAGTTACACAGGCACAGACAAGAGCTGGGACACGACCGTGAGTCCCTATTTCAAATACCCACACGACATAAGTGTGCGTCACATGGCCTGGCCACATGGCCGTGTGACCCCTACAATTTTGAATTTTTATAAGTTTCTGAAAAATATTTTTTATTTAGTCCCGAATTGTTTCTAAGGTGTATTTTGGGCTTCGAGGGCTTATATTAGGGACAATATGCATGATTATGATTGGTTTTTAACATAAATGCTATATGTTATGAAAGGTTTGAATTTTCTATCCGTTTAAATTGTAAACTTCAGTAATACTCTGTAACCCTGTTTCGGTAACGAATTCGAGTTAGGGGTGTTACAGTAGTCCTTCGAGTTCAGAGCCTCGGTCTATGAAGCGTGTGAGATCTCAACTGAATGTTAGCAAGGTAATGTCGAAGCATCTGCTAGTGGCATGGATGTTTCTGTTTGTGGACATTGTAAGAAGTGTCATCTAGGCGAATGTCGGAAGAAATTGACAGCGTGTTTCAGATGCGGGTCTACGGGGCATCAGATTAGGGAGTGTTGTCGACAACATTGAGACTAGTATGGTTGTAGGTTATTTTGACTTTTTGTGTTATTATTGAGAATGATTTGATTCTCTATTCGTTGGAGAGTGTTTTGTGTGTGTGTGTGTTAGTAATATAAGATTGTTTTCGTTAGAGGCTGAGTATGGTATGGTAGTGCTTCGGGATTAGAGTGCGCAGCGGGAGCGTAGTGGTGGAACTTGTGTTTAGACGACTACTCTGTTAGTGGAAATTTCAGGGACGAAATCTCTTTACGGATAGGTGAGTTGTAACACCCTAAAATTTAGGGTTAGAAGTTTTCAGGTTTGTAGTTAGGGTCATGAGTAGGTTGAACAGTTGAGTTCATTTTCGCGTTTTAATGTCAGAATGAGCTTGCTGGTTTGGTGGTGGAGTGTGTTGTTAGTTTGCTTTGGTCATGTGTTTGAATCACGATGTGAGAAAAGAGATAATTTTTTTAATTTTGTGTCTTTTTTATTAATTTAAATTTATTTATTTTATTTTATTTTATTTATATTTTTAATTAATGAATTAAATGGAAAAGGGAAAATAATTTCAAATTTCCTTCACGCTCTTTCCCTACTTTTCTTCACGTTCTTCATCTTTTTCTTTTGTTTGTTTTCCCCAATTTTTAGATTATCAATTTCTATTTGCTTCTTCCGTTTCTCAATTCTTCTCTTCTTCTTTTTAGTTTCGACATTTTGTTATTTATCGTCTGTCAAGGGTGATTATCCTCATGTGTTTCGTTCAATTGGATGTGAATCAGGTGGATTTTGTCTATTGGGGTTAATAATAGATTTGTTTCTATTTTTTTATGATTGTTTAATTAAAATTCTAATACCTTAGTTTGTATGTGAAATGAAGTTCTCAAATTGGTATAATAGAGGAGAATCGGTCAATTTTAATGCATCAAAGCGTTCATTAGGTGTGTTTCTGAAACTACTTAATTTAGGTGTTGAATTGTTGTTGGATTGAATGAAATTCTGCAAATTCTGGTGTGTTTCTGAACAATTAGTGATTAGGGATTGCTTTGCTATCGCGAAATCCCAACTATCAGCCTGTTCTGGTGTGGTTTTATGACTACACGATGGCGACATAGGCAGTCCACAAAGTCGTGTGACAATGAGAAATTAGGGGTTTTGACGTTTTCCAGTGCCACACAGCTGTGTGGCTACAGTTTGAGAAGTTTTTTCCATTTTTCACAAAGGCGTGTACTTTGGACACACGACAGTGTTCCTCAGCCACACAGACGTGTGAGTTCGCCACATAGCCGTGTCTACTCTGCTTCTTAATTTTTCTTAAATTTAGCACATTTTCACAGAGAGTTACACAAGCTACTCACAAGGTCATGTAACTCGGTCACACGGACGTGTCATTCTACACACGGCTGTGTAGACCCTCCACATGGCCTGAATTCCTCCACACAGCCGTATGGCTTTGTTTGGCAGAATTTTGTTCTGTGTAATCCGACCCTCAGGTAAGCCTTGGTAATTGTGTTTAGGACTCCACTGCAACTTGGGTTCAAGTATGAATGGGTGTTCGAATGAGTAAATTTTAGATAATGGGAAATGCATTTATGTATTATGATGGATGAGCATAAGATACTTTCTTGTTATCGTACTTATTAAAGGTGTACAAGAATTATTAATTCTTAAATTGTTCGACTGAGTATGAATCACTGTGTCTATGAGTCTATTAGCGAACTGTGTGCATTCCTGCATTTGCATAAAAATCTAGGATTTTGGTTGTGAAGAGAAGGAAGACTGAATTGGTAGTTTAACTGCAATTTTTCTGTACAGTGGTTTACTACATTATATTTTACATATGTCAACTGAGCTGCATATTATTAATTGAGTGGCTTAGGTCCACATTTGTGGTGTGTAGAGTGGATAGGGCTATTAAGGTCCTATGTGGTGTACAAGGTGGTTGGGTCTTTCATTGCTCTACTGTGGTGTGCAGGATAGTCGAAGTGGTGTTCGATTAGTTGGGGTGGGTTTTTGACTTGCTGCATTCGATTTGCATTTTAGTTTATGTGTTTTATTATGTAATTTTCAAATTGTTTGCGAATTGAATAATAATTTGATGTATTTAGTACTTCTGTGTGTATGGAGTAACGTATGTATTTCTTTAAATGGCTTATGGAAATGTGTTCGTACTTCTGACTACTGGTTCAAGATTTTTATGCACTAACTGTGTGCTCTTAACTGGGATTTTTTTTTTGAAACCTCATCAATTGTTATCATTTTTGTTTCGGTCTCACACTGAGCTCGTGTAGCTCATCCCCTTAGTTTTCTCTCTTTTCAGGTTAACCTTGAGCTTAGAGGTTGGACTCAGCATATTGGTGGTCTCAAATCTTGGAGAGCTAGTTTGTTTTTACGATGTTCCTTAAAATTTAATCTATTACTTTTAGTTGATTTGTAAGGGAGTTTATAATGTTGTGGTATGAGTTTTTCTTTTCGGATATTCAGTGCATGTTGAGTTTACAGTTTTCAAAACTTAAGATTTGTAAAGTTGCGCATAAGTTTAAAACTAATTATGACTTTTTTGTCAAGATGATAGTATAGTTCTTTCGATGAAAATTTTTTACTTAAAGCTCATTGGTTTAGACTTTCAAATCTATCTTGGGTTTCAAAATCAATAACACTTGAATTGTAATTTAGTTCCAAGTAGAGTTTGTAAAGAAATAATTGCAACGGTTGTAAAACATTTTATAAAATTTGTTTTCAATTTTGGTAAGCAGTAAGAGAAAAAAAGATTTTCGAAAAGAATTTTTGTGTTTAAACACTTGATTCGTATCGAGTCATCTTAGTGGCCAATGTGACCCACCAAGATCTGGTCGAAACTTCTGGGCCGAGTTTTGGGGTGTTACAAAAAAAGATGTCGTATAGAACAAAAAATAAGCTGTTAAGTAAAATAAACAATGTTTGGTAGAGTTCGCCAATAGGGTGCTCACCAGAAAGGGAGGTCCTTAGTCAGGGAGGGGTTCACCAATACTTCTACTTTATCAATAGGGGGTCGCCAAACTAGAAGGGGTTCACAAAACAAGGTAGTCTACCAAGGTAGGTAGGTCCGCCATAGTAAGGGAGTTCGCGAGTGCACCATCCACAAAATAGTCTATAGATATGAGAGGGATTTGTGTCCAATTTCACCAGAAAATAGGGGTTCACCAGCAAAGAGGAGTTCACGAGGTAAAATGGAAATTAGTGTTCACAAGGTAGGTTGCAAGCTGGGAGTTCGCCAGGCGTTGTGTGAGCTGTTAGGGTTTTCAGGTGAGTTCGCCATGAGGTAGGGATTCGCAGGTGTCAATAATTGATTTTTAAAGATTTGTTTTTATGATTTCAATAGAAAACCATGTAATAGTATTTTCATTTTAATATGAAGTATGTTGCAATTGTTTGGTGTGATTGGTTGAATGGTATGTTTTGTGGTGTTTTAACGAATAGTCACTTTGGTGGCTAATCTAATGTTCAAAATTCGGGTCAGACAGTCCCAACTGAGTTTAGAGTGCCATAGAAATAGTGAAATAAGTACTGAATTAGAAAGTTTGGGAATTATTTGTTTATTGACTTTGTGATGATTAAAGATAGTGTAAATGTAGTTGACGTTGTATTTGTATATTTGCTTTATTTTAATCTTATTGTATTGAATTAGAATTATATTAGCACCAATGAGTATTCAATACGTAGCGAGCGGTTATGCTTATTTCCATGTGCAGGTCTCGAACAAGAGTTGACGTAGATTAGAAGTGGTCAAGCATCCAACTCAACAACTCAACTTGAGAAACATATTGTTTCCTATTTTGTATGTATATATATGTTTGATCATTTGGCATGTACCTACCTTGTTTGGTTTAATGTTTAATTTGGTATTTTAGTATATTTGGTGTTTAGTCGACAATGATTTAAAGTTGAATTTTCTATTTGGATTAATAAGTATGAATGTTGATTTATATGTTTGAATATGGTAATTAGTATATTAAGCTTTGATGTAATGGTTGCTATGATTTGATGGTGTTTGATTGTGTTGACATAAGTTGAATTTATGAAATTACATAGGGAAAATGTTTGGGGTAAGTTTTAGGTACAATTAGGAATGCTTTGAATGGTTAAAAATGTGCATTTTAGGTCTATTTGCATTTAGTCTCAAGACAGGAAGAACATGTCTCGAGATCGTTAGAACAAATTTTAGCTTATTGTTCAATCTGGAGTTTAATGTCTTGATACTTGACATGCTAGTCTCAAGACAACCCCATTTAGGTCTCAAGACAAGGTGACTTTTGTCTGGAGACAAGAACACGTCGAACCCAAAATGGTTTTGCGTTGTGCTAAGTCTCAAGACATCCAAACATTGAAGCTAACATAAGAAAATAGGGAATTTTGTCTTAAGACCAATCTTAAGACATGTAAGGCCTAATCTCAAGACATATATCCCATTGTGTCGAGACATATCAACTTCGAAGCAAAAATTTCCTAAAATAAAATGAGGTTTGTCTTGAGATATGGAGTTCCCTGTCTAGAGACATAACATTGAAATTTGATAATTAAGTTTGAAACCCTAAATTTTGCTTTTCATAATTTTGCAAAATGATGAATTTGAATATTAAGCATTATGAATGTATATGTGTGATTATGGTTGGTGATTAAATTGAATTGAATGATAAATATGAACTAAATCTTGTGGTTATGTAAAAAGATAATCTAAGTTACTTTGGCAACGTAATGTGACATCACACATTCGGATTCGATGATCGGTTCGGGTGTGGGGTGTTACAGATAACTTGTATTGGATATTGGAGCAAATGACTCCCAGAAGACAGAGACATATATGTAACTATTTGGACTGACAATACTTCGAACAGGACCCAAGTGGAATGAATCCTAGATTTGTTTATGGATTTATTCACTTATGATGTTTATCTTGTGGCTTACCTCAATTCTGATTAAGTGGCAGACTATGTGTGCATGACTGATATACTTTGATGTATTGAAAGCCTGAGTTCAATTGGTAATAAAGCCGAAAGCTAGTACGTTGGGTATAAAACTTCTACATGACATAACTTCACTAAAAATAGTGGAATTCATAACCTAATAAAGGATAAATGATATCCTTTCATTGGCATTACATCATAGATGAAAAAGTAATGTCGCCATAAGTCATTTGTCTTGGACGAATTATTTAATTACTATGTGTTAGTAATTAACTTTTCCATGAAGGAAGATGTAATGGTTAACACGAGATAAAATAGGATCATATTGGGTAAAACGATTTAACCTAAAGAGATTAAGAATATCTTATAAGAGTAAAACACTTATAACAAGGCCATTGGACAAGCACTTGATTAGTAGCTTTCATAATGGTATTGTAACACCCCTCGCCCGACTCGATCGTCAGGTCTGAGCTACAGGATGCTATAGTCATTTTCAGAGCAACTACCCTTAAATTCATAGTAAAACAATCATTTATACATTCTAATACAAGTTAATTACCCTTAAATTATGATAAACAATCAATTTGAGCCTTAATCGAGCTTACAATAGCTCTTTTAACAACCTAAGCAAGAAATAGGACCAACTTGCAAAATTTTAAAAATTCAAGGCCAACATCGTGATGTCACTTCCTCCACATCATGACATCGTCAAAATAGTATGTCACGTCGTGACCTCAAGCCACTCAACGTCGTGATGTGACTCACTGTTTTGGCTGACATTGCGACAAGATAAGTTGCTCGTCGGGATGTGGACTCTACTTTTGGTAAAAACTAACCATTTTGGTACTTACTTCAATTGCTTCAAATAAACCTAACAATTTAATCACCAATTTCCAATTTCATATTTATCAAGACATACCAATAAACGCAATCATCCATTTTCAACTTCTTTTCGTAACATTAGTCACTTAAACATGAATTTACATAAGCATTTCAACATAACTTAGGAAATGTCATCCAAATACAAACCTTGTCAATTCCAATTCAAATTCAAACATGCAATTTCAATTTCCATACATATCTCAAGCATATCAACCAAAATATACCATTTCAACTAGGCATCAACCATTGCCAAAATCATGCATTAGATAGGTTTCAAGATATGCCCAACATTTAAAGTTATCATATACCAATACACTTATATACATTAGAACCACATCTAAACCTCCTAGATATATATGCCACAACCTTAGATTCAAAATGACCAAAAAGCTACCGATTAGTGATAGGATAGTGTGAGCTTCGAGTCAATCTGGCTTGATGCGTTCTGTAAGGTTATGATCTACAAGGATAAGGGAAAATAATGGGATGAGCATTTACAATGCTTAGTAAGTTCATAGGCATTACACAACAACTTACCTTATCTTTTCAATTAAACACAAAAAGCTACCACAAGTTGGCATATTTGGCTAACGTGGCAAACCAAACATTAGCAAGGTGATTATTATACCAAAATCAGACCCTATAATGCTATAAGTGATCAATATGCTAGCTCATGACATATAAGGTCACAACATCAATTTCATACTCATTCAAGCACATATTTCATGCTCAATTCAACATATTTCCACTTAAACGTCAAGTTCTTTTTATCACAATTCAATTTCCCATTTCATATAAGTTATATTGCCCGATAAACTACAGTATCGAACTCAATTACACAAACATCTTCATTGCACCAGTTGCTGGTATGAGCTAAAATATGCATATCAGGTTACCCATTCGGGTTAAACCTTTAAAACAACATCAGATTACCAGTCCAGGCTAAACCCATGTCACATGTATCTTCGATACACCAATTGCTCGTCTAAGCTGAACATATATTCGTGTCAGGGTACCAGTCCAAGTTAAACCTTTATAACGAAACATCGTATTGCTTGTCCAAGTAGAATAAATATACATGTCAAGTTACAAGTCCAGGCTAAACCTTTAAAATGACATTAGGTTATCAATCCAGGCTAAACCTGTGTCACATGTATCTTCGAGTCCACAACAAATGTTGGATCTTGGTAATCATTGTAATCAATCCATACAAGTGCAAACAAGACCTTATTGACATGTCAATCACATCAAAACCTTTGATAAGTTCACCTAGGCATATTTAACACATATATACATTTCTTTACAATTTAGTCCAACTCACACATTTTGTACCAATTCGCAAGCAATTCAAAGTACAACCATATATACACATATTTATAATTCAAATAACTAAAATTTTAAACACAATCATACCATATGAACTTACCTGGTCAAAAAAACAAACAAATGAGTCGTTAAGGACTAATCCATAATTTTTGCTTTTCCCCGATTATCTTCGGTTTGGTTCAATTCCTGATTTATAAAATTATTCAAACCAATTTATCAATAGCAAAAATTTTATAAAATTATATTATATGCATGTACCAGTTTAATTTTAATTTTTGAAGTCCCTTTAAGTTTTACATTTTATTCAATTTAGTCCCTAAAACCAGAATTGTCATAGCTTTCAATTTTGAGCTTTGATTCCAAAATCAATCTCAATTACATCCTTTTACGACTCTGTACTATCTATTATTATATAAATTTTACATTAATTATACAATTTATTCACTTTAATCCTTTGTACAAAACTAACAATTAAACTTTACAAACTAGTCATTTTTCACATTTAAGCTTAAAATCTATCAATTTAACATCAATTTATTTAAGAAATCAACCATAGAAACTTTCAAAAAACTTTAGCACTTTTACAAATTGGTATATGGGCTAGCTAAATCTAACTCCCACGACCTCAAAAACATAAAATTTATAAGAAAATGACTTGACTGATCTCACCAATCTAAAGGCCAAAATTTTGAAGCTTTGAAACCTTTTTCCTCATTTTTGTTTCAGTTGTGGATGAGTAGAGAAGATGAAGTTCTCTCTCATTCCACTTAAGTTTTTTTTTATACTTGATTAAGTATTTTATTAACTTAATTAATTAGGTTTAAATTAAATTAATCATACTTAATCAACTAAAAACACCATCAGCCACTAACACAATATTCAAGATGGTTAAATTACCACTTTAGACCTTTGGTTAGTTTCAATTTGATCCCTTAGACCATTGGCCAATTAAAAAACTATAGCTATAAAATTTTACAATTTAGTCCCTGTACTTTAATTAACCATCAATTTGACAAAATTACTAGATCAAAATTTAATATGTTTCTATATTAGTCTCGTAAATATTAATATTTAATATTTACGGGATCGAACAATAGAAATGGGGTTACAAAACCATTGTTTCTGACACCATTGAAATCGAGTTGTTATAATATAATAGGGAGAGCTCAGTCATGGTACTTTAAAGGAAAGACTAATTAATAGATGAAGAGTCAAAACTTAACTATAGATTATTTGAGTTCTAATTATATATGTTCGACCAATCCCTCCTCTATCTTGGTATAACCTTGATGGTTTGCAATTGAATCAATTAGATGAAAAAATGAACCCAATGAATTAGAGAAATAGATCGCATGTATCACTATCTGCAGTGAATGTGTTTTCTCACTATGAGCAAGAGATGGCTTAGGTATTAAATTAATTTTTATGAATTATTATTTAATTGATTGTAATTAAATAATTTAAGTTCAAAGTGGAAATTAAATTAATTAGTCATTGTGGTTTTAGTGAACATGTAAATTAGATTTATTTTCTCATAGATTCTAGTATAGTAAAACCATCATGACTTTAATGAAATTAATTGGGTTGAGAAAATAATTTAATTAAAATTATTTAATTAAAATAAATAACATTTTGAGAATAAAAAAAAATTTTATGGGTTGCTTAAATTATATGAGTTGGTTTAAATACTAGATAACACATATAATTGTACCAAATACATTAGATAGGCCTAATGACTCATTCCACATAGAGTGGGCAGCAACCCTAGTCCTAGACAGAGGGTGTCGTCTCCTATACATATACCTAGTAGGGAATTATTTGTATTTTTCCTATTAAAATATTATTTTATTTATACTTGTTCAACTAAGACATGTGGTTTTCTCTATAAATAGAGACTATATGATAGGTCAAAGACATATCATATTAAGTGTCAATACTTTGTTAAAATTTAGTGAGACTTATTTCCCTAAATAAATTCTAAATTCTGAAAGATTTCATCTTTCAATTTCTAGCCTTTAAGAGATATTGATATTCTTATTTAGTGTTAATAAAGTTTTCATAGTGTTCATCGGTTCGTGATTAGAGCCCACACTCTAAACAAGTCGAGGTTTGAGAATAATGAAGAAGATCGTATTGGTTGAAAACGAAAAACATTCTTTACTGCCTATTCCAAAACAAAGAAACAATTTTGATAAATAGTTTATCACTATAAATATCACACAACTGCTCGATTTTAGAAAATAATAATAATTTTCCAATGTGCAACAAACCTATTTTTTAAACCAAAATTTTCTAAAAAATTCACCACCTCTTGGTGTGTTTTAAGCTTAACATGTGAAAAAATGATGATGTGGCAGTGACCTACCATTAAATGTAGTAGTTAATTCGGGTCAATTCCACACTTAAGTAGTTTGTTTTCTAAGAAATTTAGAATTTTAATTTACATTTTCAGTATTTAGGCCTTAGAATTAAAAGTTAATAAAAATATGTGTTTTTAATACATTTTGTAGGTGTTGTGACGCAATAGGCCGACATGGGCCTTAGGTTGTACTAATTGGTTTAATTGAGTCTGTATGATGTAGATATAAAGGCCTGATTGGTGTGGAAGTAAAGGTCGAGTAATGCACAAGCTTCTTAGGACGTCAAAGAACCAAACGAATGACACAAGGCATACCTTTGGTGTCATGTTGCGCCACGCAAGGGGTGTGCGCGACACACGTCGACGTGTTGCCCAAGTTCATCGGGGTTATTTTTATCTGCGCAATCAAACTTATGCGAAGACCTAGGACATTTCGAAGACCTAATTTGGGTTGCCAACACCTCTATAACTAAGACATGTGGGGTTGGATGTAATCAAGTCATCCTAGACGCCTTCAAAAAACCCTCACAGTTTAGAATTATCTTTAGTTTATTTTCTTTTTGACTTTTTAAATATTTTCTTGTTCTTCTTCTTGAACCAGTTTTGATTCAATGACTTGTTTATTTAATTAAAGTATTCAGTTTATATTTTCCTTTGTATTTTTTATATCGTTATTCCAATCGAGAGATTTGCTACTTCATTTCTCATTCAATACTCAATCCACAATTATTCAAATCTCTATTCTTCTCTAAATCGATTGTGTTTCTCACATGGTTTGTTCAATCGAAGTTGAGATTATGAATAACATGAGTGGCTAAATCCCTTAAAGGAGATGAATGAGTGGATGGGAATGTGATTAACAGAGGATTTGGGATTTCTCAGGATGGATTAGTTAGTGTAACACCCCAAACCCGACCTAAACATTAGGGCCGAATCTGGTGATGTCACATTGTAACACCCCTTACCCGTATTCAAAGCTGGAATAGGGTATGAGGCATTACAAGAATAAATACACTTATAAACATATTAAACCGAGTTATAAAATTTTATCCAAATTAAAAACTTTCAAATTATTATCTTCGAGTCGCTAATTAAGGTTTACAAGGCCCAATACATACCCATTCATATGCTCAATATATCCGTTAAATCAATCCAATATTGAAGAATCCACTTTATGTCAGAATCAATATTAATCACAAACATAAATCTTTTCATGTTAATTTCATATATCACTTACTAAACTTCGAATGTCAATTTACAAATATGTATTTCACTAACACATTCTGGTATACACAATGTTTAATTAATGAAATCATTTAATTGAGCTAAATTTCATGTTCACTCCAAATTCTCTTTTAAATCCATAAATGCTTTCACTTACCATTTACCTAACCAATTTCTCAAACCAAGCTATCACACAACAATAATACATCACCTGTGCTTCATGAATTCAATGTTCGAATCTTATCACAATCAAATCCATGTCATTTGAATACTTAAAGTTTATTCAAGCATATATTATTACGTTTCATATACCAAGCATATGTCAAAATTACGAATACGCAATCAATTCATTTTTCATTTATTTGACTAGCAAATTAACCTCAAAATTCATAACATCCATTACTTAAGATATGCTATAAAACACTCCTTTAACATAAACTAGCACTATGGCCGATTTTTTATTATGCTATTTATTACCCTTTTTCCGAATCACATAGCAAAATATTACAAATATGTATATATTTGAATACTATAATTATGCATCAACTTACCAACATGAGTTAATTCATGAGCCACTCATGACATCATTTCATGCCAAATATACCACACACATATGCTATGAAACTTTATTTTCTCTCATGGGCTTACCATGATCAGTAATGCACCAATATAAGCATCACTCCTATTTCAACGTTTATCGATTATAATCAGGCATATAACCAATTATACACAATTCATTCATATACTTTATAGTCCTCCTCCTCCTCTCCATCCCACATCCTTTATGTATATAACATGCTTAAATAGCATTATACATAATTTCACTATTCACTTATATTTAAATTCAAGTTGTCTATTTGAGTCAAAGTCACTAAATCATTTTTATCTAGAGCTACAGAGCTCAAAATTAAGATCCATTAATTTTCCCCAAAACTAGACTCACATATATTCTTACCATAAAATTTTCAGAATTTTTTTCTCGGTCAATTAATACATTTTATTCTTTAAAATCACCCCTGTTTCACTGCTCAACATCTCTGACCTCTCTTCACTAAAAATGAATTATCTCATTGTACAAAAGTTGAATTATATTTCTTTTTATTTCCTTTGAAAATAGACTAATTAAGGATTCTAAGCATATAAATTATAACTCATAATTATTTTTTTAAAATTTTTAATTATTTTCCAAAGTTAAAATAGGGGATTCCAAAATCAATCCGACCCTGTCTCACTAAAATTCAAATATCTCAAAATATATAACTCTTTTGATTGCTATATTTCTTTTATGTAAAAATATACTAATTAAGCTTTCATTTAATATCTTATTCACTCTCTAATTAAATTTCCACCATTTTTGGTGATTTTTCAAAATCACATAGCTGTTGCTGTCTAAACTGTTTTGTTGTAAAATGTATTCTTTCTTAATTTCACTTTTTCACTATCTCAATTCCATTGAATTTTTCACATCTCGTTCCAGTAGTTCATTTCAATTCATATAAAATTCATTCAATTCATCACTATATTCAAAGCACTCCAATTTCTCATTTCCAATTTCAAGTCAATCTTCAATTCAGTTCCACATATATATTCATCATTCAATTACACTTAGTCGATTGTCTGATAAACACTTTGGAATAATAACAGATACACAGTGGAATCAACACATAGCAACCACCTTATAATCAATGATACCCGGTTCACATAGTAGCCTGCACATAGTACTACACATGTGACCATTTTCATCCGATACACGTAGTAGCCTACACATAGTACTACACACGTGATCGAAGCTATTCGGTACACATAGTAGCCTGCACATAGTACTACACATGCGACCTATCATTTCGGTACACATAGTAGACTGCACATAGTACTACACACATGACCAAGCAACTTCAATCGTATCTCTTTCATTCCGAAGGTTCAACCGGAAATTTTCACTTTTTCTCACTTTTCTTTTTACCATTCAATGTCAATTTCTCGTCTTTCTCAATTTACAATAAAATATTTAGCTTATATATAACATTCACATTATTCAATCCAGTCCAAAAATCACATTTTGGAAAAATTATATTTTTACCCCTAAAGTTTTACAAAATTATGATTTTTCCCCTAGGCTCGGAAATTAAACTTTATTCCTTTTTCTTCTATTTTATGACATGATGAACATTTTTCCCTTCTATGGAAACATCAAATTCTTCCTCTAACGTGCACTTATGAACAATAATAATTTTTGCCGATTATGTCGTTTCACTTGTTTTCACTGAAAATCCCTTAGCAAAAGTTGTTTAACACAATTTCAAGCTTCATATTCTAACATAAAACATCAAAATAAACACATTTCACCTATGGGTATTTTTCCAAATATAAACCCTAGGTTAAATTATTGCTAGAATAAGCTAAATTAAGCTACCGGGACTTCAAAAACGTAAAGAACATTAAAAACGGGGCTTGGAATCACTTACTATGGAGCTTGGAAGCTTGAAAACAAGTTAACCAATGGTGTAATTACTAGTTAAGGACCTCCAATTTAAAATTTCATAACAATTGGACACTTTTGACATGTAGAACTCAACTTTTGCACTTTTTACAATTTAGTCCTTTTGGGTAAATTGAGTGCCCAAACGTCGAAATTTTTGAACGAAATTTTCACGAAATCATTCCGTGAAATTTGTAGACCATAAAAATATAATAAAAATAAATTTTTCCTCATTAAATTTGTGGTCCCGAAACCACTTTTCCGACTAGGCCTAAAATCGGGCTGTTACAGTTAGTATAAATTATGTGTTCTTAAACAATTAGGCTTGACAACCCTAATAAGTGATCATAGGCTAGACTAAATCGAAAGATAAGTCGAACCGAGTAAATTGTAATTTTTCCTGGTTGAGAAAGTGAGGTCGAAAGATAAACGAGTGTCAACCAATCGATTAAGTTCATTAGAGCTAGAAGGTAATAATTGCTTCTTCGGTGATCAATCCACTCTAAACCCCTAATCTGAAGTTAGTTACAAACCCTGAAGTGAGTTAATCTTCCTAATTGGTTTACCGATTTATTTTATTTTTTATTTTATTTATTTATTTATTTTGTTATTTATTTATTTTTATTCCTCTAAATCTATTTATGATCCATCATAATATAGGAATTAACTATTACTATCTAGACTTAGTATTGTAAAAAGTATTTTCATTATTTGTTCCATCCTCCCTTGGGTACGATCCTCGAAATATTTTCAAGTATTTTATTGTACAATCTATATTGCAATTTAACACGTGCACTTGCGAACATCGTCATTTTTAATTCTGATATTCGGTGTGATATTGATTCTATAAATGATAACTCGTTTATAGGCGGTCAAGCAATTGATGTAACATTTGACATGAAAATGTGCTCACCAATAAGGACTTAATTGATTTTTTAATTATTTTATGAAGGCTTAATTGGTTTTTGAAAATTATTAAAAATTTTATAAAAACTATAAAAAAATGTATACATAATTATCTAAAATTTATTAAAATGATAATAAAATTTTTAAAAATATTAAAATCTATTATAAAATAAAAGACAGAGAATAAAGAACAAAGAGAATATGAGAGCAAAGAGAGAGCGTATTTTATTGATCAATCGAAATATTTACAAAGCTTTTCCAAAGTCTTTATTTATAGGCATAAAAAGTATAAATGAAGTAGAGATCTACTTCTAATGACTATTAGAATTTAGAATTTAAAGTACATCAAAACTTATTTTGATCTTGATGGACATCCACTTAATAAGATAGTCATAACACTCCTCCTTGGATGTCCATTGGTGTAACACCCCAAACCCGGCCTAGACATTATGGCCGAATCTTGTGATATCACATTGAAGTGTTTTACGAAAACATAGTTTCAATGAAAAATCCGTTCTATATTAATTCTCATTTATTGAAAACTCAAGTTATCTTTAGCAGTTTGTTGATCATATTAGTTTGCTACTATATTTAAAACATTTTTGATGCGGAAGCTTTTACAGTATTTTATGAAAACGTGGTGTCTTGAAAAGCATACATCTTTTGAAAATCCGCGTTCTACTACTATCAGTAAGATTTTAAATAAGTAAAATCCCAAATTAAAAGTTAATAATTTAAAGAGGCCTTATTACAACAAATACCCAATTTAAATTTATTATCAATGAAAATCCAATTTAGAAGCAGGTGCGGTTGTGTGGCCACCTCCGAGTCTCTCGCAGCACCGGTCCTTAAGACTGGGGATTACCTGTAAAATAAATAGAGGGGTAAGTTTACGAAAACTTAGTGTGTAACCCCATACAAGAAAAATGGCCAAACAGGCCCTAGGCAAGAACAGTCTGGGCCTAAGCCCAATTCAATAACAGTTCAGTTCAGTTGGGCATTAGCCTATTACAGTGACAGTAATAGTTTAGACATGCAATCAGAAATCCTATCTAACCAGCCTCTACACTCTACTCCGTCCAGCCCAACACTCCATATGGGGATAATATCACCCACCCATCCTTACACTCCAAAATTAGCCCCGGTTGCGGCACTAAACAGTATATGCAGCAGAGCTGCCAATACAGTACACTTCCTCCAATAATAATTCCATTCCCATGCAACATATCATACATGTATGCAACATATATATATCGTGGCATGTTTATATACAGTCATGCATAACATAGAGCATATAGTCATTTTATAACATAGGGGAATAACAGTCATTTTACCACGTAGGGGCATATCAGTCATTTTATACCAGTTTGGGAGTCTAGGTCTACTTATCGACCCATCAATAGGTCCACAGTCGTCTCAGGTGACCCGTGCAACCTTAACAGTCAAACAGTGAAATTGGGCCCAAGGCCCATTATGCGGGCCATGTGAGCCCACACACTCGTGTGGCCAACATAGCCCAGAATTTGTCTCGGTCATGAAATTACACAGTTTGGCCCAATTTTCTCCACACGCTCGTGTGGTTTACCCGTGTGGGGTCTACAAGCACGTTGGGCCCACACAGCCCATTTTGGCCCATCGTGACCCAAAACGGCCTAAGACCACGAATTCGCTCATGGTGGCCTCAACAGTCTATCGCCCACATTTTATACGTTCAGATTACCACACGAGCGAGCGCACGCTCGTGTAGCGTCAATTGTCATATTTTTGGCTTTTATCGATTTACGATTTGGGCAGTGTTTACAAACCCTGTTTCTATTCGCTGAGAAGGAAAAATCCCGAGCCTTTGTGTCCTACAATTGGCCATACAACCAATAATTAATCATTTGCACACCCACTCAATAAAAAAATACATGGGTTGACCGCACGATAATTAGCAACCACATTACCTTTAAGAGAGTAAAGAGGGAGGTTTTGCCACTTAACACCAACTAATGATCTTCACGCCTCGGGTCAATTCCTAAGCACCAACCATAAACAGGTAAGCATTGAACCAACAAACACAGAAAAAATAACTCCATACTGTTTACTCTTACCAACAAACGCGATAAGAACCAACCACAAAAAGCAAGAACATAACCAAAAATAAAAGATGCTCACCAGAGAGCAAAGATAGGAACACAGTCGGCTGCACTAGGAAGAAAAGTATCAGCAAGACAAGGGGAAAATGGAAGATTAAAGGAGGAAAAAGATGAAAGACAAAAAAAGGTCGGCAAAGAAGGATGAATAAACATTCAAAACTTACCAAGAATCAAAGGAATCCCGACAACAACAAAGGAGAAGATAAGATGATGCACAATAGTAGAGAAAAGAGAGAAAGAACAACTACAGAAATCAGTTCAAAGAACTCAGAGTGACCGATAGGGAGTTAAGAGAAAACAAAACAAAAACTGATTTTGCAAAAAGAAAAAAAAAGAGAGCATAAAGGAGAAATTCGGCCAATAGGGGAAAGGATTGCCGTCAACAACATGGGAAGATTTTGGGGAGAGGGTGTCAAAATTTTGAGAAAAGAAACCTCATTCAGCATAACTCTCACCACATCCCTTAATCCTCTCCTACAAATTTTCCAACCACCCCTCTATCCATACCTCCTTAACAACCAAAATCCCCCTTACTGGCCTCCTAAAAATTGGCCACATATCCCCACACTCCTCAAAGACCTTACTTTTCTCCCCAAAACAAGATAACTTCCCACATCCTATACTTTCCTCCTAAAATCACTCCAACATTTCCACTACTCAGAATTTTAGTCGAACTCAACCTCTCACAAGACACAAGCAGCAAAATAAATCCCTTGTTTGCACAAGGATTCGAACTCAGGACCTCAAACATAACCAATACTCCACTTAACCACCAGACCAGCAGGCCCATTCTGACATATTTTATCAGCATTTATTTTTAAGTCTACAGACTAGGGATAGGGGTTTATTCAATTAAAAACAAAAATTTTGCCCAAGCCAAGACTTGAACCCAAGACTTCTCAGACACTCCCAAACACACCCAAATCACTTAACCATTGAAGAAAACAAGTAGTTGTGTAACAAACATACAAAAATAATTAATTGGATTTTTAGGGCATTATAATTGGTAGATAATGTGTCTAATTAAAACCTTATTAAGATAAAAAAAAACCCTGTGGAAAAAAATCCTTGTGAAGCAAAAAGAGTACACATATCTATAATACGCATAATATGGTGCCTCATTAAAAACCTTACCAGGAAAACCCAATGGGACAAAACCTCAGGGAAAAAGAGTACAACGCGTATTTACTCTCCCTCATGAAAACATCACATACTTTCTCATATTCTACATATTCAATCTGGAATACTAGTTTTTCAAATGACTATTTGAATATATTTGCTAAGCATTTATATCACCATTATTTTGAAAGTCATGAGTGAGGGAAAATTTGGGAGAAATATATTTTGATCTCTTCAGGATTTTCAACAATAATCATAGCAAACTTTAATCATGATTCTTCTATAAAAACATAAATAGGTATTTTGGATCATTATATAATCCTCCTTCAACTACTATTTACAACATATGTTCAAATTAATTCAATTCATATAAATGAACAATTTCCCGAGAATTTCAATATGCTTCTAGCATCCTAAATCCTTCAAGGATTTTAATATAAACTTTACTATATAGTAGTTCATAAAAGGTTGTAACAACAACCATTAGATGCAAGTTAAATCTTTTATGAATTGTCAAAATAATATATCTAAAGGTTATTGCATCCACCACAAAAGAATATTATATCTTTTCATAATCAATTTCAAGACTTAGCAAAAAAATTCATATTTTTATTCCACTTTTGCAAAACTATTTCATTTGATCCCTCACTAGCTCTATACCTTTAGATAGTTGGACTACTGGTCCAAAAACTCCATGAATTTAATTGTACTTGAGTTGCGTCTTTCTATTTTAATCAATTTATTCCATATTTATATTTCTCAATAGATTTATTCAAGATTCTCTTTTTATTTCATTATTTCAATAATAATATTGCATGCAAAATCATTATCAACCACTTTTATTATTCGATTCCACATTTTCTCGAATTGACATAACTTATCGAGATCTCTTATTTTCATTATTTTAATCTTTAGTTTCAGGTACCTGAATCTCTTTTGGAGTTTTACTTATTAGTTATGTCTTAGGCCTCTTCTGGAGCACCTACCTCCACTATATGACCATCTAGAAGAATTTTCACCTTTGGAATTGATCAATCTATTATTTATTCTAACTGATTGTACTGCTAGGACTTTGATTTAAATTAAAATATTAGATGGTATATAACACTTGGTTATTCTCATTAAATTTGTAAATACATCTGACAGTTAACTTGTAATGAGTTATCCTTGTTAAACTTCTAGTTCAAATTACTCTCTCCCTAACTCATTACAAGTTATTATTTCTCTCCCCCTAATGTCGGGAAAACTATTGAATCAAAATTGTAATCACAAATCATGTCATAATTGAATCTCCAATACATTCAAAACATCTAATAGTTCAAAAAACCTTGTAATTATATATATTCTCAACTTTCTTTGAGGATTCACTCATCTTTGTGTGTTGTGGTGGAGCAGTTGGAACATATACGTACATACAAAAATTCAAAACTGAGAAATATTTAGCTTTTTATCAAAAACCAATTGTAATGGGGAGTATTTATAACTTATTGGCTTGATGCGTACTACACATAAATCAACATAACCTTATGTTGAAATAGGAAGTTTAGTTCTCATAAGTAATGGTTTAGACATTAATCATAGGCGTTCAATCAATAATTTCTCTAAACCATTATGCGCAAAAATAACAAACTTTTACAAAAGTTTTTCAAACTCAATCAATAAAAGACTGGGATATAAACTCATCAGTATTAGTAAGATGAATTTTCTTTATTGCATGATCTAAAATTAATTATTTAAACAAGCAATCTTGCAAACAACAGGTTGCAAGTTGATAACACATACGTGATTATTTTGTAGATGCATCTACCAAAATCATATAATATCAAAATTATCCACATGGTGGGTGAATGGGTCCATATTCATTTCAAAAATGCAAGACATTAAATCTCAACTTTAGCTAGTGAGTTTCTAAGAATCAATTTTCATTGAGAACAAGCAACAAATAAGAATCCTTTAAATTAAAGATCTTTTTTTTGTTCTTTAATGAATGTCCATATGAATTCTCAATTAATTTTTGCATCATATATGCTTTAGGATGGTCTAACTGATCATGCCAAGTAATAAATGCATTTGTATCAGTAAACTTCTGGCTTACTTTAACATGTGTTTCAATTGTACTAAATTGTAACAAATTGATAATTTTACTATCATTCATTTTACTTTATATCCACATATAAGTGATATTGTGACATTTACTACTAGAAATGCCTAAATTAAAGTGAAGTTTATAATGTTACTAAGTAAAAATAAATAAATATAATTTCTAAACAATTATATGCAATATTCGCTTCAGGGAATATGCCAAAATCTTCAAATCAAATGAATAACTTAATCCTCTCTTTTTTTTCCTTTCAAAATAGATATTTATAGCAATAGTGATTCATATGAAATATATATTTTTTCCTAATTCACAATCTCAATATGAGATCCATTACAATGAATATCTTTTAAAACCAATGGATTAACCATCACAAGATATTAATATAATAGCTCTTCTGGAGCTTTCGACTAATTTTGTACTAACAAATATTGAAATAATATTGGTTTTTATTTTCTTTTATGCTTGTATTCACTTCGGGGAATGCAATAGATTTACTAGGACGAACTTATAAATGTCCCAATAGATTCTTTATTTCATAATCACCATCGCAAACATATGTGAATTTCAAATCAAAATCTATCTATTCATGTTGTCATGATTAGTCTATAATTATAATAAATATGATATAATAAATAAATCATAGTAAAATATACCTGAGATTCTTTAACATCATTGTTATCACCCTAGCTATTATCACGAGCACTATTACAAGTAGTAAAACAACTTTGTTTTCGTAATAACATTTATAATCTAATAGTAAAAAAATCATTTAATAAACAAAATCAAAATTTTCGTATACGATACTTGAAAATTATCTGATACACATTGTACCAAATTTCAATACCCCATATATGTTATAAAATCTTATGATGCTCTAATCAAATAATTATAAATTCAATTCAAAAGATATAATACAATAATTTCAAGCATATTTAATAACAATAATTTAATCATAAAAATTTTAATCATCCAAATATCATACATACTATAATTCAATAAAAGAATCTTATTTTAAAAGAAACCTTAAATTAATAATATTTTTCATAAAATAATTTTATCAAAAATCAATCAACAAAGGAGAAAAACATACCATCTAAGGATTATATAAATTTCTTTGCATCATGATTACCCATAGTGTGCAAGCCCCAGTTGAAGACCAAAATAGTAATAGCTCTAGAATGCAATCGACAATAGCTTGAGCAACAAATTTAGAGTGACCGTATTATAAAATAAAAGAGAATCGTGCTGATAACGTGTTATAAAATAAAAGACAGAGAATTAAGAACAAAGAGAATGGGAGAGCAAAGAGAGAGCGTATTTTATTGATCAATCGGAATATTTACAATACTTCTCCAAAAACTCTATTTATAGGCATAAGAAGTATAAATGAAGTAGATATCTACTTCTAATGACTATTAGAATTTAAAGTACATCAAAACTTATCCCGGTCTTTATGGACATCCACTCAATAAGATACTCAATAAGATACTCGCAACAAAATCTATATATTTATAAAAAGAGCAATATTTTTAAAATCTTATAATATCAATATTCTAAATATTTTTTATAATTTTTATAATATTTTAATATTTTAATATTTTAGTAATTTTTTAATAAAAATTAATATTCATTTTTTTCCATCACTGCTCTATATCATATCTTAGTCCATGCTTATCAACTTTTCTTATATCACCTCTTCTCAATCAAAAGTATTATTCGATTTTTACCGTAAACCACCAAATACTAGACTCATTGTAACTCAAACACCTTAATCGGCACCCCATACAAGACCAAACACTATCACACTTCAAGCTCCTCATTTCATTTTTATCAAAATAAAAAATCTCCAAATCTTTCAAAATAACAAAAATTGTCTACAATTATTATAATAGTTTTTTTTGTAATTTTTATTTTTTTATCATTTTAATAATTTTTATATGATTATGTATAACCTTTTTATAGTTTTTATAATTTTTAATAATTTTTCTTTAATTTCTAAAATATTTATAATACGTTGATATTTTTCATACTATATTAAAAGTATTTTGTAAGCTTTTATCATTTTTCCATATTTTCAATAAATTATAATAGTTTATGTTTTTTATATTTTTATACAATATTTTTTAATTTAATTTATAATATTTATAGTTTTTTATAATTTTTATAATTTTCTAGATTTGTTATAATATTTTAATATTTTTAGGCTTAAATAATTAAAATTGAATTAAGCCCTCATAAAAGAATTAAAAAGTCAATTAAGCCCTCCGTATCAACATTATTCTAATTCATCCGCCACATCATCAAATTTCTACTTTAATTATCATGTCAACTATCACGTCAGGTGCTATGTCATCACTTAACGGCCCGTGTGGAGACTTCACAGAAATCTATATTTTGGGGGCTCAATTAATTGCTAACTTTCAATCGAGAGCTCAATTGATTGCAGTTTTCAATTAGGAGCTTAATTGTTTTTAATTATTTTTCAAGGGAATTTTTAGCATTTAATCTTAAATAATACTAGATCATGGATCACTCAAAAAATTATATGTAATAAATATATTTATAAAAAGATTGATATAAAAAAATATATGAGGGTTTGCTTGAAATGGTAGTGTATGTTTTTTTAGATTTTATGTAGAAATATATTAAAAAATGTTCTTATAATAATATTTATTATTTTGTAAAATGAATGTGTTTTTGGTAATTTTTCAACTGAATATTGTATAGGTATATGAACATATATATATATATACATATATATATATATATATATATATATATATATCACTTGCTCTTCATAAACACAAAGAGGTTGATTGGGTTGGATTAAATATTAAGTTGTATCTATACTTACTATAACAAAATTTTTTACTGAATTTGGTGTTATAAGTCAATTCAACACCTATTCGGTTAGGGAAATGACTTTGAATGTATGTCTGATTATGTTGTGATGAAAGTAGTGTAAAACACCAATAACAAAATTTGCACACAAAGATTTTTAATGCAATTCAAACTTAACTTGAGTTTGCGCAACCTTCCCAAAAAATCAAGGTACAAAAAATAATAATTTAAGCCCAACCCTAACACTGATAAACTGCCACTTCCACATGTAATTGTAGCTCTCAAAAACCAATAAATAAAGTCAGTCATTGAAAGATGATAGACACTCACCAAAATAATTCCTATGTTGAATATCTAAGTAGAAAAAGCTAGTACTTAAGTTGGTAACACATACATAATTAAATAGCCAACTAAAATAATTAATAAGCACTCTCCCAAACTATCTTATCATCTTCATCGCCTGTCTTTTTACAAGTTAAGTAATTCAAAACCTATTTAAAATATTCAAGCACTACCTCATTTTTGTTGTGTTTAAATAAAATTGATAATTTAATAATTTAATATGTTTGATAAACTAAATATTAAATATTAAATTTATATTATAAATTTGTTTGATATATTAGTAAAATTATTTTGTTATAATATTAATCTTGTTAATATGATATTATATATTTTATTTTGAGTAGTTTTGGATAGATAAAATTCGAATATTTTAATTTTCAATAAAATAATTTACTTTAAAATCAAGATTTTGAAAAAAAATTTATTATTTTTTACATTAAGTGATAAGTAACTATCTACCTATCATATTCAAAACTTTTTGTTCAAAATTTTTATTTAAGTAAAAATTTAATATGTAGATTACACACAATTAAAAAAGTTGAAAACTTTCACTTTCAATGGTTTATTTACCATGAGGTTGAAAAACACTTTTTAACTTAAACCTTGATTTCAAACAAAAAAAAAAAGGGGGCAAACATGTAGCTTTTTAAACCAAACATTGACTTTAAACCGAGATTTTAACCAAGTCAAAAAGCAAAAATTTTTACCCTTTGGCTTATAGAAAAGTACTTTTCAATTAAATTACTTTTTTTATTCCCGTTAAATATTTTATTTTACAATATCATATCTAAAATAAACACTTTAGGATCTAAAAAATACTTTTTGATAGTAACAGTAAACATTATCAAATTTTCAAAATGACTTTTGAAAAGTATTTTTTCACAATACTTTTCAACTTCAATGATAAACCAAAAACTATAAACTAAACCGATGTTATGAGTGTTATGGTTGTTATTGTTTACATAAGTGCAACCTCTTCAAATTTCATATCCTAATATATGTAAAAGAAGTTAATAATAAAATATTTTTTATAATTTTCATATAAAATAATAAAATAAAATAACTAAAAGTCCATATGTGTAAATATGAAGCTACATAATTACTTTATTACTCCACTTATGATTTAATTATTAATATAAACTTGTGTTGTACCAATAGGTGTACATAATCTGATAATCTTAAATAGATTGCTTTTCGTCGCCAAACATTTCACTACTAAAAAAATCTCTAGTATTCTTTTATTATTATTGGTATAGATAAATATTTCCATTATGGTTAAACCTATATGGTATTGAATGAGTGTCACCATCATTAGTGTTACCCTAAGATGCTACCAAATCTAAACGTATCAAACCATATCCAATATTTAAAATTAAAATATCCCACTTCATTTGTTATGCAATCATAAGATTTCAAATTGGGCTCTTTTAAAAGTTGTAATCATAAGTATGTACATAAATGGGCTTAAGAATTAGGCCCAATCTTCAAGTAATTCAAAGCTATGAAAGAAATTAATGACATTCAGTGTTGATAAAATCGAATTAGCAAATTGAATCGATTTAATTCAGTTAATCGGTTGGTGACCGAATTTAGTTCGGTCGGAGATCGATTAATGATTTTTTGAATTTTGGTTATCGGTTAATTCGATTCGAAACAGGGTAATTAACCAATTAACCGAAATATTTGTTGTTGTCAAGACTTATGTAGTATTTGGTTGTTAACTCTCAAGATTTATGTAATGTTTCTAATGTCTTATTTGTTGTTTTCAACTCCATTTAAAGTTTTTTGAACTATTAAATAAAAGAAAATAAACCAATTAAATAATGTCACATCATCAAATTTTAAAGATACCAAAGTATTATTATACACTCATCTAATTTTTTTTTATAAAGATAACAAACGTCTTTTCTTCTTTTACAATTTTTAATCATTTTGGTTTTTTTTTTCAAAAGTTAATATTTTTTTATTTTTGTGCAACTAAAAAAATCAGTTGCTAGACAGTGGATTTTTTCCTTTTTTTTTTCTATTTTAAATTATTTTATATTTCATGTTATACATTTTTTAAAAGTAAAAACTATATTGCATTGAATCTTCAATATTAAGAATTGTGTAAATTTTAAAATTTTTATGTTATTTGAATTTTTTTTAATTTTAATTGCGTATGTTTTTTTGTTTTTAATAAAATTGGAGAGTACGTTGAAGATGGATGTATAATAATAATTTTATGTATTTAAATTTTCATGATGTGACGAAATTTTATTAACGCCTAAAAATCTTAGTTTTTATAATGATCCTAATATAAATTATTCCTTTAATAGTTCACTGGAACATAATAACAATATATTATTTGCTAACAATTATGGGAAATTTTTTACTAAAGCAAATGATATACATCAGTTTTTATTTTTAATTATATTGACCATAATTATAATTAATATAATAATGAGTATCCTTTTTATATTTTTAAAAATTCATGAATATATTGTATACATTAATGCTTACTTATCTATATATATAATTTTCACTTCAATCTCATACATCTTAACATTAAAAAAATATATGTACATTTAAAAAAACTTTAAAAAAATTTCTCTTTTTTCTCTAATTGTTTACTTCTTTTGTTTTGCCTAGTAGCGGTGCCTACTTCCAAGCTAGTTAGGGCGCGCCTTTTTTTTCTTCTCACAACCATCTATTTATTTTTCTCCTTATTCTCTTCATGTGCATTCTCTCTTTTCAGTTTGCATATCTACTTTGTGAGTATCTTTATTATCTTCACAAGTTGTGATGGACAGATGACAGTGTCTATCATTGCTGAAATTCTATTGTAATTTGTCTTGAAAAATGGGTGGTTTTTCGTCGGCTTCTTAATCTGTTTCTATTTTGACTGTATTTTAGAATAATAAATGATTTCACGAGTTGGTTTAGACTCGTGTTGTCTTAAATTTTATATGTATTTTTTTGTTTATCTTCCATAGTTTAATAAGTCTTCACTTTTAGAAGTTTTTGTCTGCTCTTGTAGCACATTTTTTAGTCTTGCTTTTGCAATTGATTTTAGGGATAGTTTTGTCCTGTCCTCTTTGGTTTGGTGGAAGCTCGAATCTTTTTCGATTTTTACCCGCCGCTTTGGACCATCTAGGGTTGATTTCCTTAACATATTAAGTGCTTCCAATCGCTCCAAATATATCGTGTTTGAGTTGTGACAGCCAATTATCAACATGTTATAATGTTCATTAGATGCTGAGATTGAAGTCTTTGTTGTGTTGATAGAGCTTGCCTTTCACCGCCTACAACGGTAGTTTATTTTTTTTAATATAAATTTTATTAAATTAGTGTTAAAAGTTACTAATTAGTACTAAATTTTATTCATTGCAAAACGGAGACTGTAAATAAATTATCCGTAGAAATAATTAATGTGGTTAATATTTGTATCCATAATTGAGATATGATACTTTAATGAATTATTTAATTTTTAAAAAAAATTATGTGCAATGAAAAAAGAACTTATGAACATGTTTTTGTAGATTTTAATGAAACTGAAATGAAAATTACAGTTTAAAAAATGAAGATTACAAATAACATTTTTTTTAAATTAAGTTTTTTAATAAAAATGAAATACAGTTATTTATATGTTTATCAATTAAGTTTTTAACAAAAATGAATATACAAATAACATTTTTAATAAAAATTAAGTTTCTAAAATTAAATATATTCTTTTCTTTTTTTTTCCATATCAGGGTATTTTTCCAAATATGTCGAAAATCTAATTTTAAAATATGAAAATTTTAATTTTGTAAATATCATATATATGATTTTTTTTATGTTAAGTAAATAAACCTTTTTTAAAATAAATATTTTTTAAAAAAAAACTTCGGAATATTTAATTAAAATCTATCTAATACATATTATAACAAGGTATGCATATTTAATTAAAATCAATTTCAATATTAAATTAAAATATTTCTTTTCATACTTTATGGTACAAAATTACGATCTTAAACCAAAATGTTATTAAATAAAAAGTTTCCTAACATAGTTGTCTTTTTACTGTAACGACTCGAATTTCAGTGGTGTCAAAAAGTGTAGTTTTAGAACTCTATTTTCGTAAACCGAGTCCATAAATGTAAAATAAGAATATTTATGGAGTTAATATGAAAATATAGTAAATTTCAGTTAAGTAATTTAATCGAGAAAATAATTAATTAAAGCTAGAGACTAAATCGTAAAAATTCAATTGCTATAGAGTTTTAATTAAAAAAGGCTTGAGGACCTAATTATAAATTATTCAAAGGACTAAAATGGTTAATAAACTAATTTTGAATGGATGATAGTGTATAGTGACGATGGATTGCGCTTAGATTAAGTTTATAATTAAAAATGATTTAATTAAGGAATTTAACTATGATTAATCAAGTTTAATTAACAACTAAGCCTAGTATATATATTAAAGTTAGAGGAAGATGAAAGCATCATCTTCATCACTTGTTCTTTCCGTCCCAAAATTGAAATGGAAAAGAAAAGAAAAACCTTGTTCAAGCTTTATCATTCGGCCTTCAATTTTATTAAGGTAACTAAGTCACTTTTTTGTAATTTTTATAGATTTATGATCATGGGATCTTAAGTTAGCTAGTCCATATATCAATTTCTTCAATTTTTAAATTTTTAGCAAGTTCCCATTATAGAGAAATTGATGAATTAGGCTAAAAGTTGATAGCTATTAAGCTTAGGTCACGATAAGAACTAAATTGTAAAGCTAATTAAGCTTGTTAGATAATGTTGTAATATTAGAGACTAAATTGAATAAATTAAAATTTTGTCATGATATTATGCTATAAATATAAAATATAGAGTCCCTAATGAAAGAATGTGAAATCGGATTTCGATTCAATATTAGATATCGAGAAATATGCATATCCCGAGTATAGGGACTAAACTGAATAAAATGTAAAATATGAGTGACTATGTATTTGATTTTGAATTGAGTGTAAAATGATATTGTTTTATTTATTGAATTATTGAACGTAGCTAAAGACGACATGAGGCCGTCGAGAGGGAAAGGAAAGGCGAGAGTTGTTGACAAGTAGTTGAACTATCAGTCTGTACTTTTATGATTCAAGGTCATTGAATGTATACATAATTATATATGTTGAATGCATGATTTACCATCGATGTAAGCTTATATTGTCATATGAAACGATTCATATTGAATTATATCGAATGTTGAGAAATTAGACTGAATTGGATATAGTATAAAATAGGATGATATAAACCATGCTATGAGATAGTAGACATATATCAAGTGATGATGAATTGAAATAAGATTATGATATATGAATTGGTTATAAAATGAAATTGAAATATTGGTACCTAGTAACTGTTTGGGCAGAGTCAAATATAGTTGACATGCCATAAGATTAGATTTGTGTACGAGTTTATACTTAGGTTTATATCGATGAGGTGTGGAGCGCAATATTTACTTCGGATGTTTCGATGAGGCACTGGTGTCGTATTGGTGTGTTGATTGGACAATCCGTGTATCCGTCCCTAGTCCGTGTCAGGTTAATAGGGATTGTAACAACCCAAAAGTCAATGGTGTCAGAAAATGCAATTTCGGGATCCTGTTTCCATAAATTGAGTTTGTAAATATTTTTATTAAATATTTATGGAGGTATTAAGTGGTTGAATTAAATTTTGGATAGGTAGTTTTGCCGAAATAGTGATTAATTAAGGTATAGGGACTAAATTGTAAAATTCAATCGTTATAGATTTTTAATTAGGAAATGGATTTAGGATTTAAATTGCAATTAACTTAAGGTCTAATTTGGAAAATAACCCACCTTAAATTGTTAAGTGGATAGTAGAAACTATTAATTTATTTTTATATTAATAAAACTTATAATTAAAATTACGATAAGTAAAATTGATAAAATAAAATAGAAATATAACATGGTGGAAGGAAGGCGAAAATGGTTTTATCCATCCTTCAACACTGAATAGCTCAAGAAGAAAAAGGAGGAACGACCTAAGGGTTTCAAACATTGGCAACAAATTGGTTAGCTCAATTTAGTCTTTTTTTTTTTATAATTTTCATATTTTTGAGATCATGGTAGTTTAATTTAGCTAGCTCATGTATCAATTTGTAAAACTATTAAAGTTTTAGGGAGTTATTATTGTTGATTTCTTGAATTTTGTGTGTTAAATTGATAGATTTTAAGTTTAGAGTGAAAAATGACTAAATTGTGAAGTTAATTGATAGTTTCGTACATTAGGGACTAAATCAAATAAATTAAAATTTTGACTTTATAAATGAGAAATAGGAGATCTCTAATGGTTAATAGTGAAAATCGATTTCAATTTGAAGCTTTAGATTGAAAGTTATGTCAGTTCTGGTTTTAGGGACTAAATTAAATAAATTGTAAAGTTTGTATAAAATAACAATTGATTGTAAATTGACTAATTATTGACTGTGCTATATGTTTATGTTAATCCGTAGCTAACGTCACTCCTCAATAAGGAAGGGAAAGTTCAAAGCAGTTGACGAATAGTTCGAAATTAACGGTATGTATTTCTATGACTTCATATCTATTTAAGTTCCATGTTTTCATGTTATTTTACCATGTACATAGTTGAAGTTGTTATGGATGACTTGAATTGATTTGGCGTATTAACAATTGAATGTCAAGGCAAAGATTGCGTAACACCCCAAACCCGGTCTAAACATTATGACCGAATCTGGCGATGTCACATTGTAACATCCCTTACCCGTATTTGACGCTGGAATAGGATACGAGGCATTACTAGAAGACATACATTTGCATACGTATTAAACCAAGTTACAAAATTTCATCCAAATTAAAACTTTTAAATTATTAATGTGCTTTTATAATTCTTTACAACATATCCTCGAAATATTATATTCATAACAAATAGGGCCTACGAGACCCGATATTTACTCATGTAATTCAAAGCTTCATTTCTATTTCATTCAATTCACAATTTCTCATGTTCATAATTCAAATCAATTTCTCAATCCAATATATATATTTCAATCATCTAAGAATATAATTCAAGTTACACGAACTTACCAGGCTAAATTGCAGAAATACCAAAATTTAGGGATATTTAGGTAATTTTCTATTTTCCTTCGAATTTCCACTCAATCTTGATATAAATTAATATTTAATTCAATTTATTAATTTAAATAATAAAACAATTCATTTCATGCAATTTGGTCACTTTTTGACTTTTTTACAAATTTACCCTTAAAATATTACTTTCATTCAATTTAGTCCCTGAACCTAAAACATGCAAATTAGCCATTTTTAATGAAAACTCATGCTAGTTGAATAATCATATATTTTCCTCCTCCCCCTCTCCATTCCACATCCTTAATGTATATAACATACTTATATGTAACATTATCTATAATTTCACTATTTATTTATTTGTTCATTCAAAGCTGTCCACTTGAGTCATTGTCACAAAATTATTTATATCTTGAGCTATGTAACTCCGAATTTAGATCCATTAATTTTATCTAAAACTAGACTCACATCTATTCTTACTATTAAATTTTCAGAATTTTTGGTTTAGCCAATAAGTACAGTTTATTCTTTAAAGTCATCCCTGTTCTACTATCTGACAGTTCTGACCCTTCTTCACTAAAAATTAATTATCTCCTCGTACAAGATTCAGATGATGTTTCCGTTTGTTTCTCTTGAAAATAGACTCATCCAGGATTTTAAACATATAAATTTAAGCCCACAATTATTTTTCTCCAATTTTTGATGACTTTCCAAAGTCAAAATAGGGGAACCTGAATTCATTCTAACCTTGTCTCACATAATTTATTATATCTCATGATTTACAATTCCATTACTTACACCGTTTCTTCTATGAGAAACTAGACTTAATAAGATTTAATTCCATATTTTGTTCTATAATTCGATTTCCATAATTTATGGTGATTTTTCGAAGTTAGCCTACTGCTGCTGTCCAAAACTGTTTTAGTGCAAAATGTTGATTACTAAGTTTATAACTTCCTTATTCATTTCTCTATAATATTTTCCATCACTTTCTCTTATTTCTCTTCACTAATATATCAAGAACATAAGACTTCATTTAAGAAAACTCTACTATAACATCATTTCCATGCTTTTTCAATAATAACAAACTTAAAAATATATTGAAATCTTGATGTTCTTACCTTGTCTATTGATTTCTTTAACTTAATTTTCTCTCTCCTCCAGCTTCTATTTCTTAAATCTAACTTGATATTCTAGCTCCCCATTGTCTCCTTGTTATCTTTTTCTCTTGATGGATATGAAAATTTTTTGATTTCTAAGTGAAAATGGTGATTTTTTGGTGAAAGGACCAAATTGTAAAGAAAAGAAAGTTTCTTTCTTTCTTTTCTCTTCATACGTTGGATGCATGGGAAGAAGATGAACTTCATCTTTCCTTCTAGATATATACTAAATAGAATAATAATAAAATAATAAAATATCATTTAAAAATCAAATTAAAATATTAATAAACTAATATTTATTTATTTATTTATTTAATCTAAAATATCACCAACATCATCATTGCCTTCTAGATTTCTCTTTCTTCTAATTGACCATTTTACCCTTTATAATCTTTAAAAATTCCATCATTGAGTCATCACTTAATTTGGTAAAATTGTGATTTAGTCCCTCAAAATTCTTCACCTTTTTAATTTGGTCCTAATTCATCCATTTTCCTTAGTTTCTAGATTATTCCACCCTTAAAATATTTACACTATTGGTCCTTCAACTTTTTCATATTTACACTTTAACCCCTCAAATTTCGAGTACTTACTCTTGGGCAACAAAAGTTTTCTCACTTTTGCGATTTAATCATTTCTTGAATTAATATGTCATAATATAATTCCCAATGTTGCCATAACTCAAAATTTCCCTTTTTGTCACTTTATTTCCTTATTTTACTATCAAGGATACCTACTTTCTTACTGTAGTAATTTTCGGGGTATTACAGTAGTAATTTTCGGGATATTACAGATTGATTTGAATAGAGTAGAAAAATTGAATTTGATTGATATTAGACAATTGGCATGAAAATAAATTAAGATATATTATGATATATATCAACTGATGTATTGGTCATAGAATTGAAATTGTAAAGAATGTGATTTTTTTTTTACATGCACGAAATGAGAATGAATAACTTAATAATTATACAGAACATGTCGAAAGGCAATTAAAATGCCATAAGTGCCAGAATACTATACAAATTATTTCTCTAACTTTATCATTTCTATTCATGTAACAGCCTGAAATTGGGCCTAGTCGGAACAGTGGTTTTGGGACCACAAATGTAATATTTTGAAAATTTTTACAGTAAGATATTATCCTTGGTATAGTAAAATAAGGAAATAAAGTGATAAAAATGGTAATATTGAGTTATGTCAACATTGGGAAGTATATTATGACATATTAATTCAAGAAGGGATTAAATCGCAAAAGTGAGAAAAGTTTTGTACGTCAAGAGTAAATATTCAAAATTTGGGGGATTAAAGTGTAAATACAAAAAAGTTGAAGGACCAAAGGTGTAAATATTTTAAGGGTGGAATGATCTAGAAACTAAGAAAAATGGATGGATTAGGACCAAATTGAAAAATGTGAAGAATTTTGAGGGACTAAATCGTAATTTTACCAAATTAAGTGATGACTCAAGGATGGAATTTTAAAAGATCATAAAGGACAAAATGGTCATTTAGAAGAGAGAGAAATCTAGAAGATAATGATGATGTTGGAGATCTTTTAGATTAAATAAATAAATAAATATTAGTTTATTAATATTTTATTATTTTATTATTTTATTGTTTAGTATATATATATGTGGAAAGAAAAAAAACATACCAACCAACCCATCATCTTTCTCATGCATTTCACGTTAGAAGAGAAGAGAAGAAAGAAAGTTTTGCTTTTTTTACAATTTGGTCCTTCCACAAAAAATTTACCATTTTCACCTAGAAATCAAAAGAATTTCCATAGCTACCAAGAGAGAGAAATGGTAAGGAGACTATGGGGAGCTAGAATATCAAGTTAGATTCAAGAAATAGAAGCTGGAGTAGAGAGAAAATCAAGTTAAAGATTGAAATCAATGGCATAAGGTAAGAACATCAAGATTTTTATATACTTTTGAGTTTGATATTATTGAAAAAGTAGGAAATTAATGTTAAGGTAGAGTTTCATTATATAAGGTTCTATATTCTTGTTATGTTAGTGAAGGGAAATAAGAGAAAGTGATGGAAAATATTGAAGAGAAAGGAAAGGAAAGTGTTATAAATTTAGTTATCAACATTTTACACTAAAACAGTTTTGAGACAGCAGCAGTAGTCTGACTTTGAAAATCTATCAAAAATCGTATAAATGGAATTAGAGGATGAACGAAATATGAAATTAAAGCTTATTGAGTCTAGTTTCTCATAGAAGAAACGATGTAAGCAATGGAATTGTAAATTGTGAGACATAATAGTTTTTGTGAGATAAGGTCAGAATGATTTCGGGTTCCCCTGTACTGACTTTGGAAAATCATCAAAAATTGGAGAAAAATAATTAGAGGCTTAAATTTATATTTTTAAATCCTTAATGAGTATATTTTCAATAGAAACAAACGGTAACATCATTCGAATTCTGTACGAGGAGATAATTAATTTTTAGTGAAGAAGGGTCGGAACTGTCAGACAGCAGAATAGGGATGAATTTAAAGAATAAACTGTACTTAATGGCTAAGCCAAAAATTCTGAAAATTTTATGGTAAGAACATATGTGAGTCTAGTTTCAGATAAAATTTACGGATCTAAATTTTTAGTTCTGTATCTCAAGATATAAATAATTTAGTGACTACGACTCAAGTGGACAGCTTTGAATGAATAAATATAAGTAAATGGTGAAATTATAGATAATGTTACCTATAAGCATGTTATATACATTAAGGATGTGGAATGGAGAGAAGGAGGAGGAAAACATATGATTATTTAACTAGCATGAGTTTTCATTAAAAATGACCAATTTACATGTTTTAGGTTCAGGGACTAAATTGAACAAATGTGAAACTTTAAGGGTAAATTTGTAAAAATGTCAAAAAGTGACCAAATTGCATGAAATGGATTGGTTATTTATCTAAATTACAAAATTGAATGAAATTTAGAACAATATTGGGTGGAAATATGAGAAAAATAGAAAATTTCCAAAATATCCCTGAATTTTGGTAATTCTGCAATTTAGTCCGGTGAGCTCATATGAGCTATATTCTATATAATTTTAATTGAAGTGAATGCTATTTGGTAATGAATATTATATATATATGTGTGTGTTTTATTATTGGAATCGAATTATTATTGGTAATATGTATAACTATTTGATGCATTTAAATGATTATCGGAAGCTCGATTGGGTTGGAAGCTTGTTGGAGATATATCACATTATCCATTGGTTCTATTGGTAATTTTGAATATTTGATTCTGGTTATAATGACTTGTATAAGTTAAATTGGTTAATGTTAGCTCATAAATGTTTTGATTTTAATTGGTCATAAATATGAATGCTTGATGAAATGAAATGTCTGAAAATTAATTTGTAAACTCCGTTAATGCTCTATAACCCTATTCTGGAGAAGGATACGGGTTAGGGGTGTTACATTTAGTGGTATCAGAGCTACAGTTTAGTCGGTTCTCGGACCTAACGTAGCATATGTGAAGTCTAGTAATACATGTCATGCTATTACTTGTGATGGTGTGATATCTTCGGGCTCTAACAAAATTGTTTTGTTAAGTCAGAGATGATTTTCATCCGAGCTATTTTTGATAATATTGAAAACAATATTGAGATAAATGAACTATGCTCATGTTATGTTGGAATTTGGAAAGGTAAGAATAGAAATTCATGAAAAAAAAAGTTTATGTTGTGATAAGCTCATCCAAGTATGTTGGTGATCATATGATGCTATGTGCTTAACATATTTGATTAAGTGAATATGATAAGCGAATTTACTTAAATAGACGGAATGTGTGTTTATATACATTTACTTGAATAAGTGAGAATTGTGGACTGCTATAGTTATGAAAATGGGTCGGCTAGACCAAAAATTAAAGGAAATTGAATAAAAATTATTTTACGAGTCTAGGGGCAAAATCGTAATTTTGCCAAATTCTAGGGGCAAAAATGTAAATTTTCCAAAGTGTGATTTTTGGACTGGATTGAATAATGTGAATGTTATATAAGCTAAATATGTTATTATAAATTGAAAAAGATGAGAAATTGACATTGATTGGTAAAAAGAAAAATGAGAAAAAGTGAGAAATTTCCCGATTGAACATTCAGAATAAAAGGGGATATGAATGAAGTGACAAAAATGATCATATGTGTGGCACGGACTGTGTGTAGGCCACTGTGTAAAAGTGAAAGTGATGGTCACGTGTGTAGTACTATGTGCAGGCTACTACGTGTACCAGAATGATAGGTCGCATGTGTAGTACTATGTGCAGGCTACTATGCGTACCGGATAGCTTCGATCACGTGTGTAGTACTATGTGCAGGCTACTATGTGTATCGGATAGTGATGGTCACATGTGTAGTACTATGTGCAGGCTATTATGTGAACCGGTATCTCTGAATATAAAAGGGGTTGCTAAGTGCTGATTCCCCCAAGGGGTTGCTAAGTGCTGATTCCCCGATTCATTGGTGGTTGCTAAGTGCTGATTCCACCGTATCATTGAATGTGAAAGGGGTTGCTAAGTGCTGATTCCCCGAATCACTGGTGGTTGCTAAGTGCTGAATCCACCGATAACAGATAACATTCCGAGTGTTCAACGGGAAAACTTGAAAGGTGAATATATATATATATGGTGGACAAGATTATGTGAGAAATATTTAGGTTTGAAACTTTATCAACCCATATGTAAGATGGGAGGAAATATCAAAAGTACAAAAGAGCAATTTTAAATACAAAACTGTTTTGAACAACAACAGTAGGGCAAATTTGAAAAATCACTATAAATGGTGGAAAATGAATTAGAAGTTGAGTAATATATGAAATTGAATCTGAATGAGTCTATTTTCATATGGAAGAAAAAGGGGAAGCAAAAGAGTTGTATATTTGAGGATATTTTGATTTTATTGAGACAGGGTTAAATTGATTTCAAAATCCCCTATTCCCACTTTGGAAAATCACCAAAAATTGAAAAAAATAATTATGGCTTGAAATTTACATGCTTGAATTCCTTAATGAGTCTATTTTTAAGAGAAAGAAACGAGAACATTGTTTGAATTCTGTACTGGGAGTTAAGTAAATTTTAGTAAGGAGAGGTTAGAACTGTCGAGCAGTGAAATAGGGGAATCTTTAGAGAATAAAATGTACTAATTGGCTGAACTAAAAAATTTTGAAAATTTTATGGTGGAGAGGTATATGAGTCTAGTTTCAAGGAAAATTTACAGAATTCAATTTGAAGCCCTATAACACCAGATAAAAATAAATTAGTGACCATGATGCAGAAAATCAGCTTGCTGGAAATTGAATTGGAGGATTAAATTGAGTAGAACGCAGGAATGAGTACTTTCGGTAAGTGATATGTGATTCTGTATAGGACCATAGCTGGGCTATGGCATCGGTATATGATATGTGATTACATGTAAGACCATAGTTAGACTATGGCATCGAGAAAACGAGGTACTCAATTCCGTAAGACGTTCTCTAATTTGACAAATTGTGGTAAGTGTTAAGCAAATTTTACGTGATAAACCATATTGAACAGTGAAATTGAACTCAATTTTTAAAGAAATATCAGATTGTTAGTGAATAGAATAATGTGAGGTCCGTGATAACAAAATTAGTGAGAGAAATGATAATTAAGTAGTAAAGATGCCTACATGTGACGATTACAATCAAAATGAACACGATGATTTTTTTTTGGATATTCTATATATATATATATATATATATATATATATATATATATATATATATATATATCTTTTATCCTCAGAGATATGTGTATAATTGTTCAGTTTCTAATAGAGTTCTTATGTTATGAGAATGTTAGCTAATTATAATGTCAGACGAAAGCTCTATTGGATGGCCGGTTTGTGATCGGTTATTGTTTTGTTTTGCATGCATATTTAGAAAGTGTATTGTTTTGCTACGATGAAATTCCAGAGCTAAAATGTGGTGATTCTGGTGATTTGCATGCTAAAAGAATGTTGAAAGATTGTGTGTTTGAGATATATTCTCAACATGAAGAAAATAGTATTTTGATATGTTAATGTTCGATAATTGAAATCAACTCAATTGTTTTATTAGAGTGAACTAATTTATCGAGATATGATTTGATTTGTATGTATTTAAGCATGCGTATTCACGAGTATAAAGACGGATAGTCGAAATGAAAAATCTATATTTCAGAAAGTATGATATAGAGATATATTTATTGGAAAAAGATATATGAAATTAAATCGATTAGTGATTCTGGAAAGTTAGTGAAAGTGTTTTATGAGAGTTACAAGTAACTTCTCTTGGTAAGATTTACGGGGACGAAAATCCCTAAAGGGGGGAGAGTTGTAACAGCCTGAAATTGGGCCTAGTCAGAACAGTGGTTTTGGGACCACAAATGTAATATTTTGAAAATTTTTACAGTAAGATATTATCCTTGGTATAGTAAAATAAGGAAATAAAGTGATAAAAAGGGTAATATTGAGTTATGTCAACATTGGGAAGTATATTATGACATATTAATTCAAGAAAGGATTAAATTGCAAAAGTAAGAAAAGTTTTGTGGGTCAAGAGTAAATATTCAAAATTTAGGGGATTAAAGTGTAAATACAAAAAAGTTGAAGGACCAAAGTTGTAAATATTTTAAGGTGGAATGATCTAGAAACTAAGAAAAATGGATGGATTAGGACCAAATTGAAAAATGTGAAGAATTTTGAGGGACTAAATCTTAATTTTACCAAATTAAGTGATGACTCAAGGATGGAATTTTAAAAGATCATAAAGGGCAAAATGGTCATTTAGAAGAGAGAGAAATCTAGAAGATAATGATGATGTTGGAGATATTTTAGATTAAATAAATAAATAAATATTAGTTTATTAATATTTTATTATTTTATTATTTTATTGTTTAGTATATATATATGTGGAAAGAAAAAAAAAAAACCAACCAACCCATCATCTTTCTCATGCATTTCACGTTAGAAGAGAAGAGAAGAAAGAAAGTTTTACTTTCTTTACAATTTGGTCCTTCCACAAAAAAATTTACCATTTTCACCTAGAAATCAAAAGAATTTCCATAGCTACCAAGAGAGAGAAATGGTAAGGAGACTATGGGGAGCTAGAATATCAAGTTAGATTCAAGAAATAGAAGCTGGAGTAGAGAGAAAATCAAGTTAAAGATTGAAATCAATGGCATAAGGTAAGAACATCAAGATTTTTATATACTTTTGAGTTTGATATTATTGAAAAAGTAGGAAATTAATGTTAAGGTAGAGTTTCATTATATAAGGTTCTATATTCTTGTTATGTTAGTGAAGGGAAATAAGAGAAAGTGATGGAAAATATTGAAGAGAAAGGAAAGGAAAGTGTTATAAATTTAGTTATCAACATTTTACACTAAAACAGTTTTGAGACAGCAGCAGTAGTCTGACTTTGAAAATCTATCAAAAATCGTATAAATGGAATTAGAGGATGAACAAAATATGAAATTAAAGCTTATTGAGTCTAGTTTCTCATAGAAGAAACGCTGTAAGCAATGGAATTGTAAATTTTGAGACATAATAGGTTTTGTAAGATAAGGTCAGAATGATTTCGGGTTCCCCTGTACTGAATTTGGAAAATCATCAAAAATTGGAGAAAAATAATTAGAGGCTTAAATTTATATTTTTAAATCCTTAATGAGTATGTTTTCAATAGAAACAAACGGTAACATCATTCGAATTCTGTACGAGGAGATAATTAATTTTTAGTGAAGAAGGGTCGGAACTGTCAGACAGAAGAATAGGGATGACTTTAAAGAATAAACTGTACTTATTGGCTAAGCCAAAAATTCTGAAAATTTTATGGTAAGAACATATGTGAGTCTAGTTTCAGATAAAATTTACGGATCTTAATTTTGAGTTCTGTATCTCAAGATATAAATAATTTAGTGACTATGACTCAAGTGGACAGCTATGAATGAATATATATAAGTAAATGGTGAAATTATAGATAATGTTACCTATAAGCATGTTATATACATTAAGGATGTGGAATGGAGAGGAGGAGGAGGAAAACATATGATTATTTAACTAGCATGAGTTTTCATTAAAAATGACCAATTTACATGTTTTAGGTTCAGGGACTAAATTGAACAATGTGAAACTTTAAGGGTAAATTTGTAAAAATGTCAAAAAGTGACCAAATTGCATGAAATGGATTGGTTATTTATCTAAATTACAAAATTGAATGAAATTTAGAACAATATTGGGTGGAAATATGAGAAAAATAGAAAATTTCCAAAATGTTCCTGAATTTTGGTAATTCTGCAATTTAGTCCGGTGAGCTCATATGAGCTATATTCTATATAATTTTAATTGAAGTGAATGCTATTTGGTAATGATTATTATATATATATGTGTGTGTTTTATTATTGGAATCGAATTATTATTGGTAATATGTATAATTATTTGATGCATTTAAATGATTATCGGAAGCTCGATTGGGTTGGAAGCTTGTTGGAGATATATCACATTATCCATTGGTTCTATTGGTAATTTTGAATGATTTGATTCTGGTTATAATGACTTGTATAAGTTAAATTGGTTAATGTTAGCTCATAAATGTTTTGATTTTAATTGGTCATAAATATGAATGCTTGATGAAATGAAATGTCTGAAAATTAATTTGTAAACTCCGGTAATGCTCTATAACCCTATTCTGGAGAAGGATACGGGTTAGGGGTGTTACAATTCATTTTTGTTCATTTGATTCATCATGCAATTCATTTCGTTTTCAACGAGCTAGCGGAGGGACCAATTGGACATACGTGATTAGGGCACAAATGATTTTTAATTAAGTTCCATCTTTTCGCCTATTAATTATAAACTCATTTAGTCACGAAGCCATTTCACTATAGTATCGCTATTGAGCTTTCCTTAATGACATACCATTACGAAAGCTACTCGATCAGTGCTCGTCCGGTGACCTTATCATAAGTGTGTTACCCTCATAGGATATCCTTAATCTCTTTGGGATAAATCAGCTCTCCCAATATGATCCTATTTTATCTTATAGTAACAATTACATCTTCCTTCATGAAAAGCCAGTTACTATCAAATAATAATTAAGTCATTCATCACAAAGACGAATGACCCGTGACCACATTTACTTTTGATCTATCATGTAATGCCAATGAGAGGATATCATTTACCCATGCCTTGGGCTATGAACTTCATCATTGTGAATGATGTTATATATTACAAAAGTCGTATATTCAATGCACCAGCTTTTGATTCCTTATCTTTTTGAACTTATGCTTTTACTTACATTAAAGTATACAAGTTATACATACATAATCCATCATCCACTCAGGATAAATATATGTCACACTATGAACGTCACAAGTGAATAAATCCATAAATGAATTTAGGAACTATTCATTTTACTTGGGTCATGTCCGATGTACTGTCAGTCCAATCAATCACATTTATGTCTCTATCTTCTATGAGTCATCTGCTCCGATGCCCAAGACAAAACATCTCCGCAGTTGAACTTGATAGACGACATATTAGCCTTTCAATCGATTTTCTCATTTCTAATTAGACTAAAGACATATTTAGGTTCATTTACTAATATAAATTGTCTTTCTATATCACAATCCGACAAAAGTAATGTTGCTTAGTATTAGTTAAACATTAGACAACCAGTGAACTAATATTTTCTTCTATTTTGATTTACATGCAAAACCACATGAGGATATTATACAAAGAATATTAATGTAATTCATGAATACTTTTATTAATCAATCTGTTCGAAAAAGTTACAAGTATACAAACAAATATATTACACTTAGGGCACCATATCCAACAGTTCAGGCCTTTACAAATTAGACACTTGCTACACCATCCTTGCACTAAGAATGTGAAATTTGGGGAATCTAAAGACACTATTGCTGCCCAAATTACCAATGGAGTTCACCTCACATGGCCAATTGGTTCAGAACTTCACTTATCAGCCTTAGAACTAACTTATGTTGCACTTTATGCCATAGCCACGAGGAATTGGCTTCCCAATAGTCAAAGGCACAATGTGATCAAGAAGATGGTTGCTTTGCTAAGGAAGATGGGAGTAGGAATCCAATTTGATACTTGAGACTTGATCTTCACAAAGATCAGTCATCATGTTAAAAAGGTTTACAATAAGCTTAGTCTCCCCTATCCATCTCTCATATTTCAAATCATGTTTTTGCAAAACGACAAAATTGCTAAAACTAATAAAAAGTATGAGAATATTACTCCAAAATTGAAGTTTTCTCACAAGTGGTTAGAAGGCAGGCATGCTCTTCTAGACCCTAGTAATGTGCAAGAGAAGCCCCTATTGAAGACACAACAATTCCTAAACTGTTAGCAAGGATTCTAGCACAGTTTCTAAATCCTCAAGCACGTCAATTGTTGATTAGAGACTCCTAAAGTTTCTTTTTAATGGAATTCCTACCAATGAAAGGTAGATCAATGACCTCAAAGCACACAACAGTAAGCTATTGGTCATGAAGTTCGATATCATAGCCAAACAGCTTCAGTGATCCATTTGCAATCATTAAACAAAAAGGGGAGTAATGAAGTAAAATATGTTTTTTTTTTTTTTTTGCAACAATAACCACAAACTTAGAGTTCCAATTCTCATCAATTTAGTATGGTGATTCTTCTACTCTGTGTGCAAATGTCCACTCAATCCAGTAATTTTGTACTCCTACCCTTGCATGTTTTGGATCACGTTAACAAGCTTATACTTTTGTCTTTACTATGCTAATACCTACATTAATGGTTATATTACTTTGAGATGAGGTAGTTCAGATCATTTAAGGGGGAGATATTTAGGGGGAGAATTTGTATGATGATTTTATTTTTCTCTATATATGGAATTTAAAATTGGCCAAAAGAATATATTAATGACACATTTAAAGGCAAGGAAAAATTATGTGGCTATTTCAGTGGCCGAAACAATGGCCACAACTTATGACATTGTTTCATTATTTTACTTGTCTATTTTCATATTTGACAAGTTTTAGAACAAAAGCATTGGACTATCTGTTTGGAAATATTTAGACGAGTTACAGTCTAAAACATGAAGACCATTAAATACTTGAAGATTGGGTACTTGCAAATCAAGTTACTTTTCGTTTGTTAATTGTTAGTAAAAAAATGCATTTATTTTTATTATCAAATTATATGGCTCATAATCTAAATTTAAGAATATTATAATGATTACCACTTAACAATATTTGAAACAATTCTTAATACAAATACTACTTACATATATCTTTGTTATGTTGATACCTTGTTCTCTGGAATAAAACATCATTAAATAAATTCACGCACATAATATTCCTAAACGTAATTGATCCGATTCAATTTATAGTATAATATGGATTCTTAGACTCAAAATTACTTGATTAGTAAAATATCGACTCTTACCAAAATATTACTTATAATATACAACACTTAAAGTGATATCGAAATCACCACGATGACACTATAAGGAGAATAAAAGGAAAAGAAAGCATTTTGCATGCTTCATTTGCATCAAAAACCTTTGTAAGCAATGAAATTCTTATCTCATGGCATCAAGAAAGAATTAAGGTTAAGGGTGAGCAAAACTTAATTCGATTCAAAAAATTTAAAAAAAAAAAAATCAAATTTCGAGTCAACTCGAATAAATAATATAGTAAAAGAAACAATTTCAGCAAAGAAACTCCAATGATTAACTAGTTCAGCAAAAGAAATATAGTAAAAGAAGAGGGTCGCGAATGCTTTGTGTTTAACCGATTCCATTCATCTTACTCGGCACTAAGAACGGTGATTCAAGTATTCAAACATATCCAAAAAGATATCTAAATGAAATTCAAGTCTTAAACCAAAAAAATATTTAATGCATGTGTGTCGAGCAGCTTATTTCTTCTCAACCCTGAAAAAAAGACTTACCCACCACTTTGGTCATGGCAGAACCTAGAACATCCTGATAAGCAATTATTGCCGAATCAAATCCACAAAAAGCGAGAAACTTGGGGGGGAGGAGGCTAGTTCACAACATCAAGTACCAGCCTGCGAGATTTGAGAACCGACCACCTCAAGCGTCGGTAGTAAGCAGCTTGAAGCAAGGCCAATGACAATACAAATATCCATTTAAAACCCATCTGCATTCGATGATGGAAATATCAGAACTCTAATTGTTAAAACAAGGTCTTTAGACTAGAGAATCATTTATGATATGATACGTACCAGCTTCCTTTCTTCCATTTCTGGTTCTGCCGCCCATGACAAAAATGTCACCACATCTTTCCCCATCTGTGCACCATATGACAACAATAATACGGAAGAGTGAGAAATGTATCCCATATGATATGCAAATACTTAGGGGGGTTCTCAAACCCATAGGCAAGGTAATATGAATGAAATGAAAGGGTAGAAACAGACCTGAGCTTCAGTTGCAGGGGTGCCATCTTCATACTCTACAGCACCATCAATAAGCATTTTGGGCATGGCAATTGCTCCTCCTGGAAAGTATGGGTTATAGTGTAGCCCCTCACGAATCTACACAGTTGAAAATTGAAGACTTTAGGTATTATTCTAGAGCCTCAACCAAAAATATTCGGTTGAGATTAGATAATTGTAGCCAGCTATTAACAGCAAAGTGTACATGCACGTGCTACAAGCATGCATACAAAAGCTATACAACGAAAAGAACTGCGATTCAGGGGAAATCAAAGGTTAAATTCTGAACTGTTACAGCAAAAGGAAGGCATTGGCCTTGCATTTAAAATGTATGTTTTCATAAGACAGACATTGAAAAGCAGCAGTTAAAATGGATCAAATTGAAGAGCTATAGAACTTAATCCTAACTTCAGACCCACATTCTCTCTTCCGTTGTATACTCCCAATTGCAAAATATATATAAATACAAAGTATCTTTGAACGAAGCTATATGTTTCCAACATTGGATATTAGAACAGTCACAGAAGATAGTGTAAAGCAGAACTTACCATAACACCAGCAGGAGGATCACGGTAACCAGTTAGAAGCGCAAACACATAGTTCTGGCCATTATGACGAGCCTGAAAAAATAAACAAGTATGATATCTTAAGGTTATATATAACCAATAACTTCCACGGTGGTCTAAAAAGCAAGGCGAGAATTACTTTGGTGATGAGACTTAGATCTGGAGGATAAGCTCCTCCATTTGCAAACCTAGCTGCTTGTTCGTTTGCATATGGCTGAGGAAAGCGGTCACTAAGTTTACCCGGACGAGTAAACATCTCACCCTCATCATTAGGACCGTCAACCACCTCAATCTCAGCTGCCATAGCCTTCGTCTCCTCTTCCGTATATGCAACACCAACCAAATCACGGTATGATATTAGGGACATAGAGTGGCAGGATGCACACACTTGCTGGTAAACCTGGTGACCACGACGAATCCTGATCATGCAAGATTAATCCCACATCATTAACACTGGCAGCAAAAAGTAAAAATATATGTATGGCAATGGCTAACCTAATATTACAACTATATTGCAAGATTCTAAATAGATTTCTCCAATTCTCCAATTGGATGTTGAGATGATATACAAGGTTTTTCCTTTTCAAGTAAGGTTTAATCGTTTTTGTGCACATAACAAAAAAGAGCAAGGAAAGGCATAAAACTCACGAAGCATGGTCATATGAACTGAGGATGCCTGCGTGAGGCCAAGGATAATTTGCAACTCCTAAACCGTGTTCTGCCTCATCAGCAGATGCTACTGTTGCAAAACCTAGTAAACCTGAAACACCAGCTCCAAGGAGTGCAACAGTCCTCATACCAGCAGAACCCGCATCGTCATTAACTTTCCTTGATGAAAACCATGATAAAGCTTGAACCTGAGCAATAATACAGAACAAGTATTGGTAACTGGGAGAAAACCATTCCAGGTTAAATCCTATAGAAACTTTTCGTTATTATTCAGAGATGAAAACTTTTTTTGCTCTGACTCTTGATTGTTCATGAAGTGCACATGTCCAAGACTCGTATCCAACACTTGAGTATGAAGATAAACATCCAAGGATACTCCAAATACATGGAAAAACTTTAAAAAATCTGATCATACCCATTTCAATGCACACTTGCATATTAGACATTAGCACCCAAGTAAGAGTAATATAGGATGAAAACATACCGCAATTGGACAAAGCTTGCCTTAAAAGTTAGAATTCATCTTGAGGAAAGTAGAAAACTAGGATCAATGAATGAAAACTTGCTACAATTTAACAAATACAAGAATCCATGTAGCAAAATATTTCAAGATTATCTAAGAAAATCCAGTAAGAACCATGTAGATTGCATGGTTTTCATGACCTCATTCCATAGGTAAGTATAAGTTTAACATCAATGAAGGAAAACTAGGAAAGAATCTTACAGCAGACTGTGATTGAAATTTCCTCCTTAAAACCTGGTGGATTAATCCTCCAGCCATTTCAGTTAATTTCCCTGAAAAGTTCAGCTGAAACTTAATAAGCAAATGTATATTTACAATTAAAATGTTAAAAAAGGGGACAAAATGAGATTATAAAGAGAATTCATATAAAGGTTCCTTTTTTTCAGTCAAATAATCATTAAATTCTCCAAAAAGGAAAAGCTTTAACAGTGTTGAAACAAGTGGGTAATCATAAAATCAAAGGATAAACATACAATACACAAAGAACACTAAACCCAATCTAAGGAGTAGCATAAGGAAGCCAAAAAAAGGTTAAAGTTTAAAATGAAAAAAGGAGGAACTTGAAAACCCTAACATAGAGGATCTGGGGGCAGATCCAACAACTATGGAGGAAAAAATAATAAAAATAATAAACCCAAAGATTAAAAGAAGATGTGAAGAGAGCATAAGACAGAGAACTAACTTGAAAAAGAGAGTGAAGGTTGATCACAGAGAGGTGGTGGTGGTGGTGGTGGTGGTCAAAGGAACCGGCGGCTGCCTCACAGATCCAAAGGAACAAAACGTAAAGTACAAGAGAAAACAGCATAAATTATAGTAGGAAAAAAAAAAAAAAAAAAAAAACAGTGATTGAGATTTAGTCGAGTCGCGTGTCCACCAACAGACAGTAAGGTTTTGGGCTTTTAGGATGGCCTTGAAAACTGCCAGGTCTTGTGTTTGGTCTTTTCAGTGACATGAGACCCAAGTAGTGGACAGCAATAAAACCAGCCCATAAAGGAGACTCCACAAATAAATAAAAAGAAAACAGACAGGCCCCTTTTTTTCTTGCAGAGACAGCCCATTGCATCCACCGACCGATCATGAAAACAACTGCCGAGGATTGCCCTTGAATTTTCAACCTCGGAAGACACATAAAATTAAAGGATTAATTCCACAGTACATCCTCAAATTATGATTCATGTTTTAAACAAGTTCTAAATTTTAAAATGCTCGAATTGAGTTTTTAAAATATTAGTATCATATCAATTAGGTTCTTTCGTTAATCTAATTATTAATTTGGATGCTAAATACGCATGAATCTAATAAAAAATATAGTTTTTATGCAATAATTAGTGTTATTTGAACCAAATGATTGATATACTAGTCTGAATATAGAAGTTGAATCGACCTCTAAACGAACTGCTCAAAACTAATAAAAAATTGGAAGTCAGAACAAAAAGTCAACAATTTGAATCAGTTGAACGGATTTTATATATATATTTTTATGTTTTATGAATATTTTTATTATTTATTTTTATATGATTGATCAAATCGAATGTTGAACATAGTTTAAACCGTTCAACCACTATCCTGATTTTTAAAACACTCGTGGCATACGATTCCCAAGTTATCCAAATGCTAAAAGGACCTAACCGATACTTTGAGTATTATAGTTTAGGACTAATGTAAATTTTGAAGCATAGTTTAGGACATGAGATGTAATTTACCCAAGAATTAGTGAACTTGAAAAGGCAATGAAAAACCATTGGCGCCCAACATTTTTAGCAGAGTTCAAAGTTACTGCTGTCTCAAGCTGTCTTTCTTTTTTCTCCTCCAACCCCTGTATTTCCTTTACGTTCTAATAAATAAATGGAGATGAGCAATACTCTTATGAACCTGCAAAAAGAAAAATGGGCAAAAATCTACCTCACCACCATCAACATCAAAGCAAGAGCAACAACAGTTACACAAAATTTATACTTGTTCTATTCTTTTGTCTTTTGGGATTGGCTTGCATTGTAGATCTCTTCTGGGCATCTTCTTCTTCTTTTAGCTCTTCATATCTTAGGTTTGCATCCAATTGGGTGTCTCAAAAACCTCGTATCTTTGTTTCTCAACAACAACAACACAACGTTGACGACAAGGTTTTGTCTTTTTTGTCTTTCCCTCTCTTTAAAAATTTGTTCTTTTGGTGATAGATTTTTTTTTTTTTTTTTTTGCTATGTTATTTGTAAAATTTTAGATTGGGAAAAAGAAGAGATTTTTATCAGCAACATTTGCGGATTTACCAGCACCAGATTTGGCATGGGAACAAATGCCATCAGCACCAGTTCCACGCCTTGATGGTTCAGCTATACAAATTAACAACCTTTTCTATGTTCTTTCAGGATATGGTACCCTTGACCATGTAAGTTTATCAATCTATGAACACTTTGGTTTTAAATTGTTGATTAGATTGAATGGATGAATGTAATTGATGTTTATTTGATTTTCAACAACAGGTGCACTCTCATGTTGATGTGTTTAATTTCACTGATAATACATGGTGTGCCAAGTTCGATACACCAAAAGACATGGCGAATTCACATCTAGGAGTAGCAAGTGATGGGAGATACATATATGTAGTGTCAGGTCAATATGGTCCCCAATGTCGGGCCCCGACATCTCGTACTTATGTTCTTGATACTCAAACAAGGGAATGGCAAAGCTTGCCTCCTTTGCCAGCCCCAAGGTATGTGACACCGATATGTGATTGTATGAACCACACTGAACTTGGATAAATGTCGAATGAACTAACTTTTTTCAACATTGAAAAAATTTCAGGTATGCTCCAGCAACTCAGTTATGGAAAGGCAGACTCCATGTGATGGGAGGCAGCAAAGAGAACCGCCACACACCGGGATTGGAGCATTGGAGTATAGCAGTGAAAGATGGCAAGGCATTGGAGAAAGAGTGGCGGACTGAGATCCCGATTCCTCGTGGAGGACCGCATAGGTATTGTTATTGCTCTTTTAGAAATGTTAATACCTTGAGGATTCTAGCCTATAAAGATTGACTAATTTACGCGGTGACTAATCGTTTTGACAGGGCTTCTGTTGCGATAAACGATCGACTGTTTGTAATCGGCGGTCAAGAGGGAGATTTTATGGCAAAACCTGGATCACCTATCTTCAAATGTTCTCGTAGACACGAGGTATATAAATAGCTAGTTAATGGATAGGTTCATTGCAAGCCATGATGATAATTATTCAGACATGTTTTTTAACCTGCCATGTTTTTTCATGTTGGATTCGCTGGTTTCTTATATAACCTGAAATGCTTCATCATTATTTTAGGTTGTATATGGGGATGTTTACATGCTAGATGCTGAAATGAAGAAATGGGAAGTGTTACCTCCACTGCCAAAACCAAACTCCCACATAGAATGTTCTTGGGTAGTTGTCAACAATTCGATCATAATTACAGGCGGCACAACAGAAAAACATCCAGAGACCAAAAGGATGATCCTGGTCGGGGAAGTTTTCCAGTTTCATTTAGATTCACTGGTATGTGTGTGCTTTGTCTGAAAAAAGAGACTTTTCTTAAGGCAATGGAAGCAACTGAAACATGCTAAATGAATTTGCTAATTGCAGACTTGGTCGGTGATCGGAAAGCTTCCTTACCGTGTGAAGACAACCTTAGCCGGTTTCTGGGACGGATATTTGTATTTTACATCGGGACAACGAGACAGAGGACCAGATAATCCGCAACCGAAGAAGGTGATTGGAGAGATGTGGAGAACCAAACTGAATATCTAATTCTTAACCATGTTTGTACATTATTTACGTCTCTGTTCTTTCAAGGAATACAAAGCTTACGTTATCATAGCTGTTTCAAATACATCAGAAATTTTGTTAGCGTCATGTGTACCACATTATACTGTGAATAATAAGTTTGTAAAAATTGGTGTGTTTGGTTGAATGGAAAAGTAGAGGGATGGGAGGAAGGAAAAAAAAAAGAAAGAAAATAAATTTTGAATGTGTTTGATTGGAAAAGAAAAATGAGAGAAAAAAACTAGAAAAAATGATTATTTTTTATTCTAATGTATAATAATCAATCATTTTAAATTGGAGTACGATATGTCTATTTTAGTTTAAAATTATTTATTTTTCAAATATTTTATTTTCTTTCTTTCTTTTTTTTCATCTCTACTAAATAATTGATGGAAAGAACAGTAATTTTTTTAAAAATTTTATCTTTTCTATCCAGCTCATTTGTAATAGAAAAAAGTATATATTTTTAATCTTTTTAATTTTTTTATCCCTTTAATTTTTCATTTCTTTCAATTTTCTTTTCTCTTTACAAAGTAAAGCCCAAAGTTTCACTTATCAACAGCAAAATATTATATACCACCCAAGTTTATAATAATCATTAAAAATTGAGAAAATTTCTATTGCACACCCTCTATACGCATAGTGCTTCCTTAGATGGAATTGGGTTGGCTAAATTTTAAAGCAACCACTGTTATGATGTTGCTAAGGCATAAGTAGGAGAGTTGCTTGGCATAAGCTTTTATGTGTTGAAAAATTCGGTTAAAAAAATGGTTTTCAGTTATAATAGAAGTTTAAAAATTTTGAAACCCAAATCGGTTTATGATATTTATAGTAATAATTTTTTTTGAAAAATATTTGTACTTTGAACTTAAATCGTTCTCGCCTTTCAACCAAATGACTTTCTCTATTATTCTCGTATCTTAATTTGTGCTTAGTGTAGGCTTGAGCAACACAAATCAAACACAGAATAAAAAACTGAATTATTACTTTTGTGGGAAAGTAATTTCTTTCTCTCTAAACCGAAAAGTTTGTTATTTTGAAAAATAGAATTTATGCTTAGGAATAAATTCCCTCTATTTTTTTGCAGAATAACAATATATGAATCAAGTATATTTTCCTCTATCAGAAATGTCTATTTATAAAGAGAGATTGGAGAATATTGATTGAATAAGAATAATACAAATAATATTTATTTAACAGAAAGCACTCTTTTAGTCCAATTAGGAGAGAGAGGGGTAGCACACCCTATATAATAATATTAGGATTGCCACCTCTCTAATGTAACATGAGGAGGTTTGGGCGTTTCCTGTATTGAGTCCAATTATATGTGTTTTCTAAACTTTTGATCTAGTATTTAATTTAATCCAACTCAATATTTGTTTTTTATTTCCCAAAATAAATATTATTTTGGAACATGACTAGCCACATATTCGGCTTCCATAGTGGAGTTAGAAGTACATCTTTGCTTGACACTTTTCCATACCTTAGACTAGGAGTGAGCGTTCAATCTAATCGAATCGAATCGAATGAAAAATTTTCGAGTTAATCGAGTTGACGAATCATATTTTATCATCCTAACGATTTGAAATTTTCTCGAATCAAGTCGAGTGAGATGGAATTCGAATCGAATCGAATCGAATCGAATATATTTTATCATCCCTACCATGGACTCGCTATCTAAGACAAAGATATAGCTCGATGTCGATTTCATCGAATCCCGACATGTTTGGAAGTCAGAATCAATATAGCCGATAAGAGTAAGATTTCCTCCAAAAAACACAAGCATATAATCCCTCGTTCTCCGTAAATACTTGAGTATATTTTTAATTGTTTGCCAATGTCTTGGACTGGGATTCACTTGATATTGACTCACTAGCTCTACTGCGAAATAGATATCTAAATGTGTGAATAACATAATATATATATGACTTCCATTGTCTAAGCATAGGGAATCTTTCTTATGTATTCTCTTTCTTGCGTTGTCTTAGGACAAACCTCCAAAGAAAGATGAAAGCCTAATACGAAAGATTAGTTCCCTTCTTTAAGTTGATCATTACATAATGTTCCAATATCTTGTCTACATAACGTTCCAAACCTAGAACAAAGTTAGCTTCTCCTAAGTCCTTTACGCTAAACTGTTGAGTTAACAGTTTAGCCGATGAAAATGTCCCTACATCATTTCCAATAAGTAGAATGTCATCGACATATAGAACGAGAAAGACCACCTTTCCACCCCAATACGTTTATAAACATAAGGTTCATCTACGTTTTGCTCAAATCTAAAAATTTAATCGTTTGATCTAATCTTTGATTCCATGTGTGGGATGTTTGTTTAAGTTCATATATGGATCTAAGTAGTTTGCAAACTTTATGCTCATTTCCTTTAGCTATATATCTATTGGGTTGCATCATATAGATTTTTTCTTCGAGATAGTCATTCAAGAATGTTGTGTTGGCATCTATCTGCCAGATCAAGTAATCAAGAGTCACCACAATGGATAATAATATGTAGATCAACTTGAGCATAGAGAGAAGGTTTCTTCATATAAATTTACACTTTTCCATCCACATTTCTTTTCTTCTTATACTTACACCCTATAGGTTTTATCCCTTCTGATAAGTCTACAAGTTCCCACACTAAGTTGGATTTCATAGAATCTATTTAAGCTTTCATAGTTATATCCCAAAGCTTTGGAATCAGTATCCTACATCAGTTCATCAAATGTGAGTGGTTCATCATCTTTCTACTTGACAGACTCAGTGTTTAAAGCATTTCATCAGACTAGGAGAACTTAGGCCTACGAGAAACACTCTCACTACAACAAAGCCCCCTATGTTGCTGATCATTTGTAGGTCTACTATTAAGAGTTGGTTCCGAAACTGTTACTATAGGGTTTTCTGTATTTTCAAAAGTTCCTCAAGTACCTCTTTACTTTGAGGTTTAAATTCATTGTGTAACTCTCCTTAAGGAAGGTAGTATGAGTAGGTACTATGATTGTTTGCTCTTTCAAGTTATAAATAAACCACCCTTTGTTCTTTTAGGATATCTTAAAAACATACAAGATTCTATCTGTGAATCCAACTTCCTCGCATCTTTATCCAATACGTAGGCTAGGCATCCCTAAATCCTAAAATGCTTTAGGCTTGGCTTCCTGTCGTGCCACAATTCGTATGGAGTTTTAGGTGCGGCATTGGTTGGTACATCATTTAGAATGTTGCAAGCTGTTTGTAAAGTGTATCCCTAAAAGGAATTTGGCAACTAAAAAATAACTTGACATCGATCGAACCATGTCTAATCCTTCTCTTTTCCACGAAATTTTGATATGGAGTTTCCGGCGTGGTTAATTAGGATAATATCCCATTCTCTAAAAGGTAACCTAAGAACTCATCCAATAAATATTCCCTATCCTTATCAAGCCAAAGTGTATTTATGGGTAAACCTAGTTGTTTCTCCACTTCCACTCGAAACTCTTTGAATTTATCAAAGGTTTCACTTTTGCGGCGCATTAGGTAATCATACTCATATCTAGAAAAATCATCTATAGAGGTCACGTAATAACTGTAACCACCTCACGCACTGACATTCATAGGGCCACATACATCAGTGTACACAAGTTTTAAGGGTTTCATAACCCTCATTCCTTTTGCATTAAAAGATCGATTAGTCATTTTACCTTTCAAGTAAGATTCAATTATAGAAGATCAACTTCCTTAAGCGAACTTAAGATGTCATCTTTCACAAGTCTAGTGATTCTTTCTTGGTTAATATAACCAAGTCTCAAATGTCAAAGGTACACTTTGTTAGAGTAAGAAGTCTTAAGTCTTTTATTCATTAATTCAGATTCAAGTAGTGTTTACTTCTTTGGTTTGATAAAGTAGAGATTATTTGACATCCATCCATTACAGATATGTAACACCCTACATCCAAACCGATCATCGAACCCGAGATGCAAGATGTTGCATTCATTGCCGGAGTAACTACAATTTCATTTGTATATCAAATGAACAACTTATACAAGCCACTATGATCAATTCTTAATTACAATATGATATTTAATCAAATACGAATTTTAAACGAACTTACGAAGGCACTTATGATGAATCAGGGATAATGAAGGCTAAAATGTAAAATTTTCAAATATACTGGGTTTGCGTCGCGATTGCAAAAATCATATCGCGACATTGAAAATAAGATCTTGTCATCATGACCTCAATAGTGGATGTCACAACTTTGGGGAAAACAGTGGGTGTCACTGTGACCATGGAATAGGGGAACGTTGCGACATTACATTCTGGCAAACTCACTTTGCGACATTGGAAATCTATGGTCGCGACGCCACTTATTGGTGAGCTCATGTCGCGATGTTGCAAGTACACCGTCACGATGTCACCTACTGGAATTACAACACCATTGAGCATTAGTTCACAACAACTTAACATATATGTTCAATTGCATATCTAAAATTCATTTATCCCTTATACTACTACATTACTTTCTTATATTCAATTTATCATTTACTATCCAAAGTACCAAAATGACCATTCATGATACAAAACTGACTCAACCTTAGGTGTATGCCTTATATTCAAAACATAAAGAAACTATACAAACATTGCTGAGTTGGGAGTTGCGGTCTAGATATTGATTCACTCCTTGGAATCTAGAGATCTAAGTGAACCTGTGCATGGAATAAACAAATCGTATGTTGAGTGATAAATCTCAATAGTACTTCATTATTTAAGTCAATATTATAATCAAAGTAACATGTCAAGAGATACATTCAAAACAAAATTTAGCTTTCAACATAATCATCTAATATATCATGTCTCATGTACCACAACTTATATCAAACTTCATTTAACATATCACATTCATATATACAATCATATACATTCTATCATCATATCATATTCTCATATATGTCACAAAATGTCACAATCTCATTTCATTTTCGAATCTATTGATTTGTTCCATATCCATATCGACCCTTAGGGATCATGTTAACTGGTTCACATGATCTTCCACATGTTTTCATTTTCATGTTTCATATATATATATATATATATATGGTATACCATTCTCATTAACATTTCATAACAACTATCATTTAAAAAGTTCATGTTTTATAATCCCTATTAATCAGATATACGGATCATCCAACCATCACACCAATCCGGCACCTAGTGTCTCATTGGAACATTCGAAGTATAAATTGCGCGGTATAACAGAAGTAAAATGTGCTCTGCACCTCATTGAACATCCGAAGCATAATATGCGCTTCGCGCCTCATCGATATAAACCAAAATATATCTCATACACTAATCCTATGGCATACCAACTATACTTGACTCTACTCAAGATAGTTAATAGGGTAACTATTGAATCAATACATATATTTTCATATTCATATAGCATAGTTCATATAATACTCGTTTATGCTATGCTCAACTCAATTCAGTTCCCGACATTCTAAATATCATATGTCAACCGAATCATGAGACAAGAAAGTTCTTACCTCAAACAACCAATTTTTAACATATCATGTATATACATATATTGAACTCAAATCATAAAAGTATAAATCGTATTTTCGTCACTCATCTACAACTCTCGTCTTTCCTTTCTCTCGAGAAGGCCCGATGTCATCTTTAGCTACGTTTGATAATTCAATTTTAAAATTGACATTAGTTCACATCCAAATTACATTCAAACACAATCAACATAGTTTTCATTTTAGTCCTTATATTCGAAATATCATATTTTTTATATCTAACCTCAGATCAAAATTTGATTTCATATTCTTTCATTAGGGACCTTGCACTTTTCATCTATATCATAATTTCATGACAATTTTCAATTTATTCAATTTAGTTCGTAATGCCACAAGATCTTCTAACAAGTTTAACTTAATTCTAACTTAATCCTTAACATAATTCAAGCTTTCTAACTACCAATCTCTTCATATCAAGCCCAATTCATCAATTTCTCTCTAATAGCAACATGCTACACATCTATCAATTGAAGAAATTGATACATGGGCTAGTTAAATCAAGCTCCCATGATCAAGATTTTATAAAATTTTCAAAAAAAAAGACTTGATTACCTTAGCAATTTTTGAACCGAAATTGAAATTAAAAATAAAGTTTTTCTTTTTTTTTTCTTCTTGGTTGGGACGACACAAATGAGAGTAAAAGATGAAGTTTCTATTTCCTTTCCACGTAATTTCTTTTTGAAGTGTCCTTTCTTATTGTAGAAGAAACACTTAGACTTAGATAACTCTTCAAACCTCTTAGTTCTCTTCGTTTCCACTTTTAGTGGCCAAGAGAACTTAGCCTTGTTCCTCTTAGCATGATTTCCCTTCCCTTTAGAGGAAGACGCAACCGCTAAGTTTGCTTTTGCTTTTCAGACTGATTGATCGCCATTCAACATCAATTCATAGGATTGTAATTTCTTATGAATTGTGTAAGTGTCAGTTTCTTGTTTCCAAGGTTATATGCAGCCTTAAAGCTTGCAAAGTCCTTGGACAAGCTTTTGAACACCATTTCAATTTGCGTTTTTTTGTCTAGATTGGCCTTATTATCAGTCGGAAAAATATCCTATAAGAGTAATCATATGAGTATTGGGTTTTTGTTAGACATTCATCAAACTAGTTATAGCTGACTATCGAGCCAATGCAACTTGGCCTCTGAACATGTCCTCTAGTTTGTCTAGAATTGCTTTGACAGTCTTACAACTCTCTAGTTGTTATAAAGGGCCATTGATAATTCATACACCCATTGAATTAAGTTACATTGGGGAAATTGACTGCCGCTAAACGTGCGAACACAATGAAGTATACAAGTGTCCGTAAGTATATAGCCCAAATTGTAATATAGATGTATACAAGGAACACAATTAACTATTCTGAGGATCGTACCCAAAGGAGGACGAATTAAACTAGAAATTTACTTCTACAATAACAAGTCTAAATAGTAATAATCAGAAACTATATTATGACGAATAATAAAATAGATAAAAATCATAAAATAAATTAAACTGAATTGAATATACAGAAAATTGACAAACAACTAAATCATAATATTAACTCGTTATAATTAACTTCAAAATTCAGGTTAAGATGAAATTAGCTATTAATTAACTAGTATTACCTTTCGGCCTCTACTAATTAACTAATTGATAGGTACACACTCATCTCTCAACCTCACTATTCCCACTGGGATAAATTATGATTTTTCAGTAAACTTATCTCCCGACCTCGTTTAACCTAGATTACTTCCTAGGGTTGTCAATCCTATGGTTTAAGCATGCATAATTTAAACCAGCTAATTTCTTATAAGAACATGTATTCTTCCGTTAACTATTCTCACATTCACTTGTTAATCTCCCTTGAGAATTAGCATCTCATGGATATGAATGCCATCTTAGAATTAATTTAAACATGCCAAAGAACACAATTAAATTAAATAAGAGAAGGGTAAAGAAATTGATTCGTAGGATGAATCGAATGCGCTCGGAGTTGCTAAATCTCTTGACCGCGAAACTGATCTTAATGTTTGCAAACGAACAATAAAATAAGATAAGGGTAAAGAAATTGATTCATAGGATGAATTGAATGCGCTCGGAGTTGCTAAATCTCTTGACCCCGAAACTGATCTTGATGTTTGCAAACGAACAATAAAATAAAACTATTGAAGTACTTAATAAAAAATAAATTAGGTTCAAATCGAACCAAGTCGAAAGAACAAAGAAAACTAAATGATTTAGAAACTGAAAATAAAACTAACTAAACCTTAAATCTACTAACTACGGATCCTAAAGGCTTACTTACTAGTTATCAATAACCCTACTATTTATTGAGATGTTTAGAAACCCTAATTAGGTCTATTACAGGCCATAGACTTCAAAAATATCAATAATGTGGACGAATTTATCCTTGTCGATTCTTGTTCCCCACGTCCAGCTTTGTGTCGCGACACAACCAAGGGTGTATCATGACACGACACTACGGTCTTGGGCTTTGAAGTTCATTTTTACGTGTTGCGTCCCGAGAAACTTGTGCTACACTCAGCTATCGTCCATAAGGTCGTTGGGCTCATAAATATACATCTTGCACACTCAATTAAACATATTAAAACTACCCAATGCTCGTAATTGGCCTAATAGGTCAACTAACATTAATAATTGCGTAAAAATGCTTATTTGGCAAATAATTAAATCTAAACTATGAAAGCTAAAAATGTGATAATTAAATATAAAATGACGAAAAAAATCCCCTTTAAGAGCCAAAATGTACTAAAACTACCACCGCAATTGGTGGCAGGTCAAAAATCTTAATCAACTAGTAAGAACATGGATTTCCATCCAATTAATACGTGAACTTGATCCCTTAGGACACGTACTAATAATCGTTTCACGTTTGACCATTATTCTAACTTAAGTAGAGCTTCGTGGGAAGTTGCTTAACTAGAATGATCTTGAGTGTATAACCATCAACTCAACATCTAACATAACATGTACCACAAATGAGTCATCTTAGGACAACCTCAATGAGTAACATGTATGACTAGTTGTCCTCTATAAAAAAGAAAGCTTCTTCAATAAATCCCACATGATAATACCTACCTCAAGGCTAACAAATTATTATATGCTATCACAGGCTAGTTACCTCTTTTAAAGAAATCTCATCAGTGAAATGCACATGACAATACCTACCTTAGGGCGACAAATTGTTGTGCCATCACAATGTTGGAAAAATCTGGTTCGAAAATAGTTTTCTTGCACAGCGGAAAATAAAACTTTTGAAAACTGAGTTGATTTGTGATATTTATAGCAATAAACCCTTTACCAAAATCGCATCTATGTTTTTGGCTAAACAAATCCTTGTCATTCCTAGCTTTCAATCGAATGACCTTATCCGCTATTCTTGTACCACAAACTACTTTGACTGTGGACTCAAATGATTCGAATCAAACACAGAACCAGAAATAATTTTCTTAACTTTTAGTGTGAAAATAAAAATCTCTTCTCAATAGAAAATAACAGAATTGTTATTCCAAAAAATAGATTTAATATTCAGATAATAGAACTTTTTTCTATTTTCAGGCAGAGTAACAATATCTTAAAGTTATCTAACACCCTTTGCCTGACCTGATCATCAGATCCAAGATAAAGGATGCTACATTTGTTGCCGGAGAAACTACCGTCAAATACACCGTAAATAAATCATTTAAACATTCAATCATATCGTAAACATAGTCATTGTAACACCTTATACCCGGCCCGGTCCCCGAGCCCTAATATTAGGATGCAACACCAACTTCTCACATCACACACAATACAAATGAGCTCATTCTTAAAGAAACATATTCATTTTAGCATTTACATGAGTTTGAAGTCAAATAGACTCCTAATTATCATTAATACATGTTAACACACATCAAATGGTCTTATAAATATAATTAGACATGCATAGGGAACACATAGGAAAATTTCCCAAAATAATCACGTAGGTATCGATACTGAAACATAGGTATCAGTATTTCCCTTAAATTGTATCAATACCGATTGGAAAATCAGTACCAAAACAACATTCTGTTTCTCGCCTAAAAATCAAATCTCAAAAATACTGATACATTTATTAAGTATCAATTATTATACACCGAGAACGATACTCATGATAAGGTATCGATACCAAATTACAATATTGACTTCCTGCACAACGAAATATCACAGAGATATAGTTTTTAAAACCCTAATATCGATACCTCTACTCTAGACACCAAAAATTCATCATAATAAGGCTAATAATCCATCCCAATCATAAACCATTCAACATGTAACTAATACCTTGTCAAATAAACATCAGAATGACCATAATAACAGTTCAATCATCGAAAACATGTCAGAGTAACCAAGCGATATAACAAGAACAATATCCATAAATCCTAAGAATTAATAAGCTATGAAAATAACCAAAACGTCATGGCAACATTTATGAAATAATTCTACCATATTGCCTTTATTTCCAAAATCATAAACGGATAATAAACACCTACGAATTAACGTAAAATACTTACTTGGATCACCCCTCAAAATTACACCGCTCACACCGAAATGCTAATAATCTGCAATGGATTAAAAGGAGTGGGTGAGTTTAACAAACTCAGTGAATGCTTAGAACAACTACCATGCAAACAATTCATCAAACATTAACGAAACAACCATATGGCACAACCTCAACAGTTTCAACTCTAGTGTCATATTATACTTCACTCGTGCCTTATTTACTAGTTTATTTACATGGTAATACATTCACTTTTAAGCATATATCACATTATACATATAATCACATAACATTTAAGCATATATCAAAATACTCATAAACACATTTATAGATAATTTGGCACTTCATATATGAAACGTAAAAGTGGGCTCTATCATCACTCATCAGATACACGGATCTCCAACACACCAAAAGAATCATAGAGTCGAACATATCCCAAAAAAGTGAAGCATATAGCTAACACTCTCCATCACACCCAACATGTCCCGTTGAATAGAGCTTAGCTCACATTCCTTTATCTCTCCAACATGCCCTAGTGCCTCAACGCCTAAATCACATAATACATATATGTGAGTACTCATAATCCTATGGCATGCTAACTATATCCAATGGTCTCAAGATTCACAAGGCCAAAATATTTGTTATTAACACACACATTTACTTATCATTCACTACACTTTATCTCTACATAATCACATTATAAGAACAGCATATTCATTATCATATGACACATATATCATTCCCACAATTAACTCTTTCACTATAGCCATCATAAGCTTATTACACATATCACAATGTCGCATTATAATCCACAAATTTACAACATATTTCCACATATAAATTCATGAGTATGAGAAAGCTTACACTCGGAATTTAGAGTAGGGATTTAGGCCAGTTCTAAATTCCCAATTAATGCATTAAATCATGTCCACAAGCAGTTTTTCTAAACAATCACCAAATATACTTTTGCCAAAATGCCGAAAGCCCAAACTAGTCTTTTCAGTATCTTTTCAAAAATTGATTTATTTTTCAAAATGCCATAGACTGTACATTTTCGAATAACATGCTAACAAAATTTCCGAGCTCACTAAAGCTAAAATCCCTATTTTACCATTGAAACTTCTAGGCCCAATTTTAGGGTGTGACGGTCATATTATGGCCACAATTAAATCTGGGTCTTAATTGAGCTTACGAAAGCTCTTTTGTTGAACCGAACATGAAAGATGACCAATTTATAAAGTTTTAAAATTCAAGGCCAACGTCATAATGTCACTTCATCCACGCAATGACGTTATTTAAAAATATGTCACGTCATGACCTCAGGCCACTCGACGTCATGATGTGACTCACTATCGGCTGATATTGCAACGATGAAGGTTGCTCGTCGGAACGTAGAGTCTGTTTTTGGTAAAATTTGGTCATTTGGTACCTATTTCAAAGCTTCCACAAAATTCTAACATTTTGTGCACATTTAACCATCCTTACATGCATCAAACCATTCTGTACAACTACAAATTCAAGTGCAAATAACTACATTCAACCTTCTACCAACTTATATCACCTAATCAACCATTAAACATATTTTTTCTATACCATGGCATACAAACCAAACCATTTTCCAAAATGTCAACCATTTACCTATCTCAAAGATTATTGAAACATACCAATTCACATATCATTATAAACCTTAAACGTATGACTTAACACATGCCATTTCTAATAGGCATTAGTATTGCCAAATTCATGTATAAGATAGATTTCTATCCATGTTCAAAATTTAAGATTATCGAATACACAACACTTATTTACATGCCACAAACTGGACTAAAATGATTGAAAAGCTACCAATTTGAAAACGGGATAGTGTGAGCTTCTCTTTGATCCGCTAAACACGTTCCGCAAGTTGGTAACCTACAAGAAAAGGGAAAACAATAGGATAAACATATTGAATGCTTAGTAAGTTCATAAGTATTTAAATAAAATCTCACATTGACTTTTAATTCAAACACAATAAGCTACTAGCTTGACATAGATTATCTGAACATGACAATTCACAACAATAACAATAATGTGAGCTTAACGTGAATTCAAACCATATAGCAACCTCAATCATATATCAAACCAATTCATGTCATTTTGAATATCACATTTTCAATCTCAATCAATTAAGGGATATTGAAATCATATATATATATTCATGCCATTACTCCAAATCAACATTCAAGTTTAATTCAACATTCTATCATTTATACATCAAACCCATATCATACACAGGTATCTTGATACCCCAGATGCTCATCCGAGCTGAATATATATATACATGTTAGGTTACTCGTCTAGGCTAAACCTTTTAAACGACATCAGGTTACTCGTTCGAGCTAAACCTGCGACACATGTATCTTTGAGTCTGCAACAAATGTTGGGTTTTGGTAATCATCGGTAATCAATTTGTATCCATGTGTACAAGACCTTTACTAATTTCATCAGGGAAATTTCAATATATAAGTTCATATACATTTCTTTACAATTTAGTCCAGATCTCACCTTTTGTACCAAATCGCAAGCAATCTGAATTTCAATTAAACATACATATATTTATAATTCAAATACAAAAAAAATTTAAACATAATTATACCATATGAACTTACTTGGTCAAATCAGCAAACAAGTAGAATTTCTAATGACTAATCGAAAATTTTATCTTTTCCTCGATTATCTTCGGGTTGGTTTAATTCTCAATCTAAACAATAATTTAGTTTAATTTATCAATTCCAAACAGTTTATAATATCCTATTATATGCATTAATCAGTTCAATTTTACTTTTTGAATGCCCATCAAATTTGCATTTTATTCAATTTAGTCCCTAAAATCAAAATTGCAATATCTTTCAAATTTGAGCTTCAATTTCGAAATTGATCTCAATTACATCATTATAGGACCCTCTAATATGAATAATTACAAGAATTTTTATCAATTTTGGAATTTATACACTTTAGTCCCTATGTTAAAAAACTAGCAATTAAACTTTACAAACTTGTCATTTTTCACTTCTAAGCTTAAAATCTAACAATTTAGGACAAATTTCTTCAATTATTCATAAAAGAAAACTTTTAGAAACTTTAACAGTTTTACAAATTGGTACATGGGCTAGCTAAATCAAGCTCTCATGACATCAAGAACATAAAATTTACAAGAAAATGACTTGAAATTACCTTGAAATTGCTAGTTGAAAGTCTAAAGCTTTGAAAACCTATTTTATTTAGTTTGGCTACGTTGAGGAAGAATATGGAGAGGAAAATGTTTTGTTTTCTTTTAATTTTTTTTTTTATACTTAGTTTAATACTTAATTAATCTTAATTAGTTAATTAAATTTAATTAATTAACACTAGCATAATTAACTAATTTGGTGGATTGCAACAAGCCTCCACACTGTTTGACTATATATTAATGGTCTAATTACTTAGTTGGTCATTCGGCTAATTAAAAATCCATAGTGATTAACTTTTAGAACTTTTGGAATTTAGCCCTTATACCTCAATTAACTATCAATTTGACAAAATTAAGGAACCAAACTTTAATAAAATTTACTAATAACCTTGTAAATATTAATATTAATATTTACGGACTCGAAAATCAGAAATAGGATTCTAAAACCATCGTTTCTGACACCACTAAAAATGAGATTTTACAAGTTCTATGTATTTGGTTTTACCAGTGTCATCTATTTATAGGGAGAAGAAGTAAAACCCTTATTGAATTGTAGAAGTTTATTTCAAATAAAAAAAGCGAAATCCTAGTCTAACAAAAGTATAGGTGGTGGCAACCCTAGTTAAGAATACTAGGGTTTGTGTCCCCCCTTTCAACATGAGGGGGTTTTGGGCCTCTCCCATATCGGGTCAAATTACAAGTGCTTCCTGGACTTTTAACTCAGTACTTAATAATTTGATCCAACCCGATAGTTGTTTTTATATTTCCCAAAATAAAAATCTCAATTAATTCTAATTAAATAATCTTCTCAACCCAATTCTAATTCTGTTAAAATCATAACAACTTTACCGTAAAAGAATCATAATGACTTTACCCTAAAAGAATCCATGAGAAAATAAATTTAATATTTATACATTCAACAAGTCACTATGATCAAATTATTTATTTCCATTTTCAAACTTCATTTTATTCAAAAAACATAAATTCATTTCCATGTCATTTTCATTTTCATTTTGGAGAAAATCACATTCATTTCCAAATGATTCATTTCTCTATTTTCATTTTCATTTCAATTGTGGGGAAAACCATAATCATTTCCAAATGTTCCCATTCTCCATTTTCACCATTTCTATCTATTTATGTTCATTTGATTCAACATGCAATACATTTCTAGTTTCAACGAGCTAATGGGGGGACTAATTAGACATATGTGATTAGGGCTCAAATGATTTATAATTAAGTTCTAGCTTTTCTCCTATTGATTATAAACTTATTTAGTCTTGAAATCATTCCACTATAGTATCGTGACTAAGCTCTCTCTAATATTAGAAAAAAGGGTTTGGAAAACACAGTGAAAAATAAATTTAGGGAAAAATCAAAGTTTTAAAAAATTTTCCAAAATAAGATCTTGGTTGTGATATCTAAAGTAATAAATACTTAATCAAAATTGTACCTTTTCGATTCGTTTAGGATGAGCGCTTCGACCGAGTTGTCTTCTCTACTATCCTCAAGCTCACTTTTGTGGACTGTGGGTTCGCTTCGAATTAGAAAATTTTTCACAAAAATTACCAGTGGGTAATTTTTTAATTTCTCTAAACTTTTGGGTCAAGTTGTAAATCAGAAAAATATCTCTAGAAATTTTTTAGAATAATCTCTTTAGAGAATTTTCTCTCTACAACTTTCTCTTGAATTTAAGTGTGTGTAAATAATGACCCAAAGCTCTATTTATATAAGGAGAGTTTAGAGAGTTCAACTATGATTAAACTGAATCACTTTAATATTAAATTAATCAAGATATATATATTAGATTAAATTTAATATTAAATCTTATTAAAATAATAGAATGTTTATTATAGATAAACATTAAATTTAATTTAATATTAAGATAATCACTTTAATATTAAATTAATAAAATACTATTAAGATAAGTATTAAATTATTAAAATAATATTATTTTTGGAATAATTAATCTGGAATCAATTTCTCTAGTAGAATCTCAGTAAGAGTGTAACTCTTCCACTACTCAACCACCAACGACCAATCGCTATCAACCATCAAGACGCCGCCGTCACAACCACTGGCACCACCGTGTCCTGTGATGTAGGTGCGACACCCTTACGGCACCCCGAGCCAGTTCGGTCTGAGTCAATGACGACCCAATCAGTTTGGTCTAGTCACCGGTTGAACCGCCGACCCGATTTCACATACCAGGCCAGGTTCAACCAGTTTTTGGTCTTGGTCTCGATTTTGGGCTCTTGAGCCAATTTAGAATCTCAGGTCAAATTTTCAAGTTTAATTACCCATTGGGCCAATTGTCTGACTTGAAAATTAACTTCAAAAAAGTATCATATTAATTTCAATTAATTTGATTAATTTAATTTTACTTGATCAAAATTAATGTTTCAAAAATCACTTAGATTTTCCAAATTAATTTTTCAAGAAAATTCTTTAATCAAATTCTCTAGTTTAACAATTCTCACGACCACCTAATTTAATTCCACATCGAATAAGTCGACTCAATTAAATTATTCCCAAAGTCGTACAATTTTTTGATTCAAATGCAGTCCGATCGAGCTTTGTTGAGCTAGCGAAAGGACAAATCGGACATATACAATTAGGCTCTAGTGATTGTAATTATGTTCAAAAGCATCGTTCCGATAATTCGTAATTACTTAATAATGGAGTCAGTCCACAAGAAGTACCATGATTGAAAACTACTTATTGTATACTCTTTACGAAAGCAATTTATCCAACTACTTTGTCCAATAACCTTGTCATATGTGTTTACCCTCATATGATATCCTTGATTCCTTTGAGTTAACTCCGTTCACTCAATATAATCCTATTTTATCTCATTTTCACCATTGTGTCTTCTTAATGATTAATATGATCACTGTCAGCAAATGACTGTGATAAATTGCTCGTTCGAGAATAAGTAACCCTTGGTCATGTTCCATATTTATCAATCCATACAATGCCAATGAGAAGATATCATTAAGTCTTTAATTGAGCTATGAATTCCACTGTTGCTAGTAAAAACCATGCTATACACAAGTCATGTATCCAACATACCAGCTATGGGCTCGATCATCTTTAGACCATAAGCCTCCACTTATGTCAAAGCACATGAGTTGCATACGCATGGTCAGTGGCTAACTCAGGATTTAGATAAATCACACCATGGACGTCACAATGAATTAATTCAAAAATGGATTCAGAATAAATTCATCTTGGGTCCAGTCTAATATATCATTCTACCAATGAATACATCTATACCTCGACTCGTGGAGTCAACTGCTTCGATAGTCAAGACTAGCCATCTCCCAATTAGAATTGTAGACGACATAATAATCCTTCTCAGTATTTGAATCAAATGCTCACTTTGATACTTTTACGGGATTATGGATTCATTTAGATTTTCTACTAAAGTAAGTTATCTTTCTCGCAACTTAAACGTTATTTACATTGCCACTTATCTTTAGTTTGAACTTTAGACAATCAATGAGTTAGTATTTGGTTGTTACAATTTTGCTATACATGCAAAAAATAAAAGACATAATAGTGAAATGTAAAATTAACTTTATTTATTTATTCATCATTCAAATAAATAGGAAACAATTACATGTTTACTACAATATGGGCACATTTCCCAACACCTGACGGCATACTATTACGAAAGCAATTCGATCAGTGCTCGTCCAATAACTTTGCCATAAGTGTGTTACCCTCATAGGCTATCCTTAATCTCTTTGGGATCATATTCGTTCTCCCAATATGATCCTATTTTATCTCATGGTAATCATTACATCTTCCTGTAGTAAAAGTCAATTACTATCAAATTGTAAACAAGTCATTCATCACAAAGACGAACGACCCATGACCATGTTTACTTTTCATCTATCATGTAATGCCAATGAGAGGATATCATTTACCCATGTCTTAGGTTATGAATTCCACTGTTGTGAATGACGCTACATATTGTAGAAGTCGTATACCCAATGCACTGGCTTTTGGTTCCTTATTTATTTGAACTTAGGCTTTTACTTACATCAAAGTATATGAGTCACCCATACATAGTCCGTCATCCGCTCAATATTTAGGTATGCCACAGTATGAACGTCACAAGTGAATAAATCCATAAAAGAATTTATGATCTATTCTTCTTGGGTTTAGTTTGATGTATTGTCAGTCCAATCAGTCACATCTATGCCTCTATCTTCTAGGAGTCATCCACTTAGATGCGCAAGACAAAAAATCTCCCTTGTAACATCCTCATCCAGTCTCCATCGCTGGACTAGGGTTACGAAGCATTACTGTACAATACAGAGCATTTAACATCAAAAACAGAAATCAATATGCAATTCATATGTTAACATTTGATAACATAATTTAATTATAGCATAAATACTTTTACGGGCCTTAAATTGAGCTTAAGGGGCCTTAAAAATAGTTTGGGAACAAATCAGGACTAATTTGAATCAAAATAGAAAGATATGCAAAAATTTAAAAATTTTGGAAATAGGGATCACATGGCCGTGTAGAATAACCCAGGCCGTGTGGCTTCCCCTGACACCCGTGTGGCCAGACTGTGTAACTAATTGTGACCGTGTGAAAAATCCTACACCTAAAAATTTATAAGACACATGGCCATGTGTGTTACATGGTTGTGTGGAATAGCCCAGGCTGTGTGCAAGTTAAAAAGCTTCTAAAACAAGACAACAATCAACCTATAGGTTCTAACCAATATGCCATTCAAAGGCACCTCAACTTAAAACAATTTACTATCACTCCATAGCCTAAGCTTACTTCACTGCAACCCTAAACATTTCAACCATTTCAACCACACATATAAACATGTCTAAAACATACATTTACATGTCACTCAAAGTGACTAAAAGACACTTATTTACAAAGCTTTACAAGCCCACCACAAAATAATCTCCAAAAGATATGACCAAACCAAGTGGACCAAATAACATATTCATGACACATATTACCTATGAGCCTTATACATGCCAAGCACACATCACACACTCACCATTTAGTTACTTCATTATCAAATTATACCACTTAGTCACATCCTTTCACAAGACACACATAAGAGATCAAACTCAACTATTAACACAAGCATATACTATTTATTTCAATAGATATATATATACGCAAGTATGTTAGGCATAGGCTCAAAACATAATAAACTAACATACAACCCTATACATGCCATTTATACCCATTAGTCCAACTTATTCAAAAGCTACTAAAATAGTCAATGGATAGTGTGATTGTGCTCCAACGAAGATTCCAACCGATCGAGCCTTCCGATGATCTACAAAACAAGGAAAACAACTATATAAACAACTACTGCTTAGTAAGCTCATATAAAGGAAAATTAAACTTACCGAATATTTTAAATTAAACAACCAAACCTACTTTCATCATGTCATATGCCAAACTTCCTTTCCTATACACACCACCTCATAAGGTTAGTAAGTATAACATTGCATGTAAGTTATAAGAAAATCATGGCATATACATAATAAGCATTTAGGCTTTCTATATCATCCATCACATATACATCCATTACACATTCTTCTCATTTGAATCCACATAGCTAGTAGATGATAAGTAAGCATAACATCTATAGAACATAAAATATATTAAAAAATAAATTCCATGCATATTTCATCCATCACATGATAAATTCTCATCATTTTCATTTCATATATGCATATCCATCTTTCCATTTCATATGAACATTAGTAACATTAAGTTTTTATACATGTCTTTCCATTAACCTTTACTTCCTCGTTGAACCGTATAAAATAACATCGGATACTCAGGAACACCTTTTCATATAACCATAACCTTTTCAATAATGCTCACACGAGCTATGAAATGGGCCTGCTCACACGAGCTGTAGGTCGAGATATTAGCTACACGATGCTGCTCACATGATTTGTGGAGAATCCATAACAAATACATGACCTCAGCCATCGGTAGAACATCCTAGACCAACACTCGAAACATAAATCCCTAATGACATGTCATTTGTATCCTAAGTGTTCACAAGGTTCAAACGGGTCACTTTCCATATCCTTATCTGTGACCTTCATTTTCACATTAGCATTTCAATATTTTTCCATGAAATTCACATTTTCCATACTTAACTCTAATTCCCTTTTCGATATAATATCTCATATAAACATTCATGAAATTTACATGTTCTTAAATTCATCACTAACTCACTTTAATCATTAAATTCAATTAACCATGTAATACATAATAATCAATTCACTTACCGTAATTATTCAATAGCAATTAACAATTTACCATTAATGAATGATTCAATATACGAACTTACCTGAACTCATAACAACTTCTAACACGATCAAACCACTATTCCACTATTTTAATTTTTCCGCTATTTATCTGCTCAAGTTGGTTCTTGATCTAGATAAATATTTTTATTCAATTAACCCCATTCTAGCATTTAAAATAATCAATTTAATTTATAACCCTTAATAATAAAAATTTACAAGATTACCCTCAAATTTTAATTTTTATGCAATTTAGTCCCTAAACCCGAAACTTACAATTTCACCATTTTTAACCATAAGTCATGCTAGCCAATTTTTACACAACCTTATAATTGCTCAGATTTAACAAAAATTTATAATATTTTCCTTGAACTTTACCATTTTCATAAATAAGTCCCTAAACTTTAAAATCATCAAAAATTATTTAACAAATATGTGCATTTAACAACCAAGCTTAACAATCTACCTTAAAACCTAAAATACATATTAAATTCATCCATGACACAATTTATAACATTTGACAGTTTTACAATTTGACCCCCAGGTTAGCTAGTTTAAGATAATACGAGCTCAAAAACATAAAAATTACTAAAAACGGAAGCTAACATCACTCACATGCAAGGAAGAATTCAAACAGAAACTTCATGTTTTTTCCTAAGGTGCATTCGCCTATTAAAAATCCATTTGGAGAAGATGACAACCATTTCATCTTTTGTTTTACTTAATTTATCATTTAATTACCATTTTGCCCTTATGTCATTAACTTATAAAATGACAAAACATGCCCATAATTATCCACTACTAATGTATGTGGTATAATCACTAACTAAGTCCTTTAATTTAAGATTTCATGTAACACCCCCCAACCCGGCCTAGACGTTATGGTCAGATCTGATGTGTCACATCAATATGTCCCTCAAAAATTTTGAACTCGTTGGTAGAAAAAAATTCTTTTTCTAAGTTAAAGATAAACCCCATTTTATTATTAATTAGCAAATCAATTAGTCGAAACGTCTGTCTTGTTATCTGATATTAATTTAATCATTAGTCTAAAATCACGAAAGCTTTTTGAATTCTATAGTTAAAACTCATGTCTTTGAAAAAGGTAATTATTTTAAAATTCTTTTTCTCCTAAACTAGCAATTTAAAATATGGATGTAAAAGCCCAATTAAAAATTTAAACCAACTTAAAGGTCTTATTACAAAAAGAAAACCCAACTTATTATTTAATAAAAGCAAATATGAAAAGCAGTGATTGTGTGGTCATCTCTGAGTCTCTGGCAACACCGAATCGCCTATGATTGAGGATTACCTGCATAGTTAAAGAAGAGGGTGAGTTTACGAAACTCAGTGTGTAATCCTCTTTTAGATAATCACTATACAACATGCAGAATCACTCTGGGCCTGAGCCCTATACAGTATCAGTACAGTGTGGGCCTTAGCCCATTACAATAATAGTGTGGGCCTTAGCCCAATACAATAATCAGTACAATGCAGTAATGCAACCCATCCCAATCCAGCCAACACACCACTCCGTACCACTAACACACCATGTGGGGATAAAATTGACCCACCCAGCAACACACCAATATCACAGCAAGCTGCCAGTAATAATGACGCAGTAAAGCTGCCAATAACAGTAACACAGCAAGGCTGCCAGTAACAGTATATGTGGCAAAGCCACCAGTACAGTATACTTCCCCTATATCAGAATCTCAACCCCATGCAGTATGTCATGTCATAAATCATACGTGTATGCAGTATGTCATACTCAATAATAGCCATATATAAAACATAGAGCAAATCGGTCATACACTCATTTCAACTCCTAGGAGTATAACAGTCATTTTACCCTATAGGGGATTTCGGTCATTTTATCCTTCGAGGGTATTTCGATCATTTTACCCTTCAAGGGTATTTAGGTCATTTTACCCTTTAAGGGTATTTCGGTTATTTTACCCTTCGAGGGTATTTCGGTCATTTTACCTTTTGGGGGTACTTCGATCATTTTGCCCACGAATCGTAAGTTCGGCTTACCACTCGAGTGTTCGCACGCCCGTGTGGTCTCAAACACCATGTTTACGGCTTTTTGGCTTTTCGTCGATCTACGGTTGTAATGGGGTGATTACACACTTGTTTGTGAAAACACACAAAGATCCACGAACACCAAAAATCTGCATTCAAACACGTTTTCCATTAGTCGCTAAACAAAAAGGGTAATCTCCCTATTTTGCAACCTTAACCAGAATTGAACTAATACTTGCCTTGACTGAAAAAAGTGGCTTAGCCCACTTATACCACCGACGAAGGTTGACAAAAATCTTCTTGACAGATATCTGCATCACAACGGACTTCATTAAACAGTATCGTATAATCATGTGATTTAAAACCACACACAGTAACTTACAGATCCAAAGAAAGAACTCAGCCTTCACATTGGAATACTAAACTACATACTTACCTATGTTCGCGTGACGAGAGGAAGGTTTCGACGACTTAAAAACACTTGAATAATCCTTCCCTCCTTAAGGAACTCGAATTGTCAGAGAATGGAATGGCAACAATCGGCTAAACCACAATCAATAAGGGAAAAAAATAGCTCTCGATCACAAAGTTAAATAATAAGAGATAGAAATCAAAGACAAAGTGAGAAGGACATTCAGCCAAAGAAAAAGAAGATAAGAGAAAAGTGATTCGGCTCGGCAGAGAAAAGAAGAGAGAAGAGAAAAGGGATTCGGAAAAGATGGAATTAGGGTACAAAAAAAAAGGAAAGAAAAAGAAAAGTAAAGAGAAAAAAATGAAATAAATGAGCAAACTCGAGAGTAACTCCCAAAACTTGGCAAAATTCAGCACCAAAACTAAAATGTGAAACCCGAAACTCATAGAAATCAAAGCAGACTGAGAGAAAAACTCCAAAATAAACCAAAATCGATAACCTTAAGTGAACAATGATCAAATTCGGCACAAACACCCTCCCTAGGCGAATTCTCAATGCTTGACTTACCCCAAATGGCACAACACTCCTCACAAAACAACTCCTTGATTTTCTCCTAAAATATCTCCCCTTATCCCTCATTGATTCACTCCACCCAATTACAATCCCACTATTCTCTCCATGATTCACTCATCTATTCAAATTCCACAACATTTTAGTCAAACTTCACCAGCTCACTGCATAGGTGGTAAAAATAAACACTCCACAGTGCAGCACAAGACTCGAACCTCAGACCTTAAGAGTACTTCACTCACCACTTACCACTGGAACAATAGGCTCCTTTTGTCATAAAACAAGCACTAATATTTATAAAGCCTATGTGCTAGTGTTCAGATTCAATTAAGAGCAAAACTAAAAATTCTGCAAATGCTAAGACTTGAACCTAGGCTTCTCAAACACACCCAAAACACTTAGCCAATAAAGCAAACAATCAATTTTTGCCGAAACATACAAAAATTAAATACTTGAATTTTAGGGCGTTATAACTCTACCCACCTTAACGAAATTTCGGCCTCAAAATTTACCTGGTCAGAAAAGATGAGGGTATTGCTGTCGCATCGCCTCTTCGGGTTCCCACGTGGCTTCTTCTGAACTATGATTACGCCAAAGCACTTTAACTAATGGAATAGATTTTTTCCTCAGTACTTTAACCTCATGATCCAAAATCTGCACTGGCTCCTCCTCGAAGGTTAGATCTGGCCTAACCTCGTTCTCCTCAACTGATACAATGTGTGTGGGATCAGAGCGATAATGCCTAAGCATGGAGATGTGGAACACATCGTGAATCTGGTCTAACTTTGGGGTAACTCAAGTTGACATGTGACCGGTCTCACACCCTTCAGTATACAATAAGGCCCAATAAACCTAGGGCTAAGCTTACCCTTCCGTCCAAACCTCAGTATTTTTTTCCATAGGGAGACCTTGAGAAAAACGTAGTCCCCCGCAGAATACTCAATCTCTCGGCGTTTAAGGTCCGCGTAAGACTTCTACCTATCAGATACTTCCCTCAGTCGGTCTCAAATTTGTTTTACCTTCTCTTCGGTATCAGAAACTAATTCTAGCCCCAGAACACGCCGCTCGCCTAACTCAGTCCAACAAGTAGGAGTACGACACCTACGACCATATAATGCCTCGTACGGTACCATTTGAATACTGGACTGGTAGCTATTATTATACGCAAACTCTGCCAGTGGCAAATAATCTTCCCAGTTGCCTCGAAATCCAATACACAACACCTTAACATATCCTCAAGTATTTGAATCACCCTCTCAGATTGACCATCTGTCTGGGGATGAAACGCAGTACTAAAGTCCAGTCTAGAACCTAAAGCCTCGTGTAATTTCTTCCAAAATTGAGATGTAAAGCGAAGATCTCTATCTGATATAATAGAAACCGGTACCCCATGCAGTCTTAATATCTCAGCCACATACAGTTTAGCCAACTTCTGCAAAGAGTAATCAGTATGAACTGGTACGAAATGGGCAGATTTAGTCAATCGATATACAATAACCTATACCGAATCCTTCTTGGTAGGCGTTAAGGGCAGCACACTCACAAAATCCATGGCTACTCTCTCCCACTTCTAAAGTTGAATTTTAACTGGCTGTAGTAACCCTGAAGGTAACTGATGTTCAGCCTTCACTTGCTGACAAGTTAAACACTTACCCACAAAATCAGTTACTTCACGTTTCAGTCCTGGCCACCAGTATAACTCACGAAGATCTCGATACATTTTATTCCCGCCTGGATGCATAGCATAAGGACTACTATGCACCTCTCGCAGCATAGACTGCCTCAAATCATTATCTCTCGGTACACAGACTCTCCCACGGAAGCACAGTGCTCCTTCACTATTTAACCCAAAATTCGAAGTTTCCCCATTCTCAACCTGTCAAAAACGAAAAACCAGTGCCTCATCCAACAACTGTTTACCCTTAATATGTTCAGTCCACATTGGTCTAACCTACAACTCAGCCAACAAGCTACCATCATCAAATAGGCTGAGACGAACAAACATCGCTCTCAATCAGATACAGCCCTATAGCTCAGTGCGTCCGCTACTACGTTAGCCTTACCAGGATGGTATTCAATCGAGCAATCATAGTCTTTAAGTAGCTCTATCCATCTTCGCTGCCTAAGATTCAACTCCTTCTAAGTGAGGAGGTACTTAAGACTCTTGTGATATGTGTAAATAGTACACTTCTCACCGTAGAGATAGTGCCTCCAAATTTTTAGCGCGAATACCACCACAGCTAACTCCAAGTCATGAGTAGGGTAATTCGCCTCGTGAGACTTAAGCTGACGAGACGCATAAGCAATCACCTTACCCTCCTGCATCAGCACATAACCCAAACCAACATGTGATGCATCACTATAGACAGTGAATTCCTTCCTAGACTCTGGCTGTATTAAGATAGGGGCCTCAGTCAGAACTTTCTTCAATTTTTCAAAATTTCTTGCTGCTTATCAGTCCAGTTAAACGGTACCCCTTTACGCAGCAACTTAGTCAAGCGTGCAGTAATTAAAGAAAATCCCTTAACAAAACGTCTATAATACCCTGCCAGACCTAGAAAACTTTGAATCTCAGATACGATCTTTGGTGGTTTCCAGTCCAGTACAGTTTTAAGTTTCCGAGAATCAACCCTAATCCCCTCGGTAGATACCTCGTGGCCCAGAAATGTCACTTCTCACAACTAGAACTCACACTTGCTAAACTTAGCATATAGTTGTTTCTCTCTTAAAATCTGCAGAACAATTCAGAGATGTGCATCATGCTCATCCTCAGTTCTCGAATACACCAAGATGTCGTCTATGAATACCACCACAACCGATCCAAGTAGGGCTGAAATACTCAGTTCATTAAGTCCATGAATGCAGGTTGTACATTCATCAGCCCAAACGGCATTACTAGGAACTCGTAATGACCATAACGGGTCCTAAACACAGTCTTATACACATCAGCCTCCTTAACTCTCAACTGATGGTACCCAGAACGAAGATCTATTTTGGAGAAAATCGAAGCTCCTTGCAACTGATCAAATAAAGCATCTATCCTGGGTAAAGGATACTTATTCTTGATAGTCAATTTATTCAATTACCGATAGTCGATACACATATGCATGGTCCCATCCTTTTTCTTTACGAACAACATTGGTGCTCCCCACGGAGACATACTAAGTCGAATGAATCCTTGATCTAATAGTTCTTGGATTTGAGCTTTGAACTCCACCAGCTCCTTCGGTGCCATCCTATAAGGGGCGATAGACACTGGAGCCGTTCCTGGTAAAAGCTCAATTCCAAATTCAACTTCGCGGCTTGGAGGCAACCTAGGGAGCTCATCAGGAAAAACATCAGAAAAATCCTTAACAGTTTTGACATCCCCAACAGAAGGACCCTCAGAAATAGATGCACCAATATAAGCTAGAAATGTTTCACAACCTTTGTAAACCAGTTTTTCGGCCCTTAAAGCAGAGATCACATTAGACAGAAAATCCCTACACTCCCATTCACAGCCACCTTCCCATCCTCAATAGTCTTTAATACCATACGCTTAGCAGCATAATCCAAACATGCACGGTGTTTAACCAACCAATCCATCCCCAAGATCAGGTCGAATTCACCAAACGGTAGCTCCATCAAATCCGCAAGAAATATAACTCCTTGAACCTCTAGGGCACATCTCTGAACAACTTGTCTACCCTTATCGATTGTCCTAGTGGACTCAACACTATCATCTTATTAATAGTACTCTCACACATGATACCTAAGGTGCCAGACACAGTGCATGCAATGTATGAATGCGTAGACCCTATATCAATTAAAGCAGTGTAAGGTACATTATGAATTAGGAACGTACCAGTTATAACATCTAGAGCATCACCATACTCACGGCGACGAGCAGCATAGACCAGTGCTGGCTGCCTCGTATCATTGTTACCAACCCCTCTACCATACGTTCCACGACCTCGTCCCACACCATTTCCACCTCTAACCTGCCCACGGCCTCTCGGTGGCTACTGACCACCTCTCATTGGTTGAACAAAATCTTGACCTGCAGCTTGCATCTGAGTAGGCCTCTGAGGACAATTCTTAACTTGATGCTCCTTAGACCCACATCTGAAACATGCCCCAATCTTCTTCCAACACTCACCCAGATGATGTCTCCCACAGTCAGCATAAGGCTGTAGTCTAGCAACAGTAACCCCAGCTCGGACTGGCCCATCAAACCTGGCTTTCTTTTAGGCCTTCTAAAAGAACTTGAGGAATCTGAATCCCTCCTAAACCTGCCCCTATCTTTCTCACGATTCTGGCGTTTAGAGCGCTTCACATACTCGGTAATTTTTACTTTTTCAATTAGGGCAGCAAAATCTCTCTCCCTCTACGGAGCTATCAGAACTCGCAACTCATCTTGAAGGCCGTCTTCAAATCGCACACAGTGTTCATACTCAGTTGCCACTATCCCACGTGCATAGCGACTCAATCGCAGGAACTCTACTTCATATTCTGCCATAGTCTTGTTCCCCTGGGTCAAGCTCAAAAATTCCTTTCTTCGGGCGTCCACATAACTTGCGCCTACATACTTTCCTTGAAAAGTTGAATTAAAGAAATCCCACATTAGCCGGTCGGCCTGAGTACCCTTTCTCACAGTAAGCCACCACTGATAGGCCTCATCTCGCAGTAAAGACACTGCACCTTTTAACTTTTGCTTAGAAGTGCAGTCGAGATCATCCATTACTCTTTCCGTGGCTTCCAACCAGTATTCAGCCACATTAGGGGCCACTCTAGAAACACCCCTGAAAATTTTCGCTCCATTTGACCATAGTCGTTCTGAAATTGACCCACGGCCCACAGAACCTGTACTGGTTCCTGTGACCCTTTCCAGAATACGGAGCATAGTTTGGGATAGTGCATCATCCCTAGTCGCTCGATCGAATAATCTCGTCTCAGTCACCGGTTAAGCTAGTGCTTCCTTAGCTCCAACATTAGGCATGTGGCCCGATGCAGTAGACCCAGCCCTAGCACTCTCTCGGCCTCTACCATGACCTCAAGTACCCCTTCTGCGAGTACCTCTAGCGAATAACGTACAATCTATTTACGAAGTTTTATGCATTAGTTAACAGTTCCAGTAATTATTACCAGATTTCTTATGAGAAGCAATAATCAGAGTTTGTTTTCGTAATTCCAGAGTCTACCTACAGTTTCCGTTTTCCTACAGTCTCAGTTTTCCCTAATTTAAGAGTTTCAGTACAGTCCTACCATCTCTAGTAATATTTCAATATATTTCAGTTTAACAGTCTACAATCTATAGAAACTTACAGATTCAACGCTGGAGACTCGGTATGCCATACTTGTAACCTTCAAAATAATTCAAAATAAATTTCTAAAAAACTCTGGATATTTTCAAATCCATTCCATAACCGAATTTTTGCAACCTGGCTCTGATACTACTAAATGTAACACTCTAAACTCAGCCTAGACGTTATGGTCGGATCTGATGTGTTACATCAATGTGTCCCTCGAAATTTTGAACTCGTTGGTAGAAAATTTTTTTTCTAAGTTGAAGATAAACCCCCTTTTATTATTAATTAGCAAATCAATTAGTCGAAACGTCTGTCTTGTTATCTGATATTAATTTAATCAATTAGTCTAAAATCGCGAAAGCTTTTTCAATTCTATAGTTTAAAACTCGTGTCTTTAAAAACGGTAATTATTTTAAAATTTACTTTCTCTTAAACTAGCAATTTAAAATATGGAAGTAAAAGCCCAATTAAAAATTTAAACCAACTTAAAGGCCTTATTACAAAAACCAAAACCCAACTTATTATTTAAATCAAAATAAAAGCAAATATGAAAAGTAGTGATTGTGTGGCCATCTCCGAGTCCCTCGCAGCATCGAATCGCCTATGGCTGAGGATTACCTGCACAGTAAAAGGAGAGGGTGAGTTTATGAAACTCAGTGTGTAATCCCCTTCTAGACAATCACTATGCAACATACAGAGTCAGTCTGGGCCTGAGCCTTATACAGTATTAGTACAGTGTGGGCCTTTGCCCATTATAGTAACAGTGTGGGCCTTAGCCAATTACAGTAAAAGTGTGGGCCTTAGCCCAAAACAATAATCAGTACAATACAGTAATGCAACCCATCCCAATCCCGCCAACACACCACTCCGTACCACCAACACACCATGTGGGGATAAAATCGACCCACCCAGCCAACACACTAATATCGCAGCAAGCTGCCAGTAACAGTAACGCAGCAAGGCTGCCAGTAACAGTATATGTGGCAAAACCACTAGTACAGTATACTTCCCCTATATCAGAATCCTAACCCCATGTAGTATGTCGTGTCATAAATCATACGTGTATGCAGTATGTCATACTCAGGAAAAGTCATATATAACATAGAGCAAATCAGTCATACACTCATTTCAACTCCTAGGAGTATAACAGTCATTTTACCTTATGGGGGGATTTCGGTCATTTTATCCTTCGAAGGTATTTTGGTCATTTTACCCTTCGGGGGTATTTCAGTCATTTTACCCTTCGGGGTATTTTGGTCATTTTACCCTTCGGGGGTATTTCGATCATTTTGCCCACGAATAGCAAGTTGGGCTTACCACTCGAGCGTTCGCACGTCCGTATGGTCTCAAACACCATGTTTACGGCTTTTTGGCTTTTTACCGATCTACGGTTGTAGTAGGGTGATTACACACCTGTTTGTGAAAATGCACAAAGATCCGCGAACACCCAAAATCCGCATTCAAACACGTTTTCCATTAGTCGCTAAACAAAAAGGGGTAATCTCCTTCTTTTGCAACCTTAACCAAAATTGAACTAATACTTGCCTTGACTGACAAAAGTGGCTTAGCCCACTTATACCACCGATGAAGGTTGACAAAAATCTTCTTGATAGATATCTGCATCACAACGGACTTCATTAAAAAGTATCGCATAATCATGTGATTTAAAACCACACACAGTAACTTACAGATCTAAAGAAAGAACTCGGCCTTCACATTGGAATACTAAACTACATACTTACCTATGTTTGCGTGATGAGAGGAAGGTTTTAACGACTTAAAAACACTTGAATATTCCTTCCCTCCTTGTGGAACTCGAATTGTCAGAGAATGGAATTGCAACAATCGGCTGAACCACAATCAATAAGGGAAAAAAGAAATATCTCTTGATCACAAAGTTAAATAATAAGAGATAGAAATCAAAGACAGAATGAGAAGGACATTCGGCCAAATAAAAAGAAGAGAAGAGAAAAGTGATTTGGCTCGGCAGAGAAAAGAAGTGGGAAGAGAAAAGGTATTCAGCAAAGATGGAATTCGGCTACAACAAACAAAAGGAAAGGAAAAAAAGTAAAAAGAAAGAAATGAAATAAATGAGCAAACCGAGAGTAACTCCCAAAACTTGGCAAAATTTAGCACCAAAACTAAAACGTGAAACTCGAAACTCACAGAAATCAAAGCAAACTGAGAGAAAAACTCTAAAATAAACCAAAACCGATAACCTTAAGTGAACAATGATCAAATTCGACACAAACACCCTCCCCAAGCAAATTCTCAATGCTTGACTTACCCCAAACGACACAACACTCCTCACAAAACAACTCCTTGATTTTCTCCTATAATATCTCCCCTTATCCCTCATTGATTCACTCCACCCAATTACAATCCCACTATTCTCTCCATGATTCAATCCTCTATTCAAATTCCACAGCATTTCAGTCAAACTCCACCACCTCACTGCACAAGTGGTAAAAATAAACACTCCACAGTGCAGCACAGGACTCGAACCTCAGACCTTAAGAGTACTTCACACGCCATCTACCATTAGACCAATAGGCTCTTTTTGTCATAAAACAAGCACTAATATTTATAAAGCCTATGTGCCAGTGTCCAGATTCAATTAAGAGCAAAACTAAAGATTCTGCAAATGCCAAGACTTGAACCCAAGCTTCTCAAATACTCCCAAACACACCCAAAACACTTAGCCAATAAAGCAAACAAGCATTTTTGGGGCGTTACATTTCATAGTCATTTGACCCCTTTAACATATAGAATTCAACTTTTGTATCTTTTACAATTTAGTCCTTTTCAATTAATTAACTATCTAAACATTAAAATTTCTTAACCAAATTTTAATATGACTATAATAACCTTGGTTTATAGAAATGAGGTTCTGGCACCTCATTTTCTAAACCCACTTGGCTATAGGGACACACTATTAAACTTAGTTATTCATTCAAATAACATAATTTTCCATATCAAAATCAAATATAATACAATATTTGACTCGTAAATATTAAATAATAATATGTACGGACTCACTCATCGAATTCATGGCCCCGAAACCACTGTTTCTGACACCACTGAGAAACTAGTTCTTACATCCCCAATTAGACTTGATAGACAACATATTAGTCTTTCAATTGATTTTCTCATTTATGATTAGATTAAGGACATGTCTAGGTTCGTCTACTAATATAAGTTGTCTTTTCTTATTACAGTCTGACCACGTAATACCGCTTAGTATTAGTTTAAACATTAGACAACTAGTGAGTAGTGAGCCAACATTTGCTTCTATTTTGCTTTGCATGCAAAAACAACAATCATACAAAGTATATTAATGTAATCCATGAATTTGTTTTATTAATCAATCTATTCGAAAAAAATTACAAGTTTACAAACGAATATACTGCACTCGAGGCACCGGATCCAATAAACAAAAGACCATCGATTGAGGTCATAGGTATTTTTTGAGGGACCTTTTCCCACTCAACCTTTTAAAAAAACATGCAAGGTTTTCATTTTCAGTTTCAATCATGAATAATTAAAATGTCATGAAATGACATTATTTTCCTAAACTATATGGCATGCTTATTATATATATGCATGAATATACTTTTCAGTCAATTTAAATATCATCATGCTTATCATATAAAAGTATAAAAATTAAATGAATCTGACCATCCAAAGTTTCTGTGATTCCATCCTAGAAAATAAAAATAAAAATTTACATTTATTATCCAAAGCATTCTTTGGGTATTATGGGTGAAAGCCAAATAACTTGGTTTTGGGTTACCTAAAACTCAAAATCTAAAAAACTTGAAGGATCACCAAAGGGATCTGCTGTCGAACCATCGCCACTATCACGAGTCACTACTGCCATCATTGTCAATGCCACCGTCACCATCACCGTCATTGGGTCACCGTCTACCACCACCGTCAGCTGTCCAACCACCACTAGCCACTACCGAATGACCCACTGCTAGTCTTTTACTGGTTGGCTGGGTCAGGTTTGTGTCATCTCAATCAGTTTTGGATGTTCTCGGTTCTCTGGGATTTGTCGAAAAATCAGGTGACAAAAATTCCTAAGCTCTTTTCTGACTCACATGATTTATTTTAAAAAATTTAAATTTAAAACCTATGTGGAGATGATAGTCCACGATCTAATTACATATCCAAAATTTAATAAAACCTAAAATTACCCCCAATCTAATTTCTAGAAATCACAACTTTGGAAAAAATACTTTATCATATATAATAAAATAATTAAATATATTCATTCACATACATAACCCAAAATATGCATATAATTAAATAATGTCACATCTTATGAAAATTAACCATACATGAAGAAGAAAGAAAATTCGGTATCGATTTATACTATAAATATAGCACAACTGGCTATGATTTCAATTGTTAGAAAAATCTAGTTAAGAAAATGATTCAGTTACAGCGGAAGCTTAAAAATTTTGAAAATTGAGCCAGTTTGTGATATTTATAACAATAAAGTTTTCCCAAAAAGTACTTTTTCTTTGAGCAAGAAGGATTTAAATCGTTCCTGGCTTTCAACTGAACGACCTTTTCCATCTTCATACCTCGAATTGTGTCGAGTGTGGGCTTGAGCAACACAAATCAAACACAGAACAAGAAACTAAATTATAACTTTCAGAGGGAAAGTAATTTATTTCTCTCTGAACTGAAAAGTTTGTTATTTTGAAAAATAGAATTTATCCTGAGGAATAAATTCTCCTTATGTTTTTTGCAGAATAACAATAAATGGATCAAGTATATTTTCCTCTACCAGAGGTGTCTAGAGAGAGATCGGAGAATGATGGTTGAATAAGAATGACACAACTAATTTATTAATAGAAAACACACTTTTACTCTAACTAGGAGAGAGAGGGGCGACACTCCCTAAATAATAACACTAGGGTTTCTACATCGTCTCATGTAACATGAGAGGGTTTGGGTCTCTTTTGTATTGAGTTCAATTATATGTGTTTTTGGGGCTTTTAACCCAACACTTTATAATTTAATTCAACCCAATATTTATTTTCTATTTCCCAAAATAAATACTAATAATTAACTTAATTAATCAAATTAACTAAATTAATTTCTCAATCAAATATTTTTCTCAACTCAATTCTAATTATGTTGAAGTCATGACAATTTTACTATAAAAGAATCTATAAGGAAATATATTTAATTTCCACATTTAACGAATTCATAATGGCTAAATTAATTTAATTCTATTTTCAAACTTCAATTATTTAATTATAATTAACTAAATAATAATGTTAAAACCTTAAATTAATTTTCAAGTCATTTCTATACTTAGAGAGAAAACGTATTAATTTGAAAATGCGACCTGTTTCTCTAATTTTATCATTTCCATAGAGAGAAAACGTATTAATTTGAAAATGTGACCTGTTTCTCTAATTTTATCATTTCCATTTATTTTTATTTATTTGGTTCTACATGCAATTCATTTCTGATTTCAACGAGCTAGCGAAGGGACCGATTTGACATATATAATTAGGGCCCAAATAATTTAAAATTAAGTTCCAGCTTTTCACCTATTAATCATAAACTTATTTAATCATGAAGTCATTCCACTATAGTATCATGACTGAGCAATCCCTAATTACATACCATTACAAAAGTTACTCAATAAGTGTTCGTCCAATGACCTAGATATGTAATGGTTTATGATTTCTTAGTATTCCATCATCCTATTTCATGTTTAAATGCTTTGGAATAGTTGTTGAGCCATTAATATGATTAATAAATGAAATTTTAACATTTTGACATTTAGGGAAAATTGTTAATTTTGTATGTATTTGAAGAGAGGTTGCTAGAGGTGATTCTAACAAGGAAAGGAAAAAGTGATGGATTGAAGTCCTTGGAGAAGCCTCCAACCATTTTTGTTGCTTGTAAGTTCTCATACTAAACTTCCTTGTTGTTGTGTGTACTAGTTAATTTAATGTATTTAATGTATTATTTGAATGTAAACTATGGTAGGAAAATCAATATAGTTATCATGTTAGCAAGATAGCATGAAAACATGGTTTATGTTTTAAAAGGTATATTTATTAGTGGTGATAATGAGAAAATTGAAAAAGGATTTTGTATGTGTACAATGGCATGATTGACTTGTATAACGTGAATGAATGTTGGGTTCATGAGCTATGTAAAGTGGAAAACATGAATGCCTATGAGTGTTGTAACTTTAGACAAATGCACTTGTTGATAAATGTTCACTTGGTTCTTGTTCCCATGTAAACCTGGTAGAAAGGTTAGGATACAATTGGCATGCCAATTAGGGTCATATGTGCATTTATGTATGGGTTATTATAGAGTTGGAGCTATATCGTGTCATTTGATAGTTTAGCATTTGTTGTGGATCATCGAATGTACATCGTCTCTTTGGGACTATCTTAGTGTGGTGGAGGGATGTACATGATGCCTTCGAGCTTTGCACTTATGTACCTTGGTGTGGTGTAGTTCTATACTCTTATGAGCATTCTTGGTGTGGTGGTGGATTCTCGTGTGTCCAATTCCATTTTACTAAGGTTATATTGGGCAAAAAACTTTATACGGATAGATACTTGATTATGGGAAATGACTATGAAATGGTTATAGTATGAACTTTAAAGAACAACTAAAAGTCTTTACATGTGTTTCCAATATATATAATTGTGTTCCATGAGATGATAAGAATATATATGTTGACCATGTTATATGTGCTACCCTAATTGTTGGTTAACATGATTATAAATTCTTATACTTAACTTGCCTTATGTGATGTAGCTGAAAATGTTGTAGTAAGTATTTATGTTCTTATGGCATTTGGTATGCTTATCTCCAACAAGGCAAGTATAGTGAATTTCATTTGAAATTACTAACCATTATTTGCTTACGCTAATTTTTTTATGTGTAGATTGTTGATTTAGGGAGACTTGATGCCTAACTCAATCCGGGACATCACACTATCAATGAGACCTACAAGAGTATGAAAGTGACATATTTTTAGTTGTGGCATGTACTAAGTGTCACGGGACTAGACCTTTCGTCTCATAATCCATGCGACCTTAGGCGATTCCTTCGCTTCAAATGCGCTTAAGTCAGCCTAACTTTTGCAAAGTGAGGATTCTCGCAGAATTCCTCTAAAGCGCCAAAAATATAGCGGAAGCAATCTCAAAGACAAAAGAAGCTTGAAAGAACAGAATAGCCACAAAAAAGAAATGCACACAAGGTGTTTGAGTAAATGCTCTCAATATATTCTTTCACTCAAAGAATATAAAACAATGGATGATTACAAATGAGGGGAGACTCTCTATTTATAGTTGAACTCCCTCAAAACCAATGCTATAGATCGAATTACATTGATGGACATGATCAAAGCATATCTATAATTAAGGGATTTACATAATCTACCAGATAACAAAATCAAATATTATTAGATTACAAATATTCTATTATTAGTTTCTCTATTTACCAAGGTAGCCTTAATTTCCCATAATTGTCTCATTAGGCCACCAAGGCTTCAAGTAGACGGGCTTAGTCACTTGTTCATCAAATCAAGCCAACTTTCGTGGGTCAAATAAGCCCCATTTAATAGATTGATCTCTATAGGACGTTCTTTGTACCATGGTCATGGGCATTGAACTACGGCCCATGAGTCTAGGTGTCTACATAAGTAAATATGTTAATTTCATATTACTTGGTCTTTTGTTGAATGTTGTTTAAATTTGAGCTTGCAAGCTACACTTGTTATTTCATCATCTTATCCTTCTTTTGGTAAATTGATGATATGTATGGTTACTTACCTTTGAGGATTATAAATTGCAAATTTAAAGTTTGTTATAGTGGCTTTCATACATATTTGAGATATTTTTAAGCATGTGTTAGAGATATCATGAATAAAGGGACTTAAGAAAACATTTTGAAATGTTTTGGACATATTTAATGAGTTATGTCGTGACCACAAAATTGCAATCTCGCAACCTTGCCACCCGACATCGCATAATTCACGTCGCAACATCGCTACTCAATAAGTGTTGTCGTGACGTCAAAAGTCCCCACGTTGCAATGTCACACCTGTTTTCAGCATTGTACTATTTTAAAGTTGTTTTGACCTTCCAGAGATCATTTTGGGTTCCGATCACCTCCAATTAACCCCGAATAAATCTTAAATGATTTTAAAACTTTGAAGCTTGTCTAGAATATATTTTATTTATTTTATAAAAATGTTTTAAATTTCCAATCCTTAAACAAATCCAATATTTCTTACTCGTACATTCTTCGGTGACATCCTTCAACCGTACCGATCGTCTGAAAATGGTGAGGGATGTTACACATACTATCAATCCCACCACAAATCAGAATTTATAATTTGAACATAAAACAAACAACTCTTACCATATAATTATATGATTATTCTCTTGCACATAAATTTTCCTTTACACTTATATTTTAACTTTTTTAAACTTTTAGCTTTTTAGCCCATGTAACCATTTATGAAAAATTACATGGAATATGCGGATAATTATTCGATGCCCTGTTACGATATGATAAAATGTTAACTACGATATTTCGGTGTGTGCAAAGCACGACTTAGCCATCCGAATCCCATAATATGCAAAATGTGGCATTTTGATACTCCCAAGCGCTACAAGCAGCCAACAAACACTGTAAAGAGCTCATGTACTCTATAACATGCCAATTATATTCAACTAGCTTTCCAACAATGTTCACAATAGCTATTATTAACAATTATTGTTTTTATAAGTGAATTACTTGGTTTTACAAACTTATTTTTCAAGGAAAAACTCAGTGGAGAGGGATCTAGATCCTTAATGCGAAGGTAAGATTGCTATACCAATGTGATAGAAATTAAATCATTGCTTTTACAAAATTAAAGATAGTGAATTATCTTTCTAGATAAAACTCCGGCAAATGTTGAAAAATCAAATTGCGAACGCAATTGTTTTATGTTTTTTTTTTTTTTTGGAGTTACTATTAGTACTTATAATTATTCCTTATAACTACTTCCTCTATATATGCAATTATAGATTAATTTCTTTCAAATTACGTTTCAACCCTATTTGTTATATTCAAAATTCAACATTTTGCTAATATATATTTTTTTCAAACTACCGATAATCTTGATGGATGTATACGTGTATTGTGTTTACCAAATGTCATTTTCACATTTCATAAATCTAATTGAATTTGGACCTTTATTTTTTTTTATGCTTCAACTATCGTTGAGAAAATTGTATTTGAGTCATCGGTTTAATAAGTTATCAATTTAATTTGGTACAAATCATTTAATTAAAAATCCTTGAAATAAGTTTAATTAAAAAATAATAAAATATTGGGTAAATTATACTGCAGGCCACTCTAAAATAGTGTCGCTCCTATTTTGGTTGCTCTAAATTTTTTGGTCAATTTAGTTACTCTAATTAAGATAATTGTTCGAATCGATCACTGTCGTTAAAAATTTCTTTAAGCCACTAACGAATTGCTGACATGGCTTTTTTTTTTACTTTTGAGTATAGCTAGAGACCTCTTTATAATTAGTTCAAAACACTTTCTTTTTTTGTTTACTAAGGTTTGTAAGTTTTCTCTTTCTTTGTTGTTGTTTGTTTCTTAGGAAAAGTAAAAGAGAAAAATGAGTATAGTTTTGACTTGTTTGTTTGGCTTAGGTAACTGTATCACTCTTTTCTTTAATTGATTTTCTCTTAGCATTTTTCAAAAAGAACATGCAAAGGAGAAAAGAAAAAACTTAAAAATTCCTTTATAAATACCTTAAAATCTTCCCTTGGATACCCTCAAAATCATCTTTTCATTTTTAACATTCAATACCCAGTAGCATTAACATAATTACTATGAAAAGAAAAAAAAGGCAAGAAATATTTTTGAGGAATCATTATTTTCATCAATAAAGTTGAACACCCAACCAAACTAGATTTGTTAATAAACTAAACACGCACAATGAAACAGAACACAACCCAATTCTAGAAATTTAAGAATTAAGTGGAAAAAATAAATTTTCTTAAATAAAAAAAAGAAAAGAAACGAAAAACTTACCATACTAAGATTAGATCTTGAAGAATTGCAAAGGATCTTCAAGAAGCACATAGCTGAATCCGAGCACAAATCAAGCGTACAAATAAACACTATGAGCAAATTACTCACGGTAAAACCTATTATCAACAAACAAGTCAAAACTATCCTCATTTACCTTTGGTACTTTTTCCAGGAAACAAACAAACAACAAAAAGGAAAAAGAGAAAACTTACCAACTTTAGCATTATGTTGCAAATGAAAAAAAAAAAAGACATATCAACATCCATTAGTGAATTAACAAAATTTTTAACGATAGTGTCTAATTCGAGCAATTATCTTAACTAGAGTGACTAAATTGATAAAAAAAATAGAATGATCAAAATAAGAACAACACTATTTTAGAGTGACCTACTGTGTAATTTGCCCCAAAAAATATTATATGCCATGAAATTTAAACATTTAACCCCTTAAATTTATATTAAAATTTGTTCAATTTAATAAAATACATATTTCTATTAAATATATAACATTATTTAATATTTAAAAAAATTTTACAACCAATAACCAAAGCCCAAACCAACAAACATAGGCCGAACCGAAAACCGAAGCAAGTTCATATACAGACCCGGCCCAATTTGGTTCAACCACAATGCCAAGCTGGTCCGGAGCCAACATTTTCACTTTGATAACTGCTTTCTTGCACCTCTTCGTTGTATCAGATCAGATCTTCAAATTGACTGGTTCGAACTTCATCCCGATGTTCCATTGAGAAACCTAAAGAATTTTTTTGTTAATGGATATTCTTTTTGCTCAAATCCAAGCGGATCTCCGCTCAAACGATGCTCTCCGCCAGTCCGGCGCTCTTCTTTCCGCCCTCCAACAATCCGCCGCCGGTCGCGACATTTCCATAATTGCCAAATCCGCCGTTGAAGAAATCGTCGCCGCCCCTGCTTCCGCCGTCTGCAAAAAGCTCGCCTTCGACCTCATCCGATCCACTCGTTTAACCGCCGACCTTTGGGATTCTGTCTCCACCGGCATCCGTAATGACTTCCACTTCCCCGATCCCGATGTCGTTGCTGCTGCAGTCTCCATCCTCGCTGCCATCCCTTCTTATTCCCTCGCCAAACTTATCACCGATTCCAATGCCGAGATCTCTGCTTGTTTCGATTCCCCTTCCGATAACCTCCGGTTCTCCATCACCGAGACTCTAGGATGTGTTCTCGCTAGAGACGATCTCGTAACGTTGTGTGAAAACAATGTTAATCTTCTCGATAAGGTATCAGCTTGGTGGGCTCGGATTGGGCAGAATATGTTGGACAAGTCCGACACGGTTTCGAAGGTAGCATTTGAATCCGTGGGGAGATTATTTCAGGAATTGGATTCAAAAAGGATGAGCAGATTAGCTGGTGATAAGCTTGTTGATAGTGAAAATTCTTTGGCTATAAGGTCAAATTGGGTTTCTTCAATGGTTGATTTCGTTTGGAAAAAACGCAGCACTTTAATGGCAAGGTCATTGATTTTGCCGGTTGAGAGTTTTCGAGCAACTGTTTTTCCTTTAGTTTTTGCAGTTAAGGCAGTGGCTTCGGGGGGATTGGAAGTTATAAGGAAGATTTCAAAGGGTTCTAAAGTGAATGGGACTGTGGTGGATTCCAATGCGGAGAAATTAGTTGGTGTGTCCGATTTAGTCACTCATTTGGCTCCATTTCTGGCATCTTCGCTGGAACCTGCATTGATTTTTGACGTCGGGATTAATATGTTGTATTTGGCTGATGTGCCTGGAGGGAAGCCTGAGTGGGCTTCACAGTCAATAATTGCCATTTTGACACTTTGGGATAGACAGGAGTTTGCTTCTGCTAGAGAAAGTATTGTTCGAGCCGTTGTTACTAATCTTCATTTGCTTGATCTTCATATGCAGGTGTTTTTTTCTTTTTCTTTTTCTTTTTTACAATTCTTTTGCATAAATTAAATTTGGTTTTCTTAGTGTGTTAGAGATAGGTCTGAATCATTGATATAGCGAGTTTATGAAATTTTACTGGTGAGAGCGTTTCAAGGTTAGCTGTCACACTGGGAAAGAATGAAAATATATGTTAGAATCCATCCTTAGAAGTTTCTTTATTTCTTCAGTGTGTTGGAAGTCAGTTCTGATATTTTTTCTTTCCAGAAGTGATTTTTGAAAGTGGTTGTGTTTGCTATTGCTTATAAGCCTGAAGGTTATAATGTTTGAACATTATGTAGAAAGCTGCTTGATATTCTAAAATTTCTCATGAAGGTATCATTGTTCAAGAGGCTGCTTCTTATGGTAAGAAACCTGCGTGCAGAATCGGACCGAATGCATGCTTTAGCCTGTATTTGTCGGACAGCTTTATGTGTTGATCTCTTTGCAAAGGAAAGTGTTCGAAGAGGTCAGAAACCTCTTGCCGGAACTGATATAGCTTCTCTTTTTGAGGATCCTAGTGTAAAAGATGATCTTCATAATGTTACAAGTAAAAGCTTGTTCAGAGAGGAGCTGGTAGCAACTCTTGTTGAAAGTTGCTTCCAGTTGTCATTACCTTTACCTGAACAAAAGAATTCAGGTATGGAGAGTAGAGTGATTGGAGCCTTGGCATATGGAACAGGATATGGTGCATTAAACTGGACAGAGACAGCTCTGGAAGTGGTGGAAGTTTGCAGGCCTTGTGTCAAATGGGACTGTGATGGAAGGACTTATGCAGTTGATTGCTATTTGAAGCTGCTTGTTCGGCTCTGTCATATTTATGATACCCGGGGAGGTGTGAAAAGAGTCAAAGATGGGGCTTCCCAAGACCAAATCTTAAATGAGACGAGATTGCAGAACTTACAGCGTGATCTTGTAAAAGATCTGCGTGAGGTATGTGAGATCTTATTGAGAACTTAAATGCTACACTATATCTTACAAGATATGTTGTGCTCTGCTAATAAATTTTGTTTTGTAATATGATGTATACTATTTTGATGGTGAACTAGCAAGTAAAGAATAATTCTAATTTCTAAGGGTGTTTAAACATGATTTTGATATGCTTGTTACTTTTATTGTTATTTCATGTCGACCTCTGGTCTCTTGGTGTCCATTTGCTAGGTAAGTACCTCGAGAATATGTGCACGTCTTCTTTGGGCTATTTCGGAACACATAAACCTAGAAGGCCTGGATCCACTTCTTGCTGATGATCCTGAGGATCCTCTAAACATCATCGTGTCAAATATCCACAAAGTCCTCTTCAATGCGGATGCATCTACTGATACAACAAATAGGCCTCAAGATGTTCAGGCTGCTCTTCTATGTGCTCAGCGGTTGGGATCTCGTCATGCTAGGGCTGGCCAGTTACTAACAAAGGAGCTCGAAGAGTTCAGAACCAGTACCTTGGCTGATTCTGTCAACAAGCATCAGTGCCGTATGATTTTGCAGAGAATTAAATACATCTCTAACCGCCCTGAAAGCAGGTGAGGTTTCTGTAAATAGCCTTATATATCCGAGTTATTCACTGATCACGTAGATGATGTTTCTTTAGTTTAAGTGCTTTAATGTTCCCTTCAACAGCATGCTTTTTAAAAATCTTTTGGGCTGAATGTTTATTGATAACCAGCATGTGCTATAGAAAGATTATTCCCTTATTGGCAGTGATATTTCCATTTTTGTTGCTATATTATCTTGTTAAGATTAGTTCAACTGAAGTAGCTTCCTCCTAGTGTGTTTCCCAGGTCTTAAAATGAAAAGGAAAAATAGATCCATGTGTATAATTGACATTCTTGTAAACTGACGGGAGATATGGAATCTTTCTTTTTCAGGTGGGTAGGGGCTAGTGAAGCTAGAGGAGACTACCCATTTAGCCACCATAAACTGACTGTTCAGTTTTATGATGCATCAGCTGCCCAAGATAGAAAACTGGAAGGGTTGGTTCATAAGGCTATTTTGGAGCTTTGGAGGCCGGACCCTAGTGAATTAACACTTCTACTGACAAAGGGAATAGACTCCGCATCACTTAAGGTTCCTCCAACTGCTCGTACTTTGACTGGGAGCAGTGATCCCTGCTACATTGAGGCCTATCACCTGGCAGATGCAGGAGATGGAAGGATCACTCTACATCTAAAGGTTAAAACTCTTGTTTATTTATGTTTATCTTCTTTGCCTATTAAACCCTTTTTCTATATGATCTGAGGTATAACACAATTCTGTCGATCTTCCTGAAGCTTATGTAGAATAGAGCCAACTTAATTTCTTGAAACTTATCTAAATCAAATGCCATAGTTGTTTGACTTTATGGAGGCCTTGAAAGGTTATCTTGAGTGTTTTGTAAGTGGTAAAAGAGATTCTACCCTTTTTTACAGTGAAGTTTTAGTAGAGGGTTACTAAAGCTAGAGTCATATGTTTATTGGTTGCTTACTGCATCAGCAGGCATCAAAGTACTTCATGTTTTTACCTCAATCTATTGGTGCAACTTTGACATATTTGAGAAATGAATAAATTTTTTTTCATGTTTCCATCAAGATGGCAAATAGTATGATCCAGTCAGTCATGTTATGTGCTACAAACCATTTTTTCTCATCAGGCATGATTGTCCAAAAGCAGTATCCATAATTACCGCCATCTCATTTCATGTGCTGTTGTTCTAGTTGCTACGATGAATGATTCCTATTAATGATATTCCCCTGGTTGATTGGTGAATTTTGCAGGTTCTTAATTTGACGGAATTGGAACTAAATCGTGTTGATGTGAGGGTTGGATTATCTGGTTCTTTGTATTTTATGGATGGGTCTCCTCTAGCAGTACGGCAGTTGCGTAATCTTGTTTCTCAGGTTGCTTCTCATCTTTGTAAATAAGAATTTATTTTCCTTTCGGTTGTCTGATTCTATGGTTTCAAATGCACCCTTCTGAAAATTTTGTCATATCTTGCAGGATCCTGTGCTTTGCAGTGTGACAGTAGGTGTTTCTCAATTTGAAAGATGTGGCTTTTGGGTTCAAGTCTTATACTACCCATTCTTTGGAAGTGGTACTGTAGGAGATTATGATGGTGACTATTCTGAAGAGGATCCACAAATTATGAGGCTAAAGAGAAGCTTAAGGCCAGAACTCGGAGAACCTGTGATTTTGAGGTGTCAGCCTTACAAAATTCCATTGACCGAGCTTCTCTTGCCACATAAAATTTCACCTGTCGAGTTTTTCCGTCTATGGCCTAGTTTGCCAGCTGTTGTGGAATACACTGGCACATACATTTATGAAGGAAGTGGCTTCAAGGCTACTGCTGCGCAGCAGTATGGGTCTTCTCCATTTTTGAGTGGACTGAAATCACTGTATTCCAAGCCTTTCCACAGAGTTTGTTCACACATCATTCGCACTGTGGCTGGGTTTCAGGTAAGGATTCATTGCTTTAAAGATATTATTCGAATGTAGGCTGGATCATAGCTGATAATATTTCTTTCTTTCTCTTCTTTTCTTTGATGGAACTGTCTCGATGTTTGTTGAAACAAATGTAGTTATTGTTTGAGGCTTTTCAGTTTGTTGACAAAACTGATATCTACTTGTCCAATATGTGACAGCTATGTTATGCTGCAAAAACTTGGCATGGGGGCTTCTTGGGCCTGATGATTTTTGGAGCTAGTGAAGTGAGCAGGAATGTTGATTTGGGTGACGAAACAACAACCATGATGTGCAAATTTGTGGTCCGAGCTTCAGATGCATCAATCACTAAACAGATCGAATCGGATCCGCAAGGTTGGTTGGATGACCTGACTGATGGGGGTGTTGAGTACATGCCCGAAGACGAGGTGAAGGTGGCAGCCACGGAGAGGCTCAGAATTTCAATAGAACGAATAGCGTTGCTAAAGGCTGCACAGCCAAAGAAAACTCTGAAAACTGAGGATAAAGCGGAAGATGAGGAGAGCGACGAAGACGAAGACGATGAAGATAAAGAGAAGAAAAAGAAGAAAGAAGGGGAGGAAGATGATAAGGCAAAAGGACCTTCAACGCTGTCGAAGCTAACCGCAGAAGAAGCGGAGCACCGCGCACTGCAAGCAGCTGTGTTACAGGAATGGCACATGTTGTGTAAAGATCGAAGCATGAAAGTGGGTTAAGTTGGTGTCCGGCATTAGTTAGTTGATTGGAGTTGCCTTTTTTACCCTTTGTTGTAAGTCTGCGTTTGGGGCATTTCCCTTGTTCATCTACCGGCTTTGTCTGTCATATTCATTAATGTTAGATTTTAAAAGCGCTTGGTTTCTTCTGTATTCAACACATTTTTGTATGTATATCATCAATCTCCGAAATTAACTCTTTAACTCCAGGTTCTTGGCATTGGAAGGCCTTTGTTTTGATTCTAATATTACTTAGAAATATTTTTCACTTTTTTATAATTTAATTTTAATTTTAATTTATATGTAAGTTCAATAAAATAAAGATAAAAAGTCAAGACAAAATTATTACTATTACATTAATTTAATTTAGTTGGGTGGAATGGATGGATATTGTGATCCATAGTAGACTAATAAAAAGCACAAATGACCGATATACATTTTAACAATTTTTTTTTAAAATATAAAATATCCAAAAGAATGAAATGACCAATATAGATTTTAATTTTTTTTTATAAAAATATAAAAAAAATTTAACTATATTAAAAGGCTTAAATGACCAATATACTTTCTAGAAATATTTTTATCAAATTTAAAGTATTTTAAAAACTTAACATTGGATTGACCAAAATGATATTAATTTTACCTTAAAAATAGTCTAAAAATGAATACCAAAGTTTGTACTACGAAATCTGATGAAAAATGGGAAAAGAAAATATTGATATTTGATTTGTCTGATACAATTGCAGTTGCAGTTGGTAAAAGATGCTGGTAGGAGAACCATAGTGCAATAAAACGCATAAGGGTTAAGAGTTAAATTAATGTATTAACATTTGATTAAAAAATTCAGAGAATATATTCATACAAATTAACTTTCTAATTTGTTAGATATTCAAAAACACCTACGTATTTTACATAACACCAAAATTCACATAAAAGATAATAAAAACAAACACTTGAAATATGATACATGCAATCCATGCAAGTTCAACAATCAAAATCATTACTTTTGTTTACTTCATGTTACATTTTAGTTACTTACGTTAACATCTTGTAATATTTTAGTCACTGAGTCGTTAACGGTGTAATGGTAAGCTGACGTGGCACGTTAAATCATCATTTCAAACAAAAATTTTAGATTAAATTATACAATTGGTCCCCATATTTTTTCGTTTTGAGTAATTTAATTTTTTTCTTTTATGTTCTTTTAACTTTTTTTTTTTTCTTTATTTTCCATTCTCTTCTGCTTCTTCCTTTGTTTTCCTCATTTCTCCATCTCTTTTAATATAATTTTTTTATGTTTTTCATTTGTTAAAACTTTTTTTATGTTTATGAAAAGAGAAAACAGAAAGTTGAAATCAAAATAAAATTTGTTTTGCATATTCTCACCTTACAATTACAAATCCTCATTGTTCATCAGTGCTTTAACGAACAAATTTGGATCTCTCAATGACCTAGTTCACAAGCTCACCTCACTTGAAGACCTCGCCAATCATGACTTATGACAGTCCACCCTCAACAAAGTTTTCTGAGCTCGCTTCCTTAACCTCCTAACCAACTCCCACAACCACCTTATTTATTTTACCTACAACATTCTCGCCCTCTTAAAACTACGGTATTTCACGGATTCTTCAAAGGAGCTCTACACTCTCAATGACTAAAACGACCTCTATACAAAACTCACCATCAACTTTATCCAAACCAATTTTGTTCTATGCTCCCATTCTCTCTTCAGTTCATCCATACTCAACTTCCAATCAAGCTTTCTTGGGAATATCTAAGAATGTTTAGATCAATTTTATCATTTGCTTAATTAATCTACACAATTCTGTAGAAGTTTAGAAACAAAAATAATTTGTTTTGACTATAAAGAATTCTTATGTTTAGATTTGATTAAGTATATTTTTTTATATTGATTAGTTAGATCCAATTTTAGTTTCAAAATTAGGTTATATTCAAACCGAGATTTAATTAAGAATGATTGATATTTGATTTTCAATAAAATTCAATTTAGGAATCATATGAAAGAAATAAGAACTTGGTTTATTTAGTACGCAAAAATTATGTTTTTGCAGTGAAGAATATGAGAAGAGAGAAAAATAAAAGAGAAGAAGAAAGGGAAAAAATTAAATTGTTCAAAAAAATAAAAGTATAGAGACTAATTTTAACAATGAAAAACAAAAAAAAAACTACGATAAAGAAATGGAGAATAGAGGAAAACAGAGAGAGGAGAAGAGAAAGGAATAAAAAAAAAAGTTCAAAGAACATAAAAGAAAATAATTAAATTGCTCAAAACGAAAAAAATATAAGACCAATTGTATAATTTAACTTAAAATTTACGTTTGAAATGATGATTTAACGTGTCACGTCAATTTACCGTTACACTGTTAATAACAATTAACGCTCAGTGATTAAAATGTTACAACACGATAACGTAAGTGGCTAACATGTAACATTTCAAACATAAGTGACTAAAATATAACCTGAGACAAACAAAAGTGACAAATCATTTAATGTTGACAAATATGCTTATTTAATTTAAACCAACACAAACACTTGCATAATTTTCTAATTATAAGCTTTCCAGTTTTTCCCTTTTTTTTCTCTAGGTGCATTAAATTTCAAAGAGAAAAATGGGTACCTCCATTGCTTCTCTAAATTCATCTTAAAATTGGGAAAAGTTGAGCAAAGACACATGAAAATCAACTAAATCTATTTAATTAACAACACACACATGTTATGTCAGCAAAACTATATCAGAAAAAAAAAAAAAAATGGTCACCTCTTAAACAAGTTGGACCCAGTTGAACATATTTGTATGTCTTTACTATAGTTTCTCAATTGTCATTTTAACCATTCATATGTTAAACCTTTGAGGAACGTTGTCGAAGTCATCAAAGTCGAACCTCTGTCGCTCTCTCCCGGCCTGAACACCAGATGCAATTAGCTAATAGACGATCATCGGTTCATAAACAATAGTATTTAAGTAACAACTAAACTTGCTTTGATGTGAAATAGCAGATTCACCTTAAGTAGATACAATGGATCACATGACATTAGTTCATCCACACCATTCAGGTTCTTAGACAGGGTCATCAACCTGTAATGAAACATTTATTCACAAAAATAATTCCATACAAGTATAAACATTATAAAATTATGGTGATCATCCTTGCATTATATTCAACTTCAACATTTAGTTCCTATACTTGATGTTTAAAGATTTGGTTACTCGACATACGTGGAAATTCTTTTTTAAAAACCCGAAAGCTCGAAATCCGAAATTCTATGTCATTTAAAAGATGAAATTATGGTTATTAAAATAGTTAGCTTTCACTAATTTATCTTTTCTTAAAAAAGTTAATGACATTTTGAAATTATAGCTCAAATTATGATTTTTGTCCATGTACTATACTATTCAGTCCCTATACTTTTAATTTGGCATCATTTGATCCTACTACTAATAATTTTATGCCTTTGTTTAAGTCACTAAAAATTTCATGTCTTATGGCTATAAAACTAGTTATTTTCCTCTAATTTGTCTTTAAAAATATTCCAACTCAACCTCATGATTTGGACTTTTTTTTATTATAATTCCACATCAATTAACAGAGTTTTCCAACAGTATTAGTGATTTGGACCAAGGCATAACATTAATAATAGTAGGAGGATCATATTATGTCAAATTAAAGTAAAAAACTAGATCCTCGAGTTGAGCATAGTACAAGGATGGAAACCATAATTTGACCAAAAACTAATTATTCAAACAAAACATGAAATCAGTGTCTATTCTATAGAGTGCACCTTTGGATTGATGAGTCAATATGCTCAATCATTTCGCAGGTCTTATATTGTTCGGGATCTTCTAGGAATCGAACCATCCCATCCTTTTGGTTTATCGTTGCATATATCTCACCATCTTTAATCTAAAATTTGACACAAAAAACGTCAACAATGTAACTTTGTAATATATGAAATTGCAGACATTAATTAACCAAAACTGACAAATCCAGAATTACCATTTGAAGAACATGCATTTCTGCTTCCTTAGGGCTATTCAGTTGCACTCTATTAGCAATATCTTGAAGTGAGAGAGTTAAATATGTCTGTGTCAACCTCTGGATATTTCGTTTATACATAGATGATACAGCTTGCTTCACCAAGCCTAGATTGTTGTCCTGGTAAAAGTGTAAAGCCTCTTTCAGATGGTCAAACGAATAAAGGAGCAATAGCGAGTTTAAATTCAGATATAGCACTTACGCTTTCGAATTTATCCTTGTTTGCCTCTACATATGTCTCTATGTCTGCAATTTTGCCGTTGCTATAACTATTTGCCAGTTCGATATATGGCTACTCAAGGAATAAAAGTAAGAAGTTAATTAGTAAACCGAAGAGAACTAGTGAAGTAAACCATTCATTCTTTTTATGAAGGTATAAAGATACAATTTTTGAAGGTCCTAATTGGTCCAGAGCTTAAAAGCGTTCTAATTGAAACCGAAAGTATCAATATTGTATCAACCAGGCCCTTCCATCAATCTAGCCGTCAATTTGAATATAAAATGCAAGCTCAGATCTGACATGGAGGCCAATTTAAACACGTGGAGCAATCAAGCCAGTTTAAACTTTTGAAGGTTTGAAATTTTAGGGATTTCACACCAGATTGGCCTTCACATTAAAATCTGAGCTAGCATTTAATGCCCAAGCTGACAGAAGGACTCAATTGATATGATACTAAGACTTTAAATACTTGATTATGATGTTTTGAAGTTTGGGACCAATTTGATATGTGGATCATAATTTGGGAACTTTTGATGCAGTTAACTCTTCCTTTTTTAGGTCATTATAATCAATCTCGGAACTTATACGTACCTGACATAAGTTCTTCAAATTTCTCTGCGCAACTGAAGAAGCATACTTAGGGAGATTGGTAGGGGACTGTACCAAAAGAATGTAAGACCATGGGCAAGATCACCGCTCGGAGATGAAGAAGAGAAAAGACAAACAACAGCTTAATACATAATACAATTTGAGAACCAATCTTATCATCCGTTCTTTTTTTCGCTCTTTTAGAGGATTTGTCTGTACATCCTTAATACATAATACAACGTGATGAATGCTGATTGGTGAACCTACCTGTCCATGGTGAATAAGGGAGACCAATATGTACTTTTTAAAAGCCTCGACAGCTATAGCATTAACGGTAGACATTGGAGCAGTCACAACCTAGAAAATTACCATACACAAATAAAATTAGACTAATTGGAAGTTAAGACTCTCGGAATTTTCATACCTGACCAATAATTTACAACAGAGGTGTAAAGAAGTAACATACATTGTGTAGAAGCTCCAATGCTTTCCGGAACCACTTTTTTCCAATGCTTATCATTCCCCTATTGTAATGTCAAATGGGAAACCCGAATAAGTTATTCCCCCTCAATGATGCTAAACAGTGTAACAGTAAAAATCGAACAGTTTGAGAAGCAACCAACCCGTAATAGCAAAAAAGGAAAAGGTCTCTTGGTTGATCAACCTCGAAAACATCTTCTTCCAGAATGGAAAGACCAGCTTTATAGCACCTTGACAGCAAACAAAGCAAGAGAAACTCCGGGTGTAAAGCAGTCAAATGTTCGGAAGATGACTGAAGCTTTCGAATAGCGGTCAGCATTGGGGCCACCCCACGCAAGGGCTCCTCGAGCAAAAGAACTTGGTCTTTGAACCTCTTACACACGGTTATAACTGCCAAATCACATTCAAATCAACATCGCGATATCAACAACTTAAAAACAGAAACTTTGCAAATCTCAAGAACAATTTTGATAAGAAGAAAGAGTCATACACTTATCAGGCGCCAATCGAATTTGCTCAGCAATGCAGGAAGTGATAAATCTGGCAATCATTAACACATATGAACCAGCTTGCTCTTTTGTAACTGGACCAGCAGTGCATGCCTCCCTGTTGAAATCATTAAACAAATTAAAAACTCTTACATGCATAAATAAGATTAAAAGTTAAGAGAAACTAACTACAACAGCAATTGAACACCTAAAAAACCCTCAAGATTCAATTTTCTTCCTACTTTCTATTCTGTTCTCAGCAACCAAACATCAAATTCTAAACCAGACTAATAAAACTCATTTCCTTCTAACAAATTTTTTTAATAAGAAACCCAGATTTTACATGTATAAATAAGATTAAAAGTTAAAGAGAAACCAATTATACCAGTATCTGAACATTAAAAAAAAAAAAAAAAAAAAAACCCAAGATTCAATTTTCTTCTAATTTCTACTATGTTCTCAATAAACAAACATCAAAATTCTAAACAATATCCATATCACCCCCTCCCCCAAAAAAATTATAAAATTCTACGAAGAAAAGTGGATTTTTTAAAGACTCGAATTGAAAAAAGAACTCACAGGAAATAGAGGTAACCCAGAGAGTGCTTGGAAGGGTCGAGTTGGTCGAGAAAAGGCAACAACCGAGTGGACTCGGCATGGAGCGAGTCATCAGCTTGTTTAAGCAAATTTTGCAGCGATAAAACATCGGAGGCAGTGGTTGATAGTCCCTGGATTTGATTCACTAAACCTTCCACTGAGTTCATCCCTTTGCAGCAGTGTTTTGTGATCTTATCGACTCAGTTACCTGACGAAAAACACAAATGTTCGATTTCCAGTTACTACAAGTCTCTGATTAAGCTTTCCTTTATTTGAGGTAAATTCGCTGATAGGTCCCTGTCCTCTAGTTTTTTCAGCAAATTAATCCCTCTGTTAAAAATGAACGATTAGTTTTTTTTTTATAATTTCGTTTTAAAGCAAATAAGTAATTGTTTTGGGTAAACTATTAAAATAATCACTTTTGTTTGCTTCAAGTTACTTTTTAGTTACTTATATTTGAAACATTACGTTTTAGTCACTTACGTTATCATTTTGTTACGAAATGATCACTGAATTGTTAACTACTGTTAATGGTGTAACGACAATCTGATATGGCCTGTTATTTCATCATATCAGACTAAAATTGTGTAATATTGTGTCTAAAGGTTAAAGGTTAAAATTAAAATTTTTATCAAATTTATCAATCCAAAATGAGAAAATTTAATAAAACTCTTTAATTTTCTAATTTTTTTCCGTCCCTGTCCTTCTCTATTCCTTTGTCCTTTTTCTTTGAATGTTTCGGTTCATGTTTGTCTCACCTCATAATCCATCGTTTTTTCTTTTAGTTTCTTAGAAATTTCTGTAGGGTTTTCCTTAACTGGCCATGTAAGGATATTACTTACAACTTTTTTTTTTCATTCTTTTTCTTGTTTGAATCTTGTGTTATTTCATCTTTATTCATCAAATTAGTATTCAGGTTTTTCATATTTTGTTATGTAAGACCTTAATTTGATCTTACCAGACTTTTTAGTTTGTTGCGTAGCTTTATCAGATTTTATGATTTTTGTAGTCTTAGCATTTAATCTAGATTCATGTTATTGTCTAATTACTTATTTCTCTTATTTCAAGATTAAGTTTTGATTTAATTTAAAAAAATTTGTTGTGTGTAGTTATTAATTTCACTCTAAATTTTCTTTAGCCGCGAAACATGGGGGATCTAATACACCAATTGAATTTAAAAGCTATTAAATTTTAACATGATTCATTCAACTGTAAAAAAGAAGAGATGGGTATATATTTCAGCACCCCAAAACTGAAAAATTCTCTGAAGATGCCAAGAATGATAGGGTTAAAATTTTAATTTTAACCTAAAACCTTTAGCCACAATACTATCAAAACATAAAATTTTGTGAGGGATAAATTAAATTTGATCATAATTTTTTTTTAAAAATAAAATGTAAATAACTTAACCAATTTCCTAATACGAACCAAAATTGGTACATCTCATGTTTTTTTGTATATCCTCGTATTTTTTTAGTAGCCCTCATGTTTTTTAGTAACCTGTTACATTTTTTTGTATTTCTTCATATTTTATGGTAATCCCTCACAATTTTTTGGCATTTGTTTTTTTTTATTTATTTGTTTTTATAACCCTCATGTTTTTTGGTACACTCAAATTTGTAGGTATCTTCCCATAATTTTTGGTACCCCGTGGCAGCCTCTCATATATTTTGGTATACCCTCAAAATGGTTGGTATGGTTTAAAAGTTAGAATTTGGTAAGAGATATAATCAAAACATAAAATTTTGTAAAAGAAATTAAATTTAATCATAAATTTGTAAAAATGAAATTTAAATAAATTAACAAATTTTCTAATATGAACCAAAATTGGTACATCTCATGTTTTTTGGTATATTCTCATATTTTTTTTATATCCTGACATGTTTTTCGGTACACTCTTTTATTTTCTGGTATCCTCTCATGTTTTCTAGTAATATGTCACATTTTCCTTCTTTCTTCATTGTTTTGGTAATCCCACACAATTTTTGGTATTCGCTTATGTTTTTTTGGTAAACTCTCATATATTTTGGTATATCCTTATATTTTTTGGTAACCCCTCATGTTTTCTAGTAGTCCCTCACATTTTTTGGTATTTCTTTATGTTTTTTGTAGCTCTCACAATTTTTGGTATATACTTATCTTTTTTGGTAATCTTGTCATACTTTTTTATATTTCTTCATGGTTTTTGGTATACCCTCAAAATTGTTAGTATGGTTTCAAAATTAGAATTTGGTTAGAGATATAATTTTATGTTAAAATTTTGTGAGGGATGAATTAAATTTAATCATAAATTTAAAAAAAATTACATAAATTAACAAAATTTCTAATACGAACAAAATTTGGTACATCTCATCTTTTTTGGTATTTCTTAATGTTTTTTGGTAGTCCCTCACAATTTTTGGTATCTTCTCATCTTTTTCGATAATGCCTCATATTTTTTAATTCACTCTCAGATTTTTTGGTATATCCTCATATTTATTCATAACCCCTCATGTTTTTTCATTAATAGATCACCTTTTTTGGTATTTTGTCATCTTTTATTTGGTTATCCCTCACAATTTTTGGTATTTTCTCATCTTTTTTGGTAATCCCTCGTGTTTTTTTGGTAAAAGCTTTCAGATTTTTTGGTGTATCCTCATATTTCTTGGTATGCCCTCATGTTTTCTAGTAATCCATCATATGTTTTGGTATCTCTTTATGTTTTTTGATAGTCCCTCACAATTTTTGGTATCTTCTCATCTTTTTCTATAATCCCTCATGTTCTTAGATTTTTCGGTACATCTACATTATTTTTGGTAACCCTTATGTTTTTGGTACACTCTCAAATTTTTTTTGTATCTTCTCATAATTTTTGGTACCCACCACGTTTTCAGGTAGTCTCTCATGTTTTTTTGGTATGCGCTCATGTGTTTTGGTTTGCTCTCATATTTATTTATACATTTTTAGATATTTTGGTATTCCCTCTTTTTCTTTATTCAATTATAATTGTTGGTATGGTTTCAAAAAAGAATTTGGTGAGAGATATAATTTTATGTTAAATTTTTGTAAGGGATAAATTAAATTTAATCATATTTTTTAAATAAAATAAAATTTAAATACATTATCTCATGTTCTATCAGATTTTTTTGGTATTTTTTTTTCATATTTATTGGTAGTCTCTCATGTTTTCTGGTAGTCCCTTATATTTTTTGGTCTTATCTCATGTTTTCTTTTTTCTTTTTTTTTTTCTTTTTGTATAAACTCATGTTTTTTGGTTTGTATTTTTTGATATTCCCTCATACTTTTTAGTGTACCCTCGTATGATTTCAAAATTAGAATTTTATAAGAAATAATTTAATGATAATTTAAAAAATAAATAAATTTTAAATAAATTAAAAAATTTCTAATACGAACCAAAATTAGTACATCTCATATTTGTTGGTATATCCTCATATTTAGGATTATTATAATTGATACTTTTATATTTATACATTCATAAAGTTCAAATTTTTTACTACTATATTAGGTACAAATTTCTCAACATCTAGATAGTATTTTTTGCCATCTAGATGGCTAATTGGATATTATGAATAATGGTGAAATCAAACAGCTTCAACGCCATCTTAATGATATTTTTTTACCATGTAGATGGCTTCTTAGATTTTATAAATTGTATTTTCATGCAAATGAAAACAAGGTTGATTCATAAATATAAATTGACCATATTAATATCATGTCCGAAAGAAAAACAAACATCAACAATAAAAGTAAAATAAACATCATGTCCAAAAGAAACATAAAGACCTCCAAATATGGTTTAAGTTAAATCTTATCGGACAAATAACTCACATATGATTAGAACCAACATTGTCATCCTCCTCCTCCTCCTTCTCATGTTTAGGTATATCATGTGGTGGGAACTCTCTGTTTAGTCTAAGTGTAGAAGGTTTAAGAACTGGATAATTTGCAAGATAGTAGCCCGAATTTTCACTATTTGACTAAGGAAATCACGGAGTATCTTCTCATTCGCAATGCAGTACGCATCAAAGATCTCAATTCTTGTTCTCAAAATTTGCATCGCTTCCATAAAAGATAAAAAATTTACATTGTTCGAGCTACTTGACGGCATTGAAGAAGATGGAGGAGCTTGCTTTGACGACAATGGTTGTGATGGTTCAATAGCGAAAACCCCTTGAGCATTTTCTTTTCGATTTTTCCAATGCTTGATATAATAATACTTTGAATTAATATCCTCATCATAACATTGGATTGTACTAAAAATGATATGCTTGGCAATCAGTCTGCTTGGGTGGGTCATTAATTCGTGACGTCTTATATGGACTCCAACATCAAAACATCAAACAAGGAAACCAAAGTGTGTGTGAAGGATTTGCATAGCTTTGGATTTGGTTGTTCAGAAAATTTCCAAACGTCTATACTGTGACCAACCAAAATGCTGAAGAGTAGTAGGTATACCGATTATGTCAACTCATTGGTCTGCTTTGTCAGAATGAGATGATACTAATGAATAAACTCCAACGAAGTTTTAGCCTCTCAAGAAAGATTCGTTGAGTGGATACTATTGTTCTTATACAAAAATACAACTCTACGGCCTTGTGTTAGGACATCATAAACCATATTCAAATTCAATGTTAGAGTTGTGTGACCCAAATTCTTGTGAAAATAAAATATCAGTGGCAAGATAGGGGGATTTACAAGTAGCACCCATATAAAAGTTTATTTTCTCTATTTGATGTTGATTAGAATAAGGTGTTTTAACCTTACTGTATTATTTCTATTTAACTTTGATTAGAATATAGTTTTACAAACCTATAAATAGATGTAGTTGTCTCTCCTCTTGTATTATTCGAATTCGACATAGTGAATTATCTTCTCCTCTGCCCGTGGTTTTTCCTAAAAGGGTTTCCACATAAAATTTTGTATGTTCTTCTTCTCTTTCCGATTCTTAGTCATTATTGACGATCTATTTTTAACAAACTAGTATTAGAGCTTCCGGGTTGTTTATCTCGATTACGATAATGGCGTCTTTGAAGTGTGAAATTCCACTATTGGATCACAACACCAGATTCGCGTTGTGGCAGATAAAGATGCAGGCAGTTCTTGCGCAGATGGACTTGGAGGATGCCCTACTAGGGTAGATAAGATGCCTTCAACATTGACAGAGGAAGAGAAGAGGCGTAAAGATTGAAAGGCGTTAACACAGTTACATTTGCATTTGTTTAACAAAATTTTACAGGATGTGATGAAGGAGAAGACCGTCGCTACATTACGGAAGAGGTTGGAGTAGCTATGTATGTCAAAAACTCTAACCAGCAAGTTGCATATGAAGCAGTGTCTTTATACTCATCGTTTGGAAGAAGGAGTGTCTATACACGAACACTTAACAGTGTTTAAAAAAATTCTCTCAGACCTTGAGGCCATGGAGATTCAATATGATAAAGAAGATCTAGGGTTGATTCTGCTTTGTTCGTTGCCCCGGTCTTATTCAACCTTTAGAGACACAATTTTGTATAGTTGCGAGTCTATCACAATTGATAAGGTTTATGATTCTTTGATCTTGTATGACAAGATGAAACATCTTGTGGTTAAACTCGACTCTCAAAGAGAGTGTCTTTTTGTTCGTAGGAGATAAGATCGGAATACTGATGATGATTGTGGAAGGACACATGAAAGAAATCATCATGGTAAATCTAAAAGAAGATCGAATTCTTCAAATAGAGGTAAAACTTGTAACTTCTGTAAGAAGAAGGGGCACATTAAATCTGAGTGTTTTAAGCTGCGAAATAAGATCAAAAGGGGGTCGCAAATCAAAAGGGCAAACAACCAGAAAATTTTGGTGAAGCTGATGTTGTAGAAGACTACAGCAACGGTGAACTTCTAGTCGCTTCTGTCAACAATTCTAAATTAAGCGAGAAGTGGATCCTTGATTCGGGTTACACCTTCCACATGAGTCCCAATCGGGATTGGTTTACAACTTACGAAACAGTGTCTGAAGGTGTTGTTTTGATAGGAAATAATGTTTCATGTAAAATCGCATGTGTTGGGACGATTAAAGTTAAAATGTTTGACAAAGTTGTCAGAACACTTAGTGACGTGCGATATGTTCCTGAATTGAAGAGAAATTTTATTTCATTGAGTATTCTTGATTCAAAAGGGTACAAATACACAGCTGAAAGTAGGGTTTTGAAGATTTTCAAAGGTTCCCTTGTTATGATAAAAGGGCAGAGAAATACTACCAAGTTATATGTTTTACAGGGTTCTACTATTACTAGTGATGCAACTGCCACTTCCTCGTCCTTGTTAGATGATGATGTTACTAGACTTTGGCATATGTGTCTAGGGCATATGAGTAAGAATGGCATGACAGAATTAAGCAAAAGAGGACTTCTTGATGGGCAAGGAATTGAAGTTCTGTGAGCATTGTGTTTTTGGAAAGAAAAAAGAGTTTGATTCACCAAAGAAATCCATAACACGAAGGGAACGTTGGAGTATATTCATTCTGATCTGTGGGGGATATCCAGAGTGCCTTCGAGAGGTAGAGCTAATTACATGCTAACACTTATTAGTGATATTTCTAGAAAGGTTTGGGAGTTTTTCTTGAAGAAGAAAAGTGATGTGTTTTTCACATTTAAGTCTTGGAAAACTATGATTGAAAAACAGACAGGAAAACAAATAAAACACTTCCGCACAGACAATGACTTAAAGTTCTATTCTGATGAATTTAATGAACTTTGTAAGTCAGAAAGGATCGTGAGACACTTGACAGTTCGTCATACTCCTCAGCAAAATGGCATTGCAGAACAAATGAACAGAATAATAGTGGAGAATGTTCAATTTATGTTGTCAAATGTCAACTTATCGAAGTCATTTTGGGCTGAAGAGGTCTCTACTGCATTTTTTTTATCAACCGATCTCCATCTATTGCCATTGAGAAAAAGACTCAACAAGAGGTATGGTCTGATAATCCTACTGATTATTCTAATTTAAATATTTTTGGGTCTCCTGTGTATGCTCATGTTGATAATGGAAAATTAGAATCGAGATCCATTAAATGTGTTTTTCTTAGTTATAAAGCTGATGTAAAGGGTATAAGTTATGGTGTCCTGAAAATAGAAAATTTGTGATTAGCAGAGATGTTATTGTTTATGAAACTGTTATGCTACCTAACTTATCTCTTAAAGACTCTTCCAATAAATAACAACAAAAGCAGGTGGAGCATCAGATTAATTTAGAATATACAATAAAGTCGACTCCTTAAGCCAGTACAGAAAGTCAGAATAGAGTTGTTTCTTCACCATAATACTCTATCACCAAAAAAAACTAGAAGAGAGATTAAACCTCCAAAGAGTTATGCCGAGGCTGATCTAGTTTCTTATGCTTTAAATGTGGCTGAAGATATAAATGCGAACCAAGAGCCATCTACTTATTCCGAGGCAGTTAGCTGTAAAGACTCAGAAAAGTGGATGATTTCTATGCAATAGGAGATAGAATCACTCCACAAAAACAGAACATGGGATCTTGTGAAGCTTCCTAAAGGAAAAAATGTTGTTTGTTGTAAATGGGTGTTTAAAAGGAAAGAAGGGACTCCAGGAGTGAAAGAACCCAGATATAAAGCAAGGCCTGTTGCAAAGGGTTACAGTCAAATTCCAGGTGTGGACTTCACAGATGTGTTCTCTGTTGTTAGGGGTGAACAAAACTCGATTAGACTCGAAAAAATAAAAAAATTCAAATTTCGAGTCGAGTTATTCGAGGTAATCGAGTTATTCGAATCAACTTGAATTTTTTTTTCAAATTTCGAGTTCGAATCGAGTTGAGTTTTCGAATTCGAATAACTCGAATAATTCGAACAATTCGAATATCAAACTATACTATATTACATTTTTACCCCAAACTCCCAAACCTTTTTACTTTTCCCTCAAACTTTTACTCCTTCCCACTTCCCCCCAAAACTTTTACTCCCCTCCCCTCCCAACCCCCCAATCTACCCAAAATCCATTTCCCACCAAAATTTTACTCTTCCATTTACTTTTTCTCAAAATTTTACTCCCAAAAACCCTCAAAAACTTTTATTTTCCCCAAAATTTTTACTCCCTCCCACTTTTCCCCTAAAACTTTTATTCCCTTCCCATCCCACCTCCCATCTACCCCAAACCCTCCCCCTCCAATTTTTTTTTAAATATTTTCCCTTCAAAATTTTGCTCCCCCTATTTACTTTCCCTCTAACTTTTATTCCCCAAGACTTTTTATTTCCCCCCTAAACTTTTACTTCTCACCATTTACTCTCAAATAAAAAATCAAAATTATCCAAAAAAAAATCACTAAACATAAATAGTAATAATTTTATTTATATCTACTATTTATATTATTAAATTAAATTTCACATTTTATATTATTTATATTATTGAATTGTTTAGTCATATTGAATATTTATATTAAAATTGAATTATTAATTATGCCATAAAATATTCGTGTTAAAATTTTATATTGGTATCAATTTCACATTTTATTTTTAAATAACTTTTATTAAAAAATCATATTTTTACATTTAATATATTTTTTAATTCCAAAATACATAGTGGCAAGAATCTGAAGATAACTGAAACAACTAAGCAAGCAGAGAAGCTAACAAATATATAAAAAATTAATAAATAAATTATGAAGTGATGAAAGTTAATAAAAAATTTGATTAAGGTGGACAAATTTTATTACGATGGGTGAGAGTGGTTACAAGGACCTAAAATTATTTTTTAAAATTTAACTCGAACAAATATATTCGATTCGATTTGATTCGAATTCCATCTCACTCGACTCGATTCGAGAAAACTTCAAATAAAGTTAGGATGATAAAATGAGATTCGAAAACTTCGATTTGATTCGATTCAATCGAATGCTCACCCCTATCTGTTGTTGTGAAGCATAGTTTGATTCGAGCTTTGCTTGGTATTGTGGCCATGTATGATTTGGAGCTTGAGCAGTTAGATGTAAAAACTGCATTTTTGCATGGAGAACTTGAGAATGATATTTACATGCAACAACTAGAGGGATTTATAGTCTCAGAAAAAGAGGACTATGTTTGCTCGCTGAAAAGTCCCTTTATGGTTTGAAACAGTCGCTAAGACAGTGGTACCAGAGGTTTGGTTCCTTTATGACTTCTCATGATTTCAAAAGAAGTAGTTTTGACAGTTGTGTTTATTTTAAGAAAAACAGTGATGGTTGTTTTGTGTATCTACTCCTCTATGTTGATGACATGTTGATAGCAGCAAAAGATAAATGAGAGATAAGAAAGGTCAAAGTCAAGCTTAATGAAGAATTTGAGATGAAACATTTGAGACCAGCAAAGAAGATACTTAATATGGAGATTCTCAGAGATAGAAAAGCAAGTAAATTGTACCTAAGTCAAAAAGGGTACATTGAGAAATTTCTTTGCAGGTTCAATATGTAGAATGCTAAGCCTGTTAGTACTCCTTCAAAAACCCATTTCAGACTTTCATTGACTTTATCTCCACAATCAGATGATGAGATTGAGTACATGTCACATGTTCCATATTCTAGTGCAATGGGATCCCTCATGTATGCTATGGTTTGTTCACGTCTAGATTTATCATATACAGTTAGTGCAGTTAGCAGATACATGGCGAATCCCGGTAAAGAACACTAAAAAATAGTTCAATGGATTTTGAGATACTTACAAGGTACTACTGATGTTTGCTTACAGTTTGGATGAACTAGAGATGGAGTCATTGGGTATGTAGATGTTGGTTTTGCTGGAGACTTTGATAGAAGAAGATATCTCACAGGTTATGCCTTTACAATTGAGGGTTGTGCAATCAGTTGGAAAGTCATTTTGCAAACTACAATCACTTTGTCTACCACTGAAGCTGAGTATATAGCGTTACAAAGCTTGTAAAGAAGCTATTTGGTTAAAGGGGCTCTTTAGTACACTCGATAAAGACTTCAAATCAGTATAGTATTTTGTGACAGTTAGAGTGCCATCTTCTTTGTGAAGGACCAAATGTTTCATGAGAGAACAAAACATATTGATGCTCGATATCATTTTGTTCGTGATATTATTGCTCCTGGTGATATTGTTGTGGGCAAAATTAGTACTCATGATAATCTTACAGATATGATGACTAAGTCACTTCCTATATCCAAGTTTGAGCATTGCTTAGACTTGGTTGGTGTTCATTGTTGAAGATAAACCCCTAAAGGTTTTCCTGAAAAAGGTAGAGAACTTGTTCGTTGAGAGTTCATGATGAAGAACTTGTTCGTTGAGAATTCGTGTCAAGGTAGAGATTATTAGAATTGTTTGACCCAAATTCTTATGAAAATAAAATATAAGTGGCAAGATAAGGGGATTTACAAGTGGCATCCGTATAAAAGTTTAGTTCTTCTATTTGATGTTGATTAGAATAATGTGTTTTAACCTTACTGTATTACTTCTATTTGACTTTGATTAAATATGGTTTTACAAACCTATAAATAGATGTAGTCGTCTCTCCTCTTATATTTTTTGAATTCATCATGGTGAATTATCTTCTCTTCTGCCTGTGGTTTTTCCCGAAAGGGTTTCCACATAAAATTTTGCGTGTTCTTCTTCTCTTTTCGATTCTTAGCCATTATCGACGATCTATTTTTCAGATTTGGACCATAATTTATGAACTCAATGTAAACACATTTCTTAAGCATAAGAATTTCATAGTAATTCCTAATAGTTTCTAGATTGAATGCTACATTCTTCCCTTTTACAACACATATATTGCCAGCAACATTAGGAAGATTTGCATAAAACTCGCATACAATTGGATGAGAATAATCAGAAAGAGTCTCATAAAATGTTTTCTATCCTGTCCTTTCAATATTTATTGTATACTCAACTAAATGATTATATTTTGCCATATCTTTTGCATATTTTATATCCAACGAGAGACCAACATCGAAAATAACACCTTAATGTAAGAGTTTCTCAAGCTTTTCTTTGGCTACATTCGAATGAGATTCACCAGATACCTTATTCCTTTTCATTGATGCCATCTACACTGTGAGTAAATAATAACAAGACATCTTACAGGCTTGATGGTAATAAATAATAAAATTGAAAAAGTTGATACAGAAAAACATAATAGAAAAAAATAACATAAAAGCCTATCGAAGCTTTTTTTTCAAAGCTCATAGCAGACATATGTTGAGTTGAGATATAACATGATGTTTGGCACAAAAATAATCTGAAACAGTAAACCGGGTGGATTAACCGTAGATAACTTTACCAGTATGACTTTTGACTCCCTTGATGAAGCATGGGCTCTCTATAATTCATATGCATCTTAAATTTATTTCAGTACTTGTCGTGCTAGTACACATACTAATGGGAATAGATCTCTTATCGGCCAACAATTTTGTTATTCAAAGAAAAGGTTTAGGATTAATAGTGTCCAAAAACATGACCAACAACGAAGCCCTAGACCTTTAAGTAAAACTGGATGCAGAGCTTTTGTGCGAGTTAATATTCAAGATGGAGGAAAATGGGTTATCACATATTGTATTTTTAGACATAACCACAAATTGTGTGAACTAAGGGGGAGACAATTTCTTTGATCTTATCGATCGATTACGAAATTGGATTTAGCCCAAGCAAAGTCGAAGAAAGAAGTAGGTGTCTGAACTTCTCAAATCATGAATTACTTTGTTCGTCAGTCAAGTGGGTACTAGAATGTTAGATTCATTTCCAAATATCTGTACAATATCCTCCACGCAATTGAGCAGAATGAAATAGCAAAAGGTGATGTGGATGCAATCATGTCATACTTTAAAGTTAGGATAGAATGTGGTTTTTGTTTTTACATGAACTACAATAACGATGATGAAATGCACCTATACAATTTTTTTAGGACAATGCAACCTCTCGTTCGGGCTACACATTCTTTGGTAATGTCATTACCTTCGACACCACTTATAATAAGAATACTAATGGAAGGTGTTAGAGTTGTGTAAACCAAATTCCTATTAAAAATAAAATACAAGTGGCAAGAATAGGGGGATCTACAAGGGCGAAGGCTGTAACCCATCATAGATCCCCAATAAGCAAAATATTGGACTAGCAGCCCCGCGGTACAATACAGGCTGCACAAGTGAAATCTGTATAAAAGTCTACTTCCTCTATTTGATGTTGATTAGAATAAGGTGTTTTAATCTTTCTACGTTACTTCTATTTAACTTTGATTAGAATAATTTAAACCTATAAATAAATGTAATCGTCTCTCTTGTATTATTCGAATTTGACATGGTGAATTTTCTTCTCCTTTGCCCGTGGTTTTTTCCTAAAAGGGTTTCCACGTAAAATTTCGTGTGTTCTATTTTTCTTTCTTTTCTTTGCGATACATTGCCATTATCGACGTTCTATTTTCACATAAGACCTCTAATGCCTATAGTGTGTATTGACATTCTTGAGGACGAGACGGTTGATATGTTTCAATGGGTTCTCCACACCTTTCTAGATGCCATGCATAATAAGTACCTCATAACAATCGTCACATATGGGGATAGAGTAATGCTCAGAACAATCAACATAACTTTGCACAATGTTAGGCATAGACTGTGTACATGGCATATGGCAAAAAAAATCATAAGCTAACATTATTAATATGATGTTCGCTAAGTATTCTTCAGCTGCATGAATTCATGTTAGACACCACATGAATTTGACAAAGAGTGAGTTGCAATGGTAAAACAATTTAACATTGATGATCATCCATGGGTTCTAGAGAAGGATAGGAATCTAGAGTTATGGACTTAGGCATATATTACAGGTCACTTTGTTGGCACCTTAAGATCAACACAAAGGTGTGAGTCTTTCAATGCTTCTCTCACCATACATCTAAAGTCCATGAAGACATATTACAGCTTTATTTAAGTGATAGATTAACCCATTAGTAAACTACGAATTAAGGAGGTCCAGGCTAATTACTTAAGTACATAGACAACTCCATGCCATTTAAGCAAGTTGTCATACATTGAAGGGCATGTAGTAGAGGTTTACACGAGGCAATCATTCTCTATTTTCCAATAGGAACTGCAACAAGAGACATTGTATCATCAATGAGAACTATTTATTGAATATGGGAGTAAATAAATCTACTTATTAGGGAAGTATAGGCCACCAAATCGAAGGATACAAGTAGTTTTAAATGTTGTTGCCGTTACGCTTCATTGCTCGTGCTAAAAATATGAAACAATAGGATTTCCTTGTAGGCATAAGATTCATGTCATGAAGCTTGACGATTTGTCTTGTATACTAAATTCATCGATATTGCACCAATGGACAAAAAATGAAAAGTTGGGTCCTCCACCATTTATTAATGTTGATGTCTCTTAAGAAACTATGTCGATGACTCATTTCGCTTCGCTAAGCTAGAGCTCTAATAAAATGTGTTACATAACATCCTAGATAAATGATTCTTTCAAAGTCATACGAGATGAAATAAATAGACTCACAGTTACAATAGAGGAAATGTGCCAATTGCAAGATCCCATCTTCGACAAGACAAGTGCGAATAAAGTAAAGGACCCTACAAGGAAAAAAAGGAAGGGTAAACAAGTCTCGAAAAAACAAAAGGCATCCCCAACTCAAAAATGTGGTTACTGCAAAATGATAGGACATAATACAATGACTTGTCTAACGTTGAAGAATGGAATCTCTACCCCGACACATGAGTTCAATTCAACAAATTCAGGCAATGAAATGTCATATTTAGGCAATGATTAATTTACTTCTACTAGACAATACAATGTAAGAATCAATTATTCTTTGATGATATTAATTTCATACCATATCGATTTTCCTTTAGTAGCCTTTCGATGATGATTTTTACTTGCTAACAATTTTGTTTTCATTTATTAAGCTTTCGAGTGATGAAGCATTGCAAACGTTGCTACAGTTGCATAACACGTGGATAATAGGTAAACTCCATTTCATTTATCTAAACATTTCATTTATCTAACTCAATATTTTACGTTTGACAATGAGATTTTGGAATTAGTTGTTTGGGTTAGTGGTTAGGATTGAATATATAGTCAAAAATTTTCTCTAGATTTCAATTTTGTTTTACATCACTACTTTTTGATATACAAAATATATACATGTTCCTAATTTTCTAGCATGTATATGAATTTTCATTTACTTGAAAGGCCCTAAAATATTTGGTATTTTACCACTCGGTAGAAGAATGCACTTTGGTTTCAGATATATAAGAGTTCTCTGATCTTTTATAAAGTCTCAAAGATAGACTCCTTCACAATATGCAAAAAATAACATGTTCAACCAATTTTTTATATGTATAATAATCCTCATAATTTTTTTCCCCAGGAAATATTTGGTATTTGACCACATCATGATGGCTGCACTTAGGTTTTGGTGATACACTAGTTATTTGACGCTTTTCAATAGCTGCAAAGAAAGTCTCCTTAGCCATGACACTCTACAAGTTTAAACATGATAAGATGAATTAATGAAAATTGACAACTTTAGTATCATTCATATCACTTTAGATTAGTCATAATTTACTAAATCTTTGATTGGACTATGAGGTAGATACATCATAAACTTTATCGTGTACAAACTGCAATCATCTCCGTCAACGAGATGAGAAAGTTAATGTTCAATGGATGGGAAAAATTTCAGATGAGTTTACTTTATCGTGTACATGTTCCAGTTTATTTTGAATCTCTGTCAAGGAGCTTGTAACCCATCAAGATGAGTTTGCTTACCATTCGATGGCATTACATGAGACAATTATTTAATAAATAGAAGCATATTGGACGCCATCTAGATGGTTTATTCTACCATCCAGATAGTATTACAAGATAAATTTATTTACCTAACCAAAATAAATTGGAACCCATCTAGGTGGCTGATTCTGCCATCTAGACGACATTACAAGAAACATTTATTTAATAAACCAAAACATATTGGAAGTCATCTAGAGGGTTGATTCTGCCATCCAAATGGCATAATATTCTTGAACATTTTCTCCTACTACATTAATGTATGAACTAAACTAACCCATTTTTTTTATTGTTCTGCATTTATTGCAACTACATTAAGCTTGTCAAACAACACCATTGGTTGGCTAACATATGATGCAAAATTTTCATTCTCCCACAATTTAGCATAAGAAGTGAATTGTTTTAAGTTAATAGTAAGTAGAATTATGTTAAATCAAGTTAAATAAAACAAACACAAGGAAGAATAAATAGATTCAAAATAAACAATACCAAATGTTTTTCATCGGTTACTCTTCTAACATTATTACTTCCTCTTGCCATGCTACCCAACACGTGTGCTTTCTTTTTGAACATGTTGATCACACACATATACCGGTGTACTGTTGGTAAACTAGAACTGAAAGTATTTTTAAAGAACTTGTTGAAATCATTTCATTTATTGAATTTCCAAGGCATCTATTTATACAACAAGTTTTTTGAATTCAAAATGCAGAAAAATCTGCTACTAAATCATAATTTAAAATGTTTTTTTGACTGCTTTACTTGCCTAAAAATAAGGGTTGATATTTGCCTAAAGACTATGAAAAATTATAACTAATAGAGCTTCAAAAATCATAAAAGTTAACACTTATTGATGTTGGAGTTGCAAATTCTATGCTTTTTTCTTAAGAACTCAAATCTAGATTTAAGCAATGCTTTTATGAAAATGTCAACATATTGATTTTATGTACTGTAATAAACCAATTGCACTTCTCCTTCCTTTTGAGCATAACGAAGAAAGTAGAATCTCACGATCCCTTCTGACTTGCACAATTCATTAAACTCATCAGAATAGAACTCTAAGCCATTGTCTGTGCCGAGGTGTTTTATTTGTTTTCCTGTTTGTTTTTCAATCATAGTTTTCCAAGACTTAAATGTAAAAAACACATCCCTTTTCTACTTCAGGAAAAAGCCTAAACTTTTCTGGAAAAATCATCAATAAATGTTAGCATATAATTAGTTCCACCTCTCGAAGGCACTCTAGATGGCCCCCACAGATCAAAATGAATATACTCCTACGTTCCCTTCATTTTATGGATTCCTCTGGTGAATCGAACTCTCTTTTGCTTCCTAAAAACGCAGTGCTCACAAAACTTCAGTTTGTAAATTCCTTGCCTATCAAGAAGTTTTCTTTTGCTCAATTCTGTCATGTCATTCTCACTCATATGGCCTAGGCGCATATGCCAAAGTCTAGTAACATCATCATCTAAGAAGGAACAGGAAGCAACAGCTGCATCACCAGTAATAGTAGAATCCTGCAAAACATATAATTTGGCAGTCTTGCTTTGCCCTTTCATCACAACGGGGAACCTTTGGAAATCTTCAAAACCCCACTTTCAACTGTGTATTTGTACCCTTTTGAATCAAGAGTACTCAACAAAATTAAATTTCTCTTCAATTCTGAAACATGTCGCACGTCACTATGTGTTCTGACAACTCCATCAAATATCTTAACTTTAATCATTCCAACACTGCGATTTTACACGAAACATTATTTTCCATCAAAACAACACCTTCAGACACTATTTCGCAAGTTGTAAACCAATCCCGATTGAGACTTATGTGGAAGGTGTACCCTAAATCAAGGATCCACTCCTCGCTTACTTTAAAATTGTTGATAGAAGCGACTAAAAGTTCACAATCACTGTAGTCTTCTACAACATTAGCTTCATTGGATTTTACTGGTTGTTTTCCCTTTGATTCGCAGCCTCTCTTTTGATCTTGTTCTGCAGCTTATAACACTCAGATTTAATGTGTCCTTTTTTCTTGCAGAAGTTCCAAGTTTGAGAGAATTTCTTTAAACAATGTTAACTGTTCGTGCACAGATGCACCTTCCTCCAAACAATGAGCATACAGATGTTGTTTCATACGCAGCTTGCTGGTTAAAGTTTTTGACATTCATATTTGTTCTAGCCTTTTCCATAATGTAGCGGAAGTCTTCTCCTTCATCACATCTTGCAAAATTCTATTAGACAAATGCAGATGTAACTGTGTTAACACCTTTCGATCTTTACACCTCTTCTCTTCCTCCATCAATGTCGAAGGCATCTTATCTATCCCCAGCAGGGCATCCTCTAAGTCCATCTGCGCAAGAACTGTCTACATCTTTATTTGCCACAACGCGAATCTGGTGTTGCAATCCAACAATGAAATTTCATACTTCAAAGACGCCATTATCGTGATTAAGATGAACAACTCGAAAGCTCTGATACCAATTTGTATAAAAATAGAACGTCGATAATGACAATATATCGCAAAGAAAAGAGAAAGAAAAATAAAGAACACACAGATTTTACATGGAAACCCTTTCAGGAAAAAACCATAGGCAGATGAAAAGATAATTCACTAAGTCGAATTCGAATAATTACAATAAGAGTAGACTATGTCTATTTATAGGCTTGTAAAATCATATTCTAACAGAAGGAGTGTAGTAAGGTTGAAACACCTTATTCTAATCAATATCAAATAGATGGAGTGTAATAAGGTTGAAAAACCTTATTCTAAAATAAAATAAAATAAGTGTAGTTCTATATGAATTTTACTTTTATTTTATTTTACCACTGTATTTTATTTTAATAAGGATTTGGGTTACTCAATTCTAACAACCCTAAATCTTTTTCTTCTAATAATGAAAGACGGTGAGAGGAAGGAAAAAGTTCACGTCAAAAAAATATAGAGAAGTATTTGAACAAAATTAAATTTTACATGAAAGTTGTTTTAATCGTTTTAATTTGAGTTGGAAAAAGTTGTTGATGTGGCATAAAATAATTGGCTAAGACCATATACGAGGTGATGGGAAGGGTCCATGGAATAATTTCTCCTTAAAATCTATATAACTTGTCAAGAAAACTAATTGAAAACTTAAACCAAATTACAATATACATAGATATGGATATCTACCTTCATTTCAACAAGATATTCAGGCATCGGAGATTCTTCCAAAGGCTTTCGCATAGCATCATCCTCGGTCCTAGCAATGGGTTGTTTATTTACTTTATGTAATTCATAAACAAAAGTATGTACAATTAATTATATATAACATAACTACCTTTTCATTTGAATCTAGTCCTTCTTGGATAACAATTTCTTAACCTTGTCATTCCCCCAAACACTAATGCGATGGGAAAATTCATAGCTCTCATATCCATACCAAGGAATGGTATTACCTTGAACTTTGATAGAGCAGCTTGTTGGATCAAACTTTTTGATCAAGTAGCTCAGGACCTCCCACTTCATTGACCACGAAGTCAATTGAATCGATGATTCCATACCAAGAGCACGAAGGATGTTCTCTATCTTCGTATCCTTCAAATCCTTGAACAAGTTGATCGTACTTCGAGAACTACAAAGAGTAAGCATGCCTTACAAAAAAAAAAACATTTATTGTCAATATGTTTGCTTGTATCATCCAATAACTTACTTTTTAAAATTAAGTATATGAGATTATACCTTATACTTTTCATCTTGGCCTTCTACTTCCAACTCTTCTTTCTACATAGTAGTACTTTTGAAAGGCATATTCTCCAAATTCAATAGTTTTGAGCATTGTAAGGCCACCTTTCGACGCTCCTAGCTCAAAATAACACCAATGTTCCTATAACAAAATCTTCAATAAGTCATTTCTCAACCTCTCAACTAACCTTTAATTCAAATTTCCCTTTCTCATCAGTTTTCTCGCTGTTGTTTCGCTTTCGGACACTTGCACTGCATAAACAGAGCACATAATAAACCCTACTACTTTTTCTAAAACGTTAAGCATTTTGTGTTTACATTAACCGGATTTGCTCCTTATTATATGAAAATAGAAAACCAAATAATTTAGGGGGATAGTGGCTTCATTGATTTCATCTGTAACCTACTTGCTATTAGAACCGTTATTGATATCACTCGGCTAATTAAAATCTATACTAATTACGTCAAAAAATATAGTATAAATACCAACAAAATAAAGCTACCACTACACCAAAATAGGCTTTTAGCGGCGCTTTTTTAGGCCGCTAATAGTAAGCGCCGCGAAAAACACCGCTAATGACTGCGTCGCTAACTTTAGCGGCGTTTTTAGAAATAAACGCCACTAAAGACCATGACCTTTAGCGGTACTTTTCCCACAAACGCCGCTAAAGACCATGACCTTTAGCGGCGCTTTCCCGACAAACACCGCTAAAGACACTGACCTTTTAGCGGTGCTTTTCCAACGTCTTTAGCGGCGCTTATCCGACAAACGCCGCTAAAAACCATGACCTTTAGCGGCGCTTTCCAAATAAACGTTGCTAAAGACCCTGATCTTTAGCGGCGCTTTCCAAACAAACGCTGCTAAAGACCCTGATCTTTAGCGGCGCTTTTCCCACAAACGCCGCAAAAGACCATGAAACCAAATTTTGTCAGATTTTTAAAAGATATTTTTTTATATTTTCAGCCCTTCTGTAAAAACAAATCAGAAGAAACCAAATCTAAACCAACTGAAAGTAATAAATCTATATAATATTTAAAATTAAACGAATAATATATAATAAATATCAATAAATAAAATAAAATTCGTATTATTCTTACAAAAATGTTAAAAGTTAAAATGATAATTAAAAGTCAAAATTGAAGTATATTTACATGATAGTCTAAGACGGTGGCTGTTGCAACTGCCGAAACATCGTCATCATATTTTGAAGCTGCTGCTGGAGTTCATCGTACTTTTTACGCTGCTCTGCTTCCCTCGCTGCAGCCTCTGCTTCTCTCGCTGCCGCATCTGCTTTGAGCTGCAGGTGGAGTTCTTCATACTTTCGTTAAACCTCAGCTTCTCTCGCTGCTGCATCTGCTTTAAGTTGTAGCTTGAGTTCTTCATATCTTTTTTGAACCTCAGCTTTTCTCGATTTTGCCTCCACTTTAAGTTGTGTAATTTTCTCAACTGTTGTCGCTTGTACCTGAGCCATCTGGTCTCTTAACATCTAAACTTCAGCTTGAGCCTGACTCCTCGAAGGCATGTATTGTTGCGAGCTGGATCCAAAATATTGGGATGGGTTAACAAAAGATCCTTGAAATCGAACCCGACCATACCTTTCAGGACCCAAAACTTCAGTGATAATCCGATTATCAATATCGTCAATATGAACAGAACTATCACTGGAAGCAATCGCTTCGTACTCCGCCTTTTTATCCTTTAGTTTTTCCTAAAAAATAAATCACATAGTTAGGAACGTAATATATATTAAAAAAAACAAATGCAACATAACTTAACAATATTTGCATTACAAGAAATGGAATAAACCATTAGAGAATAAACACTATAAATAATTAAAACAAGTCAAATTGTATTAAGCAAACGTACCATAATTTCTGCAGCTTCAAGAGTCATAGGGTTTCCATCTTTCTTCCTATGTGTAATGTCAAAAAGTTAAAGGCGTCTAACTTTTTGACCGGACGGCAGTTCCTACAATACAATAGTAAAAATATTATTTAATAGAAAGTAATAAATATTTACCAGTATTAAAAAATTCAAAATACCTCGGCCTGAGCTACACACGTAAAACTTTTCGACCCAGCTGTGTGAGTGAATTTTTGTTTCTGCCTACTACTTTTTCCAACTCGTTCATGATCCTACATTATGAAATTATTAGTACGTTAATTAGTAAATACTATACACTAAAATAATTACAAGATTTTTGTAGTAACACATACCTCTCCTTTCTTTGAAGTCCAAAATCTAACGACCTCTTCCCACTGGTACCTCAGCATTCTCGGTGGGACATTTTGTAATTTCTCGTCGAGTGTTGTTTTTGTCTTAAAATAGTCTTTCTTTAAAGTGCTCTTATGGTCTCTCCATCTTTTTCCCAATGCCTTCTTTACATAAGCATCGGAGACCTCTAGAGCAAATCTCGCCTACAAAAAACACAAGTTAAGAAAGTAAATATAAATGAAACTTAAACCCAAGTATTATAAATGACATTAACGTTTTGTTACCTTAATGTTATCGAGAGCTTGGTTCTTGTTACTCTCGGGCATTTTATGCCATGACTCGAAGTTAATTGGCAACATATTTGCATTCCGTGCTAGAATGCCCATGTATCTTGCTAAAAGGTGAGCTTTTGATCCAATGGGCTGACCAAAGGTATTACTGGATACTTTGACACGCTGAACTGGATCTAGCTCGTGTAAATTAAATGTTAAATTACTTTCAACTTCTGTAGGTTCCTCAGGTGTAATCGGAACATTCGAAGATCCAATAGCAGTCTGTTGTTCAGTGCTGTTTGTTCCCACCGAGTTTGGAGTCCCTTGAAGAATGCTTAGCTCTCGTACTTTTCTTCTAGGCATTTTATCTGCAAAACAAATAAAATAGTTGAAAGCTTAGTATACAATTATTATGCTAATAGCACATATAAAATAGTTGAAATATATAATAAGACCAATATTTATATTATGATATTACGTATAATTAAATAATCGTAAAAGCTTACTACATTATAATTCGTAAATATCTTCATCCGTATCCTGGCGGACCCATTGAAATTGTGTACTAGTACTAGGGATGTTTTCGTTTAAGTTTTGTTCTGGAAAGGGCAAAATTTGTGTTCTGTCGTCAATGCCATCTCCACTTCCACTGCCCATGTCAAACAAGTCTCTAGGGATGTTACGGAGTACAATGTACCAACCCTTATCAGTTGGATCTTTTGAGTAAAACACTTGTTTGACTTGAGAAGAAAATACATATGGCTCATCAATCAATTGTTGTCCTGTGTGAATCAATTGTTGTCCGGTAACCACCGACGATGCCCCATGTTAGAAAACTTCTTCCCATTGTATAACCATTGCGAACAAGTTTGTGCAGCACAACAAGGACACGCATAACGACCCTTGGTACTCCAACCGAATAAATTGGCATAAGCGGGGAAGTCATTAATGGTCCACATCAAAGCTGCACGTAAATTAAAGTTCTCCTTTCTCAGCATATCGTATGTCTCGACACCAGCCCATAATTGTTTTAACTCTTCAATAAGTGGCTGTAAATAAATGTCGATATCATTCTTGGGCCCTTTCTCTCCAAGGATAATCATAGATAAGATAAGGGAAGATTGTTTCATGCAAATCCACGGAGGCAGATTGTAAGGAACAAGCACTACTGGCCAAGTACTGTACGCAGTACTCATGATCTTGTAAGGATTAAATCCATCAGATGCTAGGCCAAGCCTCACACTCCTAGGATCGCTTGCAAAGCTTGGAAATTTATTGTCAAATGATTTTCAAGCTAAAGAATCTGCCGGATGCCTTAATAATCCATCATCGGTTCGTCCATCATGGTGCCACGTCATTGACTCCGCTGTCTTCGATGACATGAAAAGCCTTTGAAGCCTTGGTATCAGCAGAAAATACTGTAAAATCTTGACCTGCTTCTTTCTTGGCTGTGCATCATTTTCATCGTCGTTCCCATCTTCTGTGTTTCTATTTATCCAACGGGATTCGCCGCATACATGACAGCACTGTTGGTTTCTCCGATCGCCCCAATACAACATGCAATCATTCGGGCAACTATGGATTTTGTTGTACCCAAGGCCTAAATTTTTTATCATTTTCTTCATATCTTTGCATGACTGAGGGATTTTTGCAAACGAAACATTTCTCTCAAAAACTCTAACAGTATTGTCAACGAGTTTCCGGTCCACCCTCCCAAACATTTTAATTGAAAAAGACGAACACAGAAGGACATTTTTAAAAATTTTGATCCTTTATACAGTTCTTCGTTCATGTCATTAAGTAGCGCGTAGAACTTCGCCGCTTCTCCATTCGGCTCTTCATGAGGTACACTACTTCCCAGTTCGGTAAAAGCATTTTCTCCCAATATTACAATCATCAGAAGCCACAAAGTCCACTGGGAACGACTGGACACCATGATTCTGCATATTAAATGCATCCCGCAACATACCTTCCATGTTATCCACTCTATCAGACTGATGGTAAGCAGTACCAGGATAAGAAATATCCATCGTTGAAGAAGAAGTACTAGGCAGGCATTCTCCATGAAAAAACCATTTTTTATAACCCCGAACAAACCCATCAACAATTAGATGCTCGTTTACAACTTCACGATAATGCCAGTTTATGTTGACACACTTGTTACACGGGCAAAGAATCATGTTCTCTTGGCTTGCATGTTGAAATGCAAAATTTAAAAATGTCTGTACTCCATTTCAATAACCGTTGCTTACCCTTGACAAATTCATCCAAGACCGGTCCATTTCTTAATTCTTGAAGCCTGGAAATTTATGTATTATATAAGTTATGTAAGTTACGTATTATGTAAGCTATGTAAGTTGTATTTTATGTTAGTTATTTATTATGTAAGCTATGTAAGTTGTGTATTATGTAAGCTATGTATTATGTTAGTTATGTCAGTTATGTATTATGTATGTTATGTAAGTTGTGTAGAATGTAAGCTATGTAAGTTATGTGAGTTATATATAAGTTATCTTAATAATTATATAAGTTATCTTAATAATTATATAAGCTATGTATTATGTTAGTTATGCCAGTTATGTATTATGTATGTTATGTAAGTTGTGTAGAATGTAAGCTATGTAAGTTATGTTAGAAATTTTATATTAATATTCTATAAGGTATCTTAATAATTATATAAGTTATGTAATTAGAAATTGTCTTAATACTATATAAGTAATCTTAATATTATATAAGTTATCTTAATTTTATGTAATTAGAAATTGATGTGCGGTTAGAAATTTTATATTAATATTATATAAGGTATCTTAATAATTATATAAGTTATGTAATTAGAAATTGTCTTAATACTATATAAGTAATCTTAATATTATATAAGTTATCTTAATTTTATGTAATTAGAAATTGATGTGTGGTTAGAAATTTTATATTAATATTATATAAGTTATCTTAATAATTATATAAGTTATGTAATTAGAAATTGTCTTAATACTATATAAGTAATCTTAATATTATATAAGTTATCTTAATTTTATGTAATTAGAAATTGATGTGTGGTTAGAAATTTTATCTTAATATTATATAAGTTATCTTAATAATTATATAAGTTATGTAATTAGAAATTGTCTTAATAATATATAAGTAATCTTAATATTATATAAGTTATCTTAATTTTATGTAATTAGAAATTGATGTGTGGTTAGAAATTTTATCTTAATATTATAAAAGTTATGAAGTGTCCTGCTAAAAGCTATGTAAGTTGTGAAAGTAGATCTGAAATTACTGTTGCTTAAGCTATATGTAAGTTATATATATGTAAGTTACATAAAATACATAAATTATGAAATCTGATCAAAAGATTTTGCAAGTCTTGAAATTTGATCTTAATATTATATAAGTTTTGTATTAAGCAAGTTATACCATTTACAAAAGTTAAGAAATTTTAACTTTAATTTATGTATGTTATGTTAATTTTAACTTTAAAACAAATAAAAAATGACTTTGAATTAAATAAAATATTTAATTACGTAAATTAAATAACTTTGAATTAAATAACTTTGAATTCCGTCGTTCAAATTAAATAAAATATTTTAAATTTATGTAAGTTTTAAAAAAAAAATTTGGTAAGTTATCAAAAATTAAACTTAAAAATAAATTAAAAGTTTGAATTTTTTTCCATTATTCAAATTAAATAGCCATATTAACAAAACGAACTAAATTTCCGTGATTATAACCAAAGGGAAACAAAACAAATTAAATAGCAGTATGAAACATAAGGTAAAGGGAAACAACCAAAACCAATTACATGTATACAAAAACAGAGCCCCAAAAGAAACATTTTTCAAAAATCATCATGATAAAACTATTACTGATTTAAGTTATGAACTAAAACATACCTTAATATTTAACTCAACTTTGTCTACTTCACTCTCACCAGCAAACAGAGACTGCAGTCAGAAATATGAATTTTGTTAAGCAATTTGAGAAAATGCATATAAATAAGGGGAAAAACGTTCAAATTTTAACATGTACCTGCCCAAACAATAGTTCCGCAAAACACACGTAGCAAACCAGATGTCAATGGTCAGATATGTATTAAGTTGCACCAAATATTAATTCTGCCTACAATAGATGAACCATGATCAGACTAGCACCAAATATTTTTTCAGTTTAGCCATCAAATATGTAAAACTTTATCGATATCACAACCAAATATTACTTGGAAACATTAAATGGCACCTTAAAACTTTACCAATATGAGAACCAAATATAAAAACTTAATGAATACCAGTGACCCTAAACCAAATATAAAGAAAACAGAACTAAAAGCATCCAGGTGATGTTTACGAAACTATAGAAAAGTAACTAAACAAAGTATAAATTGATAAAGTCAAGTGAAACATAAGATCAAGTTTCATGTAAACATAAGATCAACTAAAAGCAGTCAGGTGTTTACCATCCATTAATGAAGATAATACAATGATGTAAATACAAAATCAAGTTGCATTTTACAGAATTTAAAATCTCAAATATGTTAAAATAAAGAATGCCATCTATGCACAAACGATTTTAAAAATTTCAAATACTTAGAAAATATTAAAACACTAAACCTTTACTGCATATATAGTTACTGAAAAATTCAAATACTTAGAAAATATTAAAACATTGAAAAAGTAATAACGAATAAATAAATAGTTACTGAACAAAAAAAGAGAGAGTAAATAGTTGCACTGAACTAATAACTTAACAAATAAATCAACCTAAGCTCAAGCATATCAAAAATCAAATGAGAACAAATCATTGATTTCTAAAAATGAGAACAAATCAACCTATAACGTTTTCTGAAAATGAAAAAAAAAACAAACGCTCGGAAGCCCCAAATACACGAGATTAGCCATACACCCGAAATGGATTTTTTTGCTCAAAATCGGTATTCTAGATAACATCCACGCATGAAGAAGAAAAAGGAAGTTGCCGAACTTACCGATGGTTGCGGCACTAGAGACGCATGGAGGCTGTGATGCGGCAAAGCAGACGGCGCCTTACAGGGATACGTCAGGTTTGGGGAACTGTTAGGGATTAGGGGAATTTAGGGATTTGGGGGAGATGACAGTTTGGGGGGGAGAATCGGGGTTTTTGGTTTTGCTTCGGTCAAAAGGATGGAAAACAAACGACGCCGTTTTTTTTCCTATTTAACCCAGTTGCGGCGTTTATACATAAGCGCCACAAAATATATAGCCAAACGATGTCGTTTCGATATCAGTTAAATCAAACTCCTGGCGTTTTTAACAAACGCCACAACTAATATAGAAAAAACGGCACCGTTTATATAAAACTTAAAACATATTTGCAGCGTTTTAAATAAAGCGCCACTATAGACAATGTCAAACAACGCAGTTTCTTAACTCATAATACACTTTTGCGGCGTTTATAAAAAGCACCACTAAGTGCAAAGAACAAAACGGCGATGTTTTGCTAACATTTCAATAAATTTTGTGGCGTTTTTACGAAAACGCCGCTAATGCCTCGCTTTTGCCCACTAATGTTTATAATTTCTTTTAAATTAGAGAGAAAATATTAACTAATAATTACACACGCCGCTAATGCCTCGCTTTTGCCCACTAATGTTTATAATTTCTTTTAAATTAGAGAGAAAATATTAACTAATAATTACACATTTTAAAAAATAAATACATCAATATATTTTTATATTGAATAAATATAAATATTTATGTATGCAATATAAATAAAAAATTATTTTAATTATATCAATAATTATGTTACTATTTTACAAGATTATCTGGATCAAACTAATTAAAAGTTAATGTATACAATATTTGAACAATAAAACATTGTTCGTGTGTGCTTTTGGGATTTAACCCATTTTGATATATTTTTTAAATATTAATTTATATTTATATTATTTACATTTATATTCTAAAATATCCAAGATTAAACACAAAACCCCAAACCCCAAAGTGGAAACCCCAAAATCGTCAACCATATAAAATACGAAACCAACAAACCCCAAAATCCAATCCCCACTATACTGTAAGCCTTAATTAATCATAAATCCTTAACCCCAAACTATAAACCCGTAACCTTAAACCCTAAATAACAAACTATAAGCCTTAAACCCTAAACCCATCAATTAACCATAAAACACCAAACCACCAAACCACAAAATCCAAACCACAATATATCCCTTGACACCTTAAACACTAAATCCCTAACTCTTAACCCCTAAATCCCAAATCCCAAACCCCAAACCCTTAACCCCTAAATCCCTAACACCTAACCCCTAAACCAATAACCTTAAACTCCTAACTTTTAACCTCTAACCCCTAACCAATAAACCTTAAATCACAACCCTTAAATCAGAATCCCTAATCCATAATCCCTAATTCCATGATCTATAAACCTTAAAATTGCAACTCTTAAACCGGCCCTAAATCCTAAATTAACCATATATATACCCTTAACTATAATGATAATTAAATTAAATATTTTAAAATTAATACTATCGTATCTTTTACAATTATATTTGAAATTATTTAATATATAAATTAAAAATCAATCAATTATGTACCCAAAAAATTTTAAAATTATTTTAAATAATAGTATTTTAATTTCTCCATTTTTAACAAATATTTTTCTAAGTTTTTTATTTCAAATTATTTCTACGTGTCATTATTTCAAATTTATCCATTTTTAACAAATATTCAATTAAAAATAAATTGGATTTTAATTAATATAAATAAACAAATTACATAGCAAATAGATAGATAAAATGTTTTTGCGGCGCTTCTTCAAAAACGCCGCTAAAGGCCCCAGCATTAGCGGCGCTTCTTCAAAAACGCCGCTAAAGGCCCGAGCATTAGCGGCGCTTCGTCAAAAACGCCGCTAAAGGCCCCAAAAACTCAGAAAACGGTGCCGTTGGCTTAGGCTTTTTGCGGCTCTTTCCAAAAAACGCCGCTAATGCTTATTTTTAGCGGCGTTTTCCAACATTCGCCGCTAATGCTCGACCTTTAGCGGCGTTTTTAGAAAAGTGCCGCTAATGTTTGATTTTTAGTGGCGTTTTTTGTCCAAACGTAGCTAAAAACGCCGCTAAAAGCCTGTTTTGGTGTAGTGTACATATGAGAATATATACCTCCAAAATAGTTCACAAGTCATCTAGATGGAATTCTACCCATCCAGATGATATTTTATCATCAATACATATGGCCACGTGCCCTAAACAATGCAAAAACACAATTAATTCCATCAATAATGCTAAATTGTATATATAATTTCATTACCCAATATGACATCATTAAATCACTAATGCTCTAATGTCGATTCCCATGCAAGCATTCAAAAAAGTTAAACATGCATCGCCCTATAGTGCATCGTAATCATTAAAGAAAACAAGTGCATATGCTAGAATAGAATTTGTGGTTTTAAACCTTTTTACATAAAAATGCAATGTACTCCTTAATGCCCTCAACTCTAAAGTTATAATAATTTCATACAACCAAATAAGAGGAGAGGTGAAAAAAGCAAAATTCAACTACTAAAGAAAGGCGAGCTGTTAAATGGCGATGAATTATCAATGGAATGGAGCAAAGACTTACATTTTGAATAATTATTTAACTAATATAAAACCTATAAAGCTTATTCTGTCAATCACTAAAGATTCCAACTTCCAAACAATCGTTGTAAAACGATCTGATTTTTCATGGTATCAAAAAATACAGTTTTAGAATCTCGTTTTCGTAAACCAAATCCAGAGATTAAGTTATTATGAAAATATATTAAAGCTCGATTAAGAAATTTAATCGAGAAAATTAGTTAATTAAAATTCAGAGACTAAATTGTAGAAGCCTAATCGCTATTGAGTTTTAATTTAGAAAAGGCTTGAGAATCTAGATAGCAATTATCTAAAGAACTAAAATAGTTATTTAACCATTGTCCATCAGGAATTAGTGGCTGATAATATTGATTTCCACTTTGTTTAATTAATGGTTGATTAAGTATAATAATAACTTAATTAAACTAATTAAGTAAGCTTAATTAAAGTTTAAACTAAATATAAATAGGAATATAGTGAGATTCTCATCTTTCTTCCCATCATCCATAGAAAGAAAAGAAGAGAAAACTTCAAAGTTGTTCATTCATTCGGTCATACCAAAATTACCAAGGTAATCAAACTATTTTCATCAATTTTTTATAGATTTATGATAATGGGAGCTTGATTTAGCTAGCTTGTGTATCAATTTATTTTATTATTAAGTTTTTAGCAAGTTATCATTATAGAGAAATTGATGAATTAGACCTTAATTTGATAGTTAATAAGCTTAGATCATGATAAAGACTAAATTGTAAAGCTAATTAAGCTTGTTAGATAATTTTGAAATATTAGGAATTAATTGAATAAATTGAAAACTGTCATGAGATTATATGAATATGGAATGAACCATGCTTTATGATATTAATTAAAAAATAGTATGATATAATTGCTACATGATATGTTATATGAATATGGAATGAACATGCTTTACGATATTAGACATATATAAGTGATGATAAATTGAAAAAAGATTATGATATTGAATATGAACTGATATGTGAATTGATTATAAAATGAAATTGGATCATCGGTACCCTATTAACTATAAGCAGAGTCGAACATAGTTGGTATGCTATAGGTTTAGATTGTGCACGGGTTATACTTTGACTATATGTCAATGAGCGTTGGACGCATGTTACTTCAAACATTCCAATGAGTGCTGGACACACCTTTTACTTTGGTTATACCTTTGTGCGGTAGACACAATTTATATACTTTGGACGTTTCGATCAGACACTACTAGATGTCAAATTGGTATGTTGGTTGGATAATCCATGTACCCGTCCTGAATCCAAGTCAGGTTAATATGGGTATAAAGTATGAACTCGATAAATGATATTGAATTGAAATGATATTATGAACCGATACACATGTAGATATATGTAAAATATGATTTAAAATGTGAAAGACCATGCGAACGAATTTGTACAAGCCTGGAGGGTCGATATGGTAATAGAGAGAATCAATAGATTCGAGAATAAGATGAGTTAAAAAATGAGAAATTGATATGATATGAAATGAAAATATATGTACCTTATTGTTGAATGGTATGACATGATAAATTCTAATGCAAATGATAAATGAATTGTTATACAAAATTGTTATTTCCATGCATTATATGTTAATGGAAGTTCTTGGAATAAATGAAATGTGATTTGGCTAAATGTTAATTTGAATTGATTGTGTTTATTTGATTAATGTTATTGTTATATTGACTTAAATCATGAAAATATCACTAAGTTTTATTGTTTAGTGTATGGTTTGTTTATTCTATGTGAAGGTATCAGTGGTTCTCGAGGTTAAGCTGCATCCAGATCGTAAAATTTCGGCCCAACAATGTTTGTACAATACTTTACATTGCAATAGATGACATGTAACTAGGTTTGAACCATTTTAAGGTTGTAAATGGTCAATGGAGTGTTTTGATTATGGAATGATAAATGGAGGTTGACATATGAATTGTTATAACATATGTATATATGGCTTAAAGCTTTTAAAGGATGGAAATGTGTAATTGGACATCAACATGGGATGCAATGTTTTGCGTGTTGAGTTATTAAACCATTGTGATGCATATATTTGGAGGTTGAATCATAAGATATACGAGTTGAAGGAATCTACCTTCACATTGTGCATTTAAAGTCGCAACCCCGAGCCTATGTCAATGATGTCACAACACGGATCTATCCTGGTCATAACGCCAACTCATTAATTTTTAAGAATTTTACATTTTAATCCTTATTCGATCTCAAGTTATCAAAAGAGACTAAGACTCGGTTATGATTATAAATCATATGATGAATATGTATTAAACTTAATAGTATATGTAAATAGTTGAATTGAATAGTAACCAGCTATAGTTTCTCCGGGAACGAATATAAGATCTCATAGCTCGGAGCGAATGATCAAGTTGATTTTAGTTGTAAGCTCAAAGTACCAAATTAGAAAACCAAAATCTAAGAAAAACCATCATAATTTCATCCATTCCAAACAATTTTATTTAATTACACTAATAAGTAACAACATAGCAATCTGAAAATATAAATAATCTTTCAATTTTTTGGTGAGTTTTAAAGAGATCATATATTCTTTAACCACTGTCAAAAATGGGAGTTCAAAATGAAAAAGAAAAGAGACAAGGAATTGACAAATTACCCACTGTTAAAAGAGGGCGACGGCGTCTAGAGGAGTAAGCCCATCCCACGTAGGGGTGAGCATTCGATCGAATCGAATCAAATCGAAGTTTTCGAATCTCATTTTATCATCCTAACTTTATTTGAAGTTTTCTCGAATCGAGTCGAGTGAGATGGAATTCGAATCGAATCGAATCGAATATATTTGTTCGAGTTAAATTTTTAAAAAAAATTTTGGGTCCTTGTAACCACTGTCACCCATCGTAATAAAATTTGTCCACCTTAATCAAATTTTTTATTAACTTTCATCACCTCATAATTTATTTATTAATTTTTTATATACTGGTTAGTTTCTTTGCTTGCTTAGTTGTTTCAATTATCTTCAGATTCTTGTCACTATGTATTTTGGAATTAGAAAATATATTAAATGTAAAAATATGATTTTTTTAATAAAAGTTATTTTAAAAATAAAATCTGAAATTGATACCAATATAAAATTTTAACACGAATATTTTATGGCATAATTAATAATTTAATTTTAATATAAATATTCAATATGACTAAACAATTCAATAATATAAATAATATAAAATATAAAATTTAATTTAATAATATAAATAGTAGATATAAATAAAATTATTACTATTTATGTTTAGTGATTTTTTTTTGAATAATTTTGATATTTTATTTGAGAGTAAAGGGTGAGAAATAAAAGTTTAGGGAGAAAATAAAAAGTTTGGAGAATAAAAATTTGAGGGAAAGTAAATAGGGGGAGTAAAATTTTGGAGTAAAAATATTAAAAAAAATTGGAGGGGGAAGGGTTTGGGGTAGATGAGAGGTGGGATGGAAAGAGAATAAAAGTTTTAGGGAAAAAGTGGGAGGAGGTAAAAATTTTGAGGGAAAATAAAAAGTTTTGAAAGTTTTTGGGAATAAAATTTTGAAAAAAAGTAAATGGGAGAGTAAAATTTAGTGGGAAATGAATTTTGCGTAGATTGGGGGTTGGGGGGCGTAAAAGTTTTGGGGAGAAAGTGGGAAGGAGTAAAAGTTTTGAGGGAAAAGTAAAAAATTTTAAGAGTTTAGGGTAAAAATATAAAATATTATATTTTAATATTCGAATTATTCGAATTATTCGAGTTATTCGAATTCAAAAACTCAACTCGATTCGAATTCGAAATTTGAAAAAAAATCGAGTTGATTCGAATAACTCGATTAACTCGAATAACTTGATTCGTTTAGCTCGAAATTCGAAATTTTTTTCGTCGAATCGAGTTTTGCTCACCCCTAATCCCACGAGGAAGAAGAGGAACGACCAAAATGCACCAATCGGAACCTATGGCACTAGGCTTCGTTAGTCGTCGGAAAGCGAAAGACACAACAACGATGTCCAATGGGATCGGTTAGAACCGCAGTGAAAAAGATGACAGCATGGGATGGCATAAAACGTTGCCTTAAATGAAATCTACGGCATTGATGATGCAGCGGGCTTCGACCGGTGTCGGTGAGCGGCAAACACGACGGTGGCGTCGACCGGAATGGGTTGGAAGGAAGGCCGACAGGAATTGGTTTGGACGAGGAACGGGGAACGAAGGCTTAGGGAAGAAATGTTTTTTTTTTTTTTTTATAGCTTTAGTGAATTTATTTGATTACCTATAACCGGTAATCCCGGTTTTGCTTTTATTTTAGGCTTTATCCTCTCTTTTTTTCAATCTAAAGCCTCCTGCTTTTTGAAGCTTATGGTAAGCTTTTTTTAGCTTTCTGTAGAATTTCCCCATTATATCACCTTTTCGTTTTATGTTCTTTAAAAGCAGAGAGCCAAAGAGAGAAAGAAGGATCTGAGAAGGGAAAACATAGAGAAAAAAGCTTTAAAACAATGGCGGATTACCATTTCGTTTACAAAGACGTGGAAGGTGCTTCCACTCAATGGGACGATATTCAAAGAAAGCTTGGTAATTTACCCCCAAAGCCACCCGCTTTCAAGCCTCCTCCTTTCGAACCCGCACCCGACCCGGATTCTGCCCCCAAGGACAAGTCTTGGGTCGATGCCAGGACTGAAGATGAACTTGATGAACTCGAAGATGATCTCGATGATGACCGCTTCCTTGAAGAATACAGGTTTCATTTACATTTTTTCTTCAATTAATTGGATTTTTTTTGCGGATTTCAGTTTTAGGATTTAGTCGTTATTATTTTGATAATTGGATTCAGAGGTGATTTTTTTTATTGAATTAAAATATTGGTTTAGGTTATTTGGTTAAATTTGTTAGATTTATGAGCTGAAAGGGAAGTTTCACGTTGAAGCATGATAGCTTTAGGATTAATTCTGGTGATATCTTTTCTGTTCTTCATTTTGCATCAAATTCACGATTGCAAAATTGTTGGAACTTTTGCCGTGTCTGGATTTTCATTAGCTATGGATCCTTCAAATACACGTTAAAATATCTTTGAGACATTGTATCTAACACTAACACTCGAGTTGGAGTAATACCATTAAGAAATCCGTGTGGGACATACACCCGAAACCGGCACTCGCACCGGAATTCAATTGATACAGGCTTCCATTGATATCAATGTTTGTGCATTTTATTGGAAAATTGGTGTTGTTTTTGATAGAAAGAAGAGGCTAGCTGAGATGAAGGAAGCAGCTAAGGTTTCAAAATACGGATCGGTGATGCAGATTTCAGGATCTGATTTCGTGCGTGAGGTTTCACAAGCTCCTCAAGATGTCTGGGTGGTTGTCTTTCTCTACAAAGAAGGGTATTTTACATTTGAAATATTGCTTGCTTCTTATACAAGTTTTAGTCATCAAAACTGTGACAAATTTGTTTCCTTTTATGTGTTAAGTAACAATTGTTTCTTTCCTGAGTTTGTGAATGGGCTTTTTTTGCTTGGTACAATACAATAGTTGATGTTTCCTTCTTCTAATTGGAAGTGAATTATTTAAATATCCGTTTTTGTAACCCTTGATCTAATCGAAAGATACCATTTTTCTTTTCTCTGTTCTATATTATATAGATGTTTCTTTTGTTGTCATTGATGTACTTCGAATAAAAACTATATGACTTGTGAACCAAGGAATTTTAAGATGCTTGTGCTCGTTGAAAAATAGGCATGGATGCTCACTGTATTGATTGATTTTTCGCTTTATTGGTATATCTTATTAGATCCCCAGAGTGTGGGCTGCTTCTGCGGTGTTTGGATGAATTGGCAATTAAATACCCTGCAACGAAGTTTGTCAAGATAATATCTACCGAATGCATTCCTAACTATCCAGATCGTAATCTTCCGACTCTCTTGGTGTATCACAACGGAGCAGTGAAAGCAAATTATGTTGGCTTGCATAGTTTTGGCCGGAGATGCACACCCGAAGGTATGCTATCGTAATCTTGTGTTCTTGTCAACCTGAGACTTAATCAAGTTGGTTCGTGCAATCACACCATTACGAGATGACTTAGTATATGTTCGATTTTATTTACCATAGTTTTTATTCACTCTGAAAACACAGGTGTGGCCTTAGTTCTGTGTAAATCAGATCCTGTATTAAATGATGGTCAAAGTGGGAGTGAGCAAGCTGTTCTTGAAGGAATTCGGAGGCAGTTTATCGAGAAAGTTGTGACGGAGCATGAAGATGATGATGAGGGAGGATCTTCAAGTGATTAGATGTTCCTACATTCATTCAGGTTCTGTTGGGTTTGGGAAAGACAATTCTAATGTCTGGTTTCTTGCTTCTTCTTGTGAAGTTTTCTTTGGTGATTTTGGTGTTGTGTCAGTATAGTAATATTATAACTCTCTACTATGGTTTGACATCCATTGATGGAATTTTGTGTTATCACTTTTACCTTTGGGGCTTACTAATCTTGATGTATATTAATGGAGTGAGTAAATATTATGTTTCGATGTATAATTTTGGTGTTATTGTTAATATAGGTAGTTACAAATATGAGATTAAATAGATTTTAAATATAAAATATTAATTAATTGACTGCACTTTATTTTATTATTAAATATTTTATTAAAGTTAAAATTATGGGTTACACTTTTATTAATATGTTAATAGGTCACCTAGATATTGGGCGAATCTAGAATTGTTGAAATTAGGTTTGTATGGGTTGGACCTACTTTTAACAAGGTATTTAACTTCTTTCTGGAATGGAAGGCAAGAGATTGAAATTATTAAGATTAAAATTGATTGATTTCAACTAAGAAAAAATTCCCAATAACCCGAAATTTTTAGAGTAAAATTGTCAACCAATTGAAAAATAATACCTAATACCCAATTTTATTAAATTTTTTAAATACAATTTGACTCATCTTAATAACCTTAATCGAAAAAAAGAAATTAAATATGAACCAAATTTTTTCACTAAGATTTTAATTGCACAGCGAGAAGAAAAAAAAAAGGAAAGGAGTGAAAGATTGAGTATTGTAGTTTTTATTTTAATAAGATAAGTTAAATATGAAATCTAAAGCTTAGAATCATTTATTTTGATCTAAAGGCTAAAATCATTTTCGTTCTCACGGTCCTCATTTTAAAAGTTCTCACTATAATTGTTACCATAATATTTATAAGCACGAGTTAGAAGAAACTTTTGAATTAATAAAAAAAAAACCTTTATCATTCAACACATTTTTAGAATATATATATGATAAAATTTCTGTTCATTTAAACTAATGTAATTGAGTTGAGGTTGGATTTCAAAGTAAATGAGTACTATTAATTAATTAATTATTAATAATAGTTAAATCATATCAATTAATGTGATAAAATTATTTTTTTTATACAATAAAAATTTTATTCATTTGAATTGTAATATTAATTAACTTTAATAATAGAAAAAATATATTAAAATTAAATTAAACATTTTTTACACAATTATCATTTAATTAGTGACTTTATTATTGTTAAATTAGACTTTTCATTTATATTAAACTAAACTCATTATTTTAGAATTATTATAGTTAATTAATTATATAGTTATAAGCTAATTAAAATTAATACTTAATCTTGGAATGCATGCTCATTCCTATTGAGAGGGGTTTGACAGAATAATTATCTTTTCAGACAATCTAGAGGCGGTACAAGCTGTACAAGAGGTAATACATCCTCTTGTATTGGAAACAATACCCATATCATACTCAATCAAGTTTTATTAAAAATAATAACTCTATTTAAAATTAGCGTAACATTTTTAACTAATAATTATAAATTAAATTATAATATTTTTAAATGTGTTGTAATGATCATAATTTCTATTAAATTATAATTACAATTATCACAACTTTTACTTTACTTCGATTTTTTAGTAATATGATGAAAAAACCAAGAATGGTACCGGAGGTTGTTTTAGTTGTGTCGTTTTAAGAAGCCATTGGAAGCAGACAGAAGCAGTGTCATACGAAAGGGAAGTTGTATTTTGGAACACTGCAGCTCGAGCCTTAGCGAGGAAGCAGCAATGAGAAAGACGTTTCGGAAATTTGCAGTAATGAAATATGCTCCGCAGATTTATGTGAGGATGATGGCAAAGAGAGTTTTGGCTTTGGTCATCTTCAGATGACAAAGCAGTTACTAACTACGGCAGATCAAAACCTTTACAGCGAAATACCATAAATTCTAACTACCACCACCATATCATACTCCCCAGTATCTATACAGTACACTTTCTAACTCATTTTTACCTATTTTTCTTTCTGGCTACCAAAAATGGCCTCTCTTGTTATAAGCTTTATTCCTCTCACCCATAGCTCTGCCATTTCGGACCCGCCTTCGCACATGAAATGAACCTCTTTGTTCTTGGTAGTCACCACTCGAAATACTCCGGGTTTGTTAGCATCACCCTTGTTCTGCCGGTTCTTCTCAAAGGCTGCACTTGGTCCCAATTCTGCCTCTCTGCATATAACATTTCTTCGACTTGATTTCCCCCAATGCAGCAGTCCGGAACTCTGCACCATTTTCATGTCTTTCGAGTGAGGATTTCCCTTTCCTCCCTTTGTATGCTTCAGGATACGGGCACCCCTGACAACAAGGTTGCGAGCGAGCTCGTTTAGAATCACATGTTCAGCGTCGTTTTTCAAGATGACAGTTTTTCGAGCAAGAGAGAGTGCAGTCTCCCCTTTAGCATTCTTGAAATCACAATTTGCCCCATGTGAGATTAAGAGCTCACACATTGGACCATGACCTTCCCTTGCTGCTAACATGAGTGGAGTGTATCCATCCCCATCGGGGACGTTTACATCATAGCCCCTTCTCGTCAACAATGTCACAGCATCCAGGTCTCCATAGCGTGCTGCGCAATGCAAAGCATAAAATCCTCCAGCATTGCGGTTGCCTTTTTCGAGTGCCAATTCGAGCATCACTTTCTCAAACAGGTCACGGTTCTGGTTCAGTTCAGACAATGTAATTGCTGTCTCACCAGATTTATTTAACAGCTTAACATCAGCTCCCGCATAAACTAGCAGCCGGAAAGCTTCAACATGACCTTTTAAGGCAGCAACCATGACTGCTGAGAAACCATTCTCATTCTGATGATCAAGATTAAATTGTCCACTTCCAATCACAGCTTTTAGAGCCTCAACGTCACCAGTTTCGGCAACAATCATCAAGGGAGAGAAAACCGATACATTGCTCGACTTCGGAATCCTTCCAACCTTGATTGCATCCAGCACTGCTTGCTGAAAACCGCGGGACCACTGGTTTGAACCAGCAATCGAGCTAGCAGACTGACCAGAGATGTTAACTAAGCCAAAGTCAGCACCAGCCCCAGTCAACACTCTCAGACATTCTTCATGTTTGTACTTTGCGCAAATCATCAAAGCTGTGTCACCAGAGTCTGTCTTGGAGTTTAGATCACAACCGGAATCAATGAGAGATTGAAGGGTTGCCGACAAGCCAAGACGAGTTGCCATGTGTATTGGCCGGAACTCAGTTTTCATGGTTTTAACCGGGCATTCTACATTTGCACCACAGCTCAAGAGCACTTTGACAGCTCCTGTACTGCCACATAGGACCGCATGGTGCAGGAGGGTTCTTCCATAGTGAGGTGTCTCAAGGGGGAGGTGCTGAAGTAGCATCCGCAAGATGGCACCACTATCTTCAAAATATTCTACCGCGCACCAACTGATAGCATAGGGCTCAGCCAGTCCTGCACCTACTCGAAACTCTTCCCCAGTAGTAGTGTCCCATGACCACGCTCCAAGACTTACTTTAATATCAGTTGGGCCCCCAGACTGTCAATGAGCCAAAGTAGGTTTTAAGAAAACAAATACGAACAAGAATGGAAAAGGATTATTCGAAGCATGTTGTTCCTTAATGCAACTCTTTAAACTCTATGAGTTGATTTATAGGGGAAGATAATATCTTTCTAAAATGACTCTTCTTGAGTGAAATAAAGTACGACAGGGGTTGACCAGATCCAAATATAAACTAATATTATAATACTCGAGTGATTTAGATTCTACTCATAAAAAGCTTTCAGCTTAAAAACTTATACACCAGAAAGACATTAGTGCCAATTTTACATTTATTTAGAGTTTCAAAAATTGTGTAAATCACCTGTAGAAGCAAGCGGACAACAGAGACCTGCCGACTAACCACAGCAGCAACAAGTGCAGTGCAGTCAACGTTTGTGTATAAAGAAGGTTTAGACGACCGAAGCAGCTCCCTATGACTTGCAGTTGCATCAACACCACACTGTTATTGAGCAGGAGACCATTAGATTATCATATAAAATTTAATATAAAAAATACTCTTATGCAAAATTACATCAAGACTAACTGGTCCTGGAGGGCCAACTGAATAAGGCTAGTATGGAATTGATGGCTAAATCAGCAAAAAGGGCAGCAATGCTAATCAATGTTGAATTACTTTGCCTTTTGAATGGTTAAAAACTGTTGAAATGTCCCATTGTGTTCTATTATGGTCGATTTTAGAGCTTTAGTCGTATAAACTGCTGCTAACTGGTGCACATGATTAGTTGGTATGATAGTTTTACCTTCATTAGGGTGTCCACGACTTCCACAAATCCCCTGCAGCAGGCGGTGACGAGAGCATGAATAGCAACATGCGGCCGAATTAAATCAGACCCCATGAGCAGTTCGGCAAGCCTTGCTTGCCCATGGCAGCTTGCCTCTAGAAGAGCCTCTTCGCAAGCCGGTTGAGAGGCCCCAGCTTTAAGCAAGATTTTCAGAATCTCAAGATGACCCTCTCTGACTGCTACTGTTGTTGCAAAGCCCTTGAAGAGTTTCTGATTCACATCAGCACCTACGCTCTGTCATATGAAAAGATATGCACTTTTAGCACATCGATAGTTCAAGCTGGTAAAAAGGAACTTAAACTAGACATCTTTTTGCAGCTAATTTTACCACCATCCTCATAAGTCTACCAAAAAATGGAGAGAACATCATATAATACCCAGTATATCTTCTTTTCTTACTTCCCTTTTCTTAAAATCTTACAGTGGTCCATAAGAAGAAAATAATACAACTAGCATAGTAAGTATTTGGATCGTTCATAAGATAAAAGAAATCAACACAGACGCAAACAGACAAAAATGATCAAAACAGCAATGATTGACAGAAAGAGAAAGTACTGAACGTTCTTCAAGATATGCATGATGATTTCAATCAAAAAACGGTAATGGGGGATGCATCATATATACGTGTACTATTTTGTACTACAAACTCAAGCCAATGGTCGGTGACAACTCAGTATGGGCCTTGCAGAGCATGTTTCTCTTGAATAAATGTGGTAGGCAATAAACTACTCGCTCTTATTTTCTAATGCTATAAGATAAACTTCAAATCGCTTCAAATTACTTCTGAAATTATAATTGTCTTACTGAACAAGAAAATCTTTATTGGGTTTCCTTCAGAAAAGAAAATTTTTGTTTCAGTGAAACAGGAAAAGGGTAAATAAAAAGCCAAACATATGATTGAGTAAGACACTCTAACATCTTGGGAATATTAATATTTGCATATCCCTATCATTAACTTTCTTACATACCACTATTCCATCGAAATCAAGAAAAAGGATCATCTAATTCAACCAAAACAAAAGCTAAAAACAAAAACTTAAGTTTTGTTGAAGCAAATTAAACTTATTTAAGAACTCTTAAAATAGCACCACCTCCCCGGAAATGAAAATACGACATACACTCCTACTTGGACCAAAAAGATTCTAAGCTTTTTTGCCCATAAATAATAAGATAGCCATATATTTACAAAGATTTTTCATAAATAAATGTGAAAGATGAGGGTAGAACACACATTTACTCCTCTATTTATATGTTACAGCAAGGAAACCAGTAAATTTGGTGTTTCAAACCAAGACATGGTTTAAACAGGATTCTTGGTAGAGATTGAAGGCAAAAATAAATGAAAGTAAACTGAATTAAAGACGCAAACTTAACCATATATGAATTTTTATGTCACTATTCTAAAGGTAATTGTACAGTTGGTAAAAAACATAAAATTGTAAATTTAATTTACACTGAGGAATTGAATTTTGGGGACCAGAGCAGCGGAATGAAATAAAGCATGAGGAAGAAATATTGAATCTTTGAACATATGGAAATATTTTGAAGTAAAAAAGAATATTAGTTTCCGACGATTATGCTAGGAGAACATGTAAGATGTAACCCTTAAATTCATAAATAATAAATTTGAAAACTTAAAAAAAAACATAATAATATAATTATATCAACGAATCTAGGTAATTAGAGAACGCAAATTACGTGCAATTTTAAATTTAAAATACTTTTAGCACTTCGAAAAATTAGGAAATCACCAAAATACTAGGCTGAAATTTGAATTCAAAAAAGTCATTTTCAAAGTGAGCATATGTATACTACGCAACTTTGTTCTTTTCTCAGTAGCCAAACAGAGTATTAAAGACAGCGCCAGTGAAACGCTTCAAAACCAAGAAATGAATGGTTAAAATTTTAAAATCATTTTGACTTTTACTGAATTCTATCAAGTGGCTTTAAAAAACGGAGACCTGAAAAGCAACGATCTGACTCTGTTGGCCTAAAACGTTGGTTTTTAGTGACCACTTACTGATTTCCAAAACATTCAAAGTTAAAGCAAAAATGGAGGGAACCCCTCAATAATCATTAAAATGATTCTTAAAAATCAGTATAAACAACTCAAATTTAATTTTGAAAAGCGAAATGCAGAGGAGATTAAAACGCTTACGAAACACACAAAAATAAAACAGATAAAAGATTTCAACTTGTAACCAAAATGAAGAAAAACCGCTGTAAAACGCAACGTGAATGGAACAGTTTGAGTCACAAACCGATCAAAACGATAAATAAAACAGGGAAAAAAAAACGGATATTTTTTTATTGCATTACCAATAGTTTCTTTACGAGAGAGACATTTCCAACATGAACAGCGAGGAAAAGAGCGGTGACGTCAGTCTTAAACTCCTCATATTCGACGCGGACCTCACTCGCCGATTCTTCTCTCAAAACGACTTCTGTCTTCCTGGTTTTCAAGCAGACAGCGCCGACGAAGTTGACGTCGACGAACGGATCGGCGATGCATTCGAGAGCTGACCTCAGATCGCCGGTTAAAGAAGCTTCGAGCAGACGCTGAGAAACTTCGGCCTCGTAATCGACGGGAACCACCTGTCTGCTGCCGGAAAACACCGTCATTGTTAAGACGCGTTTGTTCAAGGTAGCACACAAAAGTCGATGTACCTACAGGAGAGAGATGGCATGCGAAAGATGCGCGTGGCTCGAGAGAGAAGAGAAGAAGAAGAAGAAGCAGCTCTCTTGGAATTAAAACCCAAAAAAAAAAAAAAGTTGAAAGAAGTGAGCGCCACAGAGTGAAGCACATACAAGGTGGCTTATTTATTACAAAAGGATTTTTTTACCCTTTTACCACGGTTATATCCACGATAAAATTATGGTTATAAAACATAATTATTTATCATTATGATTTTGACCGTTTTTAATTTAAAGAAATTTCACAGCATTAATGGTTTTATTTTTAAATCAAATTAAGCATAATACAAGGACTAAGACCACAATTTTACCTAAATTTAAGAGGAAACTGTGAGGTGGGCCCATGATTTGTATACTGTTGGCCTCAGAATATCCGGTAATTAAATCATGGATTCCAGATCTCAAATCAGGACCGTTGATAAGAAAAATTTTAAATCTGGACAGTCCTGATTTAAAATAAATTGGACATGAAAAATGTGAAAAATATTGAAACACCCCCCTCGGATTTTAATTAATTCCAGATTAGGAGTTTATTATGTCAGCTATAAAACGCAGAAATGAAGAAAAAACGTAGATATATTTGAGCACTTTAATTACCAAAACAAAATTGTGCATGAATGTCGGACTAGGAATCCCTCCTATTTTTTACAATCCTTCAAATTACACATTGTAATTCTAAATCATTTACCCTTCCTTTCACCTTTAACAAATTTTAATTTAGCTCAATAATATTTGAATATGTATCACATGCTGTAAAACAAAATAGTTAGCACTGGTAGGATCAATAAATTAATCATTGTGTTGTGGAAGAATCACTGCAGAAGCAAATCTGCCTTAATCGATGTAATCATATAGAGGAAGTCACCTCCAAAGGTTAACACAGTACTCAGTACTCGTACAAGTGAATAAAGAAGGTGAAACACAATTGGCATTACTCTTGTCAAAGTATTCGGAAAGTAAAACTAAAGCCGAAAACTTGGTCGGAAATTGATCAGAAAAGTTTTCTCAACAGAAACAAGCGAGCTAAAAAATGCAGAGAAAATATTGTTGTTTACTTGCTGTTGTGTAAAATGAGAATGACATGCTAGGATGGGCGATTGAGTGCAGTGCGGTGCGTTTAGCTTACTTTTTATCTCACTATAGTATCTAATCTCACCACCACCACTGTTCTTACACTAATTGTAGATAAACGCACCGCCCATCCAAACTCACCCTTAGTAAGGATAAAAGGCGAGACTATATTTACACCTTCTTAAAAGCCTTTCCTCAACCAATGTGGGATTACCCACTTTGCATTACCAACACATCGAATTCAACTCTTCATTTTTAATTACTATAAGAAGTTTGATTGAATTTTTTTTTTTTATGTTAGGGTTTAGACCCAAGATAATCATCCGTCTCAAAAATTCAAATCCTACAAATATACAAATGGCACTAGATAATTGAAAAATACGTGATTGTCAAAACCCAACAATGACACCTAATAATAAATCGATGATAGAACTAAGGGAATTCAAATGGTTAACCAAACCGAATTAGTATTAACTGAATTAATCAAATTTTTTAACCTTTAATCGTTAATCGAATCTTAATTTTTTCAAAAGAAAATTAACCGACCTGAAATATTTCGGTTGACCTAACTAACCGAACTTTATATGTTTTATTTATTTTTGGTTAAAATAAGTATAAAACATATAAAATAAATAAATTTATAATGTTTTTGACTGAATCAATCGAATTAAACACACTAGTAATAGCCTAATGCATATAATATAATATAATATTATTTATTAAGTTTGATTAATCGAGTTGATTAATCGATTTTGAACAGAATTAACCGTTAACCGGAATTCTAAAAACCTTTTATCCGGTCTCTAACCGAATTAGATCAATTCGATTGATTAATTCGGTTTTATTTAAAATTTAGGGTTTAGACTATTAGAGATAGTCATGTACCGTGAACAACGACTCTAGAAATAGCAAAGGACTCAATGATAAAAGGCTCGGATATGTTAATCCGCGTAGGTAGGATAACTGGTAGGACGACATTGTTAAAACATTCTCAAACATTCATTAATTTAAGTACATTATATTGTATGCCAAAATGTCTAATCAACTTAGATATCACCTTCGACCCATCAACAATTAAGTAAAAGAGATGAGGTGGGACTTAATTCCATCCTAATATGTAAATTAGTAATTAAAATGTTGGAACGTGAAATTGATCCAACTTTATAATATAAAATAAATGCTCATCGGATTCCCATTCTTCTACTCTGCCTTCTTCGTTGCATCAAAACAAATCTCCTTTATTTATTCACCCATATTATTATATAATTTCATTTTATTTTTATCGTATCTTAATTTAATTGATATCAATATTATTATCAATATAAAAAGACGTAAGTTCAAGTATACTGAAATATATTAAAAAAAATCGAAGAAGAAAGATGCTGTAACCAGCAATTTGCCATGCAACAGCTTTCAACACATGGCTGTCAGTTTTTTTTTTTTTTTTAATTTTAAAACAAAATCATTTTCATAATAAAATAATAATTTCTATTTTTAAACTGAGATTTATGAATTTATTAGATTAATCGTCAGTATTATTTTATTTGCTACTTCAATAAGAGATAGTGATTTTTCTGACCTTTTAAATTTTTTTAAAATAATTATTTTAACCATTCATTTACTTTTTTTAATCTTTTTTAGTCTTTGAATTTACATTTATTTTTATTAAATTACCCTAAAATAGATGAAAAAGTCAACGTTTGTTAACTATACTAATATGGCATACACGTGGATTGCCACATAGATGACATGTTAACATTTAATTGATTTTTTAAAATTTTAAAAATATATGTTTATAATTTTTACACTTTTTTTAAAATGATTTTAAATTTTTTTAAAAATAATTTTTTATTTTAAAATTTTTAAAAATTAATTAAATGGTTATGTAGCAATCCATATGCATGCCACATCAGCAAAGCTAAAATACCATAATCATATCATGATCTCTAATATTACTATATTACTCTAATTATTATAGTTTACTATATATTAATTCATAATGTAATATTTAAAATGATAGATAACACAATTTTTTCATTGAATTCGATAAACACGGTCAATCAGATCCATAATAATTAGGGTAAACTATACATATAGTCACCTAATTATTGGTAAAATAAATTTTGTTACTCAACTATAAGAAGTTAAAAAATGATCATTCAACTTCTTCTTTTTTGTGATCAATCGTTAAATGACTAATGGAAAGATGACATGATAGCTTTTAAAATTAACATAATAGCAACTTTAACTCTTAACATTTATACATTATTTAAATTTAGTCTTGATTCTAAAAATTTAACATCAACGTTTACACGTTGTGTAATTTATTTGTTTTTCTTTTTTCAATTTTGCTTTTCTTTGTGACTTGACTTTTTCATCTAAAAAGCTAAAAAAAAAAAAAGTCTATCAACTAAACTTGATCGAAAATATACCAAAAATGGAGACACTCAAAATAATAACTATAAATTAATTATAGGTTTATCAAAAACAAGATCAATAAAAAGGTTTTAGAACAGATGGAAGCTCTGTGATACCAAAAAAAATATTTTTTATTTTTTTAGTTTTAGATAATTGTTTTATTTTTTATTTTCATTTTTTTTACGTACAGTGAAAGTAGAAGAATAAAGTTTACTGCCAAAATCTTCCAAAATACTTGGCAGTCAATATGAGTAACCAACAAGCAACCTTGTCTGGCTTGACTCACTGAGTCTTCCAACTGACCCGAGTCATGTCTCTTTTGAGTTTGACCAACAATTTTCTTTTCCTCTTTTTGTTTTTACTTTGGTCATCTGATCATATGGTTACGAATCACGGATGCACAAATATCTAGATCAAAAGGAAATATTTAGAACCCTTCCTTTGACTACGTCTTGCAACTGTGATCTTGAGGCGTGGCAATAAGATGATAAATCAGACGTACATCCGGATATATAGTACATCGCTGTATGATTTTATGGTAATAAATAGGGTCATGACGGTTGATATTGATGATATCAGGTACAACTGGATGTTCTGAATCCTTACTACCGAATAGGATCCTATCTTGGCCTCCGCTTGAGTGCACAAGATATTGTGGCTTGTACAACAGTTCTTGCCACGTTGCAATTCAAAATTAGATCGACGATCGCCAAACAAAATAACATTTTTTTTAATTTTGGTTAAACTTAGTGAACCAATTATAAAAAATTATAAAATGCTGATGGAGTTAATTATGTTTATCTTTTGGGTAAATTCCCTAGTTAGTCACTAAAAATAAAAAAAAAACCCTTTTATTTTAGTCATTATCATTATAATAATTTATCATTTTGGTCACTTATCCGTTGCCTCACTAACGAAGGTTGACGTGGCATGGCAAATAATTTTTTTAATTAGATTTATTTCACATAAGCTCACCAAGTGATTGAGGGTTTTAGACAAAACGACATTATTTTGAAATTTGTAACCCAAAATCAAATAAACAATTGCAACTCAAATTTTAATTAGAAAAAAAACCCCAAAAAGTAAATTTAGGTTTCCAAAACTAGAGACACCATTTGGGGTTTTTGAATCAAGAATTGATTTAGGGTAATCAAATTTGGGGTTTAAAGGGTTAGTTCATTAGTTTTGTTGTTGTCGATCGACCCATTGGTGTCTAGGGTTTGCTTGTAACAGTTGTTGGATTGCAATGGATGGGTGTAGGAGCCAATCAAACTTGAAATCAAGTGCTACAAATGGTAATTTGAATTATTCATTTAATTTCTTAAATTTTTTTGTTTATATTAGTAATGAATTTGATGGGTTAGCATTTTTTCCCCAAATCCCTATTCGACTATTTGTGATGTTCTATTTGCGAATTTTTTTTAAAAATTACTTTCGATTGTTTGTGGGTTTATTCTCTTCTATTTATGATTTTTTAAATTACCTTAATATGATTAGGGAATCACAAATTCTATATACTTAAGACGGTTGTAAATGTTTGCTAAGTGAGATTATATTTGTGTTATTTATTGACATATTTGATTGGTAATTAGTAAATAATCATGAAAAGTGCAAGTTATATATTGAAAAATTAACATGTGAGGCATTTTATTAACAATTAGGATGACCATTTTTATTTGTCTTTTCTGATAAAAATAATTTGAAATGGATTTATTTTTACATTTGCTCCACCCAAAAAGCAAGTTGCAGTTGCTTCTTCACCCAAACAGCTTCCATCTGCTGCAGTTGTTCCAACTACACCTCTAAATACGAAACCTACTCCAATTAGATGGAGACTTAATCTCCGAGTGCTACTAGATTGTCACACCTAGTATTGGCGGGTCTTGAGTTTAGGCGAGCAACCTGAAGTAATCTGAGTGGCAAGATCCTATTCATCCAATCGATGCTTTTGGTGGATAGATCAGGCGTATAGTTAATGATAGAGTATCATGAAAGGATTCTTCGGTGAATGGGTTGAGTCGTTAAGGAGACGAGATTGGTAAGTGTTTCAAGGGTTCTTGGGTAATGTGGGTATCACCAAAGGTAAGATACACCTAGTTTGTCTAGTTATGGTGCAAGTTATGTTCTAACGAGATGGTCAGAAATGAACAAAAGGATAAATCAAGGATACATAAAGATTTTGGATTCTTGTATATGTTTCTCTACAATTGTAAGCTACTAATAAGGAAAGTTTTGAAAGTTTGTGACATGTGTCAAGTTCCACTATGAGAACATGAATTTTACATATATATTGATGTGGGCTTTATAAGAAAAGGGGAGTTATCTTCTTCATTTATTTGAAAACACCACTGCTGACTTGCTTTGAAGTTGATTGAGGATCTTTCTTGCTAAACTGAAACTAAGGATTGGAGTTCATGTAGAAGGTTGCTTCTATCCTGGGTAAGTATTATGGATTTGCATGTTGACTTCTGAAAGAGTAAATCTGTTTTGAAGGTTATTTCAATGCCTATGTGGCACACTCTAAATAATGACCATTGTGGCAACCATCCGAAGGAAACGCTTCTATGACGGACCCTGAGGGAAAGAAATGACATTTACGGTGAACTCTGAAGGAACAATAGTTGTAATGAACTCAGAAAGAAAAGCCCATGTGGTGTACCTTGTTACACATTTGATGAGATATTCTAATGAGCTTCCTTTATGGCAAGCTTCGTACGAAATATTATGGCATATCCTGCATGGTTTTAAGACAAGAACAGAGAAACTGGAATGCGCTAGAGCATGTGGCGATTTCGAAATATGGGTTAATTATACTTGAAGAACAAATCTGAGTAAGGGTTATGTCTGGTAAATTAAAGAAGGTTATCTATTTGTAATTATTAAAAAGAGAATGGTATTCTCTAAAAAGGATCAAATCGTATAATTAAAGAATGTATTCGATATCTATATACGAAACCATTCATGTATTTCCAAGAAACGAACGTAGAGTATGTATGTAAGAATAACAATATTTTGTCTGTATGGGCCTCTGGAATGGATATGGTTAAGGAATCACGAAAATGCATAGTGAAGAACGTGAGTAATGTATTGAATATGCAAGAGGTAAGGCATGATTTCAGAGTCAGGGGTGACATCTATGGTATGAAAAGTGACATTTTGGGAAGGTATTCGCTAGAGACAAGTTGAAGAACAAAGAACAAAGAGATGGCGAATTGAATCACCAGATGTGAAATACAAAAATGATTCAGGAAAATGGGTGTTTATCTCACTAATTCTCATGAAGTTACTATTGGAAATCGTGTTTAGAAAACGCAGCAGAAAATAAATTTAGGGAAAAAACCAGAGTTTAAAAAAAAAATCCAAAACAAGAACATGATTGTGATATCTAAAGTAATAAACACTTAATCAAAATTATACCTTTTCGATTCGTCTAGGATGAACGCTTCGACCAAGTAGTCTTCTCTGCTATCCTTAAGCTCACGTCTGCCGAGTGTGGGCTCACTTCGAATCAGAAAAATTTTCACAAAAATTATTAGTGGGGTAATTTCGCAATTTCTCTGAACTTTTAGGCCAAGTTTAAATAAGAAAAATATCTCTAGAAATTTTCGAAAATAATTTCTTCAAAGATTTCTCTATAATTTTCTCTTGAATTCAAGTGTGTAAATAATGATCGAAGACTCTCTTTATATAATAAGAGTTCAATTATAATTGAACTTAATCACTTTAATATTAAATTAATATAATATTTATATCTTGATAAATATTATATTAATTTAATATTAAATCTTATTAAATTAATAGAATATTTATATATAAGATAAACATTAAATTAATTTTAATATTTAGATAGTCACTTTAATATTAAATTAATAAAATACTACTAAGATAAGTATTAAATTAAATTTAATATTAAATCTATTAAAATAATATTATTTTTGAAATAGTTAATCTGAAATCAAATTTTCTAGTAGAGTCGAGTAGAAGTGTAATTATTCTACTGTTCAACCATCGAAGAACCATTGCTGCCAACAATTTTCCGACCACTAAAATGCCACCGTCACAGCCACCGACACCCCAAGCTAGTTTGGTTTTTACCGGTTCGGTCAGGGTCAGTCACGGCCTAACCGGTTTGGTTCAACCATCAGTTGGACTGTCGACCTGATTTCACATACCAGGCCTGATTCGACCAGTTTTTAGGTCTTAGTCTCGATTTTGGGCTCTCAGACCCAATTTACTATCTCAAGTCTAATTTTCAAATTCAATTACCCAGTAGGCCAATTGTCTGACTTGAAAATTAATTTCCAAAAATATCATATTAATTTTAATTAATTTGATTAATTTAATTTTATTTGATTAAAATTAATATTCCCAAAAATCACTTAGATTTTCCAAAAAAAATCTTTAATCAAATTCTCTAGTTGAACAATTCTTACAACTGTCAAATTTAATTCCACATCGAATAAATCGACTCAATTAGATAATTTCCAAACTAGTAGAATTTTCTGCTAATTCAAATACAATCTAATCGAGCTTTTGTTGAGCTAGCAAAGGGAACAATCGAACATATACAATTAGGCTCTAGTAATTGCAATTATGTCTAGAAGCATCGTTCCGATAATTCGCAATTACTTAATCATGGGGTCAGTGCAAAAGAAGTACCATGATTGAAATCTCCTTCTTGTATACTCTTTATGAAAGCAATTCATCCAACTGCTTTCTCCAATAAACTTGTCATTTGTGTGTTACCCTCATATGATATCCTTGATTCATTTGACTTAAATTTGTTCACTCAATACAGTTCTATTTTATATCATTATCACCATTGTGTCTTTTTAACTATTAATATGATCACTGTCAACAAATGACTGTGATTAAATTGCTCGTTCAAGAACAACAACTCGTGGCCAAGTTCCATATTTATCAATCCACACAATGTTAATGAGAGGATATCGTTAACTCTTTAATTGAGTTATAAATTCCACTATTGCTAGTAAAGTCATGCCATACACGAGTCATGTACCCAACATACCAGCTATTAGCTTGATCATCTTTAGAGATAAGCCTCCACTTATATCAAAGCACATGACTTACATACACATGGTCAGTGACTAACCCAGGATTTAGGTAAATCACACCATGAATGTCACAAGTGTAACAACCCGTTTTTAGTAAAATCAGAACAGTGGCTTTGGGACCACAAATTTTGAAGTCAAAAAATTTATTTTAATATTATTTTATGCTCTACATTATGATAGGAATATCATATAAAAAAATTGTTGAGAAATTTTACCATTTACATGCTTAATTTGATAAAAATGACTAAATTGCATAAAATGCAAAGGTTGTGTTCTAATAGCTAAAGGTATTAAATAGCTATAGAATTTTAAATTGGAGGTCCTTATATTGTAAATAGGCCATTAAAGTGCTTAGTGGTTAAGCATGAGTAGTCATAATTGGAAATTGAATAAATTATTAAGGGTAATTTTGGAAATTAGTGATTAAAGTTATAATAAATAAAATAAAATAAAATAATCTATTCTCATCACCTTCCACCAAAAAAAAAAAAGAAGAAAGAAACCTAGTCATGGAAGCTTGAATTTGGACAAGCTTATTTTGCTTAATTAGGTATGTATTTTTGTCCCGTTTTTGATGATTTTTATGTTTCCGAGATCGTAGTAGCTTAATCTAGCTAGCTTGGGGATTAATTTGCAAAACTGTTAAAGTATTAGGGTTTTGTCATTGATGAATATGCTTGAATTTTGAAGTTTAATGATAGAAAATGAATGGTTGTTAGATAAACAACTTTTGTAAAGAGAATTTTGGTGAAATTATCTATTGGGGATTAAATTAAAAAAGATGATAAATTTATGGTAAAATTTATAAATTTTGTAAAATATGTGGGCTGCTATTAATATGTATAAAATCAGCTAGGCTTGAGTAAGGATTAAATTGTATGAATTTCATTTTTCGAGCCAAGGGACTAAATTACAAAGGAATTAAAAGTGTAGGGCAAAATGGTAATTTTTCCAAAATTCCATGTTGGATTAAATTGAATGAGAATTATATTGAAATGAGTTAAATTTATTTGTATAGATCCTGTCAGACCTCGTACAGAGTTAGATCGAGTTAAAGAGAAAATATCGGATTAGTCATCTCTGTGTTTATATACACTTATCTAGGTAAGTTCATGTAATTAAATTGAGTATTTATATGTTTTAATTGAATCATATGTATGTGATTTATATAATTGCTATGTATAAATACCGACCGCATATCCGACGATTACTGAGTCTCGTTTGAACCTTAGAAATTCATAAGATATAAATGAAATGTCATTAGGGTTACCGATTTAGTTTGGGCCCTGCATGTGTTGCGGACACACCATAGCTCATATGAGCTTCTCGATTTACAGATCGTATGAGCTTCCCGATTTATAGCTCGTATGAGCTTCCCGACTTGCAGCTCGTATGAGCTTCCCAATTCGCAGCTCGTGAGAGCATACTGATTCATAGCTCGTATGAGCATACATGAATATGAATTGACGGATTACAGTTCAATACACCTCGTGTGTACTACCGGTGTATCCAACGATATTTTAAATGGTTCAACGAACACAGTTCTGTTACGAGATTATATGAGTTCGATATGAACTGTTATTGGTATTTACATGAAATACATGAAATATGATTATTTGATGAATTCAACCATGTGTGTTGGATCTTATATGTGATTTTCATGGCTAATATGTTGGTGATCACGTGTTTAGGCTTTGGCCAAATTGGTTGAGATATGTTATGTTTACTTACCTATTTTATGGATATATGGTAAGTTAAATTCTGTGTTATACGAACTTACTAAGCTTAAATGCTTACTCTGTGTTATTTTCCATATTTTATAGTAATTTGGAAGCTTGTTCGGATTGGAAGCTGGTCGGAGCTATTTCACACTATCCATTGGCCTTTTTGGTACTTTCAATAAATTAATTCCGGTTATAATGGCATGTATAGGTTAGTTTGGCCAATGTTGGCATATAAGCGTTTTGTTGAGATTAGCCACTTATATGGCTTGTGTTTGGTATATTTTGATGTGTATATAAGTGACCTTATCATATTTGATGTGTGATTGATATGGTAGAATAAAAGAAACTAAAATGTGGTTTGAATATGCATATATGAATTTAGTCATTTAGGTAAGTTGAGATACTTGGTTGACATACCTTTAAGTTGTCATTTGAGGTGCCTAAGGGAATATTGGTTTTATGTGATGATATTTCATATTTAAGATTTGATTTCGGCTTTTTTTGAATGCCTAGTTATGGCTTGTTGATATGCAAAAATGTTGGGTTAGGTTGATGTCAAATTGGGTGAGAAATATGGCTTAAAAATTGGCCTATTTTCGTTCACACGGGTAGAGACACGAGCGTGTGTCTCGGTCGTGTGTCCCTTGTATCTTTTAAACTACGCAAGTCAGTATGCTCACATGACCTAACACACGGGTGTGTGGTTTGGCCGTGTGACCCAAGTCAGGGAGTTACATGGGCTGGGACACGGCCGTGTGTCCCTATTTCGAATGTCCACACGGTCTAAGACACGGGTGTGTCTCTTGGCCGTGTGAGTCACACAGCCTGGCCACACGGTCGTGTGTCCCTATTTCGAATGTCCACACGGTCTAAGACACGGGTGTGTCTCTTGGCCGTGTGAGTCACACGGCCGTGTGACCCCTACAACTTTGAAAAATTTCAATGATTTCTGAAAAATTCTTTGAGTATCTGATTTAGTCCTGACTTGTTTCTAACTCTTATTTTGGGCCTCGAGGGCTCATATTAGGGACAATATGTTTGATTTCGATTGATTTTTTTGACATGAATGCTTTATGATATGAAATGTTTGCATTTTCTATCTGTTTGACTTGTAAACTCCGGTAATGCTCCGTAACCCTATTCTAGCGACGAAGTCGAGTTAGGGGTGTTACAACAAGTGAATTAATTTACAAATGAATTCAGAATTAATTCATCTTAGGTCTAGTCTAATGTATTATTCTTCCAATAAATACATCTGTCTCTACCTGTGGAGTCAATTACTTTGATAGCCAAGACTAGCTATTTTCTTAATTGGAATTGTAGACAACATAATAATCTTTCTCAATATTAGAATCAAATGCTCACTTTGATTTTTTTACGGGTTATGGACTCGTTTAGATTATCTACTGAAGTAAGTTTTCTTTCTTGCAATGTAAATATTCTTATAATGTCACTTATCATCAGTTTGAACTTAAACAATCAATGAGCTAATATTTGCTTGTCACATTTTCACTATGCATGCAAAATATTAAAGATTAAATACAAAAGAAATAATAGTGAAATGTGGAATTTATTTATTCATCGTTCAACTACATAGAAAACAATTACATGTTTACTACAATATGAGCACATTTTCTAATACTTACCTCTTTGCATCATGTTATAGGTAAATTGATTTGGGTCTATGCCAGGAGGGACGACACCAAGGTTACGCCAAAGAAGTGGCAGGGAGGGCTATTATGCATACAAAATGAGTTGGTAACATAAATGTAGTCAGTAACATTATTTAAGATTTACACTTTGAGATAATGTAATTAAGTTATGAGGTTCACCTGAAAGTCTTTGTAGTAAAAATTCTTGTACGATAATAGTAATTGTCCAATGTATATTCAATTAAAATTTTGGTTGGGAGATTATTTTAATTAAGTTGTAATAGTTATGAAAATCAGGTATAAATATTTAACCATAAGTCTGTATTTGTGTTGTAACACCCGAGATCTGGATCTAGGGAATTGGATTGGGTTGAGGGCGTTACACATCCAGTTTTCTTTAAGTTCAAAATCAGGAATAAGTTGAAGCCATAAGTTGGCGACTTTTATTAAAAAATCAAGAAAATTTAGTAACTAAATTAGACATGGTTGAGATCCAATTCTGGTTCGATTAGATTAAAACCAACTGGTTCTTTAGTGGTAGATAAAATGATTACCAACGGATGGTTTCTATAGGGTTGAAAACCGCGTATGAAGGGTTATAAATAGTTGGAAAATGACTTCCAGGGAGAATAGATAGTTCCTCCAAAGCATAGATAGTTACAGTAAGCTCTGCATGGAGCAGTGATCTTGAAATTTTAGACAAAAAAGTAGATAACCAAGTAAGCTAGTAAGATTTTAAGCCTCTAGAGTATCTAGAGTTAATGAAATAAAGTTAAGGGTTTCAAAATCATTATAAGGGTTTTGCATGTTTATGGAAAACTGAGCTTAAGCTGAAAGTGCTGAGTTTAACTTATGATTTTGGTTATAATGCTTAGCTGCTAGGAGAAATGAAAGTTCTAACATTTGGAGAGGCTAAGTTGAGGAGGTAAAGAAGCATCAGGTGAGTTTTTGTACCCCATCCCTGGAATGCAATGTGGTTGGCATGTTCTGTGTTGAGTATTGTAATGATGTATGAACTTTATTGATTGTGAATGCTAAGCATGCATAAGGTTGAGTAGGTTTATGAGCATCCGTAAATGTGTCACTATGTATTAAATGGTTGTTGAAATTCATGTCTAAGTTTGGCTTGGTCTACGTTAGTATGTTTTTGTGATTATATACATGTGCCTGTATGTTTATAAATTGTGGGTATGGAGGGAAAGGTATTGACGGGATAGATGAAGTTAGGATTGGGAAATGGGAATTTCTGTTAGATACTGCCATACGAAGTTGTTGCGTGCAAACCGTGATATGCGAAGTTTTGGGCCTTGCGGAGGGGACATTGTGGTATTTGATCATCAATGTTAGGAATGACGTAATGGAGTAATGGGCGGATTGATAGGGAAAATGATCATGCCAAAGAAAAGATTGATCATGAGAGGTCAAACAAGAAAAAAATAGATGTTGTAGAAGATATTATAGATGTTTGAGATTTAAACAATATATATCTCTAGTTAACTTGGAAATAAAAATTAAGTTGAAGTTAAAATCAGGTACATGGAAAACATTAGTAGGTTTGTTGGAAGGAATATGACCCCATATGAATTGAATTGTTTTTCTAGTAGGTAATTAAAAAAAAAATAAACTAGAAGTACAAGGGACAAGTGAATCCAAATAATGACCATCGGATATCATATGGTTAGTGGACCCTGTATATAAAACCACTGAAAGGATCCCATGTGAACTGTTGCTTCAACAATTGCAGGGGACTCAGAACTAAGCAAATGCAAAATCTATTGATACTGTTCCTAAGTAAATATAGGTGCAGACATAGGTGTAAACATTGTTGTAATAGGTGTAGCAGCTAAAACATCCACATCATCACCAATATTAGTGGTCCCTAAATCATTGTTAACCATGTTAGATTGACCAGACTTCTTCTTGGAAAACTTAAAGTTAGCAGGGTACCCTATCAGTTTATAACAACTCTCTCTTTTGTGACCATTGGTTTTGCAATAATCACATGTGCCATTGAATCTCTTTTTTTGAAAACTTTGTTGCCCACCAGAAGAATATAATGTTGTTGGTTCAGAAGCATAAGTCACTCTAGAAGAGTGTTGTCTTTGAGCTTCCTCCTGAACAAGCATAAAGTATGCATGATTCATAGATGGCAATGGTTGCATTAACAACACTTGACTACGAACAACAACATATGGTTCATTCAACCCCATTAAGAACCGAAACAGCCTTTGTTACTAAATATTTTGCAAGTTTTTTCAAGCATTCTCCTCGAAGGCACAAAATGAAAAAGGTACAAGGGCATCATACTCATCTCGTAAGAGTTTCAGTTTTGTAAAATAAACTAAGATTGAAGAAGTACTTTGACCATTAGAAGCAATCTCTTAATGAAGGAAAAAACACTTAATCCATCAACCTTATCAAATTGTTACTGCAGATTGTTCCAAACTAAAATAACATTTGACGCAAAAACAATCCTAGCTAACAATTCTTAACTAATAATATTCAAGATCCATGAAAGCACAATGGCATTGAGTGCTTCACTGTGAATGAAAAGTAGTCGACAATTATCATTTTTACAAGTCCCATCTATAAAACCAAGTTTGTTATTTGCTAACAAAGCGATCTTCAATAATCTACTCCAGAAATTATAATGAACCTGGCTCTGATACCATGTTAAAATAAGCATCAATATCAACTTCTAGAAAAAAGAAACAATCAAGAACTAGCTTCGAAGAATGGTTAGCATCATTTAGTTCAATAAGATTACAAGCAGTCATTATAAAGTGTTGATTTAGCTAAAAACTAACTAGCTGCTACTAACTAATTTGTTACTTACAACTTACTAATAATAGCAACTAACAACTAACAACTAACTAATTGCAGAACTAGAAACTAACTGTACAACTATTTTCTACAGTATTAAAATAATGTATTAGCCATTGTTTTAATATGAACCTAGATGCTTTTATTAACTGAGCATTTTGTTATGAAAGATATATTTTAATTTGAAAATTATCTTATGTGTTTTCAGTGGCACTTGTTTAGAATTGAATTTTATTTATATACAAGAAAATTATTTTTCGTGTAATAAGTATGAAATGTCAGAAAAAAATTATTTTAAAAAAAATATAAATAATACACAGCCTTTTTGAGGTTTTGTTTAGATGATAGAATATAAATATAAATATTATTTGATGCATTGACAGTTAGGAGTGAAATCAATATTTTTTAAAGAACCCAGATAAAAATATAAACTATTTGGAAAAGAAGTAAAAAAATGCTAAAAAATTTAAATTGGATTATTAATTTCCCGTGAAGACTAAAATAGAATTACACCATCTTATTCAAGGGGACAAGACCATTGCTTGTCTCTTTTTGTAATGTTTTTGGAATTGAATTGGTAGTCAGATCAGTTAGGTCACTGGTTTTCGTTTCGGCCGTTGGTTTAATTTCAATAAAACAAATTATTAAAAATTCATAAAAAAATATTAAAAAAATTATAAAACTCGGTTTAACCACTGACTCAATCAATTTTTTAACTTGGTTCAACTGTTTCAAGGGATAAGTTCTTTACTTTGCTTCGAGCTGGTATATCAATTGATTCTTGATCCATCTAGTCCAATTTCAACAACTTTATCTTTTTGGATCCAACTAACAATATATAAATCCATACACTATCAATAAATCATATTAACAAACTTTATAAACAAATTAAGAGATAATATAACTTTTGACCCCTAAACTTGGTAATTAGGTTCACTTTGGTACTTGTACTTTTTTTTATCCACTTCGGTACCTGAGCTTGACTACTAGATTCATTTTGGTCTCTAAACTTGAAAAATATAAAAAGTTTGATGGTGCTACAGTTTGAGATTGTGTCACATCGTCACTTGAACATTACAAAAATTATATAAATTTTCAAGTGATGACGTGATACAATTTAAGAGTGTCACATACAAAGTTCTGATAACCGGACTAGTGGTTGAATCGGTCAGACAACTGATTTCGGGTTCAATCGGTTTGGATCAATTCAACTGCTAGACCAACAATGATTAAGTAAATAATAATTCATAAAAAAAATATTAAACCGATTCAACGATTGGTTTTTGTCCCAATTTTCAATTTTTATTAGTTTCGAGTAGTTTCCAATTCAATTGGTTCAAACCCTTTGTTTGGACCAGTATACCAGTCGATCTTGATCCAATCGGTCTGATAGATCAATCCAGTGATGTTCCAAGAACACTGGTCACATCATCAAACCTTAATAAAATCCATGTTTAAGAATCAAAATGGATCTAATTATCAAATTCATGTATCAAAATAAATAAAACAATACAGATACCAAAATAATAGAAAACCCAATATTTAACTTAACTCAATTTAAATAAATATAAAAAAATAATTAGACTCAAATTCAAACACTTAAGCTTCATCAACAAAAAACCTCATTAAAAACTATTTCTAAAGTTTCCGACGTAGGTAATTGTAGTCATATGATAAATACATTATACACTTAAATTTATTGAATTTACAAGCAATTGATAATATATATTCTATTATACCTTTTATGTTCTTGTTATGTTGAGCCGCCTCTCGTTCAAAAATCCTAAATCAAATTGATGATCCAATCATCAACTTTCACTTTGATTTGGGTCTTAGAAAAGATAAATTAGAGTGGAAGCATTTGAAAGCTGTTTATATTAAATACATGGATTTAATCAAAAATTTATTAATGAAAAATGTGATTCTATAGCGACAAATTTAAAAAGAAGGTCCAGCACACGTGCTCTCTCGACCACATTGGAATATAAAATAAAAATGAGAAATGAGAAAGGCAGGATGGCCTGACACGTGATGGGGAAAATAGGAAACATGTTTCTCACCTTTTTTTATTACAAAAAGAAAAACCAGACACACCTAGATGGTTCAATTTTAAACATTTTGACTACATTACCCTAATCTCATCATAAATAATTAACTATTTCAATCAATGCATGATCAAACCCTAAAGAAATAACCCAAAGCAAAAAAAAAGTTAGATGTAGGGAATTGAGCAAGAACTCATGTGCAGATAATTAATGGTGGATTTGGAGGAAGGTAAGGGACACACTTCTCTATTTTCTCCGGACATTGCATTGCATATTTTGTTTTAAAGTCAATGCCTGTGTGGATGGTCTGCTATTTTTTTTATTCTTTAATTTCATCTACAAAATACCTTAAAGAAATATTCACAGGCTGCTTTTATCTATGTTTTCTATCAATATCTTTTAATTTAAACATCATACAAACGCCTCCTATTTATTTTATTTGGTATAACTATAATCACTCCGTTCTCGACATTTTTAAGGCTCCAGGTAAAATAATAAATTGAGTTCCTTTTTTTAAAAAAATAATTATAAAATGTAATATAAGAGATGAAACATTTATGGTGAAAAATTGAAAGCCCTATACATTTAGTTAATTTGTTTTAGTCTAAAAATTCTTTTTCCCACGTTAAAAGCTAAAAATATATTCTTTTGGGCCCCTTTCAACCCTGGGCTTTGGACAGCTGCACTCTTAAACAACCCCTAAGATCGAACTTGACTATAATTCGAACTTGGTTTATTCTTGAAGAAAATGAATAACTTGAGATTATATTTACATAATTAATATGACTAAAAAGTATAAGTTACACTATATGTTAGGTTCTTGTACTATAAATTTACGAGTAAATTAATCTTTTTATTACAAAATTAAACAAATTAATCCTTAAACGTGCGTGTTTTGTCACCACATAATAATTGCAAGAAGGTGTAATTAAACTTTTGTGTTTTATAACTAGAAAAGAATAATAACTTCTCAACCAATTACACTTAATTTAGTGAAGTCCACTAACTACAATAGTTAGTGGAATATGTCATACATATGTTATAAGCAATTGCAGGTAATAGATGGACAAGTTTGAGCTAGTTCGGATTGAACTATCTTCAAATTTAATTTTGCATGTGTGTTTTTCAACACTATATATAGTAATTACAAGAAAGTGTAATTATTATTTTCTTTTAATTACAAGAAATTTTATTTTTTTTAGACATGTCTGTCATATAAAATATGATCACATCTCAATTCTTTATGTTATGTTTGATAGTATAAAAAAATTTAAATAATTACATAAGTAAAAAAATATTTGAAAATATATAATGCTTCTCATCCCTCTATAATAATTGGAGCAAGTAACTTGGTTACTCCAGTTACACTAATATATCGTAATTCAGTAATTATAAATTTTCAGTATCACCCAAACATATTATACATGTGTAATTACAAGCATTATCCAATAGTAAACATAAATAACAATGGAAAAAGCAGAGTATTAGAGAGAGGGTTTGAGAATGGCAAATGAAGCTCAAGGTAAGTGGTCCAAAATTTGAAACTTTATCCAAAGTGATAATCATGGTTTGGCACCAACATTAGCCAATCTAATTAATCCTTAGAAACCACTTTATTAAACTATGTTAATTAGAATTCATGTTCAAGCCTCCAACTAACCCCATTTGCTATTGAGTTCAATTTAAGGTTTGCTTTGTGTGTTGAACTTCCATTACTTAAGCAACAAACATCTTTGAGCATTTTTCTTCAACCCTTTTAATTACTAGATTTGTTTTTTTATAAGTGGAGGGGATTTGGTTATTTAGATTCTAAGTTTAAATTTAAAGGCTCAACGTAAAAGTTTTATGTTTGTTTCATGTAAAAAAGGATGGTCAATGTAAAAGGTTTTCTAATCAACGTAAAATAACTCCCCTATTCCCGTAAAGTGTCTTACCAAAATTTTTTTTCGTAAGACATTTTCCAAATTGATAAGGCTCTGTTCACTGTAACACCCCCATACTCGACCCGAACATCGAGCCAAAACCCCAGGATGTTACATTCTCTACTACATTCTTCACTTATCAAATATTTTCTTATAAACTTTCATAAATTTTCAATTTAGTCCCTCTTGTCATAAAAGTTCAATATTCACTACTTAATCATATTAAATCAATTTTCTTTCTTGTTACACTTTAATCACATAATTTATCTCAACATCTTGTTTCACATATAAAATTTCTATGTATTTCACTTCTATTATTTCATCCACATATTTTCTCAAGTTTAACAATTTAGTCCTTGTCATCATAAAAATTTCATATTTTTCTACAATTTCACTTTTACAATATTTTATGCGGATTTCATCATCTCATAACACATTCATTAAACTTTCATTATAATTTCTTTATTTGTCCCTATTGCCATGTAATTTATTTTTCATCATATAAGCACTTTAATCAAATAATTCATTATAATATCTTATTTCAAATAACAAATTTTCATGCATATCACTTCTCTTGTTTTAATAATAAATTTCACAAAGTTTACAATTTAATCCTTAACATAATGAATATTCATTATTTACTATAATTTTACCTTAACACCACTTTATAATCAATTCACTACTTCATTTAAAATCTTTATTATAAATCTCAAATGTATGTTTATTTCATTGAAAACAACTTTTATAAACATTTTCAAAAAATCTACCAAACAGCAGAAAATATTTTACACAGATTCATCCAAACACAAAAAAATATTAGCTTTTTCAAAAATCATTTTCGGTGAAACATACAGAGCCTTAATGTCAACTAAAACTCCAATAAAATTCTTTCATTTTGATTAAAAAAATAAAAAAAATCATAAAATAACACCTTCGTAAAAAGCCCATTTATAACTTAATTTAGTTGATTCATATAATCATATTATTAAAAGATAAAAATGAATATATTGAAGGTTTCAGTTTTAGTATTGGTAACCCATTCCTCTTTTTCTATTGTATATAAGATATATACACAGGACTCATGATCACGAATACACAATTTTTTAAATAAAATTTTGTAGTGGGATCTTTTTTAAATAGGGGAAACTTGAAGTATACTTTGTTTCCAAAAGCAAGTTTAAGGTTGTCTTACAAGTTTTGTATTTATGTATTGCCTTTTATGTATAATAATTTTTTGGTCCTTCAACTTAAAAAAAAAAAATCATTTTAGCCTTTCATTTAAATTTTCATTTCTTTTAACTCTTAAATTTGTATTTTTTGTCAGATCACCTCAAAATAGATAAAAAAGAATTAACTTTTGTTAACTTTGTTGATGTGGCATATATGTGGATTGCCATGTGGATGACATGCCACCATTTAAGTAATTTTTTAATATTTTAAAAAATATTTTTTATAATATTTATACTTTTTAATAATTCCAATGGTTTTAATTTTCTAAAATAATTTTTATATATTTTTTAAATTTTTAAAATTTTAAAAAATAATTAAATACCGACGTGTCATACACATGACAATCCATGTGTATGCCACATCAAGAAAGTTAAAAAAAAAGGGTTAAATTTTCTATCCATTTTGGGGTGATTTGAAAAAAGAAAAAGAAAATAAATTTAAAGACTAAAAAGAACGAAAAAATAAATGAAAGACTAAAATAACTTTTTTTGCAAAATTAAAGGACCAAATAAGTTATAATACCTATCTTTTATCAGCTAATCTCTTGTCCTCCAGAACTTGGAAAATTAAATAGATTTGTATGCCAATCATAGCAACAATGATAATGTGTTAGTGTTAGTGCACCAAAATGATTGCCAAATTGTGATATATAATTTCAAGAAGATCTTATTGCTAATTCTTTCACCACTTTTGAGTACACATACCTCCTACATTATTAAATAATTGCAAAACTGTGATATTACATGAAACTTCAATTTTCAGTCGTTGTGGGCTTAGGTCCAATAAATATTTGAGATGCCCCATCATAATTTATACCTGCACCCATCATGTTGTTTTATTTATTTATTTATTTATCTATTTACATTTTATAAAAGTGATTGATTATCAATTTTGGTCTTTTTAACAGGCTTAAATTTTGAGATTCAATCTTTATTTTTTTAATTTTGATTTCTATATTTTTATAATTAGGTCAAATAGTTAATATTGTTAACTTTTCAATTAAAATGTCTCGTGGTTATATATAACTTGAAAGTAGATTTATAAATACAAAAGGTAGAGGGATTAAATTCTTGAAAATAAAAGTAGGAGGACTAAATTTTAAATTTAAAAAGTGTTGAGGCTTGAAGTCATGGTTGTTTGAACCAGCCGAGGTATTGGTCCGAAGAGAAGCATCAGACCAATTTACCTGCAAACCAATATGGACCGGTAGAACCAAGCTAAAAAACGATTGAATTGGTTTTTTTTTAAAATATTTTTTTACTGATTTATTCAATCGAACCATACGAACCAATAGCCTGACTAGTTCGACCATCCGTTTGGTTCCGGAAATCTTGCTTAAAATATGCTTTAATTTTTAAAATTTTACTCTATAATACGATATAAACAAATAATCAACTGAATATGAAGCCTGAGTAAACCATAATAATATTATTAAATAAGAAAGCCTTTTTATTATACCTATTCACTAGATTTATCTAACGTTGATCGATGTCGGTCGGGTCAAGTAATTAAGTGTTACATTTTAAAAATTTTTAAGTTAATCTGCATTCAAGTTATTTTTAAAATCAAAGTAATTTAAATTTGTGAGTCGAATTTTTTGAGTTAAAATATTACATGAGTCCCTTGTTGGGCCTATAATGAGTGGGAAATTGGAGAAACGTTTTTCTTTGGGTTTATTTACAAAGCTTAAGTTCCTCTCAGTGTACTACACATTCTCTAAAATATAGAGGATTTAAAATTAGAAAACTATGTCGATTGAGTCTTAATTTAATTGGTATTTGTATTGTTGTTAATGTAGGAGGACGTGGGTTCAAGTGTATTAAATCACATTGTTCTCCTATTTATGAGTTGGGAGGGGGTTATAGGTAGTTCTAAACATTTTGTTATAAATATTAGTATTAAAGTATTGTAATTGGGATACTCAAAGAATTACCTTATTAAGACCATTTAAAGTTTTTATTTTTGTACTAATTGAATATTAACTCGATTGATATGGATATTGTTGTCAATACAGGAAGATGTGGGTTCGAGTGTGTTGAAGCGCATTATCCTCCTATTTATGGGTTGGGGAGGGACTATGGGTAGTTCTAGACTTTGCGTCAAAAAAAGCAGATATGATCAGAACCTATAATGAGATTATTAAAAAAATTATTTTCGTATTCATATACGAAGTTCAGTAAAAAAAAATCTCTGCAAAAAGAATATGATTATTTTGTTACTTTGATAGACAACCAATACAAGGTAAATATTATATAATTTAATCTTTTAATTATATTTTAAAAAAATATTATCTCAAAATGTTTTGCATATTAGATCAATACTTAATATAATCAAAATTTGCTTGATAAATCTTATATTTTGAATTTGCATTTAAATAAGGTTTAATGCACACTTTAATCCTTAAAATATATTGCTTTCCACACTTTGGTCCAACAAAAATTCCAACTTTTTCCATTATGAAACTTCTCATTTATTTATTCATTCAACTTAAAATTGCCTTACTTACAAACAAATTCTCTGATCTAAACTTTTAATTTTAATTCATTAAAGAATATGGTGGTAAAAAATCTCGACTCAACTTTGATATAATTTATTTATAATAAATATTTAAGGGTTTATGATTTGAAAAATATGATATTCCTTTAACACGAGCTAGTTCAAATGAATGTTTTTAAGAAAAAAAAATTCACATCAACATTTTCGATGTTAATTTTTTGGCTACCAAGTAAATATATATATATATATATATATATATTTAAATTTCAAAATGATACATTAGTGAATTTAATACATGAATTTTGAAATCTAAAAAGTAAATGAATAAAATTCCAAATGTATGAAGTGTATAAAGAATTAGAGCATATTTTAACCTTCAAATATTTAGGGTGACTTTGGATGGACGATTGGGTGCGGTGTGGTGCGTTTAACTTACTTTTTGTCTCACGCTACAGTATCTATTCTCACCCCACCGCTGTTTTTACACTAACCACAGGTAAACGCACCGCCCATCCAAACCCACCCTTACTATATAATTTGACACAAACAGATAATCAACCCAATGCGAAGTGCAAGTTAAAACCATACTAGTTGTTATATAATAAGAATATAATATTAAAATAATTAATATTAAATTATGACACATCCACATTATAATGAAAAAAGATAATGTAAAAATATATTTAAAATTTATATGAAAAACAAATGAGTCTATGGTTGAAACGACAAAATTGATACCTAAGGATTTTGGGAGTCCTAAGCTTCTCACAATTTTTAGATTTGTTTTGGGTTTAAATGATTTTCTTTTTATAGATTTTATATAAAAGATAAAAACACTCTCATAATAATATTTATTACTTTTTTGTATGTTCAGTTACTCATAGCACCGATTTATTCAGAAACTTAAATATAATATAGAGAGTTTTTTAGATAAATAACCTAAAAAAATTTAAAAATTTATGAAAATAACCCCAGTACTAAATTATTTAGAAAAATGACCTAGTTTCTACAATGTCAAAGGGTGCCTCCACTTTCCACGGCGGCACCACTTCAAAAAGTGACTCAATCATTGTTTTATAATTACAGAAATAATAGGATGCAAAAAAATCATTTTTTTTTCGGTGCCGCCACTTCCCAAGGCGACACCCATATAATTTTTTTTTGTATTTTCCCGTGTATTTCTAGAGTTAATCAAATATATATATTTATTATTTCTAGTGCCGCCTTCTTTAATGGAGGCACCAAATTGGATTAATCTTTTTTGGTGTCGCATTCTTTCATGGAGTGACAAATATCTGTAAAAAAAAAACTTTTTCTCTCTGATGACTACTTGAGATGAGGCGGCACCAATATTATTTTTGAAATTTTTTGGTGTCGCCACTTCACATGGTGTCTCCAAAAACAATAAATTTTTTTCCTGATCCCTACTCTAGATGTGGCGGCACTACCAACTATATATACCCCTAGCCTCAACTTAACACTATTAAAGGTCTTAATTTTTCTTTGTTATGTTGAAAGAAAAAAAAATGTGTTATGTTGAAGGAAGGGGAGATATTTATTATTATGGTGTTCTTTAACAAAAAAATTGTTTCGTCATGACCGTTATATATAAACAATATGTAAAATATAATATCATTTTTAAGGTAGTAGTTACGCATTTAAGAGTTTTTGTTAATAGTGGTTACGCGGTTAATAGTCTATCCCCTATCAAAACATCTCATTTAACGCTAAGGGAGATGAGGCTTCTAGTTGGTAGTGGTTACGCGGTCAAGAGTTCCTGTTGGTAGTGGTTACACGGTCAAGACCGCAAATTGGTTATGTTGTCAAGGTAGAAGCGTCGGCACGAAAAGTGCTCTCAGGTGGGGGAAGTGCGTTATGTAAATAAAATACGATTAGTGGAAGGAAAAAGTGTTTAGATGATGAGAAAAATAAATTTATTGCTCCATATAATCTAATACATAAATAAAAATATGTTTGCTTTTACAATTTTTTTTTTGCTTTAAGAAAATGTAAGATTTCATTTAATTGGATGAAAAGTAGTAAAAAAGAAAAAATATATACCATATGTATGACTGGAGTTTAATAAAATAAATCCGAGTTAAATAAAGAAATTTGAAAATAATAATAGAAATGAAGAAAAAAATAATATTTGAAAATGGAAAAAAATGAAAATTTAATTGAAAAAATTGACGTATTAATAAAAATAAAAAATAAAAACAACTTCTGTTAGCGAGTGACTACAAAATTATTTATTATATAGGGAAAAAAAAAGATTGATGGCTTGTGACCGATGCGACCCATCGGTCTTAAGCTCATCAAGTTTTTTTTTTTCCTCCTTATTTAAAAGGAAATGATCTCTGCTGTTAATAGAAGAAAAAAAAATTGTCCCCACAACCCCACAGCCACCACATGCATTCGGGAGTTAAAAACCATTTTGAAAGATAATTTTTTTTTTTATGTATTTTATTAAGTTTATATTAAAAGTATGATTTATGTGTTTTATTATTGTTTTTATGATATTTTATAATAGTTTTTTTATATTTAAAAGAAATATTTTTTTATTATGTTTTATTGGATTTAAGTTTGTATTAAATGCATGATTAGTTTGTTTTATTAATGTTATTGTTGTATCTTATATCAGTTTTTTTCATATTTAAGGGGAAAGATTTTTTTTTTTGTTGCGTTTTTTTAGTTTCAGATTTGTATTAAATGTATGATTAATTTGTTTTATTAATGTTTTTGTGGTATCTTATATTAGTTTTTCGTATTTACTTGAAATGTTATTTTCTATTGTAGTATTTTATTAGCTTTAAGTTTGTATTTAGGTTTGATTAATTTGTTTTATTAATGTTTTTGAATAATCTTATATCGGTTTTTCGTATTTAAGGTATGAACCTATTTTTTATAATTGGTTATTTCAGTTTACTTAATGCTTGGGGAATTGTGCTTATTAATATAATTGATATGTTATATTAATTTATTTATTATTTTAAAATAATGATTAACAATATTTTAAATAATAATTGTGACAAAAATCAAGATGAGTACACTTATCAAATCAGATAGATGATCACACGACATGAAAGATCAATGAGAAGGTAAAAAAATTAATTCTATCTTATCGAGAAGTTGAAATGTTAAATTTGTGGAATTATTTTTTAGTTGATCAATTTTTTTTAATTGACATCATGAGTATCGCATTTTGAAGGCTCATAGCCATGAGTCGAGCTACCGTCCTGACGACCGTATAATGCCATACTTGGAAATGGCTGGATTTGGATCAACTAGTTTAATCGAGATGTTTGAGTTGCAGCTTGACTTAATATCCGCATTGGTTGAGAGGTGGCGGCCGGAGACCCTCACATTCCATTTATCGTGTGGGGAGTGCACCATCACGGTCGAGGACGTCGCACTACAACTTGGGCTACCAGTGGATGGTTATGTGGTCACCGGTTTCAATAAGGTGGCCAAACCTATGGTTTTGTGTTACCGTTTGCTTGGTCGATCGCTGGGTGATGAGGAGAATAAATTTACTAGTTTGAAATTTTGCTGGTTAAAACAAAATTTCAAAAATGTATCAAGTAATGCTATAGAGTTGGAGCTTATGTGCGCTGCTCGAGCATTTATTATGTAGCTGATAGGGGGTATTGATGCCGGACGCAAACAATAATAGAGTCCACATTATGCACTTGCCCATATTGTCAGATTTACGCATCGCCTGGGAGTATAGTTGGGGGTTGATAGTATTGGCAACATTATATCGTGAGCTATGCCGGATTACAAAGCACGATACGCAAGAAATATGTGGTTGTCTAATACTGTTGCAATCATGGGCGTTGTATAGGATGCCGTTTTTGGCATCAGTAAGCCATCAACCACCAGTGTGGCCAATTGTAAATAGGTAAGCAAATATCAAGAATAACCTAATCAATAGTTCAATTTTTTTTTTGGCATTAATTTATTTGTTAACAATTTTCCTTTGTTGGCAGATGGTCTACGTGCCCCGCTATAGGGAGGTCCGCACAAATTGGGGTGTATCGTCAAATGATCGAGGCTTATTCTAGGAAGGAGATGAAATTTTTATAAAAAATGTCAATAAAAACTGTATCATGCTTTTTAATTGATTACTTAATGGAACGACATTTTCAATGGGCTTGGGATCGACTAACTCGGCAAACAAAGGAATTGGTTTAGTGTTGTCCCCGTTCAAGCAACAAATTCCCACCATTGTGCCCAAGTCTTCTTTTTCTACAAGGTTCATCTGTTGAAATTTCAACGGATTGAAGGAAATTGGAAATCTGTAGAATAGTCCGAACATTTTCCTCCCACAACGTCGAGCTATTGTGGTGCCAATCCTTTCTTTAATTTCTTGCACCCTTACATTTTTATCGAACCTCATTCCAGCCTCTTGACGAGATTCAAATACACAACCAATTGCTCTTTCTAAAATGACTCCATCAAAATGAACGTAAAAGATTATTTGGTTATTCATTTTTTATATAATTTTTATGCTGCACACTACAACTAAAAAAAAAAAGACTGCTTTTTTTTCTTCTCTCTTTAACAATTAACAATAAACACATATAATGAACTGTGCCTAGAATGGGGGCTTATATAACATGCTGATTTTGGTGCCGCCACATTTACAGGCAACACCTAAAAATTAAAAGAAAATTACCTAGTGTCGCCACATTTGGTGTAAGGACTAGGAAAATAATTTTTTTACTCGTTCAGGTGACTTTATATAAGTGGTGGGAAAAAATTCAAAAAAATATACTGGTGCCACCACATCTATAGAAGGGACTGAAGGGACCAAAAAATTAAAAAACAAATACTGGTGCTGCCACATGTATAGTAGGGACTAGGGAAAAGTTTTTTTAAACTGTTTTGAATACACCATGTGAAGTGGCGACACAAAAAAATTTCAAAAATAATATTGGTGCTGTCACATCTCAAGTAGTCATCAGAGATAAAAAGTTTTTTTTTTTTAAACATTGGTCACTCCATGAAGAAGACGACACTAGAAATTTTTTTTTAATCCAATTTGGTGCCTCCAGTAAAGGAGGCGACACCAGAAATAATAAAAATATATTTTATTTTTTTCTAGTACCTTTGGAAATATACGGGAAAATACAAAAAATTTATACGGGTGTTGCATTGGAAAGTGGTGGCACAAAAAAAGATATTTTTCATCCTATTATTTCTATAATTATAAAGCAATGATTGAGTCATTTTTTTAGGTGGTGCCAGTGTGGGCAGTGGAGACACCCTTTAACACTGTAGAAACTAGGTCGTTTTTCTAAATAATCTAGTATTAGGTTAATTTTCATAATTTTTAATTTTTTTAGATTATTTATCTAAAAACCCCTAATATAGATGTAAAATAGCATTACGTAAATTGTTGTATTAGATTATATCTAAAAAGAATTATTCTATCCAAAACAAAAGTTCAAGTTTAGAAATTTTTTGGATTGATGGACTATTTTGTAATTTTTATAATTTTTAAATATTTTTTATAAAATTTATAAATTTATTAATTATTTTTATTCAAATTAAATAATATATAAATATTAGTAATTTTATTTTCAATATTAAAAGAATAAAGAATTTGGACTGGTGGCTAGGTTGGATTGAGAAAAAATGTCTTGAACAAAGAAAATAAAAAGAAACCTGAGCCATCACTTAATACAAGAACTACAATGTTTATAATCATTTATTAAATATTTATTGAAATTGTAATATGTATTTATTAAAATAAATAATATAGATTAAATCCTAAACTTAAGTAAAATAGAGGGATCAATACTAAATTTTACTGGGCACAAATAATAGAAAAAGGACACGTGTGATATGACAAAATCGCTTAGCATTTTTTTATATATAAATAACTAATGAAAATATAAACATCTAGTAAAAAAATAAAGTATGGAAATTAAATCTTAAATTCAAGCATAGTATAGGGATCAAAATTAAAATTTGACCATTTTTATGTAATCTAAATAAAATGGGTAAACTACACTTCATGTCACTCTAAAATATTGTCGTTTTTATTTTGGTTACTCTATTTTTTTTTACCAATTTAGTAACTCTAATTAAGATAATTACTTGAATTAATCATTATAGTAAAAAATTTCATTAATCCATTAAGGAATTGCTGACGTGACATTTTTTAACTTTTGCTAAAAATAAGAATCTCTGTATAATTAGTTCAAAATAATTTATTTGCAACATAAGAATCACCAATTCTTATCACCGTCCAACACCCGCAATACCATACTGTTCATTTCAACTTTCGTTTCACTTAAAGTGGATTTAATAATTAATATTGGACATAATGACTTATTTGCCCAGTAACTTAAAAAAATATTTTAATTTTTTTGTCTTTTTTAGTCTTTAAATAAATATTAAAATTTTCTTCTATTTTAGGGTGATTTGACAAAAGATATAAGTTTAAGGACTAAAAGAAATGAAAAATTAAATGGAGGCCTAAAATAATTTTTTTTTTGTAAAATTAGAAGGTGAAATAAGTCATTATACCTTAATAATAATATAATATAATATAATTATTATAGGTAAGTAGCAACTTTTTAACATTGTGCAACTTTAAGCATGCATGCATTTAGCATTTCTAAATTCAATAGACTATATTAATCATTATTTACAAATATAATCAATTAGGAAAATTTTGTAACCACAAATATAAATCATTTCCCTCATATAACCTTTAATGCCAATGTAAAAATTATGTTTTTTTATATTTAAAATTTAATAAGATTGAGTCTTAGTTCGATTGGTACCGGTATTATTGCTAGTATAGGAGGACGTGGATTCGAGTGCTTTGAAGCGCATTTTCCTCCTATTTAAGGGTTGGGGAAGGACTACGTGTAATTTTAGGTATTGTATCAAAAAGAGCAGAAATAATAATAACATATAACGAAATTAACGTTAATTGTTTGCATTGATTGACATTTTTACAGAAAATTGAGTTATATTAATTGAGTTATACATTTCTAAACCCAACGGAAATTAAATTTTAAACTAATAAATATTAATTTGAATTGGTTAATTCAACTGAAATTGTTTTTAAAAGTTTTTTTTAAACATTTATACAAAAATTTTAAAAATATATATATTTATTAATATTTTGAATAAAATTTAAAGAAATTTTAAAAAAATGTGTTAAATAAATAACTACATTTACAGTTAAACTGCTTAAAATTTAAACAATATGTTTAAAAATAAATTTAATATTAAATATGTATAAAAATAAAACTATTTTCTAAAAGTTTTAGAATTTGTTAAAAAAAATATAATCTATTTTACTTAGTTATGTTTAGGATTTAATAAACATGGTATAAACCTTAAAAAATGTATACTTCCAAAACTATTCAATATTATAATTTAACACTTTTTAATATTATTAATTTAAAATATTTTATAAAAAATCAATTAGAAAAGGTATCTTATTTGAATTGTTAAAATAATATAAAATTGATTAAAAAATAATTTTCAATCATAATAATTTGATTTAAGATAAATAAAAACAAAATTTATAAAAAATGAAAAATATTTATATCTATTTATAAATTTTTATAAAACATAATTATTTTTTTATTTACATAATTCGATTTGTAAAACCATGAGAAATTCATAAACTAGGGGAAGTAACCCGTATATAAACCCTGCCTGCAGAACGCGACGCACGCATTACAGATTTGTTTGAACAGTGGGGGTGACCTATATAATGGATCAAAAGTGGAAGCCAAAGCCGAGACCCGTCCCTTTCTCCAAGGAGCAAATTGGAAGAGTCATTCAGGCGATTTGACAGCGTCTCAGCAAGGCAGAGCTTAAGAAAGCCTTCAACGAGCTTGGGTCTCGAGTCGAACCCTTGCAGCTCTTCAACGTGCTGATGAGAATGGAGATGGGTTCCTAAGTGATGACGAGTTGGAACCTCTTCTTCAGTATGCTGTTGGACTTGGTTATACAATAAAGACCAAATAAGCTATAGTTTTATGCATACATTGGTCCAAGCAAATGATATTTCTTTTCTTGTTGTATATCAGCTTAATTGAGGTTCTGTTTATGTCTACTTTGTGTACTTGAACGGGTATTTGGGTTCTTTTGGTTGGGGCATCCAGTGATTAAATACTGTAATAAGAAAATAGACTCCGAGTAGAGGAAACTGAACTATATATTTTATTCATTAAATAACAGTCTTAATATAGGCAATTTCAGGAACGTTAAAAACAAGCTTCTCCTAATATGTAGGCAACTGGATAACTAAAAAATAAAACCATTCAATCGTCTGTTGCAGCTTCCTTTGACAAGCATACTCCAAGCATCCTTCTAAGTTTTTCAAACACAACTTGCTTCAATGGCTTTGTTAGGATATCAACTACTTGACTTTCACTGTTACAAAACACTAAACCCATCACACCATCATTACACAAATTGCATATAAAATGGTATCTAAGATCTATATGTTTGCTTCTCCCATGAAAAATTGGATTTTTTAAAATCTTTATTGCTGAAATATTATCACAGCAGATAGTTGTTGCTTCCTTTTGATGCTGTTGAAGTGTCTCAAGCAACCTTCTCAACCAAACAACTTGACAGGAGGATAAAGCTACTGCAACAAAATCAGCTTCTGTGGATGACAGTGTCACAATTTGTAGTTTTTTTGATGGCCATGATACAACTTTAGAACTCATCATAAAGAAAAAAACCTCATGTGTTTTTCTTATCTTCAACATCGTTGACATAATCACTATCTATAAATTCAAATAAAGAGCTTTTCACTTTAACTTTGTACATAATACCAAAATTAGTTGTGCATTTAAGATGACGAAAGATTCTTTTAGTAGCTAGCAAATGGCTTTAACTTGGATTTTCCATATAACAACTATTTAAGCTAACACCATGCATGATGTTAGGTCTTGTGGAAGTTATATACATTAAACTTCCAACCATTTGCTTCAACAAAGTAACATTTATCTTCTTTATCTTCTTTGCTCCATCATCTTTTTTTAACTTTATGCCAAGCTCTGCCAGGTTATAGGACAAATTGCAATCCTACATTTTAAACCTGCTCAAAACCTCGAGAATGTATTTCTTTTTTGAAATAAATATACCAGTATCTGATTGCACAACTTATTTGCCAAGGAAGTAATGCATCAATCCCAAATCAGTCATTTCAAACTCAGTCATCATATTTTTCTTAAAAGACTCAATCATTAGTTCATCATTGCCAATGTAAATCAAATCATCAACGTAGAGACACATTACAAGTAATCTGCCATTACCATCTAATTTTGTGAATTGTATGTGTTCATGTGGACACTTACAAAAACATTCTTTTGCAAAATAAGCATCTATACAACTATACCAAGCTCTTTGAGCTTGTTTTAGTTCGTATAGTGCTTTTTTTCAGCTTTATACCTTATTTTCAATGCCTTACTTCATGAAACCAGGAGATTGATCAATGTATACCTCATCTTGCAATTATCTGTGTAGAAAGGCTGACTTTACAGGTAATTGATAAACCTTCCACAAATTCTGAGCAGCTATGGAAAAAACTATACGAACAATGTCCAACCTTGCAATTGGAGCAAATATCTCTTTGTAATCAGCGTCAAACTCCTATTTGTATCCCTTGGCGATTAATCGAGATTTGTGCTTGTTGATTTCGTCATTCTTCTTGAATTTTGTTCTATAAACCCATTTCACACCAATGGACTTCTACCCTTTTGAAATTTCTGTTAGCTCCCAAGTGTTGTTTCTGTTGAACATGGACTGCAATGCAACAATAGGCCAAGAAACAGACCAGCAGCTGCAACAGACCAGAATTCGAGCAGGACCAGGAGCAGCTTACCTCTTTTGTCTACTTTTGATTATTTTGTAATGCTACCAAAGTCAGAATGTAACTAGACTTTAGAGTAGTTAGGATTTGAATTTGACAGATGTAATGGCTGAATTATTCAGCTCTTTAATTTGAATTATTTTGTATTGCAACTTGCTAAAACTGATGGGAGCAGTTACATATGTTAGGTAACTGTCATACTATTTTTGTAACATCTTATATTTGAAAGTTTTAATGAAAAATTTGTTGTTGCTTCATCAGTTACTTGCTGATCTTAGACTTTCATTTTTCATTGTTTTGCTTGCTGTTTTGTGAGCTTATGTTCAGCAAAGTTTCATTTTGTTGTGTATGCTGCTGCCATTTATCCAACAAATGGTATCAGAGCCTCCTATCTTTGAGGACCTCTGTTGTTTATGTTTTAGTTTTCAAAGCAAAGTCAGTTTTGTGCTTTCAAAGTCAGTTTCAGTAGCATGAGTTTTGCTCCTCCTTCACCACCAGTTTTTACTGGAGATAACTACCACATTTGGGTAGTCAAGATGAGGACATATCTCCAAGCACTTGATCTCTAGAGTGCAGTTGAGAGTGATGTCGGGCCACCACCATTAAGAGCAAATCCTACCGTTGCTCAGATCAGGCAACATGGTGAGGAACGAGCCAAGAAGTACAAAGCCATAGCCTGTTTGCAGGATGGAGTGTCAGATGTTATCTTCACTCGCATTATGGTCTGTGACTCTCCTAAGCAGGCATGAGACAGGCTGAAAGAGGAGTTTATGGGATCGGATAAGACCAGGCAGCAACAGGTCATTAACCTGAGAAGGGAGTTTGAAAACTTAAAAATGAAGGAGTCAGAAACTATTAAACAATATTTTGACTCCTAGGAGAGGACTTTAGTGTCAGTAGAGTGGTTGAGAAGGTGATCACCACTCTTCCAGAGAGGTTTGAATCAAAAATCTCCTCACTAGAGGACTCGAGGGACCTTACAACCATTTCCTTATCTGAATTGGTTAATTCTCTCTATGCACTCGAGCATAGGAGAGCTAGTAGACAGGAGGAGAACCCTGAAGGAGCTTTTCAAGCAAGAACCAGAGAAGGCTCTAACTCAAATCAGAGAGCTAAGAAACCTTGGTTTGAAAGAAAGACAAAGCAATGAGAGAAGCAAACAGAGAAGCAGGCAGAAGGAGGTTTCCACCATAAATTCACTGCAAGAAAACTAATCACCTGGAGAAATTTTGCTGGGCCAGACCTGACATACAGTGCAAAAGCTGTAAGCAGTATAGCCATCATGAGAAAATTTGTAGCAATCATGAGAAGGCACAAGCACAGCCAGTACAAGCCAAGACTGCTAAGGATGTGCAAGCTCAGGAGGAGCATGTGTTCACTACTTCATGTTTTGCAGTCAACAGCAAATGTAGGTGGCTTATGGACAGTGGCTGCTCACACCACATGGCTGCTGATGAGAGGTTGTTCAAGGATCTTGACAGGAGCTATGTCTCAAGGGTTATGATTGGCAATAGCAACTTGATTGAAGCAAAGGGGAGAGGTAATGTTGTGATCAACACTGGATCAGGTAACAAAATTATCTCAGATGTGCTTTATGTGCCTCAAATTGATCAGAACCTACTTAGTGTAGGCCAGTTAGTTAAGAAAGGCTATTCTCTAGTTTTCAAGAATGATTCTTGTGTTATAAGTGATGCATATGGTAGGGAAATAGTCTCAGCACCTATGGCAGACAAATGCTTCATGCTGGATGTGAGTCAGCTTGAGAAAAGAGCCTACACAAGCTCAGTGGATGATACTGATCTTTGGCACAAGAGGTTTGGCCATGTCAATCTCAAATCACTTGATTTGCTGCACAAGTTAAGCATGACAGAGGATATGGTGAAGGTCTATACAAGTGAAGGTGTTTGTAAGGTGTGTCAGCTTGGTAAACAAACCAGGTTGCCTTTTCCAGTAAACCAGGCATGGAGGGCTCGAGACAGACTAGAGTTGGTGCACTCAGATGTCTGTGGACCAATGAAGACACCTTCACTGAATGGCAGTAAATACTTTGTTTTGTTTATTGATGATTTGACCAGATTTTGCTGGGTGTACTTCATGAAACAGAAGTCGGAGGTGTTTGACATGTTTGTAAAGTTCAAGGCTTGGGCAGAAAATCAAGCAGGCTGTAAGATCAAGGCCTTAAGGACAGACAATGGTACAGAGTACTTGTCTGAAAGATTCTAGAAGCTATGTGAGCAAGCTGGAATCTATCATCAGCTGACCACCTTGTACACTCCTCATCAAAATGGAGTAAGTGAGAGGAAGAACAGGACAGTGATGAACATGACCAGGTGTTTGCTGTTCCAAAGCAGGCTTCCAGGCATTTTTTGGGCTGAAGGTGTCAATACTTCAGTCTATTTTCTCAATAGGCTGCCAACACATGCTGTGAAGGATAAGACCCCTTTTGAAGCATGGTATGGTCTCAAACCTATTGCCTCACATTTAAAATTATTTGGTTGCATATGTTATGTACTTGTACCAGTAGAAAGAAGGACCGAACTTGAGAAGAGGTCAATTGCTGACATATTTGTTGGTTACAGCAGCTGTAAGAAAGGCTATAGGATATTTGATCCCTCGACCAAGAAGATTCTGGTAAGTAGGGATGTTAAATTTGATGAAACAAAGTTTTGGAATTTTGATGGTTTAGACACAAGTCAGTTTGAAGAAGAAAAAGATGATAGCTATCTGGAATTGGCAGAAAGTGAATACAGTAATGCCAATGTTGATGATACTCCTGTGAGAGGGACCAGGTCGATTACTGACATCTACCAAAGATGTAATGTGGCCATTGTTGAACCCTCAAATTATGAAGAGGCTACTAGAAGCAAGATTTGGAGGAAAGCTATGGAGGCTGAAATCGATATGATCCACAAGAATGATACTTGGGATCTAGTGGACAGACCTGAACAGAAAAAGGCCATTAGTGTCAAATGGGTTTACAAGACAAAGTTCAATGCAGATGGCTCCCTAAACAAGCACAAGGCAAGGCTTGTGGTTAAAGGATACAGCCAACAATTTGGCATTGATTTTGAGGAGACTTTTGCTCCAGTAGCAAGACTGGACACTATCAAATTGCTGTTTGCTTTGGCTGCACAGAAACAGTGGAAAGTCCACCAGCTTGATGTTAAGTCAGCCTTCTTAAATGGATTTCTTAAAGAGGAAATTTATGTGGAACAACCTGATGGATTTAAAGTCCAAGGAATGGATGACAAGGTTTATAGGCTGAAGAAGGCACTTTATGGTTTGAAACAGGCTCCTCGAGCCTGGTATGACAAAATTGATGAGTATCTGTCTAAACTCAACTTCGAGAAAAGCTTGAGTGAACCAACTTTGTTTGTGAAGAAGTCCAATGATGAGACACTGTTGATTGTGTCAATATATGTGGACGATTTGCTGGTAACTGGAAGCAAAATTGAACTGATTCAAGAGTTCAAGGAGAAAATGCAAGTCATGTTTGATATGACAGACTTGGGAATTATGAGCTATTTCCTTGGTATGGAAGTGAGTCAGATTGATCATGGCATTTTCATTAGTCAACATGCCTTTGCCTCTAAAATACTCACTAAATTTCACATGGAAAATTGTAAGCCAGCAAATACTCCTTTGGTTATAGGACAGAAGTTGAGCAGCTATGAAAATGAAGAAAAAGTGGATGAACGGGAGTATAGAAGTTTAATTGGATGCTTGCTATACTTGACAGCAACTAGACCTGATCTTATGCATTCGGTCAGTTTTCTATCTCGTTTCATGCATAGTTGGAACACAACACATTAAAGGGTAGCAAAGAGAATCCTCAGGTATGTCAAAGGAACCTTGAAGTTTGGAGTGATGTTCAAGTTGGGGAGTAAGCTGAAGTTAACTGGCTACTCAGACAGTGACTGGGGAGGTTTGATTTATGATATGAGGAGTACCTCAGGCTACCTTTTTTCACTTGGTTCAAGAGGTTTCTCTTGGAGCTCTAAAAAGCAACAAACAGTTGCTCAATCAACTACAGAGGCAAAGTACATAGCAGCAGCTAGAGTAGTAAGCCAGGCTATTTGGCTTAGAAAACTATTGTGTGATTTGAATGAGGAACAATTCGAGCCTACTGAGATTATGGTTGATAATCAATCAGCAATAGCTATCTCCAAGAATGCTGTTTTTCATTGGAAAACAAAACATTTTAAACTTAAATTTTATTTTGTTCGAGAGGCAAGGCAAGCAAAGGATGTAAGTCTTGCTCATTGTAGCTCACAAGACCAATTGGCTGACATATTGACAAAGCCTCTTGGTACTATGAGGTTTGAATTTCTTAGAGAATCGGTTGGTGTTTGTTGCCTACAGTCCAAGGAGGAGTGTTGAACATGGACTGCAATGCAACAATAGGCCAAGAAGCAGACCAGCAGCTGCAACAGACCAGAATTCGAGCAGGACCAGGAGCAGCTTACCTCTTTTGTTTACTTTTGATTATTTTGTAAAGCTACCAAAGTCAGAATGTAACTAGACTTTAGAGTAGTTAAGATTTGAATTTGACAGATGTAATGGCTGAATTATTTAGCTCTTTAATTTGAATTATTTTGTATTGCAACTTGCTAAAACTGATTGGAGCAGTTACATATGTTAGGTAACTGTCATACTATTTTTGTAACATCTTATATTTGAAAGTTTTAATGAAAAATTTGTTGTTGCTTCATCGGTTACTTGCTGATCTTAGACTTTCATTTTTCATTGTTTTGCTTGCTGTTTTGTGAGCTTATGTTCAGCAAAGTTTCATTTTGTTTTGTATGCTGCTGCTATTTATCCAACAGTTTCTTTCTATTGAGTTGATCTCCTCTTTCATGGCTTTTTTTCCATTTTTGTTCTTTGATAGCTTCTTGAAATGTAAGGGGATCACAATCCACTAACAGAGCAAAATGGGTAATTTGATCATCATCAAATAATTTATCTCCACTCACATAATCGATCATCCAAGTCGGCCGCTTTCTCAGTCAAGATTCATGGATGACTACATCATTATCCAATTGATTTTCACAAGAGAGTTGCGTGTGATTATCAGTTGCATCTGAATTTGACTCTTGAGTTGCAACTTTAATTTTGTCTTCATCTCTATAAAAATTAGTAGGAATTTCTTGCTATTTAACTGTAATACCCCCTAACCCCAAACCGTCGTCGGAACGGGTTATGAGGCATTACCGGACATATCAAACAATTTACAAATAATTCTTAAATAAATAACCAACATATTAAAAATAAATCATATTAATATAAATTTTACTAATCGATTTCATTCATTGTTTTTTTATAAAAATTTCGGTAGCATTTCGACTTATTTTTACATTAAACCCCCTGCAAAATTTCAAAAATAACCAACCCAATTTCAATATTTCAACCAAAGCATTTATATACTCAAATCTTAATTAACATATTGACATAACAACTTAATTAATAAAAATCCTATTATCATTTCTAATTAACACATAAAACTAATTAAACCATTTCAATTCGATACTAATGCTATAAAGAACTTATACGATTTTACTAATATAATCATCAAAACACATAATATCTTACTTTACAACAAAACTATATAACATGCCAAAATAACTATTATAAATCCTATGTACATGCCACTTTCTCTTAGAAGAAGAAAACATCACCAAAATCTTTATGTCGGAGTCGGGATTGTCCTGGAAGCTAAACCGAGACTCTGACCTCTTTTCAACCTGCGCACGGAAACAACCGTACGCTGAGTATTTATACTCAGTGGTATTACCATAATTCAAATTATAATAGCAATAAAGAATTATAATTACCAAGCATGTAACTATTCAATTTCTTAAATATCAATTAATTCATAAACTTTCATTATTTGAGAATAACAATACACTTTTTAGCTAATTTTCGATCTCAATCACATATCACATGTAACAATTTCAATCACAACATAAGCATTAATTTCATGCCTTTCATTTTCAATATTAATTTCAATCCGCAATTTTAAATTTTCCCATATTCAATTATTCACCCTATTAACAATCTGGACTTTGATGGATACACGGATTTCACCCAACACACCAGTACGGCGCATTGTGCCTAAAACGGTACATAGTACCTGATCAGTATACGACATATAAGTGCCTGAAACGACACACGAGGTGCCTGATACGACACACGAGGTGCCTGATATACGACACATAAAGTGCCTGAGATACGACACATAAAGTGCCTGATCGGCAAGGCAAATAAATCCCGTACTCATCCAAATCCTATGGCATGCCAACTATATCCGACTCAGCCCGACTAGTTAATAGGGTATTTAAATCACATATAGTCCCAATTCAATCACAATTTCTCACATTTTCAATTCAATCATTTCTTCCACCTTTCAATCAATAATTCATCCACAAATCCACAAATTCACACATTTTTACAACTCAATACATTTTCATACAATTTAATACAATTCACAATTCGATTAAAACTCATTTCCCGCTTTCAATCAACAAACAATTCAAGTATTAATTTATATAAATTATTCAATTTAATTCTCACTCATAATAGTAATAATAATAATAATAATACTACTAATACTAATATTAATACTTACCTCACATTTCATTTACTAAACATATAAATTAAAATTTAACATTTAAAAAAATAAATAATTTGAATTATAGTAATACAAACCGTGATTTTCTCGAGTCTATTCCTCGTCCACTTTTTCTTTTCCTTTCCTCGTGGATGCTTCGGGTGCGATATTAGCTACGAAAAAAATTAAGATAATTTTCATAATCATTAGCATAACACAATTTAATTGCTGAAATTTTTATCTAACTTTTACTTTAATTTCAATTTAATCCTAACTACACCTATATATTTTTCTTTCTCAATTCATACCTTCTTGCTACTCAATTTCTTGCCAAACTCATACTTAACTATCTAATTTTTATCATATTTTCATAATTTCGAATTTATTTCAATTTAATCCCAAAAATTCAAAACTTATAGTTTAGTTTACAATTCAATCCTTTATTCAATTCTAATCAAAATTTCTATCAAATTCATCCCTAATTTAACAATTTATTCAACATGAACCATGATTAATAATCTATAAACTTCCAAAACCTCAACTTATTTTTAACAAAACTTTGTTTTAAAACTTCTAAAACATTGAAATTAAGAAAAAAGGGCTAAATTAACTTACCAAATTAATTTCAAGCTCCAAAAACCCTATTTTCCCTTTTTTCCTTCTTTTTCTTCTTTCTCCCCCCTGTTTCTTCTCTGTTTCGTCCTTTAGTATTCTGTTTCTTTTCTCCTTTTGTTTCTTTTATTCTTTTAGTTTATGTTTTGTTTATTATTTAATAAATATAATACTTTAATAATATAATATAATATTTTCTTATATAATAAGTAATTACAAAATTTTAATACAAATGTATTTATACAATTATGACACATGTATAAATTATTACCATACATTTGTCACCATCTTATTTATTTTATAATATAATAGTAATTATAATAATTTAATAATTTTAATAATAATAATTTAATAATATTTTTTTAACACATAAAAATCTCAGATTTTTATACTTATGCCGCCTCAAATTTGGCAATTGGCATAATTCCCTATTTAGTCCCTATTATTTTCTTTTAATCTATAATTAAACTTTCACTTCTATTGCAATTTAATCCTTTTTGTAATTACTCATAATTAAGCTAAATTCACCTATCTAAAACCTAATTAAACACACAACTAGTCTAGTAAATATTCCTAATAATTATTTTCGAACTCAATTTACTAAGACGGAGGCTCGATATTATACTTTTCCGATGCCCGTGAATTTTGGGTCATTACATTTCTCCCCCCTTAATAAATTTCGTCCTCGAAATTTACCTGAGAAGAGATGAGGATATTGTGATCTCATCGTCTCTTCCGGTTCCCAAGTCGCTTCTTCCACACTATGGCTTCTCCATAAAACTTTTACTAAAGGAACTCGTTTATTTCTTAATTCTTTCACTTCTCGTGCTAATATCTGAACCGGCTCTTCTTCATAAGTTAAATCAGATCGAATTTCAATGTCTTCAGTAGGAATGACATGAGAAGGATCCGACCTATATCTACGAAGCATTGAAACATGAAAAACATCATGAATTTTCTGTAATTCTGGAGGTAAGGCTAATCGATAAGCAACAGGCCCAATTCTTTCCACAATCTCATACGGCCCAATAAAACGTGGACTTAATTTTCCCTTTCGACCAAATCTCAAAATTTTCTTCCACGGCGACACTTTGAGAAATACTTTATCACCAACGGAATACTCAATGTCTCGTCGTTTCAAATCTGCATAAGATTTCTGTCTGTCGAAAGCGGCTATCAATTTATCTTTAATCTTTTTAACTATTTCCTCTGTCTCTTGAATCAATTCCAGACCAATCACTTTTCTTTCTTTTAATTCTGTCCAACACACTGGTGATCGACATCTTCGACCATATAGTGCTTCATACGGAGCCATCTGAATACTAGATTGGAAACTATTATTATAAACAAATTCTGCTAATGGCAAATATCGTTCCCAACCTGACTCAAAGTCGATGATACAAGCTCTCAACATATCTTCCAGAATCTGAATTACGCGTTCAGATTGTCCGTCAGTTTGCGGATGAAATGCAGTACTAAAATTGAGCCGAGTTCCCAGCGAATCATGTAATTGCTTCCAAAATCTCGATGTAAACCGAGGGTCCCGATCTGAAATTATCGATACCGGAATACCATGTAATCTAACAATTTCCCGAATATAAACTTCGGCAAGCTTCTGTAGTGACCAATCAATTCTGACTGCTATAAAGTGAGCAGACTTGGTAAGCCTATCAACTATCACCCAAATAGCATTCTTTTTGCTTGCTGACAACGGTAATCCCGTAACAAAGTCTATAGTAATACAATCCCATTTCCACTCGGGAATACTAATAGGCTGAAGTAAACCTGTCGGTACCTGATGTTTTGCTTTTACCCGCTGACAAGTTAGGCATTTACCAACATACTCGACTATATCTTTCTTTATCCCTGGCCACCAATACAGTTCTCGTAGATCACGATACATTTTCGTTCCACCAGGATGCTAAGCAAAAGTACTATCATGTGCTTCTCGGAGAATCAGCTTTTTAATCTCAGAAGTAGCTGGAATACAAATACGGTTTTGGAATCTCAAACAATCATACTCATCAATACTAAAATTTTCCACCGTACCATGCTGTACCATTTCTCTTTTCTTCATCAATTTTTCATCTTCTAGCTGTGCTGCTCTGATTTGATCAAATATTACTGGCTTGACTCTGAACTCGGCTAACAAACTTCTATCATCATTAATACTAAGCCGAGCAAACATTGCCCGTAATTCAACTGCTACTTTTCTGCTCAATGCATCTGCTACCACATTTGCCTTTCCTGGATGATAATCTATAACACAATCATAATCTTTCAGAAGTTCTATCCATCGCCTCTGTCTCAGATTCAACTCCTTTTGTGACAGAAGATATTTGAGACTTTTATGATCAGTGTAAATATAACATTTCTCACCATACAAGTAATGTCTCCAAATCTTTAATGCAAAGATTACAGCAGCTAGCTCTAAATCGTGTGTTGGATAGTTGCGTTCATGTGGTTTCAACTGTCGAGATGCATAAGCTATTACCTTTCCATCCTGCATTAGTACACAACCCAGACCATTCAATGAAGCATCACTATACAGAACAAAATCTTTCCCAGATTCTGGTAATGTTAAAATAGGTGCCTCGGTTAACATCTGCTTCAATCTTTCAAAACTTTTCTGGCACTGGTCATTCCAAATAAAAGGAACATTCTTCTGTAGTAACTTGGTTATCGGCAAAGCTATCTTCAAAAACCCATTTATAAATCTTCTGTAATACCCAGCCAAACCAAGAAAACTGCGTACCTCAGATACATTCTTTGGTGCCTTCCATTGAACAATTGCTTCAATCTTTTTCGGATCAACTCTGATTCCATCTGCCGATACTACATGTCCCAAATATACCACCTCTGATAACCAGAATTCACATTTGCTGAGCTTTCCATACAACTATTTTTCTCGTAAAATCTGTAACACAGTTCTGAGATGCTGATCATGCTCTAACTCTAACTTTGAATAAACTAATATATCATCAATGAAAACCACCACAAACTGATCTAAATACGGATGAAAAATACGGTTCATCAAATCCATGAAAGCAGCTGGAGCATTAGTCAATCCGAACGGCATCACCAAAAATTCATAATGACCATACCTTATACGAAAAGCTGTCTTCGGCACATCACTTTCTTTTACTTTCAACTGATAATACCCGGACCTCAAATCAATCTTCGAAAATATTGAAGCTCCTTTTAGCTGATCAAATAAATCATCTACACGGGGCAACGGATATCGATTTTTGATCGTCACTTTGTTCAACTGCCGATAATCAATACAAAGCCGCATTGATCCATCTTTCTTTTTAACAAATAACACTGGAGCTCCCCAAGGTGAAATGCTCGGTCTAATAAATCCACGATCTAGTAAGTCCTGTAGCTGCACCTTCAACTCTTTTAATTCAGTGGGCGACATTCGGTACGGAGGTATAGAGATCGGTGCTGTACCCGGATACACTTCTATAGCAAATTCAACTTCTCTGTCAAGTGGTAAGCCCGGCAATTCTTCAGGGAATACATCTGGAACTCACATACGGTTCTGATCTGATTACACTGACTTCCAACTGAATCAGAATTAATAACATATGCCAAATATGCTGTACAGCCCTGCTGAAGTAATCTATTAGCTTTTATCACCGAAACAATACGTGCCGGTCCACTATTAGGGATACCATCTACTTCAATTCTGTCTCCATCCTCTGTCTGAATACTGAACCTCTTTTTGTAGCAATCCAAAATTACCCCATATTCGGATAACCAATCCATACCCAATATTATATCAAAGTCACCAAAAGGCATAATCAACAAGTCAACATGAAACATTTTATCACGTATCATCAACGGGCATCTCCGACATACTCTATCTACAGACACAGTTTGTCCCAAAGGGCTAGACACTTCTATTAAAACTCTAGACATTTCAGATTTTAACTTTCTCAACTCAACTAGTTTTGAATTAATATATGAATGTGACGACCCTGGATCAATTAAAGCATAAATAGGCTCAGAATGCAATAAAAATATACCTGTCACAACGTCGTGGGCATCACCTTCTTCTCTTATTCGAACTACATAGGCTCTGGCCGGTGCTCTTGCCTCTGACTGCTGTGTAACTATGTCACTACTTCTCCGAACACTTCCACCTCTGGATACAGAACCACCTCTGCCCGAACCTCTACCTCGAGCAGTAGATACTGATCTCTGTGATGCATCGGAAGTATCATTTTTATTTTTCGGACAATCTTTAACAAAATGTTCTGTTGACCTGCAACGAAAGCAGCCTCCAGTCACTTTCCAACACTCACCTAAATGCCTCTTCCCACAATATCCACATTCTGAAATTTTCACGTCTCGGGGTGGAGCTCTTACACTACCAGTGGATACCGTCGTCTGTTTCCCCTGGCTTCTGTCCCCTCAATCAGATCTGAAAGTTGACCTCCAACCGCCTCTAGATTCTCGAGATCTTTTTGGTAAAGGATTTGAAATAGTAATGCCAGCCCGTTTTCTAATTGATCTAGCTATCTCAGGCTTTTTATCCAAACCCAGCACCTACTCTACCATCTTTGCTCTCTCCACTAAATCTACAAATTCTGCAATTTAGTGTGACACCAACTGTACCCTGATCTCATCTCTCAGACCACGAAGAAACCTTTTACAACTATCAGCCTCTGTCAGTATGAACTCGGAAGCATATCGGCTGAGTCTAGAAAATTCACGTTCATAATCTACAACTGACAAATTACCTTATTTCAACATCAAAAATTCCTGCCTCTTATCTTCAATATACAGCTCCCCAACATATTTCTTCTGAAATTCTTTTTGAAATAAATCCCATGTAACCTGTTCTGTAGGCAGATGTCGTATTACAGATTCCCACCACAAATATGCTTCTCCTTGCAGTAGAGAAACAGCACAAATCAAGCTCTCTCGGGGGGTACATTCTAATTGCTGCAGAACTCGTTTAGTTGATTCCATCCAATTCTCTGCAGCAGATGGATCAATTCCCTTCAAACCCAAAAATTCACTAGCACCATATTTTCGTAATTCTTTGATTGGGGCCCGTCTAGTAGTAGTGGTAGAAGTCGTAGCAGGTACAGTTCCCGCTACTCGTTGCAAAGCATCGGCTATAATTCTCAGTAAATGGGACTCATCTCTATCTCTAACATCTTCCCGTTCTATATTAGGAGGTTGGTTACCTAACGGGTTCACACTCGGTGCAATTGATTCTGTTTCCTCTAATTCTCTATCTCCATGATATATTTCTTCATCAGTTATATTTAGTCTTATATCAGACATCCTTAATCTATAAAACAGAAACAAACAAATAGGTCAGCATCCAAAATCCCGACTCAGTTTGACTCGATAGTGGCATGTATATCTAAACTCAATTTCGAGCCCGATTTAGTCCGAGAATCGGCTAAACCTGGCTCTAATACCACTAAATGTAATACCCCCTAACCCCAAACCGTCGTCGGAACGGGTTATGAGGCATTACCGGACATATCAAACAATTTACAAATAATTCTTAAATAAATAACCAACATATTAAAAATAAATCATATTAATATAAATTTTACTAATCGATTTCATTCATTTTTTTTTATAAAAATTTCGGCAGCATTTCGACTTATTTTTACATTAAACCCCCTGCAAAATTTCAAAAATAACCAACCCAATTTCAATATTTCAACCAAAGCATTTATATACTCAAATCTTAATTAACATATTGACATAACAACTTAATTAATAAAAATCCTATTATCATTTCTAATTAACACATAAAACTAATTAAACCATTTCAATTCGATACTAATGCTATAAAGAACTTATACGATTTTACTAATATAATCATCAAAACACATAATATCTTACTTTACAACAAAACTATATAACATGCCAAAATAACTATTATAAATCCTATGTACATGCCACTTTCTCTTAGAAGAAGAAAACATCACCAAAATCTTTATGTCGGAGTCGGATTGTCCTGGATGCTAAACCGAGACTCTGACCTCTTTTCAACCTGCACACGGAAACAACCGTACGCTGAGTATTTTATACTCAGTGGTATTACCATAATTCAAATTATAATAGCAATAAAGAATTATAATTACCAAGCATGTAACTATTTAATTTCTTAAATATCAATTAATTCATAAACTTTCATTATTTGAGAATAACAATACACTTTTTAGCTAATTTTCGATCTCAATCACATATCACATGTAACAATTTCAATCACAACATAAGCATTAATTTCATGCCTTTCATTTTCAATATTAATTTCAATCCGCAATTTTAAATTTTCCCATATTCAATTATTCACCCTATTAACAATCTGGACTTTGACGGATACACGAATTTCACCCAACACACCAGTATGGCACATTGTGCCTAAAACGGTACATAGTACCTGATCAGTATACGACACATAAGTGCCTGAAACGACACACGAGGTGCCTGATACGACACACGAGGTGCCTGATATACGACACATAAAGTGCCTGAGATACGACACATAAAGTGCCTGATCGGCAAGGCCGATAAATCCCGTACTCATCCAAATCCTATGGCATGCCAACTATATCCGACTCAGCCCGACTAGTTAATAGGGTATTTAAATCACATATAGTCCCAATTCAATCACAATTTCTCACATTTTCAATTCAATCATTTCTTCCACCTTTCAATCAATAATTAATCCACAAATCCACAAATTCACACATTTTCACAACTCAATACATTTTCATACAATTTAATACAATTCACAATTCGATTAAAACTCATTTCCCGCTTTCAATCAACAAACAATTCAAGTATTAATTTATATCAATTATTCAATTTAATTCTCACTCATAATAGTAATAATAATAATAATAATAATACTAATACTAATATTAATACTTACCTCACATTTCATTTACTAAACATATAAATTAAAATTTAACATTTAAAAAAATAAGTAATTTGAATTATAGTAATACAAACCGTGATTTTCTCGAGTCTATTCCTCGTCTACTTTTTCTTTTCCTTTCCTCGTGGATGCTTCGGGTGCGATATTAGCTACGAAAAAAAATTAAGATAATTTTCATAATCATTAGCATAACACAATTTAATTGCTGAAATTTTTATCTAACTTTTACTTTAATTTCAATTTAATCCTAACTACACCTATATATTTTTCTTTCTCAATTCATACCTTCTTGCTACTCAATTTCTTGCCAAACTCATACTTAACTATCTAATTTTTATCATATTTTCATAATTTCGAATTTATTTCAATTTAATCCCAAAAATTCAAAACTTATAGTTTAGTTTACAATTCAATCCTTTATTCAATTCTAATCAAAATTTCTATCAAATTCATCCCTAATTTAACAATTTATTCAACATGAACCATGATTAATAATCTATAAACTTCCAAAACCTCAACTTATTTTTAACAAAACTTTGTTTTAAAACTTCTAAAACATTGAAATTAAGAAAAAAGGGCTAAATTAACTTACCAAATTAATTTCAAGCTCCAAAAACCCTATTTTCCCTTTTTTCCTTCTTTTTCTTCTTTCTCCCCTGTTTCTTCTCTGTTTCGTCCTTTAGTATTCTGTTTCTTTTCTCCTTTTGTTTCTTTTATTCTTTTAGTTTATGTTTTGTTTATTATTTAATAAATATAATACTTTAATAATATAATATAATATTTTCTTATATAATAAGTAATTACAAAATTTTAATACAAATGTATTTATACAATTATGACACATGTATAAATTATTACCATACATTTGTCACCATCTTATTTATTTTATAATATAATAGTAATTATAATAATTTAATAATTTTAATAATAATAATTTAATAATATTTTTTTAACACATAAAAATCTCAGATTTTTATACTTATGCCGCCTCAAATTTGGCAATTGGCATAATTGCCTATTTAGTCCCTATTATTTTCTTTTAATCTATAATTAAACTTTCACTTCTATTGCAATTTAATCCTTTTTGTAATTACTCATAATTAAGCTAAATTCACCTATCTAAAACCTAATTAAACACACAACTAGTCTAGTAAATATTCCTAATAATTATTTTCGAACTCAATTTACTAAGACGGAGGCCCGATATTATACTTTTCTGATGCCCGTAAATTTTGGGTCATTACATTAACACCCTTTTCAGTGCAATTCCATGTAGAATTTTCATAAAAAAGACGTCTTTGTTGATGATGATCTTCTTAGTGAGCGGATTGAACAATTTTTATGCCTTGGTTGTCTCACTTACACCAAGAAAAACACATTTTTCGCCCTTATCATCAAGTTTTCTCCTTTTCTGATCCGGAACACGTGTGTACATGACACACCCATAAATTTTGAAGTGATTTACAGTTGGTTTTCTGCCACTCCATGCTTTCACCAAAGTCATGTTTTGAACATAAAAGGTGAGACTTCTAGTCAGAACATGAATGCTCCAATTTACAACTTTTAGCCAGAAAGCCTTTGAAATGTTCTCTTTTTCCAACAGGCTTCTCACCATTTTGAGAATGGTTCAATTTTTCATTTTTGACACACAGTTTTGTTGTGGTGTGTATGCAACGGTGAGTTCTCTTCGAATGTCTTGTTCAGTACAAAATGTCTCAAAATCCTTTGAACTGTACTCTCCCACACAATCAGTTTGCAATATCTTAATAGAACTCTCTGTTTTATTTTTAACTTGAGCTTTGAAGCTTTTAAATGACAAGAGGGCTTCTGATTTATCCTGTAAGAAGAACACCCATGTTTTTCTACTACAATCATCAATAAAAGTGATTAGATACCATTTCCCTCAATATGATGTTGGATTAATTGGTTCCCAAATGTCAGGGTGAATTAGCTCTAGCACTTTTTTTGCTCTTCATGGCTTTCCTTGTGAAAATTAAGATCCGTGTTGTTTGATAACAACACATTCCTTGCATATTGGATCAGCTGGAATAGTGATTTGAAGAAGTTTTGTCACAATATTCTTCCGTTAGAGTGTAGTTAGTCCACCGAAATTTAGATGACCAAAAAAGTGCCATAACCATGATGGATCATCTACTTTGGCTTGCAAACATGTCTGAACACTTTTTATCTGTAATGGAAACAGTCTATTTGAGCTTATTTGAAAAATGACTACTACACCTTTTGAAGGATCATATATTTCACAAGCTCCATCCCAAAATGGTTATAACATAACCTCTCCTACAATTGACCAGCACCAAGCAAATTGCTTTTCATATCAGGAACATAGAAGATATTAGATATTGTTTCTATAAAGTCATTTTTAGTGTTGATTTTAATATCTCCAATTCTCAGGACCTTTACAGTAGATTTATCCCCAAAACTGACAGTAGTATGAAAATTTTCATTTAAATGAGAAACAATGGATTTTCTACCACTCATATGGTTGTTGCAGCCTATGTCTACATACCAAACTTCTATTTTGGTCTATGTCTACATACCAAACTTCTATTTTGGTCTTGTCCACATTTTCATGAGCTGCCATCAACAATGTTTATTCTTCTTTTCGTGCAACAAAATTTGATTTCGAGGTCTTCTCCTTGTCTTGAGGCAACTTGGTTTGACACTTGGCTTGATAATGCCCAAGCTTGTGACATCTATAGCACTCAATTTTCGATTTGGAGAACTTATCATATCCTTTGCCTCTGTCTTAAGATGAATCATGATCATTCATATTGTGTTGGTGGTGCTTGCCTCTATCTCTATTGCCTCGACCTCTTCTTCTAGCACCTCAATCTCTTTCTTGACTAGGCAAAGACACATGGTTTGTAGAAGCTTTTAGTGCTTGCTCCTCCTTGTCCTACAAAACTATTTTCTTCTCATAAACTAATATAGAGCCCTGCAACTCATTAAGAGAAAGAGTATCAAGATACTTTGATTCTTTAATAGAACATACAACATAATTAAATTATGGTGTCATTGATTGCAAAATTTTCTCAATCACAGTCACATCCTTAATCTTTTCACCATGGATTCACATTTTGTTGATTATTGCCATTGATCTTGAGAAAGAACCAAAAAATTATTCTCCATTCTTCATCCGTAATATTTCGAATTTATATCATAGAACTTGTAACTGTTGCCTCTTGATCCTATTTGATCCTTGATATTTCTTATTCATAGAGTCCAAAATGTGCTTGGAGGTATCTTTGCAAAGCATTGTCTCCAAGATTGAACATTCAATGACCTGAAACAAGTAGTTTTTGGCCTTAAGATCCTTCAACTTCATCCTCTCTATTTTTGTGTCTGAGATTGTTGCTGTTGACTCTGGCACTCCATCTGAGACAACTTGTCAATACTCTTTTGATATTAGAAAATTCTCCATTGGCGTGCTCTAGTGATCATAATGATCACCAAAGTGAGGTATTACTGGTTGCACGAAATTTTTAGCATCATGGAATACGAAAAACTATTGTTTTTTTTGTTTTGTTTTTGATAACCTGACTCTAATGCCACTGTTAACATAGATTTTTTTTTTACTAAAACTGAATAAAAGACTTTAATAAGAAAATAGACTTTGAGGAAAGGAAGCTGAACTATATATTTTATTCATCAAATAGTAGCCTCAATATAGGCAACTTCAGTAATGTTGATTAGGAAACAATCTTCTAATAGGTAGGCAACTGGATAACTAAAAAGCAAATATTTTTATTAAAGCAAAAAAAAAAAAAAAAAACCCTCACTAAAGCATTCATCAGTATTTAAATAACATCACTAAGGTGAGGTTCCTCAAAAGTTCTAGGTGATTTTCAACTCGAGCTAAATTGTCCAGTGAAAATATTTTTATTACTTTAATATAAGTCTAAATTGAAAATGTAGAAATAGGTGATACTTATATATAAAAAAAAAGGTTTTTGCACATATTAAACATATTAGAAATTCCATCATATACGAATGCGTATGGGAACTAATTATTTAGAACATAGATGTGTGTTTAAAAATAACATATAATAAATAATAAAATGTATGTTTTGAAAGTAATTATTAATAAGACATACAATATTTAATATTAAAATAAAAAAGATTAAATTATAAGTAAAATGAAATTTAAACACATAACTACATCAGATTAAGAATATTAATTAGTGCATTACAATTGTTTACCATGGTGTTGTGATCAATCTTGAGTTGATGTCGAGATAACTTGTGACACCAACTTATTCAATGGCATTATCAATATATACAATTGATCGAGCTAATAAACTTTGTATAATAAAATTAATATGTATAAAATATTTTAGAATAAAACTTTGGTTGAATGGAAAAATTAAAGTTTTATTGACCCAAATGTCTTGGGTTTAAATCCCACCATATGCAAATGATTTATTCTTTGTTTGGTTTCTGCTTGACTCGTGACATTAACTCAATCAAAGATTATAAATTTAAGAAGGCTTAAGGGTTAAAAAAGCCCTTAGTAAAAAAAAAAAGTTAAAAAAATCAATTAAGCCCTTTTAAAAAAATTCCCCCTATTGAGGCCTTAATGAAAAAAAAAAAAAACAACTAGACCTTTCCGTTAATGAAAACCGTCAATTGACCGGTTTGACCGTTAACAACATTGATGTGGCCAAATTAATAAAAAAATACATATAAAATGAACTTTGTCCATTTGTTCAAATTCATTTTAGATGAGTGCAAAACTATAAAATCATATATAAATAATTATAATAATTCAAATATGTAAAAAAAGTCAAAAAAAAATTAATAATTTATAAAAAATATAAAAATTAATAAAATGCACATCTAAAAAAACCCTGAACAAATGGTAGTCTAGATTTAGATAAACCAAGACATATAAATGTCCAAATTCATTTTTATTAATGCAAAATTAAAAAATATATAATTATAAAAATTGTTTTGTTTTGTGAAATTTTACTATATAAGCTTCATATATATTTGATTGAGTTCATATTTTGATCTCAGGCACATTTACAAACATCTTATTATTATTAACACATAATAAATTATAAAAAGATTATAATTAAAAAATAATTATTAATATTTTAAAATAAATTTGGAGCACCAAAATGTAAAAGGGATTTTAATTTTTTAATAATTATTTTTTTATGATTTATAATTATTTTTTTATAGTTTTGCACTAATAAAAATGAATCTCAACATACATTTGTTCTGATTCATTTAAATCTGGACATCATTTGTATAAGTTCATTTTAGATGTACATTTTTATTAATTTTTATATTTATAAATTATTATTAATTTCTTTTACCTTTTTATATATTTGATTTTTTTTATCAATTTTAGTAATTTTAATTTTTTTTTTTATACTTTTGTACTCAACTAGAATGACTTTGGACAAATGATTATCCAAATTCAAATAAATATGGACAACTATTTTTCCATGTTCATTTTAGATGTATATATTTTTTTATTAATTTTAAAAAATATATTTTTTAATTTTTTAAAATTTTCAAATTTTTTTGCTAACATGGCATGTCACGTTAGCACCATATATTACATCAACTTTATAAACGGTCAAATCGATCAACTGACAGTTTTTTTTACCGATAAGGCTAGGTTTTTTTTTGTCCTTAAAGGCTTAATAGAGTGAATTTTTTAAGGGTTTAATTGATTATTTATTTTTTTTACTAATGGCGTTTTTGTCCCTTAAACCATTTAGTAATTTATAAAAAGTAAATACATAATAAACTATGCTATTATATAATGTTTGTAACGACTTGAAAGTTAGTGGTGTTAGAAACGGTGGTTTCGGAATCTCATTTCTGATGTTTGAGTAAATAAATAATATTTATGAGGTTAGTATGAAATTTAATTAAAGTTTGGTCCTTTAATTTTGTTAATTGGATAGTTAATTAATGTATAGGGACTAAATTATAAAATTGGTAAAAGCTCAATTGCCAAAGAAGTGGTAATTAAAAGCAAGGGACAAAGGCCACGTTAGCAATTAGACCATGAGATTTGATAAGGGTAGTTGACGGTGGCTAACTACATGAAATATGGGAGGCTAAATGGGTAAATAAATAAATAATGGTAAAATGAATTAAAACTAAAGTAAAAGAATGAATATTGTATGTATATTACTAGAGATAGTAGAGAAGGAGATTACTAGAGATAGTAGAGAAGGAGAGAATTATTATCATCTTCTTCCTCCCTACCCGAAACAACAAGAAAGAAAAGAAGGCTTAACGCCATTTAGGGTTTTGGAACCTTTAACCTTAAAATTTAAGTAAGTCTTCGGTTATTTTTTTTTTGTAATTTTTATGTTTTTTTTTTAAATTTTGGGAGTTTAATTTAGCTAATTTTGTGTTATTTTTCATAACTTTTAAAACTTGAGAAAAATACCATTGAAGAATTCTTGAAGTTTTAAGTACTAAATTGATAGATCTTAAGCTTAGAAATGAAAAAGAACTAAATTGTAAAATTAATTTATAGTTTTGTACAATAGGGGCTAACATGCATAAATTTTGAAATTTTTGGTAGAAATGAGAAGTAGGAGGTCCATATTGGACTATAGTGGAATCAGGTTGAAAATTTGAGTTCTAAATTGAAAGTTAGGTTAGTACCGGTTTTAAGGACTAAATTGAATAAAATGCAAAACTTTAGGGGACATTCAAAAAATGACCTGAAAGATGAAATTGAATTGATACATGCTTAACATAGGCTCTTATAAGATATTTGGAATTGATAAATTGAAATGAATTATTATTTAGATCGAGAATTGAACCAATCGGAGGATAATCGCGAAAAAGGAAAAAATTACAAATTCATCATCAACATCTTGCAAGTAGCTGTTTTGTCTGGTACATGGATGTTGGCTTAAATTTATTATATCTTTAGTATTAGTAGATGATATGCTAGAATTATATAAATTTGGAATGAAAATGTGGTATAAATACTTTTGTGCCTTATTGAGTTGGGTAAATTGGAACGATTATACAGATGAGAATGTTGTGTAGTTCATAAATGGTACGTATGTAGAGCTAATATATATATATGTTTATTTTGGGATGATAGTTGAGATTTGAACCTTGACGAATGTTTACTTTTAAAGTGGTAAAGGATATATGAAGCTGTGTATGTGATGGTAGCTTGTTAAATGGCATATGCATCTTTAGAATGACAAAATTTAGTAGATTTATAATCGATTGAACTTGGTTATATGTAGCATGTATTTAGGAGATGTCATATATCTTGTTATGCTTTGTTTGATTGGGAACTTAGTTGATATTGAGCCTATAATGTAATTGGCAAATGTTTAATATGCACAAGTTTATTATCATGTTGTGGCATGTATATGTCGATTCTTAAGCTACATGATTGAGCATGAATGAATTGAATAATTGGATGGTTAATTAATTAAAATGGTATGTTAAGGTTGTTGTGAATTGCTTCCTTTGAGGTACATTAGTTAGTTGATTATTAGGTTATCCAAATAGGATTTTTTGTGTATGCTTTTAAGATGATTTTATGCAGGTTTTAGGTGTCTAAAACACTAATTGGAATGGGTTTGAGTTTGGGGTATGAAAAGTACTAAAAACATGTGATTTTTGCCATTTGGGAAAAAGGCATTGATACCTTGGTTTGAGGTATCGATACTTTACCAAATGAACAGAGTTTTAAAAATGACATATTGCCAATTTGATACTGGTACTTGGCCTTGGTATTGATACCTATACTTGAATTTTAAATTTTTTTTAGTTTGGTCCTCCTACAAGATCATGATAACTCCAAAGCTCTTGTAAGCTTGTTTAAGGCTCGATTTTAATTGAATATTAATTTATGCATGAATTTATACATTGAAACAATGATGGAATAAATTGTTTCTATATTTGTATGTACCTTATGAGTGTTACATAAATCGAGTCAATATGTGGACTATGTAAATACGCAAGTTATATCAAGGCGCGAACTGTCATTGTAACATATGTGTGAACTGATTCTGTATGTAGTCATGCGCTAATTGATTTTGTCATGTATAGGTGAACTGGCTTTGTCAAGTGTGTGCAAACTAATTCCTTAAAGTTGTTATATGTGAACTAACTTGGTATAATGTGTAGATGTGAGCTCTTGGTAAAGTATCTAAGTGCAAGTTGAATCGTTGAAGTATCCTATAGCTCGGGTCTAGAGACTAGATTGGGAGAGGGGTGTTAGAAATTTTGTTTACCTAACATGTTTATATCGAGAATGTTAAGCTTGGTAACTTCAAGTTATAAAGAAATGATAAATATGTGCATAAAGATATTCATATTTACTTAGATTAGAACTGTTAATGCTAATAGTTGTTGGAATATTTTCAAATATTTATAGTATCTCAATAACTATAAATGAATGAGTGTAATTAATCAAAAGATAAATCTTTTGGTCATTGGTCAAAAGTTATAACATTTGATTTTTTTAAAAAAAATTATAACTATTCAAAAAATATTATTTGAATAGTTACAAAATTAAATGAATAATTATTATTATTATTTATTTATTCATAAAGACACCTATTGAAAGATGTCTCTATGAAGAGACATGAAAATTCCTATAAATAGGAATGGGATTTCATTTGGAAATCATATCAACAAATTCTAATATTCTTTCTTTCCTTCCTTCATTTTCTAATATTATTAGATTATTCTATAAAGTATTACTGCAGAAATCCTTTGTAGAAATTGAGTTTTGGTTATACATTGCTCAATGCATAGTGGACTATTCTCGTCAGTGCAAAATGCAAATAGTCATTGGCTTCATTGTATCCTCGAGGTTAATTTGCTTGGAACTCATTTGCACACCGAAGGTAGGTGGGGGCGAATATAACCTTAAAGATAGTGGCTTGATACATGCCTTGGAGCCTGTCCTATTTCTTCTTTTTCTGTTCGAGTTTCACTCGTGTGTTTGAGATTTTCCTTACCGGAGTTTTGAACTAACAATTTTAAGGTTATATTTCATTATGACTACCACAACACATGAAAGTGGAACACTAAGGGAGTTGGCTTCCAACTTTGTTAAACTTGATCGGTTTGATGGTCGTAATTTTCGACGATGGCAGAAAAAGATGCACTTCTTATTATCAACTTTGAATATTGCTTATGTTTTGGATACTCTAAGACCTGAAGAGAATGAAAATGAATCTGTTGCTGCAACCCGAGAAAGAAAAAAATGGGACAATGCTGACTACATGTGTATGGGCCACATATTGAATGGTTTATCTGATGGTTTGTTCGACACCTACCAAAATGAGGTCACCGCTAAAGAATTATGGGACAAATTGGAGGCAAGATACATGACTGAAGATGTTACAAGTAAGAAATTTCTTGTCAGTCGTTTCAATAATTATCAAATGGTTGATGGTCGTTCTGTTATGGAACAATTTCGTGATATTGAAAAGATGCTGAATCAATTTAAGCAATATGATATGAAAATGGATGAAATGACTGTGGTATCCTCCATAATAGACAAACTTCCTCCATCTTGGAAAGACTTTAAAAGAAGTCTAAAACATAAAAAAGAGGAAATATCTCTTGAGGCTTTGGCAAATCATCTTCGTATTGAAGAAGAGTATCGAAAACAAGATCAGAACCTAAATTCTGAAAATGCCAAAGTACATGTTACGGAGGAAGTACATACTACTAAATCATTCAAGAGAAAGTTCAATCAGACTGATAGAGCACCTAAGTTCAAAAAGAAACAAAAGGGCTCATGCTACCATTGTGGAAAGCTAGGACATTTCAAGAATGAATGTCGATTTTTAAAGAAGAAATCATCTTCTAAGGCTGATAATAACGAAAAGTTCATTGCAATGATATCTGAAATTAATATGACACAAGATGATAATACATGGTGGATTGATACCGGAGCAACTAAACATGTGTGCAAAGACAAAAGCATGTTCACAAAGTTCACACAATGTGAAAATGACAATGTCTTGTACATGGGAAATTCTTCCACCGCAGCAATTAAAGGCAAAGGGTCTGTTGAACTACAATTCACTTCTGGAAAGGTTTTAACCTTAAATGATGTATATTATGTACCAGAAGTTAGGAAGAATTTAGTGTCTGGAAGTTTGTTGAATAAGTTTGGTTTCAAACTTGTTTTTGAGGCAGATAAGTTTATTTTGTCTAAGGGAGGAATTTTTGTGGGGAAAGGGTATATGTATGAGAGCATGTTCAAACTCAATATTATTAATAAGAATAAAAATACTATTTCTGCTTATATGGTTGAATCTTTTTGTTTGTGGCATTATAGATTAGGTCATTTGAATTATAGAAAATTGAATGACATGTATAAATTAGATTTAATTCCTATTTTTAATAATAATATTGAAAAATGCAATACATGTATGTTGACTAAAATTACAAGAAACCTTTTCCTTAAGGTCAAAAGGAAAACAAAATTGCTTGATTTGATACATAGTGATTTATGTGACTTGCATAATAATCCTACATTAGGTGGAAAGAAATATTTTGTTACTTTTATTAATGATTGTTCTAGATATTTTTATGTATATTTATTGCATTCAAAAGATGAAGCGCTTGATAAATTTAAAGTTTATAAATCTGAAGTTGAACTTCAGTGTGAATCATTTATCAAGTGCTTAAGATTGGATAGAGGTGGAGAATACTATAATCCAAGTTATTTTGAACTCACTAGAATTGTCCATCAAGTTTCAGCCCCTTACACACCACAACAAAATGGTGTAGCTGAAAGAAAAATAGAGTCTTGACTGGAATGGTAAATTCAATGTTATCATATTCAGGTCTTGGACAAGGTTTTTGGGGAGAAGCTGTTCTAACAGCTTGTCATATATTGAATAGAGTTCCTAATAAGGAAACTAAAATAACCTCCTATAAACAATGGAAGAAAAGGAAACCAAACCTTAATTATTTGAAGGTTTGGGGTTGTAGAGCTATTGTAAAAGTTCCAACACCTAAACGTAAAAGTTAGGTGAAAGAGGAATTGAATGCATATTTATAGGTTATGCACATAAGAGCAAGGCATATAGGTTCATGGTAATTGAACCAAATGATTCAATTTCAATTAATACTGTTATTGAATCAAGAGATGCTATTTTTGATGAAAATAGATTTAATTCTATATCAAGACAATTACAACCACAACAATTGATTCATTCTTCAAATGAGAATGAGATTCCATTGAAACAAATTGATAATAATGATGAATCTTGTCAAGAATTAAGAAGAAGTAAGAAGATTAAAAAGGTCAAAGATTTTGGACCAGATTTCATTATGTTTCTTGTAGAAGGAAAAGGTGAAAGTATATGCAATAAGGTACCTTATTGTTATATTACTGAATCTGATCCTATTACATTTGAAGAGGCAGTGAAATCTCAAGACTCTGCTTTTTGGAAAGAAGCAATAAATGATGAGATGGATTCAATAATGGGAAATCAAACTTAGATCTTAGTTGATCTTCCACCAGGTTTCAAACCAATAGGTTGTAAATGGATCTTCAAAAAGAAAATGAAGGTCGATGGAACCATTGATAAATTTAAAGCAAGGTTGGTAGCAAAAGGTTTTACACAAAGACAAGGTATTGATTACTTTGATACCTATGCTCTAGTAGCAAGAATTGCTACAATTAGACTCTTAATATCACTTACCTCTATATATAATTTGGTTGTTCACCAAATGGATGTTAAAACTGCATTTTTAAATGGTGAATTGGAAGAGGAAGTGTACATAGAGCAACCAGAAGGATTTGTTGTTCCAGGACAAGAGTATAAGGTATGTAAGCTTGTTAAATCTTTATATAGGCTTAAACAAGCACCAAAACAATGACACCAAAAGTTTGACAAGGTTGTTTTAGCTAATGGCTATAAAATAAATGAATCCGATAAGTGCATATATAGCAAATTTGAAAATGGAAAAGGTGTCATAATTTGCTTATATGTAGATGACATGCTCATTTTTGGCACGGATTTGGAACAAATAGAAAACACAAAGAAATTCTTGTCAAACAACTTTGCTATGAAGGATATGGGTGTAGCAGATGTTATTCTTGGGATTAAAATAACCCGAGATGAAAGCACTATAGCTTTATCACAATCACATTACATTGAAAATGTGCTTAAAAAGTTTGATCTTTTCAACTGTATACCAGCATCTACACCCATGGATCCTCAATTAAAATTAGTATCTAATGCTGGTAGGAAAATTGATCAATTGAAATATGCAAGTCTAATTGGTTGTCTTATGTACATAATGACTTGTATAAGACCAGATATTGCATATGCTGTTGGAAAATTGAGTAGGTACACAAGTAATTCAAGTAGTTTGCATTGGCAAGCTTTGAATAGAGTACTTAGGTATTAAAGAAAACTATTAACTATGGATTGTGTTATAATGGATATCCTCCAGTTTTAGAAGGGTATTCGGATGCTAGTTGGATTACAAGTTTGGAAGATCATGCATCTACTAGTGGATGAATCTTCATTCTTGGTGGAGGAGTCATTTCTTGGGGTTCCAAGAAACAAACATGTATTACTGATTCCACCATGGCAGCAGAATTTATTGCATTAGCCGCTACATCTAAAGAAGCATAATGGTTAAGAAATTTGCTTTATAATGTACCTTTATGGCCTAAGCCAATTTCACCTATTTCTATCCGTTGTGATAGCGAGGCTACTCTAGCAAAGGCATATAGCCAAGTATATAATGGAAAGTCTAGACACATTGGATTAAGACATAGTTATGTCTGACAATTAATCTCTGATGGAGTGATCACTATTAATTATGTGAGGTCAAGTGAAAATTTGACAGATCCTTTGACAAAAAGTTTTGCTAGAGATACAGTAAAAGGACCTCAAAAGGGATGGGACTCAAGCCTATTAATTAGAGTCACCCATGATAGAAACTCGACTTAACGCTTGGTATAACGTCAAGTCTTGAGTTCAATGAGACAAAGTACATCATTAGTATGTGACTGTTAGCACTATAAATAAATCCATCCTAAGATTAAAGTGCTAGGTACCCGTAATGATAAGGGAAGGATGAGAAATGTACTCTTAATGGACCCATAACATAAATATGTTAGAGTGTTATAATAACGGGAACTTTTGATAGGATCCACCTATGTGAGTGGAAGTGTGGCCGCTTCTAGAAACTCAAGGGCTTGGCTCTAGACAGCACTCATGAAAAGAAGACATAGACACATGGCCATAATAGTGTCCCTAGATATTATGCATTGACCGATGTTGAAATCATTGTGTGAGATGTGTTCAGTTAATCAAATGGAATAGTTGGTTCAAAGCTTAGTCTACCATGCAATTTCGATTAACTTTAACATGTTTTCACTAAGTGAACGTTCAATCGTAAGACACCTTTATTTATGCAAATTGATTTCCAAGAATATCAAAATCTAAATATGTTGAAAATGGGGGAAGATTGTTGGAATATTTTCAAATATTTATAGTATCCCAATAACTATAAATGAATGAGTGTAATTAATCAAAAGATAAATCTTTTGGTCATTGGTCAAAAGTTATACCATTTGATTTTTTTTAAAAAAATTATAACTATTCAAAAAATATTATTTGAATAGTTACAAAATTAAATGAATAATTATTATTATTTATTTATTCATAAAAACACCTATTGAAAGATGTCTTTATGAAGAGACATGAAAATTCCTATAAATAGGAATGAGATTTCATTTGGAAATCATATCAACAAATCCTAATATTCTTTCTTTCCTTCCTTCATTTTCTAATATTATTAGATTATTCTGTAAAGTATTACTGCATAAATCATTTGTAGAAATTGAGTTTTTGTTATACATTGCTCAGTGCATAATGGACTATTCTCGTCAGTGCAAAACGCAAATAGTTATTGGCTTTATTGTATCCTCGAGGTTAATTTGCTTGGAACTCATTTGCACATCGAAGATTTCTGTCCATCGACCTTAGCATCCAATTCACAATCCCGGTTTCAACAATGTTCGTTGTTTCAAATGTTACTTATGGTTGGCATGTACCTAATAGATTAAGTTTTATGGTAACGAGATGATGTTTTAATTAAATGTTATATCTTATATTCTAGTAGAAAAATATATATTGGATTTATTGTATGTTATTAGGTTCTTTTATAAAACAAATATAAATTTCCTTTAGTATGATTAATGAATGTTTATTGTCAAATAATTATCATATAAATTGTATAATTAAATTGTGAATTGATCGCAATTGCTTCAGCAACGAATGTGACACACTATAGCTTGGACCCGACAATTGGGTCGGGTTTGAGGGTGTTACAATGTTTGTATAAATTCTTTTTAAATATAAATATATCTTAATAATTTTTAATTATAATTTAATGAAAATATAAATTTATTTTATATTTTATTATTAATGTAAATATAAATATAAATTATTATATTATAAAAACATTTTAAAATCGATATTTATAAGTGATTTCTATTTTGATTACATCGCTAAATGTGTGTTTAAATCTAAATACATATCTTATCACTGGTTTTAATCTCACCACTATAATACTTAATCTCATTTCTACAATAATTAATTTCATTGCAATTGTTATTTTCAATCTCACAAAAACCAGCCTTATAGCTTATCTAAAGGGAGTCTTAGAGTGGCTTTAACGTGAAAATGATTTGAATTTGAAGGGATAGTTTACCGTTAGGGTTAAAAACTACTTTTGCAAAATGCATGCCATGAAAAAAAAACTTTTAAGAAGTGTTTTTGATTTGGCATTTAAGAAGATAAAATGTCAGTTTTAGACATAAGGTTGTAAAGTAGAAAATTTAATCATACTCATTGAAAAGCAGTTCTCCGAGAGCTAAAAGCTAAATTAAAAAATCATAATAATTAAGGTTTGGTTTGGAAAACTGTTTTGTTTATCGGTTTCAAAAAGCAAAAAAGAGAAGGGTAAAGAAGTAATTTTTTAAATCAAATCTTAATTTTTACCGACCCCCCCTAACATGGAACTGCAATATTGTTGTGGCATGCCCCGGAAGAAAAGAATAATGAGATATGGCCCAATCTTGTATGTATGCTCTCATTCTCTCTCCACTAAGTATAAAGAATTCAATACAGTGAAGAAGGCGAATGTTAAAGCTTGGAATGGACCCAATGACTGCCAGATTGTGACAACTAATATTTACAACCTTTTTAGATCATGAAGCAACGCATCTACTCCACACCATGATTTAGAGGAGAAAAAACAAGAGCACTCTATATGGGATTTGCTTTAACTATATCTTAGATTCTTTTCCAGTATACTCACTCATTCTGCCATCTATTTGAAACAATAACTTGATAGTTTCAACTTGTATAAATTAACGAGTACCCCAAAAATCCATGATAGATACAAGCTATTATTAACTCATTTTGCCATTTTTTTTAAATATTTCTTTGCAGGCTGGAAAATGGAGGCACAAAGTGGAAGATCAAATGAAAACGTTGTCATTAGTGTTGGATCATTTTGTTCTCTGAAGGTTGAGCTAAGGGATGCTTGTTTATCCATGCCCCAAAGCTACTGCATCTTCAAAACGCCAACCATACTCTTCAGGCACAAAGAGACCTCTTTTCTCCCCAATTGTTTCTCCATTGGGCCAATGCACCATGGAAAACGAAACTTGTTAGCCACTGAGAAAATCAAAGTCAAGTACTTGAAGGCTCTCCTTTCCAGGGTGATCGGAAGTTGCTATGAAACGATGTCCGAACAATCCAAAGAGATTGAAGAACAGAAGGTTTTATCTCATTGGATTGATTCTGTTAAGATGATTAAGAAAGAGGCCAGTTCTCGCTATGCAGGCCGTGATTTTGCAGCAGAATTGGGTGATGAGTTCGTTAAAACAATGCTGCTAGATGGTGTCTTCGTTATCGAGCTGTTTCGTAAAGATGCGGCGGAAGTGGTGAAGCCAGAGCCGGACGACCCGATTTTCTCCATGTCGTGTATGCTGCAATATCTACACCATGACTTGATTTTGTTAGAGAATCAGATCCCCTGGTTAGTGCTTGATCTCTTGTATGAAAAAACTCGGCTCCCTTGTGAAACCAAGTCCTTGATTGAACTTGCCCTCATGTTCTTTGCTAATACCTTCACTTCTCATTCCCATCCTATAAATACAAGCCGTTTCAAAGACGAAGATATCAAGCATATTCTTGATTTGTTAAGATCATCCTTGGTGTTACCATTCTGGTGTTACCATTCCGAGAAACAGGAAAAAAAAACGAATCCAGCTGGCAGCCGATTCGTTCCATCACTAGGCTCAAAGAAGCAGGTGTAAAATTCGTGAAAGCTGATCCACAACCAGACAGCGTCTTGGACATAAGGTTTAGAGATGGTTGTCTCACAATCCCATCATTGCTGATCCAAGAGACGACTGAAACGATCTTCCGGAACCTGATCGCGTACGAGCAGTGTTTGCCTAAATGTCAACCTATATTCACTTGCTATGCCAAGCTCCTCGATAACCTCATTGACACCACCAACGACATGGAGATACTGTGCAAGAGGGAGATCTTCGACAACTGGTTGAGTCCCGACGATGCAACCCAGTTTTTCAATAATCTTTATAATGATGCTTTGTCAAGGAATTCTATTATTCCGACCTTTGTTATAAACTCGATTGTTATTGTAAACGGATGTGGCCTCGATGGCGAGCATACTATGTGCAAAACTATTTCAGCAAGCCTTGGGCTATCGCTGCTCAAATTTATGCTGTTGTCATGTTGGTACTCACAGTGTGGCAAACATACATAAAAAAGAATTGAACTATGCTGCCTTCTTTACTTGATTTTCTTAATTTACAGGACTACCTGAACATTTCAAAATGGCTAAAAATAGAAAATAATAGTAGAAATTTGGATCTTTTAACGGATAATTCACATACTGGTAAATGATGTCCTTACTATAGGTTTGAAAGAGCTTTCGCAGATCAATGTATGATCACCTTTGGGAGATTCATCGACCCATCTCCATAACTTGTCTTAGGCATTTGGTCTCAAAGAAGGGTCTTCTTCGGTTCAAGCTCTTGGGAGCTTTGCCAATGTAACAACTACATCAAAAGAGTAATTCTCTCCCAATGCACTATCCATCCATCCGCTAAGTTCATCAGCATTTTCTGACTGCAATATGGCCTTGATTTTCTCCGATAGCCAAACACTCCCTTCTTCCTTCTTATCAGGTCTGCTTATTGATTTTTTTTTTTTTTTTTTTAGATTATTCACTATCAGGCTATATCTAAGACCATTTTTTGAAATTTAATAATATTAAAATTCTTCCAAATTGTTTGTTTTCAAGTAAATAAAAAAAATGAATTATACTTAGTTGAAATATTCATACAATTAGTTTATTTATTTTAATAAATTTTAATAATTATTACTTATGGTGAACTATACAAAGTGCTACGCATGTAAGAAAATAATCTAGATATATTCATACTTTTTTAAAAATTTTAACTAAAAATTTATATATATTTAAATTATTTTTTATATAGTTAAAAGGTACAAGTAGAATTAAAACATCGATTCATATCTCATATTTTTAATGAATTATAATAACATTGTGGAGTAAATTTTTTAAATGATTATTGATATTTTTAATTTTGTTTATTTATTTTAATTTTATTTAACATCTCTTAGTTTTTTAATAATATTTTACAAATTTATATATTTTTTAAAAATTAAAATTATTTAAAATAATTCTAATTTTTTTAAATTTTTTATTTTCGCTAATGTGACGTTGGTCAATGACATGGACCACCACTTTAGTAACCTAACAATTGACTTGGCAGCCGTTAATGATCACGTCAGAATTTTAATAGTCAAAGATGGAAACATCGGTTAAATGACTTGACTGATTAATTATTAAAAGTTTAAAGGCATTAGGTGCGTTTTTTGTGGAGGGGATTAATTAATTTTTTAGCCAAAGTTCAGGGGTTTATCTATCTCTAAATCATTAATAATCATATTAAAAAGTTACGGAATGGTGTAAAACCACTTTAATTTTATATTTGATGTATGTTAGACTCAATGCACACCAAGAGGGGTGAATTGTTGTTTTATAGATTTAAAGCAAATATGACAATCAAGATAGACACAAAAATTTATAGTGGTTTGACTCCAATTGTCTACATTCAATAACTTAGCTTACCCCAACTATGAATTTTCCAAATTCATTAATTTGAACCTTTCAAGGACAAAGGTTTAATCTTTACAATCTTTATCTTTTCAATAGGCAAGATAGGGCCCCTTAAGGATTTCTAACTAAAACCTTAAATAAATCCTCACAAAAAGAAGAAATAAAATTGAGAATAAATTATCACCTCTAAAATATAGATATATAACAATTACTCACACTCATAATACAATACAATACTTGAAAGAATGAATCACAACTGACCCCACAAGTGTGTACAAGTGAAAATAATAATCATAATATATTAGAATTTAGCTCTTGATCTTTGTATACTTGTTTCTTGTCTTCATATGAATGTCATTGAATGATATTTATACCCTATTATTGAATTATAGATGTTTTGAGCTGTTGGAGGGTGCTTCTAGCCTTTGAGAGCTTTTATTTCATGCTTAATGCAACGTGCAGCAATATGTCTCGAGACAAGAAGAAAAAAAAAATTGTTGGAGTCTGTGGACTCGGGATAATTTGCAATATAACTCGAGACAATTTGCAATATGTCTCGAGACAAATACTTGATTGTCTCAAGATAGGGCTCCCCTGAAGCAAATTTAGCTTTGATGTTGGTTTGTCTTGAGACAAACTAGCTTGTGTCTAGAGATAAGACTCAAATTATCTTGAGACAATGTTAGGAAATTTAGAAAAACACAACTTAAAAATGTTTTAAAGAACTTGGGGGTACTCGAAAAATTTTGTAGAAAGTTTGAGTCATTTAGAAACGTTGTTTTTGAGTTTGTAACACTTGAAAAAATAGTTGAATGTGATTGAAATAATTTATGCAAATTTGATTAAGGGAATTTAGAATTAAGTTTGTTATATCAAAACCTTTTAAAATCAAATATAATATTGTAACACCCCTTACCCGACTTGATCAATGGGTCTGAGCTACAAAATGCTACATTTGTTGTCGGAGCAACCATAACTATTTACAACACAATTAAACATCTCAATATACCGGCAAGTATAAGAATACATTTAAAACACGTTATTTAATCGTTATTGGGTTTTATACAAGCTTACAAAAGCTCTTTTGTTAACCTCAGGTCAAACTAGGACCAAATTGTAAAACTTTCAAACTATCGGGTTGTGATCGCCTCCCTCTTGAATAACAAGAGGGAGATAAATCAAAACTCAAATTACTAAAAATAAATATTGCAGCTTACTGCAAGTGTGACAGGTAAGTTGTAATATTTGTAATGTTACAATGGAACACTAGAGTATTCCAAGGATCGATCCCAAAAGAGTTGACGATTGAACAATTTCTAAATAACAAGCGTGTAGAATAAAGAGTCTAACCAACTAATCACAGAAAATTATATTATGGAAAATCATAAAGTTAAGAGAAATTAAACTAATGTACAATCTAGCTAACAAAGGCCAAATTGTAAAACGTATGAAATTACAAAATTAACAATTAAATAGCAGATGATGGTTGATTGATCTCGATGTGGTTTACCTCTTGGTCTCAATTTTACCAAGTTAGACAAATTAATTTTGATTATCTCTCGATCTCACTAGTTAACCCAGAACTAATGAATTGGTGCCCAACAAGATCTCTTCTCGGTTTCACTTGCCTAGATATTCCCTTAGGGTCGTCAATCCTAAGTTTTTAGGTTCATTCAAATTAGTCCAATTTATTATGATTTGGTCCATCATCCAAAAAATTAGCTCACCACATCTCCATTAACCAACCCCCTTAAAAGTTTAATTACTTTTGCTGAAATAAAGCTAATGAACATAAAAATGAAAAGTAAGGAAGCCAAAAGAAGCTTAAGAAAAATGTAAAAGTTTGGATTTTTATGCAAGAAAACTTAAAATGCATGTAAATAGAAGCATTCAACAAGAAACCTAAAACAAGAAAACATAAAAGGAGCAAACTTTAACTTATTTAAAGTAAAAAAAGCTGAAATACATTAAACTAAAGCTAAAAATTTTATTACAAGCAAGGTACATGCTAAGATATCATTAATCTCTTTGGGATAATATCCGCCCTCCTAATATTATCCTATTTTGTCCCATGGTAACCATTACATCTTCCTTAATGAAAAGTCAATCACTATCAAATAGTGATCACAGTCATCCATAACAAAGACGGACGATTTGTGGCCATGTTTACTTTTCATCAACCATGTAATGCCATGAGAGGATATCATTTATCCATGTTTTGGGCAATGAATTCCATTGCTGTGAAGGATACTACATACTACAAAAGTCATACACCTAACACACCAGCTTTTGGTTTCTTATCTATTTGAAACTCAAACTTTTACTTACATCAAAGTGTACGAATCATACATACATAGTTCGCCATCCACTCAGGATTTAGGTATGCCACACTATGAATTTCACAAGTGAATAAATCCATAAACAGATTTAGGATTTATTCTGCTTGGGTCCTATCTGATGTACCGCCAGTCCAGTCAGTCATATCTATGTCTCTATCTTCTGGGAGTCATCCACTCCTTTCTTTAATTTCTTGCACCCTTACATTTTTATCGAACCCCATTCCAACCTTTTGACAAGATTCAAATACACAACCAATTGCTCTTTCTAAAATGACTCCATCAAAATGAACGTAAACGATAATTTGGATATTCATTTTTATATAATTTCTATGCTGCACACTACAACTAAAAAAAAGACTATTTTTTTCTTCTCTCTTTAACAATTAAATATAAACATATATAATGAACTGTGCCTAGAAGAGGGTCTTATATAACATATTCATTTTGGTGCCGCCACATTTACAGGCAGCACCTAAAAATTAAAAGAAAATTACTGGTGCAGCCACATTTGGTGTAAGGACCAGGAAAATAATTTTTTTACTCGTTAAGGTGACTTTATATAAAGTGGTGGGAAAAAAATTTAAAAAAAATATACTAGTGCCCCCACATCTGTAGAAGGGACTGAAGGAATTTTTTTACCGTTTTTGGTGACACCACATGAAGTGGTGGGACCAAAAAATTTAAAAAAACAAATACTGGTGTCGCCACATGTATAGTAGGGACTAGGGAAAAAATTTAAACTGTTTTCGAAGCACCATGTGAAGTGGCGACACAAAAAATTTCAAAAATAATACTGGTGTTGCCACATCTCAAGTAGTCATAACAGATAAAATTTTTCTTTTAAGAAATTTTTCTTTTAAGATATTGGTCACTCAATGGAAGAAGATGACACTAGAAAATTTTTTTAATCTAATTTGGTGCCTCCGTTAAATGAGGCGACACCATAAAAAATATATTTTATTTTTTTCTAATAACTCTAAAAATATATAGGAAAATACGAAAAATTTATACGGGTGCTGCATTGGAAAGTGGTGGCACAAAAAAAAAAAAAAAAAAAAGGAAAATAGACTTTGAGAAAAGGAAGCTGAACTATATATTTTATTCACCAAATAGTAGCCTCAATATAGGCAACTTCAATAATGTTAAAAATAAACTTCTTCTAATAGGTAGGCAACTGGATAACTAAAAATTAGGAAATAATCTACAAAAGAATAGGAACTACCAAAACAAAAACATATCTTAACAGTGAGTTGTGTTTTATGGCATTCAAGGTAAAAAAAAAAACCTCACTAAAGCATTCATCATTGTTTAAATAACATCACTAAGGTGAGATTCCTCAAAAGTTCTAGGTGATTTTCAACTCGACCTAAATAGTCTAGTGAAAATATTTTTATTACTTTACTATAAGTCTAAATTGAAAATGTAGAAATAGGTGACACTTATAAAAAAAAAAAGGTTTTGCACATATTAAACATATTATATAATACTAGAAATTCATCATAAACAAATGTGTTTGGGAACTATGTGTTTAAAAATAACATATAATAAATAATAAAATTATGTTTTGAAACAAATTATTAATAATACATGCAATATTTAATATTAAAATAAAAATAGATTAAATTATAAGTAAAATGAAATTTAAACACATAACTACATCAGATTAAGAATATTAATTAATGCATTACAATTGTTTACCATGGTGTTGTGATCAATCTTGAGTTGATGTCGAGATAACTTGTGACACCAACTTAATCAATGACATTATCAATATATACAATTGATCGAGGTCATAAACTTTGTATAATAAAATTAATATGTATAAAATATTTTAGAATAAAACTTTGGTTGAGTGGAAAAGTTAAAGTTTTATTGACCCAAATGTCTTGGGTTTAAATCCCACCATATGCAAATGATTTATTCTTTGTTTTGGTGTCTACTTGACTCGTGTCATTAACTCAATCAAAGATTTAAATAATAGTATAGATAAATATAAATTTAAGAAGGCTTAAGGGTTAAAAAAGCCCTTAGTAAAAAAAAAAAGTTAAAAAATCAATTAAGCCCTTTTAAAAAAATTCACCCTATTGAAGCCTTAATGAAAAAAAAAAAAAAAAACAACTAGACCTTTCCGTTAATGAAAACCGTTAATTGACCGGTTTGACCATTAACAACATTGATGTGGCCAAATTAATAAAAAAACTATAAAACATATATAAATAATTATAAGAATCCAAATATGTAAAAAAAGTCAAAAAAAATATTAATAATTTATAAAAAATATAAAAATTAATAAAATGCACATATAAAATAAACCTGAACAAATGGTAGTCTAGATTTAGATAAACTAAGACATATAAATGTCCAAATTCATTTTTTATTAATGCAAAATTAAAAAATATATAATTATAAAAAATGTTTTGTTTTGTGAAATTTTACTATATAAGCTTCGTATATATTTGATTGAGTTCATATTTTGATCTCAGGCACATTTACATACATCTTATTATTAACACATAATAAATTATAAAAAGATTATAATTAAAAAATAATTATTAATATTTTAAAATAAATTTGGAACACCAAAATGTAAAAGGGATTTTAATTTTTTAATAATATTTTTTTATAATTTATAATTTTTTATAGTTTTGCACTAAAAAAATGAATCTTGACTTACATTTGTTCTGATTCATTTAAATCTGGACATCATTTGTATAAGTTCATTTTAGATGTACATTTTTGTTAATTTTTATATTTATAAATTATTATAATTTCTTTTACCTTTTTATATATTTGATTTTTTTATCATTTTAGTAATTTTTTTTATTATACTTTTGCACTCAACTAGAAGGACTTTGGACAAATGGTTATCCAAATTCAAATAAATATGGACAACAGATGTATATGTTTTTTATTAATTTTAAAAAATATTTTTTTAATTTTTTTGCTAACGTGGCATGTCACGTTAGCACCATATGTCACATCAACTTTATAAACGGTCAAATCGATCAACTGATAGTTTTCTTTACCGATAGGGCTAGGTTTTTTTTTTGTCCTTAAAGGCTTAATAGAGTGAAATTTTTTAAGGGTTTAATTGATTTTTTTTTTTTTACTAATGGCGTTTTTGTCCCTTAAACCATTTAGTAATTTATAAAAAGTAAATACATAATAAACTATGCTATTATATAATGTTTGTAACGACTCGAAAGTTAGTGGTGTTAGAAACAGTGGTTTCGGAACCTCATTTCTGATGTTTGAGTAAATAAATAATATTTATGAGGTTAGTATGAAATTTAATTAAAGTTTGGTCCTTTAATTTTGTTAATTGGATAGTTAATTAATGTATAGGGACTAAATTATAAAATTGGTAAAAGCTCAATTGGCAAAGAAGTTGTAATTAAAAGCAAGGGACAAAGACCACGTTAGCAATTAGACCATGAGATTTGATAAGGGTAGTAGACGGTGGCTAACTACATGAAATATGGGAGGCTAAATGGGTAAATAAATAAATAATGGTAAAATGAATTAAAACTAAAGTAAAAGAATGAATATTATATGTATATTACTAGAGATTAGAGGTGATCATGGGCCGGGCCCAAAAATTTTTTTTGGCCCGCGTCCTAGGCCCGACCCAAAATATGGGCCTAAAATTTTGTCCAGGCCCAGCCCGGGAAAAAATTCCTAAGCCCGGCCCGGCCCATTTTTAATAAACACCAAAAATTTATTTTAAAAATAAAAAAATAAAAAAAGTATTTTAAAAAATTTTAAAATAAAAAATAAAAAATAAATATTTATTATATATTTGGGCCGGACCCGGGCCAAAAAAGTGGTGCTCGAGGCTCGGCCCATTTTCTAAACGGGACTCATTTTTTTGCCCAAACCCATATTTCGGGCCTATATTTTTACCCGAATCCTCCCATATTTCGGGCGGGTCGTAGGGCCGGGCCGGGCCGCCTGACCCATGATCACCTCTACTAGAGATAGTGGAGGAAGAGAGAATTATTTTCATCTTCTTCCTCCCTACCCAAAACAACGAGAAAGAAAAGAAGGCTTATCGCTATTTAGGGTTTTGGAAGCTTTAAACTTAAAATTTAAGTAAGTCTTCGGTTATTTTTTTTTTGTAATTTTTATATTTTTTAAATTTTGGGAGTTTAATTTAGTTAACTTTGTGTTATTTTTCATAACTTTTAAAACTTGAGAAAAATGCCATTGATGAATTCTTGAAGTTTTAAGTACTAAATTGATAGATCTTAAGCTTAGAAATGAAAAAGAACTAAATTGTGAAATTAATTTATAGTTTTGTACAATAGGGGCTAACATGCATAAATTTTGAAATTTTTGGTGGAAATGAGAAATAGGAGGTCCATATTGGACTATAGTGAAATCAGGTTGAAAATTTGAGTTCTAAATTGAAAGTTAGGTTAGTACCGGTTTTAAGGACTAAATTGAATGAAATGCAAAACTTTAGGGGACATTCAAAATATGACTTGAAATATGAAATTGAATTGATACATGCTTAACATAGGCTCTTATAAAGATATTTGGAATTGACAAATTGAAATAAATTATTATTTAGATCGAAAATTGAACCAATCGGAGGATAATCGCGGAAAAGGAAAAAATTACAAATTAATCATCAACGTCTTGTTAGTAGCTGTTTTTTCTGGTACATGGATGTTGGCTTAAATTGATTATATCTTTAATATTAGTAGATGATATGCTAGAATTATATAAATTTGGAATGAAAATGTGGTATAAATAATTTGTGCCTTATTGAGTTGGGTAAATTGGAACGATTATACAAATGAGAATGTTGTAGTACGTATGTAGGGCTAATATATATATATATATATATATATATATATATATATATATTATATATATATTTATTTATTTATTTATTTTGGGATAATAGTTTAGATTTGAACCTTGACAAATGTTTACTTTTAAAGTGGTAAAGCATTCCCATAACGAGTGTGGTTAAAGGAGTGAAACTCAGGCTTTGCGAGTGGACCGGCAAAGCAACCATTAAGGTAACCTCACTTGATGATTATAATTTTGTAGTTGGATTAAGTTTACTTGACCGAGTTAATGCGGGTATTCATCCTTCTGAGAATTACATGACGATTTCTGATTCGAACCATCAATATATGGTGCGAATGAAAAGAAAGGGAAGCATGGAGGGAAAAAAATTGTCAGCAATCCAATTTGCCAAAGGAGTACGTAGAAATGAAGTCTCCTATTTAGCCACATTGTTGAAGTCATTTCAAGATGTAATGCCCATGGAGTTGCCCAAAACATTGCCACCTAAGAGGAAGGTGGATCACAAGATTGAGTTGTTGCCTAATACATATGAAGATGTGTATGCGATGGTAGCTTGTTAAATGGCATATGTATCATTAGAATGACAAATTTTAGTAGATTTATAATCGATTGAACTTGGTTATATGTGGCATGTATTTAGGAGATGTAATATTATATTGTTATGCTTTGTTTGATTAGGAACTTGGTTGATATTAAGACTATAATGTAATTGGCAAATGTTTAATATGCACAAGTTTATTATCATGTTGTGGCATGTATATGTCGATTCTTAAGCTATATGATTGAGCATGAATGAATTGAATAATTGGATGGTTAATTAATTAAAATGGTATGTTAAGGTTGTTGTGAATTGGTGCCTTTGAGGTACATTGGTTAGTTGATTATTAGGTTATCCAAATAGGAATTTTTGTGTATGCTTTTAAGATGATTTTATGCAGGTTTTACATGTCTAAAACACTAATCGAAATGGGTTTGAGTTTGGGGTATGAAAAGTACTAAAAAAGTACTAAAAACATGTAATTTTTGGCCATTTGGGAAGAAGGTATCGATATCTTGGTTTGAGGTATCGGTATTTTACCAAATGAATAGTGTTTTAAAAATGACAGATTGCCAATTTGATATCGGTACTTGGCCTTGGTATTGATACCTATACTTGAATTTTAAATTTTTTTAGTTTGGTCTTCTTGCAAGATTAGGATAACTCCAAAGCTCTTGTAAGCTTGTTTAAGGCTTGATTTTAATTGAATATTAATTTATGCATGAATTTATACATTGAAACAATGATGGAATAAATTGTTTCTATATTTGTATGTACCTTAGGAGTGTTACATAAATCGAATCAATGTGTGGACTATGTAACCATGCAAGTTATGTCAAGGCGCGAACTGTCATTGTAATGTATGTGTGAACTGATTCTGTATGTAGTCATGTGCTAATTGATTTTGTCATGTATAGGCGAATTGGCTTTGTCAAGTGTGTGCAAACTAATTCCTTAAAGTTGTTATATGTGAACTAACTTGGTATAATGTGTAGATGTGAGCTCTTGGTAAAGTATCTAAGTGCAAGTTGAACCATTGAAGTATCCTATGGCTCGGGTCTAGCGACCAGATCGGGCGAGGGGTGTTAGAAATTTTGTTTACCTAACATGTTTATATCGAGAATGTTAAGCTTGGTAACTTCAAGTTATAAGGAAATGATAAATATGTGCATAAAGATATTCATATTTACTTAGATTAGAACTGTTAATGCTAAAATTATCTTTTTAAATTATAGAAATACCATTGGATGTTTTACTCAGCATATGGATTGTTTTTCCCATGCGAAGGTTAGATTTAATGCAAGATTAATGTGCATCGAACTCAGCATCCAATCCGCAGTTCCGATTTCAACAATGTTTGTTATTTCAAATGTTACTTATGGATGGCATGTACCTAATAGATTAAATTTTGTGATAGCGAGATGATGTTTTAATTAAATGTTATATCTTATATTCTAGTAGAAAAAATATATATTGGATTTATTGTATGTTATTAGGTTCTTTTATAAAACAAATATAGATTTCCTTTAGTGTGATTAATGAATGTTTATTGTCAAATAATTATCATATAAATTATATAATTAAATTGTGAATTGATCGCAATTGCTTTGGCAACGAATGTGACACACTATAGCTTGGACCCGACAATTGGGTCGAGTTTGAGGGTGTTACAATGTTTGTATAAATTCTTTTTAAATATAAATATATCTTAATAATTTTTAATTATAATTTAATGAAAATATAAATTTATTTTATATTTTATTATTTAATGTAAATATAAATATAAATTATTATATTATAAAAACATTTTAAAATCGGTATTTATAAGTGATTTCTATTTTGATTACATCGCTAAATGTGTGTTTAAATCTAAATACATATCTTATCACTGGTTTTAATCTCACCACTATAATACTCAATCTTATTTCTACAATAATTAATTTCATTGCAATTGTTATTTTCAATCTCACAAAAACCAGCCTTACAACTTATCCAAAGAGAGTCTTAGAGTGGCTTTAACGTGAAAATGATTTGAATTTGAAATTAACTTCAACCAAAATGACTAAGGGATAGTTTACCATTAGGGTTGAAAACTACTTTTGCAAAATGCATGCCATGAAAAAAAAAACTTTAAGAAGTGTTTTTGATTTGGCATTTAAGAAGATAAAATGTCAGTTTTAGACATAAGGTTGTAAAGTATAAAATTTAATCATACTCATTGAAAAGCAGTTCTCCAAGAGCTAAAAGCTAAATTAAAAAATCATAATAATTAAGGTTTGGTTTGGAAAACTGTTTTGTTTATCGGTTTCAAAAAGCAAAAAGAGAAGGGTAAAGAAGTAATTTTTAAATCAAATCTTAATTTTAAACTGGAATTTTAATGGAATTAAATACCGACCCCCTAACATGGAACTGCAATATTGTTGTGGCATGCCCCGGAAGAAAAGAATAATGAGATATGGCCCAATGTTGTATGTATGGTCTCATTCTTTCTGCACTAAGTATAAAGAATTCGATACAGTGAAGAAGGCGAATGTTAAAGCTTGGAATGGACCCAATGACTGCCAGATTGTGACAACTAATATTTACAACCTTTTTAGATCATGAAGCAACGCATCTACTCCACACCATGATTTAGAGGAGAAAAAACAAGAGCACTCTATATGGGATTTGCTTTAACTATATCTTAGATTCTTTTCCAGTATACTCACTCATTCTGCCATCTATTTGAAACAATAACTTGATAGTTTCAACTTGTATAAATTAACGAGTACCCCAAAAATCCATGATAGATTCAAGCTATTATTAACTCATTTTGCCATTTTTTTAAATATTTCTTTGCAGGCTGGAAAATGGAGGCACAAAGTGGAAGATCAAATGAAAACGTTGTCATTAGTGTTGGATCATTGTGTTCTCTGAAGGTTGAGCTAAGGGATGCTTGTTTATCCATGCCCCAAAGCTACTGCATCTTCAAAACCCCAACCATACTCTTCAGGCACAAAGAGACCTCTTTTCTCCCCAATTGTTTCTCCATTGGGCCAATGCACCATGGAAAACGAAACTTGTTAGCCACTGAGAAAATCAAAGTCAAGTACTTGAAGGCTCTCCTTTCCAGGGTGATCGGAAGTCGCTATGAAACGATGTCCGAACAATCCAAAGAGATTGAAGAACAGAATGTTTTATCTGATTGGATTGATTCTGTTGAGATGATTAAGAAAGAGGCCAGTTCTTGCTATGCAGGCCGTGATTTTGCAGCAGAATTGGGTGATGAGTTCGTTAAAACAATGCTGCTAGATGGTGTCTTCGTTATCGAGCTGTTTCGTAAAGATGCGGAAGTGGTGAAGCCAGAGCCGGACGACCCGATTTTCTCCATGTCATGTATGCTGCAATATCTACACCATGACTTGATTTTGTTAGAGAATCAAATCCCCTGGTTAGTGCTTGATCTCTTGTATGAAAAATCTAGGCTCCCTTGTGAAACCAAGTCCTTGATTGAACTTGCCTTCATGTTCTTTGCTAATACCTTCACTTCTCATCCCCCTCCTATAAATACAAGCCGTTTCAAAGACGAAAATATCAAGCATATTCTTGATTTGTTAAGATCATCCTTGGTGTTACCATTCCAAGAAACAGTAAAAAAAAACGAATCCAGCTGGCAGCCGATTCGTTCCATCACTAGGCTCAAAGAAGCAGGTGTAAAATTCGTGAAAGCTGTACCAGAACCAGACAGCGTCTTGGACATAAGGTTTAGAGATGGTTGTCTCACAATCCCATCATTGCTGATCCAAGAGACGACTGAAACGATCTTCCGGAACCTGATCGCGTACGAGCAGTGTTTGCCTAAATGTCAACCTATATTCACTTGCTATGCCAAGCTCCTCGATAACCTCATTGACACCACCAACGACATGGAGATACTGTGCAAGAGGGAGATCTTCGACAACTGGTTGAGTCCTGACGATGCAACCCAGTTTTTCAATAATCTTTATAATGATGCTTTTGTCAAGGAATTCTATTATTCCGAACTTTGTAATAAACTCGATTGTCATTGTAAACGGATGTGGCCTCGATGGCGAGCATACTATGTGCAAAACTATTTCAGCAAGCCTTGGGCTATCGCTGCTCAAATTTATGCTGTTGTCATGTTGGTTCTCACAGTGTGGCAAACATACATAAAAAAGAATTGAACTATGCTGCCTTCTTTACTTGATTTTCTTAATTTACAGGACTACCTGAACATTTTAAAATGGCTGAAAATAGAAAATAATAGTAGAAATTTGGATCTTTTAACGGATAATTCACATCCTGGTAAATGATGTCCTTACTAGAGGTTTGAAAGAGTTTTCGCAGATCAATGTATGATCACCTTCGGGAGATTCATCGACCCATCTCCATAACTTGTCTTAGGCATTTGGTCTCAAAGAAGGGTCTTCTTCGGTTCAAGCTCTTGGGAGCTTTGCCAATGTAACAACTAAATCAAAAGAGTAATTCTCTCCCAATGCACTATCCATCCATCCCCTTAGTACATCAGCATTTTCTGACTGCAATATGGCCTTGATTTTCTCCGATAGCCAAACACTCCCTTCTTCCTTCTTATCAGGTCTGCTTATTGATTTTTTTTTAATTATAAAAAATTTAAAATTTCTAAAAAATTATAGATTTGTAAAATATTATTAAAAAATAAAAATATTTTAAAATTTAAATCGATAATGAATTTAGACATGTCCATATTCTCTCAAAATCTGACCTGTCCATATTCTTTTCGAATGATTTTTTAAAATATTAAAATTTGATAACTTTTAGATTATTCTCACTATCACGCTATATCTAAGACCATTTTTTGAAATTTAATAATATTAAAATTCTTCCAAATGGTTTGTTTTCAAGTAAATAAAAAAATTGTATTAATATACTTAGTTGAAATATTCATGTCGAAACTATTTTTTTATTTTGAAAAACGGGGATCGACTTTGAAAATGAAAATGAGAGTCGCCACCGATCTTTTATCGAGGTGTGATCGGTTCACCATTAAAAATGATTTTGGTCTGCGAAATTTGAGAAAACAAGTTCGGGAGTCGGTTACGCACGAGGAAGGATTAGCACCCTCGTAACGCCCAAAATTGGTACCAAATTGATTGTTTAATGTCTTAGGGTCGAAATTTTGAAAAGATTTTAAAATACGATCCTTTGAAGTTTAAGTTTGAATAAACTAAATTGAATAATAAGACGCGCTTATTTTGACGAAATAAATTGCCACACTCAGTGAGTTAGGGTGCAACAATTCAATCGTCAAAATTAAGTATGTCTTTTTAATTTTTAAATTTTAAAATTCATGGATTTTGAGAAGGTTATTTGGTCATTTAAGTCAAACGAGAAATTAGAATCCAGTAAGTTAGGGTTCAATTTCTCGAAATTCCAAAACATCAAACGTTGCCTTTATTTTAAAATCGAGATAGCAAAATGCCATATCCAGTAAGTTAGGATCCAACATTTTGAAGTCTCAAAAGCTTTATTTCGAAATTGTAGGGTTTTAATACAATAAGTACTTGACTATCTAAATTCATCGAAAAGAATTGAAGCCCAGTAAGTTAGGGCATAATCCTCTCAAGAACTATGAACACCAAGCCCCCCTTTTTTTTTTGAAAATTATGAAATAGCATGATCGTAATGCTTTAATAAAACACATCTTTTTAAAACAAATATAGCATAATTAATGTATAATGTAAAAGATAAATGATAATTCAAACACATACTAAGAAATAACAAGCAAGCAATAAATAAATACAAATAACAATAATGGTTTTAATCATATTGTACAAACACCAATATTAACAAATAAATATTCAATAAATTAATAATCAATTTTTAAAAGATGCCTAGAGACAATGAAAAAGGAAAAAATAATTGATATATCCTATATATAAAATTTTAAGATAAACTGCATACATGATTTCAAAATAAACTCGAAAAATATTAAAAGAATAGTATTTGAAATGAATTAGGAATAAACTTAAAGTAAACAATAAACCTTTACTAGTTTGACATGATAATACATATAAAAATATAAAAATAATGATACATACATACCAACATATGGAAAAAAACAAAGTGTATCACAAGTTAATTACTTATAAATAAAATAGGTTTGGAAGATATATACAAATAAATTAAATAAAATTAAAAAGAAAAAGAAAATAAGAGTAATCTAAAATAAAAAAATACGTAGTGGATTCAAAATATTAATGTATGATGAATGAAAAAATATTAATAATAGATTAGGATAATAATTTATTATATTTTAAGCTATAATAATAGTAGATTTAAAACTACCCAATTTAGATATTGAATTAATATTTATTTTTCAAAAAATAATGCATCAAAATAAGACTTATCATATTAAATAAAAAAAGTGCTAAGCAAACTAATTAAATACTAAATTAAAAAAGATAAAATACACAAATTCGGACCAAATGGATGACTGATTAAACTCCACGGGACTAAAATAGCAATTAAACGCAAAATTTGGATGTTCAAATCTAATTAGTGAGAACGATGTCGTTTAACTCTGATCCAAATGAAAACAAAATTAAATATGCCGTACAAATTAAAAACCCTGAAGAAAAACTAATTTGAAATAAAATCTAATGCAGAGGGACTAATTATGAAAATAAACCATTGAACAAAGAGGGGCGGATCCTACCCCGGGTCGAGTCACCGCGCGGATCTGAGCCTTCAAACGACGCCGTTTTGAAACCATCGTCTTGGAATCAAACAACAACGTTTCCTATGATGGTTATAAGCTAAAACAAAACCTAAAATCTAGCAGCCAATTCATATTTATTAAAACCTAAAGCAAATGAAAAAGAAACTCCATGCGCCGCTTCGAAGACTGGCTGTTCAAGAGCTCTCCAAACGCTCGTCTGGCTCCGATTGCAGCGGAGTAAACATTGTTCAGATGACAGGTAACTCTCAGCCCTCTATCCTCTCATTTTGATTTTATCTCGAGCACAAAAATGAAGCAAAAGGGAAAAGAAAATCCAGAAAAGAAAAAAAAATCTGAAATCGCCTTTAATATTCTACTTTTTTTTTGTTTTTTTTCCTTGAATATTCTCTTTGATTCCTGTATTTAATATGCGTGAAAAAAATAATCCTCGAAACGATACAGAAATGGGGTTTTATAGCCCCGAAAATGCATCCATTTTTCCTTCTATTTTTCTCCTATTTTCTTTTCTGTTGCTATTTTGTTATTTTCCTTTTCTCTTTCTGTTTGCTGCTTGTTTGTTGCGTCTGTTGCAGATATAGCTGGAGTGGACGCACGTGCAGAGACGTCGTTGATACACGCGGAGAACCCCTGATTTCAGCCACAATGCAAAACAACCTTAGGGTTTCTGGAAACTTGAATTTGGGCCTCCAATATTGGGCTAGGGTTGTTTTGATTTTAGTGGGTTATTTTGGGTATTGGGTTTATTCGAGTTTTTCTAGCCTGCTTAGGTATTTCGAGTTTTGTAATCGGGTTTGGGTTTAGGGTCTGTTTCGGGTTTGGACCTTAATTGTTTGGGTTAATTTTTGGACTATTGGACTTTTAATTTTGATTTCGTTTTATTTAGTTTATATATATATATATATTTATTTTATTTTTTGTGATGTATATGGACCGGGCATAAATTGGGTATTACAGCTGCCCCTCTTTGCTCGTTGTTGTGTAACGGGAACGGAGCAAAGACTTTAAAAATAGCCAATGTTGCCCGATCGTGTTGGACCTTGGTGCTCTTCTTCTTCGAGTTGCCTCATTCCATCCTACAGCATCTTCAGAGGTATAGGAATTGGTGCTTCGATCCACTCCACTGCAATATCAGGGAGATAGGATTCGTAGCTTGTAGCTTCTGAAAAGAACAAAATTTACTATCTCTAGTCGGCAAGACTTGATGCGATCTGCTCTTCTGCAATTTCAGATAGATAAGATCCGTGGTTTTAATCCACTCCACTGCAACTTCAGGGAGATAGGATTGGTTTCTTCTGTCTGCTCTACTGCAACTTTAGGGAGATAAGACTTTCTTCTTCAACCTATTCCACTGCTGACCAGGGAGATAGGATTCACAATCTTCAATCTATTCCACTACTGCTTAGGGAGATAAGATCTGTAATTCCCAACCTATTCCATTGCTGACCAGGGAGATAGGACTTGTGGCTTAAATCTGCTTCCCTACTCCTGAAGATAAGATTCGCCGTCTTTGATTTGCTCCGCTACTGCTTAGGGTGACAAGATCTGTAATTTCTAACCTATTCCACATGTTGACCAGGGATATAGGACTTGTGGCTTAAATCTGCTTCTCTAATCTTGAAGATAAGATTCGCCATCTTCGATCTGCTCTGCTACTGCTTAGGGAGACAAGATCTGTAATTTCTAACCTATTCCACTACTAACTAGGGAGATAGGACTTGTGGCTTAAATCTGCTTCCCTACTCTTAAAGATAAGATTCGCCATCTTCGATCTACTCCGCTACTGCTTAGGGAGACAAGATCTATAATTTCTATCCTATTCCACTGCTGACCAGGGAGATAGGACTACTGGCTTCAATGTACTCCACTGTAACCTCAAGGAGGTAAAATCCGCCATCTTCGATCCGCTCCACTACTGCTGAGGGAGATAAGATCCGTAATCTTTAATCTATTCCACTGCTGCCCAGGGAGATAGAATTACTAACTTCAATGTACTCCACTGTAACCACAGGGAGGTAAAATCCGCCATCAACCTGCTCTGCTGGAAACGAGGGAGGCAAGGCTTGTGTCTTCGATCTACTTCGCTGTCGATACAGGAAGGCAAGATCTGTTGTCTTCAACCTGTTCCACTACAACCGAGGGAGGCAAGGCTTGTATCTTTGATCTGCTTCGCTGTCGATGCAGGAAGGCAAGATCTGCTGTCTTCAACTTGCTCCACTACAACCGAGAGAGGCAAGGCTTGTATCTTCGATTTGCTTCGCTGTCGATGCAGAAAGGCAAGATTTGCTATCTTTAACCTGCTTCACTGTAACCGAGGGAGGCAAGGCTGGTATCTTCGATCTGCTTCGCTGTCGATGTAGGAAGGCAAGATCTGCTATCTTTAACCTGCTCTACTACAACCGAGGGAGGCAAGGCTGGTATCTTCGATCTGCTTCGTTGTCAGTACAGGAAGGCAAGAACTGTTGTCTTTAACCTACTCTACTGTAACCGAGAGAGGCAAGGCTTTGTTTTCGATCTGCTTCGCTGTCGATGTAGGAAGGCAAGATCTGCTATCTTCACTGATCTATTCTCTAGGGAACATGACCTGTATAATGAACCTAATTATGCCTAATGATTAGGACGGCATGATCAAAATGAATGAAATGCTCTTAACTAAACATGTGTGAATGGTGTTTGCATGAATGCAGAATTTTATTTTTCTGAGAATGATCCTGCTTAGGTTCTTATTACTCGAAGTTTATTAAGGCTTTGTGACTGACGTGCTATAACACCTCCCTTCTTGACTGGTCTTTTTTGGAGAAACATTTGGCCAGGTTGCCCCCCACTGTAAACCTCAAAGTTCAATCCACTAGGATGCAAAATTTGTACCATCATAACCCAAGGGTAGAAATATATGGCTTTTTTCGGTCCTCTTCTATCACAATTCAAGGATACAAGATCTAAATCTCTCTGGTCCCTTACACCATTCCCAAGGGTTCGTACCCAAAGCTCATGCACAAATGAAGGCTTTCTTCTCCGAGAAAACCTCTTCCTATTGCTTGATGATCATTACTTGCTTGTTTATTTAAGCTTTGTCATTAACACAACATCTTGTTATTTTGTGCAATCAATGCATTTGACAACAAAATCAAAAGAGAAAGTCCAAATTTAGACTCTTCATTCTCAAATTTCTGACCTTTAAATTTGGTGTGTTCTAAACAATAGTCTTGTTTCAGGTTCCTATATTATTTAGAAACTTCTAGAGTAATATGAAAAACTTCCTTTGTGAAATTTTTATTAGTCCATTAATCATTATTCCAATGCAACATGTTTGTAAAAAGGGTCATAACAATGGATAAGAATAAAGTTGGTTCTGAGCATAGCTCGAAAGGAATAAATTATCAAAAATAGTAAAGAAAGATAACAAAGAAATTGATTGGGAATGTGTATCTTGGAAAAAAATGAAGTATTCCAAGAAAAATAAATTCAATAGTATGAAAATTGGGTGCCCCCGATATCGCAGCTTGAACTTCTCTGTACAGACTTTCTGAAGACCATTTGGAGTTTAACATGTGTTTAGGAGATCTACAATGCTTTGTCGATGCCCCAAGATGTCTCCTACCCTTTCCTGTTGATTCAGGTATACAAGATCACCACATGCCCCGATCTAATCAAGATTCGAGTTGCTTTGATTACCTCATGCCCCATTCTGATCAATATTCGAGTCACCCTTTTCGGGTTTTCAACTCAAATCCCCTTTGGCCTAAGGTGCCCTTTGCGGGTTTTTCCCTTAGCCTCTCCATTTTTACTTTTTCATTTTTTCATTTTTCATTTTTCATTTTCATTTTTTTTACTCAAAGTGCCCTTTGTGATTTTTCACCTTGGTCCTTCCTTTAAACGAAGTATTTCTTGACTGGATCCAAGTTTATAGGATTAGCAATCTCACTCAGGATCAGTGCTCCTCTGAAAAGGTCTACTTTACAAAATAGGGACATTCCTGGTTTGGCATTCATTTCCCTCTAAAATCCTTTTATGTAGGAAGGATCCTTCGCAACATTAGGTTCCCTTCATAGAATTCTCTGAGACGAACCTTTTGATAGTAGGCTTACATCATTCGCCTTTGATACATCTGACCGTATTGAATAGCTTTTAGCTTTTTTCTCTATTAGGTTCAACTGATCACATCGCGATTGGATCCATTCTGCTTCATCCAATTCTAGCTCAACTAATACCCGGAGAGAGGGGATTTCAATAGGTAAAACTACCTCAATCCCGCAAACCAAAGAAAAAGGTGTTGCCCTAGTGAAGATGTTCGATAAGTAAGGAAAGGAAATGGTAATCTCATGCCAGCCCTTGTAAGTCTCAGACATTTTTTTTGCAATTCATTTTTGGGCGATACAGTGATGAACTGTGGTGTCTGATTTTGAATTGATCACAGACCTCAGCTATCATGCTATCATCCCTGATATCATCTTCTCTAAAATTCTATACCGACATATGATGACATTGACGCATGAAACAGTCTCTACCCGTTTGACAAAATGATCTCAAATATGAAGCAATGCCCATTAGAAGTCTTCGATAATGGCGATGTCCATGCCCTATTTTGCTCCAAAATTTGAGTCACCCTTTTCGGGTTTTCAACTCAAATCCACATTTGGTCACAAAGCGCCTTTTGTGGTTTTCGCCTTGGCCTCTCCTTTTATTTTTCTTTTTCTTCTTTTTTCATTTTTGATTTGGATGACTTTTTATTTTGACTTTGATCATTTTTTTTGCTTTTGACTTTGAACTCATGGGGTTAGGCAAATCCTCGTTATCCCTTTCGAAGAATCTTCTTTGATATCGGATTTCCTTCATAGAGCCTTTTGGGGTGACACTACGACTGAAAACTTTTGATCTTCCTCTTCCATCAGGATAAGATCCAACAAAACCTGAAGAGATGAAAACTTGACTTCAAATGGGCAAAGCTATACTGAGTCAACGAGAAAGGCATTGCCCCGACAAAGAATTTTATCGTTCATACTACAAATTTCTGACATTGTGCTGTTGTGCAGATGTCATTATCAGCAGTTAACCTAGGCATATCCTGGTAGGACCATACAAAGACATCTTTGAACTCTAGAATAACTTAATGAGGTCTCACTTCATCTTTGTGGTCATGTCAATTTCAATCTTCACCCAGCTCACAATTTCTAATGGTTCCTCGTGAAGTAGGATTTGTCTATCCTCTTGTTCTACCATCGTCAACAAGTACGGAGGTAAGCTACGATCTATGTCATTTTCAAAGTCATGAGATCCCTCTAAAAAGATATCTCGCTCAAAAGGAGATTCAAAGCTTGCAGCAGTGTCACTCATGTCATTAATATCTGAGGACCCCTAGTAAGTACCAAAGAATATATAAAAGAATGCGTGAATTTGTGAATAATTATTTGTACAATATAATTATGAATGAAAAAATGATGTGGAAGACAATTTAAAAGAATAAATGAGTAATTATTCAAAAAGAATGAAAGAATATTGGCTCAAAAATGAATGTAAAGATGTATTTTATTAGAATAATGACGTTTAGACATTAGCCTATTTCACAAAGGAATTTCTATCACTTTTAGGCTAAAACAACAAAAATGTTCTGAAGATTACTCTAAATAAGCTCTAAAAACTACAGGGATTTCTTCTGCAGTCCAATTGCTTAGAACGCTCCCCAATTTAAAAGGGCGGACATCTAGCAAGGTCCCTTTTCATTTGCTTTTTCGTTGATGTGAACATTTCCCACTCTTCTTCATGTATTGTATTCACTCTATTATCAATTATGATTGGGTAACAGATTTTCTGTACTGGAGGAATCAAATTTGACGACGCCCTTACTGATAAGCCTTTCAATCGCTTTTTAAAGGCAATGTAATTTTCTATGGAATCCCCCGTATTTCCCGCATGATATTCGCATTGTGCATTCTCATCGTACCATTTGAGGTACGGAGGCTGTGGGGGTTTTGAGTAGAAAGGGGAAACAATGTGCGCATCGAATAACCTTTGATACAGCTTCTTATACGACATCGGGATTGGCGTGAACTGGAGGTTCTCAGTACCTTGTTTTACACCAAGTTCTTGTCTAGATGAACCTTGCTGACTAGCAATCACCTTTCTTGGCCGTGTAATCGATTTGTTGTAAGTGTTCAAATTGCTCACCTCGTTTTCCTTCTTTTTCAAGTCTGACCTTCTATTATTCTCCCCCGCATCAATCTTTCCACTTCTCACGGCATTTTCAATCATTTCACCGCTCATGACTATGTCAGAAAAGCTTTTTGTAGCACTTCCTAACATATGTGTGATGAACGGGGCCTTCAATGTGTTGATGAAGAGCATCGTCATTTCCTTCTCTAGGAGTGGCGGCTGAACTTGGACTGCAACCTCTCTCCACCTTTGTGCATACTGTCTAAAGCTTTCATTCGCTTTCTTTTCCAAATTTTGCAAGGTGATTCTATCGGGGGTCATATCCGTTACATGCCCGTATTGTTTCATGAATGCCTGTGCTAGGTCCCTCCATGAACCAATCTCGGTACGGCTCAACTGATTGATTGTATCATTTTGACGCTGCTCCAATGAGGCTATCCTGAAAACAATGTATTAATAGCTGATCATTGTTAATATACCCAGTCATTCTCCTACAGAACATGGTGATATGGGCTTCAGGGCAACTGGTCCCACTATATTTCTCAAATTCAGGCATCTTGAACTTGTGAGGGAGTACTAAGTCTGGAACCAAGCTTAGATCTTTAGCATCGATTCCATGGTGACTATCGGCGCTTTCCAGGGCTTTGATATGCGTGAAAAAAATCCTCGAAATGATACAGAAATGGGGTTTTATAGCCCCGAAAATACATCTATTTTTCCTTCTATTTTTCTCCTATTTTCTTTTTTGTTGCTATTTTGTTATTTTCCTTTTCTCTTTCTGTTTGCTGCTTGTTTGTTGCGTCTGTTGCAGGTACAGCTGGAGTGGACGCACGTGCAGAGACGTCGTTGATACACGCGAAAAACCCCTGTTTTCGGCCACAATGCAAAGGGCTTCTGGAAACTTGAATTTGGGCCTCCAATATTGGGCTAGGGTTGTTTGGATTTTAGTGGGTTATTTTGGGTATTGGGTTTATTTGGGTTTTTCTAGGCTGCTTAGGTATTTCGGGTTTTGTAATCGAGTTTGGGTTTAGGGTCTGTTTCGGGTTTGGACCTTAATTGTTTGGGTTAATTTTTGGACTATTAGACTTTTAATTTTGATTTTGTTTTATTTAGTTTATATATATATATATATATATATATATATATATATATTTATTTTATTTTTTGTGATGTATATGGGCCGGGCATAAATTGGGTATTACAATTCATACAATTAGTTTATTTATTTTAATAAATTTTAATAATTATTACTTATGGTGAACTATACAAAGTGCTACTCATGTAAGAAAATAATCTAGATATATTCTTACTTTTTTAAAATTTTATGACCAGAATTAATAAAACTAAAAAAATTATATATATTTAAATTATTTTTATATAGTTAAAAGGTACAAGTAAAAATAAAACATCTATGCGTATTTCATATTTTTAAAGAATTATAATAACATCGTGGACTAAAATTTTTAAATGATTATTAATATTTTTAATATTGTTTATTTTTAAATTTTATTTAACATCTCTTCATTTTTTAATAATGTTTTACAAATTTATATTTTTTTAAATTAAAATTATTTAAAATAATTCTAATTTTTAATTTTTTTTTGCGCTAACGTGACGTTGGTCAATGACATGGACCACCACTTTAGTAACCTAACAATTGACTTGGTAACCGTTAATGATCACGTCAGCATTTTAACAGTCAAAGATGGAAACATTGGTCAGATGACTTAATTGATTAAATTTTAAAAGTTTAAAGGCATTAGGTGCGTTTTCTGCGGAGGGGCTTAATTAATTTTTTGGCCAAAGTTCAGGGGTTTATCTATCTCTAAATCATTAATAATCATATTAAAAAGTTACGGAATGGTGTAAAACCACTTTAATTTTATATTTGATGTATGCTAGACTCAATATACACCAAGAGGGGGTGAATTGTTGTTTTATAGATTTAAAGCAACTATGACAAGAATTTATAGTGGTTTGACCCCAATTGTCTACATTCAATACCTTAACTTACCACAACTAAGGATTTTCCAAATTCATTAATTTGAACCTTTCAAGGAGAAGGTTTAACCTTTACAATCTTTATCTTTTTAGTAGGCAAGACATGGCCACTTTCCTTTAAGGATTTCTAACTAAAACCTTAAATAAATCCTCACAAAAATAAGAAATAAAATTGAGAATGAATTATCACCTCTAAAATGTAGATATATAACAATTACTCACACTCATAATACAATACAATACTTGAAAGAATGAATCACAACTAACCCCACAAGTGTGTACAAGTGAAAATAATAATCAAAATATATTAGAATTTAGCTCTTGGTCTTTGTATACTTGTTTCTTGTCTTCATATGAATGTCATTGAATGATACTTATACCCTATTATTGAATTATGGATGTTTTAAGCCGTTGGAGGGTGCTTTTAGTCTTTGAGAGCATTTATTTCATGCTTAATGCAACATGCAGCAGTATGTCTCGAGACAAGAAGAAAAAAATATAATTTTTGGAGCTGTGGACTCAAGAAAATTTGCAATATGACTCGAGATAATTTGCAATATGTTTCGAGACAAATACTTGATTGTCTCAAGATAGGGCTCCCCTAAAGCAAGTTTAGCTTTGATGTTGGTTTTTCTTGAGACAAACAAGCTTGTGTCTAGAGATAAGACTCAAATTATCTTGAGACAATGTTGGGAAATTTAGAAAAACACAACTTAGAAATGTTTTAAAGAACTTGGGGGTACTCGAAAAATTTTGTAGAAAGTTTGAGTCATTTAGAAACTTTGTTTTTGAGTTTGTAACACTTGAAAATATAGTTGAACGTGATTGAAATAATTTATGCAAATTTGATTAAGGGGATTTAGAATTAAGTTTGTTATATTAAAACATTTGAAAATCAAATATAATATTTTAACACCCCTTACCTGACCTGATCGACGGCTCCGAGCTACAAAATGCTACATTTGTTGTCGGAGCAACCACAACTATTTACAACACAATTAAACATCTCAATATACTGGCAAGTATAAGAATACATTCACAACACGTTATTTAATCATTATTGGGTTTTATACGAGCTTACAAAAGCTCTTTTGTTAACCTAAGGTCGAACTAGGACCAAATTGTAAAACTTTCAAACTATCGGGTTGTGACCGGCTCCCTCTTGAATAACGAGAGGGAGATAAATCAATATTCCAATTACTAAAAAGAAATATTGCAGCTTACTGCAAGTGTGACAGGTAAGTTAATAATATTTGTAATGTTACAACGGAACACTGGAGTATTCCAAGGATCGAACCTAAAAGAGTTGACGATTGAACAATTTCTAAATAACAAGCGTGTGGAATAAAGAGTCTAACCAACTAATCACAAAAAATTATATTATGGAAAATCATAAAGTTAAGAGAAATTAAACTAATTTACAATCTAGCTAGCAAAGACCAAATTGTAAAACGTACGAAATTACAAAATTAACAATTAAATAACAGATGGTGGTTGATTGATCTCGATGTGGTTTACCTGTAACATCTCGATTTAGGGCCTAGTCGAAACAGTGGTTTCGGGACCACAAATTCGATGAGAAAAAAATTATTTTTACTATATTTTTATGGCCTACAATTTCACAGAAAGATTTTGTGAAAATTTCGTTCAAAAATTTTGACGTTTGGGCACTCAAATTAGTCAAAAGGACTAAATTGTAAAAAGTGCAAAAGTTGAGTTTTATATGTTAAAGGTATTTAATTGTTATGAAACTATAAATTAGGGGTCCTTATATGGTAATTATACCATTAATTAGAGATGGACAAAAATGGACATGAGATAAGTGAAATAGGATTTTTTTTAAGTAAGGGCATTTTAGTCATTTAGTAAATAAATAGAATTAAAAAGGAAAAAGATGTGAAAATTTTGTGTTCATCATCTTTGCTTGCTGCTGAAATTTGAAAGAAGCCATAGCTAGGGTTTCTTCACTTTCTCAAGCTCATAGTAAGTGATTTCAAGTCCCGTTTTTAATGTTCTTTACGTTTTTGGAATCCCGGTAGCTTAATTTAGCTTATTCTAGCAATAATTTAACCTAGGGTTTATATTTGGAAAAATACCCATAGGTGAAATATTTTTATTTTGATGTTTTATGATAGAATATGAAGCTAGAAATTATGTTAAACAACTTTTGCTAGTCGATTTTAAGTAAAAACGAGTATATTGACATAATCGGCAAAAATACCTAATGTTCATAAGTGTTAGAGTAAGAATTTGATGTTCTCATAGAAGGGAAAAATGTTCAGCATGTTATAAAACATAATAATAAGAGATGAAGTTTAATTTCCGAGCTTTGGGGCAAAAGTGTAAATATGCAAAAGTTTAGGGGCAAAACTGTAATTTTGCCAAAATTGAGTCAATGACTGTTTTGATGAATGTGAGTATTAAATAAGCTAAATTTTCTATTATAGATCAAGAAGAACGAAATCCGGAGCTAGACCGGGGAAGGAAAAAAGATTGAGGACTAAAGTGTTAGATTTGATCACATTTTTGTACCGAGGTAAGTTTACGGTAAATAAATGCAATATTTCAATAATTATTATTAATGCTGCTATTTTCCAGCAATTATGTATTTATTTCATGAAATTATTTAATGTTGACTTAAGTATGAGATGACAGAGAATCAGTGATAAAAGCCCCGTTGAAACATTAGGAATGTATTGGATACAAATGTCATGACATTTGGGTAAAGAGATCCCATGTAAGACCATGTCTGGGACATGGCATTGGCACCGAGATGAGAGGTCCCCCGTAAGACCATGTCTGGTACATGGCATGGGCACCAATATGAGAACTCCCATGTAAGACCATATCTGGGATATGGCATTGGCAGTACAGGAAACATCCCATGTAAGACCATGTCTGGGACATGGCTTTGGCATGTTATTATCAAATATGAGACCCAAGTATCCTTATTATTCCAATGTGGCTCAACGGGTTAGAAAATAGATTATGTTCTATGGAAGTTCAAGTAAAAGTATAATTAGCAACTTCAGGTGAGTTATAAGAGTTAAGAATATGTTATGATATCAGTGAGAACCAATATTTCAGCAAGAGAAGAGTAAGTTGTAATCTTAACTTATCTAAATAGGTAAGTGAATAAACAAGTAAATGAGAGTAACTAAAGAGGAAACTTAAGGACATGATACTTGCATATCATTATTTGTGTTAAATGTTGTTATTTATTTACTTGTAAACTTACTAAGCTTTATGCTTACTTCTTTTATTTCTTTTTCTTTCATATAGTATTGCTAAGCATAGTCGAGATCTTGAAGACGTCGGAGAGCGTTCACACTATCAACCACCACAACTCGGTATTTTAAGATGATAAATGTTTTGAGCTATGGCATGTACAGGGACTTGGTCATTTCCATTGTATATTCTTAAGATATGACCAAAAGATGATATGTAAATATTTGATGATGAATAGTTATTAAAACGGCTAAGTATGAAGGTGTTTGTTGTTATAAATGTCTAGGTGATAAATCATGCATAGAAATCATGAAAAAGTAAAAATTGGTAGTGAATCAGTTTTGAGACAACAGTAGTGACGTGAATTTGAAAAATCACCAAGGATAGTATAAAATGAATTAGAGGGTGGATGAGGTATAAAATAAAATAATGAGTCTATTTTCATAGAAAAATAACGGTGCAGACAAAGGAACTATATATTCTGAGATATTTGCATTTTAGTTAGACAAGGTCAAAGTGGTTTTCAGAATCCTCTGTTTTGACTTTGGAAAATCATTAAAAATTGTAAAAAAATAATTATGAGTTTTAATTTATATGTATAGATTCCTCATTGAGTTTATTTTTTGTAAAACAAATGAGAACACCATATGAATTCTGTACAATGAGATAATTAAATTTTAGTGATGAGAGGTCAGGACAGTAATCAGTGAAACAGGGGAGAATTTAACTAATAAACTGTACCAATTGGGTGAACCAAAAATTCTGAAAAATTTATGGTAAAAAGATATATGAGTCTAGTTTCAGGGAAAATTTACAGGTCTAAATTTTGAATTTTTTAGCTTGAGTTATAATTAATTTAGTAACTGCTGTGCAGGTGGACAGCTTGTTGTGAATAGTGAAATTAATTTCAAAAGTAAAATTTTATGTCCCGAACTTAAGTTAAGTCAAGTAAAATTTTAGACCCATCTTGCATTTTTAGGCCCCCAAGAGGATGAGCCATGGTTGCTAGAGGGCGATTTCAATGCTATTTCCTTTTGCAAGGAAAGAAAAGGAGGTGCATGGAATCATACTGGCGTTGATCATTAGTTCTGTGACTTTTAGAAGTTTTTGTTTGCTCTTGTAGCACGTTTTTTAATCTTGTTTTTGCAAATGATTTTTAGGGATGATTTTGTTGCCGTCCTCTCTAGTTTAGTGGATGCTCGGTTCTTTTGGTGATTTTTGCCCACCACTTTAGACTATTCGGAGCTGATTTTCTTATCGTATTAACTGTTTATAGTCACTCTAGATATGTCGTGCTTGAGTTGTGACATAGTCAATTGTCAACATGTCATATATTATATTGATGGTGAGGTTAAAGCGTTTGTTGTGTTGATGGAGTTTGTCCTTCATCACTTACGACAGGTGTTTGTTGTTTTTTTCCCAAATTGTATGGTCTCATTCATGGAATGAATTAATGAATTTTCATTTTAAGAAAATAAAAGCACGAGTTTAGAAAAACTTTTAAATCAATGAGAATATCCTTTATTATTCATTTTATTACTAAGTTGATATTAAAAAGATAATTTTTTTATTTTTTAAAATAACAATTTTTATTTATTTGAATTATATAATTGAGTTGAAATTGAATTAAACCTATATCTAAGATTAATTAATTATTAATTACTTTTATTTAAACTCAAAGTTATAAAAAATAATTTGTTGAGAATTTAACTAAGACTAGATTTATCTTTATTTAATTAGATAAATAGTAAATTTTATTGCTAAGTTCTCACACAGGTATAAGCCTGAAAAAACAACAACCCGTGAAAAATGGGTTGAGTCTTTCTTTCTTTCAATTGTAAATTTCTTTTAAATTAAACTATTAGAGGAGAAGACGTGCTCCATCATTTGTTTTCAATTTTTATTTTTCATTGTTATTTCTTTTATTATTGAATAACAAAAATTCCACGGTGCGGTATTTGAATTGTGAGATCTAAAATTATATTTCGTCTCTCTTTATTTTAATATTCGTTTTTTTCTCAGATTACAAAAGCTTTTTCTCAAGATTATTAAAAAAATAGGATCATTTTTTAACATTATTTCGAGAAAGATCCCTTGTTCGATGCTTTGAACAATATATGAATGGTAAAAATAACTCAATTTGTAATGATTGTTTTATTTTACCAAAAAGCAAATTAGTGCGATTGGATTACGTATGCAGTCGACGTGATTTGATTAGGTATACAGTTGGGTGACGTCATGAGAACTAACTATCTAATTTAAATGATTCACTTAGTTGAGGCCATTAATTAGAGTCAGATTCTTCTCATTCGCACGGCTATCGAAGAATTAAATTGTGAGAGTTGATCCTCAAGGTTATTCATTTAACAAGAATTAATTGTTGGGTCGTCCCCATAATTAATTTACTATTACGAAAGAATTTGTGGTCTAAGATTGCCTCTTGATCACTTTAACAGGCTTATCATCAAGTGGGGAGACATCTATAATCCATGATCAAATCAGAAACTGAAAGTAAAGTTACACATGAGGCTAGAGTTTTTATCCTTTTAGTTTAATCTACATTTATTTTGAACTTTTATATTTGTTCAACCCCTTACCTTATTTACATAGGTTTGCACAAGTTTTGGGCACAAAATTTCCCATAACATATTTTTGTTTGTGAGAAATCATAAAATTGATCAGTTCGATATTTGTGAGATAGATTCTACTTCTCTAACTATGAATTTAAATTCTATTTGAAGTGTAAGATTTTTATTTTGGTGGATTTAGCACCCATCAATATGGTTTTTTTTTTTTTTTTGCATACAATTTTTATTGCTTTTAACTACATAATTAAATATATTAATTCATTATTAATGGTACATATTGTCTTAAATTAATTATTATATTCTTTCATCACACAATTATTTAGTTTCTCGTACATATTATAGAAAAATATTTTAAAGTCACTCTTATTTATTTTTCCTTTTGTTTTGTCGTCTAATATGAAAGTTTTACTTTTGTAGTTGTACATTCTTATTCATTATAATTTTACTTTATGTTATTCTTCTAATTATTATAATTATAATTTTATAATATCTCCAATTTACGAAAATAATTTTTTATTATTTATTATTATAGTTTTATAACTTTTAGGTAATTAATACATCAGAAGTGTTAATTGAAGATGGTGACAATGATAACAAATTGAATAAAAAGATGATGACAAGTATAAAAAATTATAGAAAAAGATTAACATAAAAAATTAAAATATATTTATAATATTATTTACATTTTCAGAAGTTCAATGTTGATCGAAAATGATGAAAAAGATGATGGATTGAAGAAGAAGAAGATTTTTATTTTGAGTTTTTAGGAAGTTAGTTTTTTTAAAATATATTTATAATATTATTAGTATTTATTTTTAAATTAGATTTTATTTTAATTTTTTTAGGAAGTTGGATATTTTAAATTATCTACATGTACTTGTATTTTAAGTATTTTTAGGACGTCCAAGTTTTTCAATTCATCTGCAATTCATTTCTTATTTTTAATAATCTCAATAGTTATTTATTTATGAAAACAAATTATTATAAAATTTAAAAAATCTCATCCCAAAAAATAAATGGAGTGTTAAAGAATATTTATAAAGTTTAATTTGATTATATTTGATATAATTTAAAATTGCTTTTTAATGTGATACAATTAATTAATTATGATTTAAAATTCTTAATTTTTGAATATTATATATTAATTAATTTTATAAGAAATAAGAAATAAAAATATTTTATTAAATAATAAATAAACACTCGGAAACTAGTAATTAAAAAAAAACCCATTCGATATGGGATTTGCTTTAACTATCTCTTAGATTCTTTTCCAGTATACTCACTCATTCTGCGGCTATTTGAAATGAGGACTTGATGGTTTCAACTTGTATAAATTAATGAGTACCCCATAAATCATGATAGATAAATCATGAAACTGTTGTAATTAGTGTAGGATCATTGTGCTCTCTGAAGGCTGAACTGAGGGATGCTTGTTTATCCATGCCCCACAGCTACTGCATCTTCAAAACTACAAACGTAGGCTCCCATTATAAGGGAGTTTAGCCATTCTATTTTAATCCTTAGAAAAGCTGGTGATTGAAAAAGCAGAAATGATAAAAGGATTCAAATATGGATCAGGACGGCCTAATAGCAGGTGAAAACAGGTGAGACGAATTTAGATCAAACAACAAAATACTTGAGTTTGGGAACATGCACTTATATTATATGTTGCAGTTTAAAGTCCGTGACTATCGCACATAATGCATCCCATGAAGGTCTATCATTAACATGGGGGTCATTTGACTCACGAGAGTTAGCACGATTCAAAGAGCTGTTGGATAAACCTATCAAATTGAAGCCTGAGTGGTAACTAAGGGAACTAATCTTAGAATATTGAGAAAAATCATATCTCATAAAATTAAATTTGTTATTTAAGGGATAGACTAATATCGTCCATCGATGTAACTTGATCTAAACCGTCAATTTTGGAAAGCTTAACTATAAATAAAGAGCCTCCCTTCACTTGCAACTCATGCATAGTTTCTGTGATTTTTTTATTTTTTAGTGCCGTCTTTTGGTTAGAGTTGTTTCTTTTATATAAATTGGTGTATTGAAGGAATTCTTTGTAAATCTTTCATTATTTGGTAGTTAAATTGACTTAGGTGTGTTTGAAACGAAAGCATCGCCTAAAACCGCATGGATTACGAGACTAAAATTCTAGTCTATGACACTTACAGATGGTCCAAATACAGCTGCACAAGAAAACATTAATTATAATTTTGGAAAAAAAAATATAATCACAACTACATCAAGAAAAGAGAGAATCTGTTTATTTCTTTTTTGGTTTAAATACCAAAAAAGTGGATGTGAAAGTTGGGACGTGGGTTCAAAGCCTTAATGAAATTATCCTTCATTTCATGTCCTGCATTATTACTCCTAAAAACCACCCTCAGTTCCATGAGATGTATCTTTTTATGAAGCTTAGCTCTCTCAACTTCTTCTATATTTATCCAGTTTCCTTCCAATTCTAACCAAAGGTCTCCGCGCAGCAGATCCAAGTTTTGAAAATCTCCAACACTGAAGTCTTTAGTATGATTGCAGTCGACTCTTGCAATGATTCGATCTAATCTCTGAAGACTTGTTAATCTCCCAATCCCTTTAGGATAATGGCTTAGCCTATTACAGTCACGAGTATAAAGATACTTCAAGTTGATCAACTTCTCCATCTCTTTGGGTAGTTCACTACAGTTGACGATATTCAAGTATTCCAAATTTCGCAGATCACAAACTGATTCAGGCAATTCCAGACTCTGGTAAGAAAGAAAAGTGAGATATCTCAAGTGAATTAAGTTGCCTATTTCTTCTGGAACTTGGATTTCTTCAGAAACTTTTCTGATTCTCGGCAACTGAAAATCCAATAATCTCAGGCATTTGGCTTCACTGAACAACTTCTTTAAACCTTCAGAGGTGACATCATAGCTTTCGCCGATTGTTATGAGAGTCCTCAATTTTTCTACTCCGTTTATACAAATAGGAAATGAGTTGGGTTGGCTGATTTTTATACTTGAATGACGAGCTCTTTTGGAAACTAAATCCAGGTTCCATGTTTCTTTCGAATCAACCTCCTTCGTCACAATCTCATCTTTCGTCATAAACAGGAGACAGTCATGTACTAAGTCATGCATCTTACCTACAAATATGTTGCCATAATCATCCCTTTCCAAATCTTGAAAGAGGGAACGATCTGCCAAGTACTCGAAGTATTCTTCACCTTTCAACTCCATCTCCGAATCGTCGTCGACAGAGTTCAAAAAGCCTTGCATCTTCCAGTGCACAATCAATTCATCTTTCCCCATCACATAATCCTTGGGAAATATAGCACAATATAACAAGCATCGTCTTATTGTTGAGGGTAAATCATAGTAACTCAACAATAGAGGTCTGAAAATATATTCTTCTGCTATCTCTAATTCCCAAAACCCACTATTCAACACTCTTTCCCATTCCACTCTCCTCCTTTTTTGTCGTAGCAAACTTCCTAATTCTTTTGCAGCAAGCGCCAAACCTTTACACTTCTTTGCAATTCTCATCCCAACATCCTCTAGATCTCTGCGCTCACTCTCCCCCCTTCCAAAATATGCTTTTGATTTAAGAATCTCCCAGCATATCTCGTCTGACAACAGTTCTAAACGAAACACATGAGATGATCGAATCACCTTGACCACCGATTCTTTTCGAGTAGTCACCAAAATCCTAATTCCATGCTTGCAATGTTGCAGAGCAGCCCTTAGTGCTTCCCAATCTGCTTCACGCTCTGTCCAGACGTCGTCGAAGACAATAAAAACTTTTCTATCCCTGACTTTCTCAGCAATATTGTCCAACAGGCCTTGTAGTGAAATTAAATCTCGAGATGAACCACATCCAAGGCCTTCTAAAATCTCTCTTGCAATTTTGATCTGATCAAAAAAGTCCGAAACACACACCCAAACTACATCGTCAAAGGAGTTTTGACCTTTAACATGATTAACCACCAATTGAGCAAGAGCAGTTTTCCCGATCCCACACATCCCTATTATAGAGACGGTCTGAATGGATCCTTCATCGCTGGTCAATTTGCTCACTATGTTGTCTCTAACATCATTTCGACCTTTGATCTCAGAGACATCAACATAGGCCGTGGTTCTTTCTAATCGTCGAGGTTGTGCAATTTCACTTCTAGCAAAATGGTATCTATCTTTCTCTTTAGCAATTTCATCCAACTCTACATTGATTCTTCGTATTTTATCACTGATGTCATACCCCCTGACAACTTGACCACCCAAATTAAAAGGTAAAAGTGAAAGACGTACCTTCTTCTTGGGGACCGAAGCACTTTCAGCTTCATCCGTCTTTAATTTGGAAAGTGCAGTAGTCCACTCATCAAGCACGTCCTCCATGTCATACGCTACATCTTTGAGTTTATCTATCCATCTCTTTACACTTTTATCCACAACTTGCTTTACCTCTGCATCTTCAACCACTTCCTGGATGGCCTCAAAATTGCTTTGAAGCTTTCTGACTTCTTCCTCAACGCCTATCACCAGCTTCAGCTCTTGCCAGGCAGTCTCAAAAGTGATAGTCGCTAGTTGCCCCAAGATGAAAGAAACAAGTGCTGCGGCCATTTCAGGGACAGAGTAATTGATGGGTGATTAAGCTTAAGCTGTGGCAGATGGTCAGCTATCACTACTATTTCAACAAGTAAATGGTGAGAGGAACAAATCTCAGGAATTCAGATCTTATCATTTTCCACCTTGCCTAGAAGAAAAAGCAAACTACGGTCAACAATTCAACTGCAACTTCTACAATGTAGAATAATTAATTACAAAAGTAGGAGGGAAAAATTTATTTACAGAAATGAGTTGTTTGTTATATAATAATTCTTTTTAAAAAAAATTATTTTTACGGATATACACATGCGAGAAACAAATTTTAAAAGAAATTTGAGTGGGCACCCTTCTGAATTAAAATAAAAAGGGAATCTGTCACTTTTTTTGACGTTGCCATTTACTTTTCTTTCTTTTTTGACGTTTAACTGAAATTTTTCATTTTTCCTTTTACTGTATATATTTGTGAAAATACAATTTTTTTTTAAAAAAAATACATACTAATGTCGGTTGATATAGTGACGACACCAATAAAAAGTTCTTTTAAACAAACGTAATGATTGATTGATGATTAGCTAAAAAGTTGAGTGGTGTTGCCAGTGTATTAGGCGACATCGGTTTACCTTGTAACAAATAATTCATTTTGATAAATAACTTTTTCTCCAACCCAATTATTTTTTTTTGTAAAAAAACCTATAATGCATAATGTATAACAAAAAGAAAGTTTAAATAAAATAAAAATAATTTTTATTGTTTCCGAATAATTAAAGGATTAGTTATGAAATGTGATTCGGAGATCAAAACCCAACATCATAATTAATAGATGAGGTGAGCACTCACCACACCACACCTCACCTCATGATTTAAATTATTATATAATTTTTATGATTTTAATCAATTTGATTGTTATTTTTTTATTTAAGTTATTATATGATTGAATGTTAACTAAGACGTTAATTTAGTGACAATATTAACTTTAAATAATTTTAATTTTGAGTAACCTAATTTTAAAAAAGAAAATTATGACTCCGGCAATTTTGGTGCTTGGTGGAAGGCGGAAAGGTGTTTACTGTGGCTGTAGTGGTTCTCTCACTAAATTTGAGCAACCTTTTGTAAATAATTTAATTTTTTATTAAATTAAATGAATAGTGGCCTCATATGTTTATTAAATATTATAATTTTTACTTTAATTTTTTTACGTAATTAATATTTAGATATTTTAATTATTAAAATTTATTGTTACTAAATTAATATTTAGATATACTCTGTATTAATTTATCAAATTAAACTAAAATGTTACTAAATTTATCACAAAAAATTATAAATTCTATAAAAGAAATCGAACTAAAAAACTTGGACACAAATATATCCCTTTTATACACTAATTGTAATATCAAAATAATTTTTAAAAAAATATTTAAAGGGACTTAAAAGGAAATTTACAAAATTTAGTGGGGTTGGGACCCCTACTAATGTGACAACTCCGTCGAAAAGTCATCCGAAGAATTTAATATGAAAACTTTACGAATCAATTTCGGAATTAATTAGTAACTAAATTGATTGAGATAGAGAACAAGGACCAAATTATAAGATGAGTGAAAAGAAGAAGCTTGATTAAAGCTTTGAGCAAGCCCTTAAGAGTGATCTTTCCCTTCAATTGCCCCACAAACCTTACCATGAACAACTCTTGGCCATTGATTTATTTTATTTTTATTAGATAATGAAGGTTAATTGGGTGAATAGGTGATGGTGGGAGAGAGAAAGCATAAAACAAAAGAAAAATTGCTTCATTTTCATCTTCTCCACACCCACAAAGGAAAGAAAGAACTTACAACAAAGAATCCTTCGATTTTTGTTGGAATTTTGAGAAAGAATGATAAATATTAGAAGCCCACTTCTTAGAATATTGAATTCACGAAATTTTAGTGTGAAAACATGTTGAATCTAAGGTTGAGAGAGAGAAGATCAAAACTTCAAAAAAAAATGAGGTAACTTTAGCTTGGGGCTCCTTGGATATAAATACGAAGTCAGATTTAGATTCGATCAGGTAGATTTGTAAAATACGAGAATTTTTGGATAGTAAGGTTTTAAGGGACCAAATTGAATAAAGAGCATTCATATTTGATTGTTAATAATTCTCATATTTGATTACGAAACTGAAGTTGTTTTTATAATTATATTTTCGGACGTAGTTAAAGATCATGCTTAAACATCGAAAATGAAACAAAAAGAGAAGGCAAACATCAAATAGATATCGTGATTTGTACTATACTATAATTTGCTTTCAATTCTTGTTTCGTTGAATAGCTAGTTGACATAATCAAAGTATGAAATAAATATCAAAGTAATTGCATTGAAAGCTTTGAGATGATGAATATTGTTGACACCATTTTTTTGACAAAACGGGGTCGACTTGGATTTTGAAAACAAAAACAAACATGGGAGTCGCCACCAATCTTTTTTTTTTTTGATGAGGTGTGATCGGGTCTGTAACACCCCTTACCCGTATTCGACACCAGAATAGGGTACGAGGCATTACCAGAACACATACACTTGTAAATGTATTGAACCGAGTTATAAAAATTCCATAAATTGTTAAACTTTCAAATTATTAACATGCTTTTATAATTCTTCACAATATAATTAATGCAACATTTCCTACCAACCACAATCAAGCTTCCGATAATCATCTCACTGCATCTAATAATTGTACATATTACCAATAATAATTCAATTTCAATAATAAAACACATATCCATATAACATTCATCATATAATAACATTCACTTTAATTAAAATTATACAGAATATAGTTCATACGAACTTACCAGGCTAATATGCAGAAATACCAAGATACAAGGGCATTTTGGTAATTTTCTATTTTTCTCGATTTTCTACCCGATCTTGATCTAAATTAATTTTTCATTTAATAAAACAACTCATTTCATGCAATTTGATCATTTTTGACATTTTTCCAAAATTACCCCTAAAGTTTTACTTTTATTCAATTTAGTCCCCGAGCCCAAATCATGCAAATTAACCATTTATAATGCAAACCCATGCTAGCAGAATATCCACACATTTATTTTCCTCCTCCTCCTCTCCATTCCACATCCTTAATATATATAACATGCTTATATGTAACATTATCTATAATTTCACATTTATTTCTATTCATTCAAAGCTGTCCACTTGAGTCATAGTCACTTAATTATTTATATCTTGAGCTACAGAACTCAAAATTGAGATCCGTTAATTTTCTCTGAAACCAGACTCACATATCTTCTTACCATAAAATTTTCAGAATTTTTAGTTTAGCCAATAAGTACAGTTTATTCTTTAAAATCATCCCTGTTCTGCTGTCTGACAGTTTCGACCCTTCTTCACTAAAAATTAATTATCTCATCGTACGGGATTTAGATGATGTTACCGTTTATTTCTATTAAAAATAGACTCAGTAAGGATTTAAACATATAAATTTAAGCCTGTAATTATTTTTCTTCAATTTTTGATGATTTTCCATAATCAGTACAGGGGAACCCGAAATCATTCTGACCTTATCTCACAAAACCTATTATATCTCATAATTTACAATTCCATTTCTTACACCGTTTCTTTTATGAGAAACTAGACTCAATAAGCTTTAATTTTTTTTTTCATCCTCTAATTCAATTTATACGATTTTTGGTAGATTTTCAAAGTCAGACTACTGCTGCTGTTTCAAAACTATTTTAGTGTAAAATGTTGATAACTAAATTTATAACACTTTCCTTTCCTTTCTCTTCAATATTTTCCATCACTTTCTCTTATTTCCCTTTACAAACATAACAAGAATATAGAACCTTATATAATGAAACTTTACCTTAACATTAATTTCCTACTTTTTCAATAATATCAAACTCAAAAGTATATAAAAATCTTGATGTTCTTACCTTATGCCATTGATTTCAATCTTTAACTTGATTTTCTCCCTCCTCCAGCTTCTATTTCTTGAATCTAACTTGATATTCTAGCTCCCCATAGTCTCCTTGTCATTTTTCTCTCTTGATGGATATGGAAATTCTTTTGATTTCTAAGTGAAAATGGTGGATTTTTGGTGAAAGGACCAAATTGTAAAGAAAGCAAAAGCTTTCTTTCTTCCCCTCTTCTTCTCACGTTAATGCATGCAAAAATGGTGGGAATGGATGGATACTTTTCATCCTTCTTTCCACATATATATATACTAAATAAATTAATAATAATAAAAAATAATATCATTAAAAAAAGTTAAATTAAAATATTAATAAACTAATATTTATTCTAAAATATCTCCAACATAATCATTATCTTCTAGATTTCTCTCTCTTCTAATTGACCATTTTGCCCTTCATGATCTTTTAAAATTCCATCCTTGAGTCATCACTTAATTTGGTAAAATTCTGATTTAGTCCCTCAAACTTCTTCACCTTTTTCAATTTGGTCCTAATCCATCCATTTTTCTTAGTTTCTAGATTATTCCTCCCTTAAAATATTTACACTATTGGTCCTTCAACTTTTTCATATTTACACTTTAACCCCTCAAGTTTTGAGTATTTACTCTTGGGCAACAAAACTTTTCTCACTTTTGCAATTTAATCCTTTCTTGGATTAATATGTCATAAATATACTTTCCAATGTTGACATAACTCAATTACCCTTTTTATCACTATATTTTCTTATTTTACCATATCAGTATTTTCATGCAACCTTCCTATCATAATGCAACCCATGTCATAATTTTAAAATAAATTTTTCCTTGTCGAATTTGTGGTCCCGAAACCACTGCTCTATCTAGCCCCAAAATCGGGCTGTTACAGGGTCACCTCAAAAAACGATTGTTTTAATAGATAGTTTGATTTAGTAAAACATTATTTTTCGGTCTACAAAAATTCAGAAAACAGGTTCGGGAGTAGGTTACGCACGAGGAAGGATTAGCACCCTCGACGCGGCCAAAATTGGTACCTAGCTGATTAATTAGTGTCTTAGTGTCGAAGATTGAGAACTTTGAAAAGTTTTAAAAATACGATTCTTAAAAAAAACTTGTATAAATCAAATTACATATTAAGACCCTCTCATTTTGGAGAGAGAAAATATCACACCCAATAAGTTAAGGCATGATATTTTACCTCCTCAAAAAAAAAATTGTCCAAAAAACTCATGCAATAAAATTTAAAAGGATATTCAATTGTTTAAGACAGATGAAGAAATCATAACCCAATACGTTAAGGCACAATTTCTCAAAATTCTAAACTTTGAATATTGCCTTTATTATTTTTTGAAAAATCCTCATCTCGAGAAAACGTTTCATATCCAATGCGTTAGGACACAATGTATCGAATTCCCGATACTAGAATACATGCCGAAAAATTTACTTATTTGAAAGACATTTGATTATCTCGATTTTAGAAAAAATCATATTCCGTAAGTTAGAATACGATCTTTTATTAATTCCCGAGATTATTAAAAAAAACTTATGTTTGAAAAGATTCGTGTATTTGGATTTATCGAGAAAATCGAAACCCCATAAGTTAGGGTACGACTTTTCCGAATCTCAAAATACGAAATGTTATTTATTTAAATAAATTTTGATATATCGAGTAAAATGAAACACGATATCGTAATAAAAGCTAGCTTTTTTGTTACATTATCGATATGCATAACAGAATAAATACGAATGCATTAATATGAACAATAATATAAAGACAAGTCGAAGATAAAAGGACGAGTATTAAATATGACAAATTTACGATTTGAAACTAAAGAGCTGATATTAAATAAATGAATAAAAACATAAAGCAATTTAAAAACGAAAATATTAATAATGACGATAAATAATAATAACAATAAACAATTTAAGGCTATGCAATATTAAAAAATAATAGAAATTATGTAAAAAGATACAAAATGCATTTAAAGAACTAATTTATAAATAAGACAGATGTATTTACTATGAATATATAAAAAAATATAATGGAAATTATGTAAAAGAATAATTAATTAAACAATGTGACAATAATAAATATATAATAAAAAGGGGAACATAATAATAATAATAATAATAATAATAATAATAATAATAATAATAATAATAATAATAATAATAATAAATAATAACATCAAACACATTACTATTAAATAAAATAACAAAAAAAAATGAAAGACTAAATTGAATTTTAAAATAAGATTAGGGGTTTTAAATTGCAAATACATAGAACAGGATTGTAGGGGACTCAAATAAAATGCACTTAAAGCACGAAGGACTTGTAGGGAAATTGTAACAACCCGGTTTGACTCTAATCGGAATAGTGGTTTCAGGACCACAAATCCGAATTAGAAAAATATTTTTATATTATTTTCTATGTTTATTATGTGTGAATTTACTAGTGTGAAAATTTCGTGCTTTAATTTTGTCGTTTAAGTGTCCGATAAAAAAAAAGGGGTTTAATCGCGTAAAATGAAAATTTAGGGGTTAAATATAAAAGCACCTAATTGTTGTTGTCTTTTTAAATGGGAGGATTTATGATGCAATAAGACCATAAAGTAGATAGTGGGTGGCATATGACATAATTGACCTTTATATATATGTTATATAAATATTTTATATTAAGGTTAATTTAGTCAATTGTTAAATTAAACATTATAATCAAAAATAAATGATGAAAAGATGAATGTTTTCATCTTTTCTTAGCCGAATTCATGCAAAAGAAAAAGAAAAGAAGCCAAGCAATATTCGACCATTTTGAAGCTTGATTAAGGTTAGTTCTTTGTTCGGTTTTTTGATAATTTTTACGTTTTTGAGATCGTTGCTTCGAATACTATCCGACCCATGTTTGAATTTTTGATTTTGATGAATATTTTGAGTTGTTCCATTGATGAACATTTGTGTTATGTGATGTTTGATGATGAATAATGAAAGATATATTTTAGATTAATATGTTTTGTATTGGAATTTTTAGTGAAATTGAGTAAATAGGGCAAAATTGTGAAATTAAATTTTTGGGGGACTAAAATGTGAAATAAATACAATGTGTGGACTTGTATGAGAACCATGAATATTCGGCCCTTGTGTGGTATGGGCAAATTTTGTGTAAATTGTGTTTTATGCAATAGGGAGTAAATTGTAAAAAGTGTAAATATTAGGGGCAAAATAGTAATTTGCCAAATTATGTGTTTTTGGACTAAATTGAATGTGTTAATAAATAAATTATCTCATTTTGAATATATTTAGATCGAGAACCAAAGAAATCGGAGTTAGATCGGGGAAAAGCCAAATTAGTCGAATAATCGTCCGACTTCGATTTTCCATCGTCCGAGGTAAGTCTGTTAGCAAATAAACGTCATTACATTAGTATATATATGTTCTATAAAAAAATATAATAGTATGAATTGTATAAATATGTTAGCCGAATGTATACATATGTTTTGAATTTATAAGTTAAAAATAAAATGTATGAATTGCATATATATATATATATATATATATATATATATATATATATATGCTAAATTTTGTAAGTTGGATGAAATTTAATAGATTTCATATATGTTAACCGAAAGTATGTATTGAATTGATAGGTTGAAATTAATCACATGAATTATATGTATGTTAGCCAATGTATGCTTTGAGTTTTGTAATTTGAAGCTTTTAGTATAAAAGAAAATATATATAATAACCGAATGCAGGTATTGAGTTCTATGGGCTGTATTTAATGATATGAACTATAGAGATGTTATTCAAATGTATGTTTGCTACGAAGATTGGAATAAAAATTCGATTCTTGCTGAGATACGATTATTGAAAAGATTTATATGAGATTTAAAGAATATCTAGATTTTCTTATAAAGAATTTTGTGAAAGACCAATTTCATATCCGTGGTATTCAGGCTCGATGCCTAGCAGATGTAATGCCGGTGAATTAATTCGGACTTTAAGTCTAGCAGGCTAAGTGCCGGTGATTTGAACCAGGTTATGAACCTAGCAGGCTAAGTGCCGGTGATCTGAATCAGGTTATAAACCTAGCAGGCTACGTGCCGGTGATCTGAATCAGGCTATAAGCTTAGCAGGCTAAGTGCCGGTGAATATGCTAAATTAAGTGATGATATGCATTTGATATATATAAATATATAAATGATTTTGGGTTATATATAATGAATAAGTATATGAATATCTATTTATATGTATTTGATGAGCTTATAAATGTTTGGATCTATGTGTTTAGTGAATAGGCACATATATTGGTTGATATGAAAATGGTTGAATATACATGTATGCAATCGGCACATGTGGATTAGTAGTATAAATGTGCATTTGGTTCATGAAGTTGATAAGTAAAAATATAAGCTTTTGACATATGTATTTGAAAGATCGTAAATATGCATTCGATGAAATCCAAATGATAAGTATTTTAGAAATTAATATATGCAATTAATCATTATGTCTGTAACTTGATTATAAGCATATAATGTCTATACCTATTTTCGTTAATATGTATTTTCGATTTGCTATAAACTTACTAAGCTATAAAGCTTACTTTGATTGTTTTTGTCCAATTGTTTTATAGATTTTGGAGTCGCGTACGAACTCGGGGATCATCAGCATAGTCAATCACACTATCAACTTCTTTTGGTATTTTGTTAAAGTTTGAACTTTATCTTATGGCATGTATAGGCTTGATTATGTTTTTGGTTAGTTTTGGATCATTAATATATATAAATAGCCGTGCGAAAATGATTTAATTTCCATGCTTGTGTTCGGTTTGGTTTAAAAATGGCTTGTTCATGATCATTTTGTTTAAATTGGGTAAAAAATGTGTTTTCGAATGTGAGCTTAGTTTAGTAATGCCTCGTAACTCTAATCCGGCGACGGACGCGGGTCGGGGTGTTACAGAAATATTCCTAAGTCCTAAAACACTGCGTTTCAACTAGACCTGTCCATGGGCCGGGCGGCCTGGCCCGGCCCGACGGCCCGCCCGAAATATGGGAGGGTTCGGGTAAAAATATAGGCCCGAAATATGGGCTTGGGCAAAAATCGAGGCCCGTTTAGAAAATGGGCCAGGCCTCGGCACAACTTTTTTGGCCCAGGCCCGGCCCGGCCCGAAAATATATTAAATATATATATTTTTTTATTTTTAAAATATAATAGTTTTTTATTTTAAGTTTCATTTACTTTCATTTCCTGACAGAGTCACCCAAATCCCAAAATCCCTAACCCTATTGTGCTCTGCTGTGCCTTCCTCCCTTTTTTTCCCATTTCCAAAATCGACAGAGTCTTCCAGTACCGATCCACCTCCACCGTCAAGAGACCTCCACCGATCCACCTCCGGTCGGTTTGTTTATTCCCGAATCGCCAAGTAGAAGCAAGCATACAAGAACGAGGAGTTTGGTACAGGTACGGGTTTGCTCATCTTCTTCGGTTTCCTCCTTTTCATTCTCTTTAAGGTACACGTTTATTTTACTCATACAAAACTCTTAGAATTTGCCCTCAAGCGAGTGCCTTAAAAAAGTAAGCCAGCTTAAGCTCCTAAGCAAAAAACAGTAGTAAGCCAGTGTTCGGTTAGAAAGCCAAGCCAGGGGTCAAGTTTTCAAAGTGATTTTCCAGTTAAGGTTCTAGTGAAAGCTCTTGTATTGCCCCATTTATAGTCTTGTCCAGCCAGCTCTCTTGCCAGTACTGGATAGACCATCAAGTAAAGCATGTCCTTCTTATCTTGTTATCGTGGTTCACTAACGAAGGAATAATACCGCTTGGGTGAGGACAACTGGAATCATGCGCATTGCTCCATGTCGGCCTTACGAGTTTTATAGAAGACTGGAGTTGTTAATGGTCTTGGAGCTCCCATTTTGTTTTAACTTTTAAGTTAAATAGTATTTTGGACTGGTATGATTTTGTCAGTTTGAAAAACCCTTGGTAGTTAGTAGTTACTAGTTAGTAGTTAGTAGTTTAGTAGTTAGTAGTTAGTAGTTAGTTTGAAAAACCCTTGGTAATTAATGGTCTTGGAGCTTCATTTCAAGTGCTTCAAAGTAAATTGGTAAATGATAGCAATTGAAAGTGATAACATAGTAACATACTGCACATAGCAATTGACAGGATAGCAATTGAAAGTGATAACATTGGTAAATCTTGCACATGTAATATTGGTTGGTTTTAAGATAAAAAAATGTAAACTTATTTGTTTACAAAAATATTTGATAATACAAAAATGTAAACTAATCAAATGTTAGATTTTGTTACAACAATTAATACAATTAATACAATTAACAATTAATACAATTAATAATTTGATAATTTTACTAATCAAATGTTAGATTTTGTTACAACAATTAATACAATTAACAATTAATAATTTGATAATTTTACTAACAATTAATTTTAATAACAATTAGTTTTAATTTTATCAAAAAAATAATTTTAATTAAAAACGGGCCGGGCTGGGCTCGGGCCACATATTTTTTACTGGGCCAGGCCTGGACAAAATCTCAGGCCCATATTTCGGGCTGGGCCTGGGCCTAGGAAGCAGGCTGAAATTTTTTTCGGGCCCGGCTCGAACTCGTCCCGGCTCATGGACAGGTCTAGTTTCAACCGGGAGGGCAGTACATGGTCTGAGGACCGAATCGAAATAAAAGCAAAATTCACGGGCCGAATAAAAAAGAACCAAAAAGGATCAGATCGGCTATGCTGCAAAAGCAGAAGGACTCCTCGCGCAAATAACCCCTCAAGGCTAAAACACGCGGATCCTGGCCGAACGGGTGGGGTCAAATCGGCCCCTCTAAAACGACGCCATTTTGGCACCTAAGGAGGCCGGATGAAACGGCATCGTTTCCCGCAGGCTATAAAAGCCAAAATTTTCAGAATTTTTTTCATTTTCACCCTCCCCCTTTAAAAAACTAAGCAAAATCCTCTCTACTCCCCTACACTCCGGCCGAGCGTTCAGTCAAAGGCCACTGTACCGGTCGTCAGTCGCCGGCCCTGGCGTCGCTGTGCACGGTGGCCGGTGAGGGTAAAAAGTGTCCTCTTCTAGATCCTAACCCCTAAGTCCGAATCCGGCCTCAAAACAACCAAAAAAAACAAAGGACAAGATGCCGTCAACGTTCTTAACAACCAATTTTGGGCTCCGGAGAAGAGGTCTCCGACAACAAATATGTGGATCGACTCCGGTAGGTTCTTTCGCTTTTCTCTCTTTTTTTTTTTGTATTTTCGTATATGTAAGATAAAAAATAAAAAAATAAAAAAAGGAATATATAAGCAAAATAAGTACCCAAAGAAAAAAACCTTGAAAGAGTTGTGTTTTTTTTTTATTTCATCCTCGTGAAAAAAAGGGAAGCCCCCATTACAGTCATTTGAATGGCCTTATGGAGCCCTTTTTATATGAATTTTTAATCTGCTTTTGTGTACTTGTCACTTCTTTCTTTCTGTTTGCAGGCGCAAGTGAGGTGAGAGTCGGTGGTGGCAGGTGCAGCGCTGGTCAGAGGCGGTGGCAGGGTAAGTGGCCGATGGGACGTGCGGCGGTAGGCTAGGGGCTAGGTTTTTTTAGGGTTTCTAAAATGTCAGGGTTTGTATTGGGCTTGTTGGGCTGATTTTGTTGGGCTTCGGGTTTGGGCCTAATTTAGGGTATTGGGCCTGGTTCGAGTTAATGTGGTTGTAATGGGTAGGGGTTTTGGGGTTTAGGTTTGGTTTGGTTTTGGTCCCCGGGCATAAATTGGGCTTGTACAAATATGATGTTGTAAATAAATGAAATTGTGTTATAAATGATCGATACTATGATATGTTTCTTTGTGCTTAAATTATAAGTGATGATATCTTAGTTTTAGCTATGATGATATGTGTTCATGCATTTTCATTAAAGAATGATGATGATTAATAATATGTTTCATGGTATTGAACTTGTAAGTGGTTGTGATGATGATTACATTGAATTGAATGTTGATGATTAATTATAATGATAATGTGTTATTAAATAATGTCAGATAGAGTTACGGGTATAATTGGCATGTTATAGGGTTAAATATATTTAAGATTGTTAGCGTTAGGTGCACCGTGATTTACTCTTAAGCTCAGTTTGGTTCACTGAAAATGACTTCCGAAAAATGATTTTTGGAAAATGACTTACTTTTCTGGAAAAGCTAATATTTTCTAGTGTTTGGATGAATCTGTGTAAAATATTTTCTGTTGTTTGGTAGATTTCTTAAAAATATTTCATAAAAGTTATTTTCAATGAAACAAACATACATTTGAGATTTTTTTCATTGTTTAATTGAATTCATTTTTATTAGAGGTGCTCATGGGCCGGGTGGCCCGGCCCGGCCCGACGGCCCGCCCGAAATATGGAGGGTTTGGGCAAAAATATAGGCACGAAATATGGGCTTGGGTAAAAAAATTAGGCCCGTTTAAAAAACGAGCTGGGCCTCGGGCACCACTTTTTTGGCCCGGGCCCAGCCCGGCCCAGCCTGAATATAATAAAAAAATATATTTTTATTTTTTATTTTTAAAAATATTTTTAAAATATTTTTTTAAAAATTTTTTATTTTTAAAATATTTTTAAAATATTTTTAAAATATTTTTAAAATTTTTTTGGTGTTTATTTAAAAATGGGCCGGGCCGGGCTGGGCCGGGCCAGGCCCGGGCTTAGGAAATTTTCCCTGGGCCGGGCCTGGACAAAATTTCAGGCCCATATTTCGGGCCGGGCCGGGCCCGGGCCTAGGACACGGGCCGAAATTTTTTATGGGCCCGGCCCGAACCCGGCCCGGCCCGGCCCATGAGCACCTCTAATTTTTATCTATAATTTTATATTTTACATTTTTTTTGCATATATTAAAAATATTATGTTAAATTCAGCTTCATTACAAATTATTTTTTAATTACATGACTAATAAGTGAGTATTTTTATTTAAAAATGTGACATCAACAAAATTGACAAAAAATTTAACGATGTAAACAATTAGACTTGATTTTCAAATTTGAAAAGCAAATGGACTAAATTCTTGAAAAAAATGGTACAAAGACTAAATTGCAAATTTGTGAAGTGTACATAGACTTATAACATATTTTAACCTTTACACTACAAATCATTTATTATTAATATATTTATAATTGTAATAATATTTATTATTAAAATATTAATATTGAATATTTTCAATAATATGTGATTTTTATTATTAAAATAAAATTGAAATATTAAATAATTTATTATTTTAATAAATTATATTTAGTATATTAATAATTTATTATATGACTACATATAAATAATTAAATATGTAAGTTTAATAATATTAAAAAATATAATATTTTAATAATTTTAAATATTTTTAAAAATAAAAAATTTATTATCAATATAATAATATTAAGCTTGATTTAAGTTAATTTTTATATAAAAATAAAATTACCTATAGAGGAGCTCTTTTCCGGAAAATGACTTACGCTTTTCGAAAGGGTAAGTCATTTTACAAGACAAATGGTTTATTTTATGTTGACTTGTAAGTCATTTTCTGTTGACCAAACTGTTTTCTGTGAAACAAACATAGGAAAATACATAAAATATTTTCCGTAAAACCTTTTACATATAAACAAACGGACCCTTATATTCTCAAAGGGTGAGAGAGTTTGTTGGAAAATATGAACATAACATATATAATATAAATAATTACATGTTATTATTATTTCCTATCATAATAGGTTAGCCCAAATTAAAAGTTATCTAATTTGGTTAAGGTTTATTGGGCTTTAATTATTAAATAAAGTATGGATCAAATATGTGCAGATACTCGAGTAACTAATTTCTAATTGATGATGGGCTGATTAGAAATTAGGGCTAATGTGCCAAAGTTATATATTAGGGTTATAGTCCCCAAATTACACATAAGCTAACTTTTCTAATATCCCATCTTTAGAAAAGAGAGAGCCACCTTCTAACTTAGGTAGATTTGGAGCGAAGAAATCACCTAGAGCTGCACGAATTGTGAGACGAAAGGTCTAGCACCGTGACACAAGGTCAATGTTGGAAAGGGTCACAAAGAAAAGCAAAATTGCAAATGGATCAAATTATACAATGTGTAAATATGAGGGTTTAATTTTTTAGATTCAAGACTAAGTTGGTACAATGTATAAATATTGTAGGATAAAATTGTTATTAGGTATAAAATTGCTACCAAAATTTAACACCTACTATGTAAAATGCACTTGTACATGGGTTTAGGGGTCGGAATATAAATACCGAAGTTGCATGTTGAGCCTGTTAAATGCCTTTTCTTTTATTTTTGGAAAAGTTTTTTATATTGGGGACTTTCATGTGAGATGGGCTTTTTGGCCTCTTCTTGGTGTTGGAATAGGAAGAAAGTGGATTTGGGGCCTTCAGCCTAAGAGACTGTACATTTCATCCTCAACTATATGGTAACCATTGCTCTTAATTTGTTTTTAGATTTAAAACTAAATTCATTATGCAATTAAAAACTTTTAAAAAAGCATTTTGGATGAACATCTAATAATTAAATTTAAGTAAAAAATCATTTTTATTAAGAAAGAGTAATTCATCCATAAATAGTTGAAAAGAGTGAAAGTAGACTTTTTCTCTTGAGCATTTGAATCAAGTTCGAATTTCAGAGTTGACATTATTGAAAAGGAATATCACCTGTAGTCCAATAAACTGATTTTACGGTAGGAAGAGGAAAGAGAAATAGATAATGTGTAGTGATTTGAGATTGGATTATTGAAATTATAGTGAAAATTTGTGGAAGTTGCATGATTCCTTTGATTGATTATTACTATTATATTGTACATAAATTCAAACCGCCAGACAGAGACTTCCACAGGGAAAGCATACGAATTTACGTTCAAACCATACAATACCAGACATCATTATGTATGCAAATAATTTGGGTGTTAATAATATATCATAAGATATATATGTTTTGATTGACAGCACAACTTTTGTCTGCTTCTCCTTTTTCCTTAATCTGGCTTTAATTATAGACATAGCGTTTGGCTGCTTCACCATCCCACGTCTGCTCCTTTTTGGATTTTTCTTGCCAATTTCCACTCCTTCCTATCCCACGTCTTCTTTTATCTTCTACCATGCAATGTGTCGCCTATTTAAGGATGAAATAATTGCACATTTAAGTAAAATTTCTGATTTTCAATTTATTAAATTATCCAGATTGATAAGCAAAGCAGATGATATTTTTATATAATAAAAATTAATTTTCTTATAATTTAGAATTTTTTAATAGTATAGAATTAAATTTTATATTTTTAAAATTTTAATTTATTTAATAATAGAGGGATTTATTTGATTTTGTCTTATAATACAATGATCTCTCCGGTACTTTAACCTAACTATTTTGGTACATTAATAGCAGATTTTTTTTAAAATTCATTTTTATAAGAGGGTTAAGAAATCTCCGTTTGTTCTTAATTGATATTAGAAATCTTACCACACGCATATACACGTGGAAACCACAAATTTAAAACACAAATATGAGTTTAAAAATAATAAATAATGAAACTTATGGTTTGAAACTAATGAATAATAACATATGAAATAAAAGTTTAATTAATTAAACACGTGACTATTAGATTGGGTCAGCCTTGGACAAAGATTTTTTTGTACTTGCGCTAACTTGACTCAAATTTAAATTAAAAATTAAAAATTTAATTTAATTTTAATTATAAAAATATATAAATATTAATATAAAATAATATAGTTTTAATATTTATTATTTTTAATGCTAAAGGATCTTTAAAGCTCTTGAACTTTTTCAAAAAACTCTATTAAACCCTTATTTTTTTTTTTCACTCGGTTGAACTTTTGAATGTTAAAATTTCAATCAATTAAACCATTTGACCGATAAAGAGTAATAGCAGTCATTTTGGGGTTTTTTTTTTTTGCCACGTGGTGAAATATTATGGTATCTTATATTTAAAATCTTTAAAAATAATACAAATTATAGAAAATCAAAAAATTATTTAAAATATTATAAAATATATAAAAGTGAAAAAATTATAAAATTATTATAAATGGAAAAATATAAATTATTAAAAAATTAAAATAACAAAAAGGTATATAAATTATGAAAAAAAAATAATTTTTTTTGTAGAAATCATGGAAAATTAAAAATATAGAAAATTATTAAAAATATTCTAAAAAATAAAAAGGTGCAGAAATTTAGATGTAGAAAATTATATAAAATTAAAAAAATCCAAATTATTCACAAAATTTATAGAAAAGTACAAAAAATATAAATATATAAAAAATGTATAAATTTTATATGCAAACTTAGCTGTCACTTGCCTTCTCAACCCATTTTTCCACCTTAGTTTGCATCTTAAAAACTTCCCCTATTATCGACAATAGACAAAAAGGGTGCAAGCTTTGGGGAGGTCCGTAGTGGACGAGCACAATAGATACTTGTAGGGATCAAATGATGGTTAGTGTGTAAATAATTTTTTTATGACTTTTCATATATTTTTAATTTGTTTTATAATTTTTATGCATAGTATAATAATTTGTAATTTTTATTACTTTTCTCGTATTTGTAATAATTCTCTATATTTTTAAATTCTTTTCAAAAAATTTAAAATATTTTTTTTGTAATTCATATACTTTTTATATATTTTTAATATTTTTAATAAAGTTTTAAATATTTTCATAATTTTAAATTTTTTATTTTTCATAACTTATATAATTTTATGTTTTTTTATTTTTTCATTTTTTAATAATTTATATATTTTTTTGTCATTTATAATAATTTTATAATGTTTGTATTTTATATTTTTTAAGTATTTTTCACATATATTTTTATGATTCTTTTTTAAATGATTTTTTAATGATATTAAATATCAAATATCAAATTTCGTGACGTAAACAATCCCCAAAATGACTATCATTAACTTTAACGGTTGACCGTTAACTTTAACATTAAAAGGGTTTAATTTATTGAAATTTTAACATTCAAGGACTCAATTGAGTGCAAAAAAATTATAGGGACTTAATAAATTTTTTAGGAAAAGTTTAGAGGCTTTAAAGACCCTTTAGCCTTTTTTAAAAAGGCTTATATGAAAATAGGTACCCAAACTATGCAACTTTTCTCATTTAGGTACCTAAAGCTTTTTTATTTTTGTCAAAGTAGTAAAGTTTTATCCATTTCCACTTTAAGCACCAACTCTTAACTTCCATTAAAAATGTTTTGAACTAATTAAATTATGACACATGGTATTTTAATTTTAATAAAATATTTAAATTAACATTAATTAAATTTTAAATTAAATTTTAAAAATTTCTCTTTTTCCCTCCCCCTCTCCTTCTCCTTCTTCATATTCTTTATCTTCAACTTCTTAGCCATATATGAAATAAAAACCCCATAAAGCAACTTATCATTGCCTCGAAATAGAGAAAATGGAGGTTTTCCTTTCAACCATTTCTTTCTTTTCTTTCTTATTTTGAGTTTTTAAATAAAAAATAGGGGTTTGTTTTTAATGGCAAAAAAGATGAGGGTTTATTTTAATATTGAAAATGGGGGTTTGTTACTTTCAAATAAAGAAAAGGAAAATGAGGGTTTGTTTTAATGGGAGAGATTTTAAGTAGAGTTTATTTTAAAATTTTGTAAAACCTTCTTTGTAGATAAGATGAAGATGGAAGTAGAGTTTGCTTAGATTTGGATATTGTGAGTGGGCTTTGAGGAAAATAGAGCCCATCTCAATTATGGGTTTGAAATTGGGCCAGACTGCTTGTACCAGATATAATGTAGATGTAGATTAAGATGAAGATATGATATTTTTTTATTGAATGTAACACCCCAAAATTTTCGATCTAGTAAATGGTATTATTCCAGGACATGATACAGTGAAATTGTAACACCCCATACTTGACCCGATCATTGGGTTCGAGCTATTAGGTGTCACATTCGTTACCAGAGCAACTACAATCATTTACAAACAAGTTTCATCATTAATCATTACATTATAAGTATTACAAGTGTAAAACATGATATATAATCATTCTCAGGTCATATACGAGCTTATGAAAGTCCAATACTATCCCGAGGTTTAACTAGGACTAAAATGAAAAGTTTTCTAAGTATTTCAGGTGGGTGTCACAACTTCCAAGGCTTGGTGTTGCGACATTGAAAATAATAGCCAAATTCCAAACCTAAAGACCAAATTGCAAAGTTTTCAAAATAAAATAGAATTGGCTTCACAACCTAGAGCAGAGGACGTCACGACGAGATGGCCTGATGTCTTGACATTTAGTGTGTGATGTTGTGATATTGCAGGTAGACCCTTTAATCCTTGTTTCAAATGACAACAACTTTACATGCTTAACATCCATTGACCTTAATGTAACAGCCCAATTTAGACCCTAGTCGGACAGTGGTTTTGGGACCACAAATCTGAGTCAAAAAATATTTTAATATTATTTTCCATGCTTATAGTATGTGAATTGACATGTGTGAAATTTTCGTGATTAAATTTATTCATTTGTGTGCTTAATTTGATAAAATGGGCTTAATCGCATAAAATGCAAAAGTTGCATGCTATTTGTTAAAGTGCTATATTGCTATGACTTTTATAATGTGGGGTCCTTATGTTGATATTATACCATTAGAATTATGAGTGGACTTTTATGGACATGGATAGTTAATTATTAAAGTTATATCATTAAGGTTAATATGGTAAATGTATAATAAGTGTAATTAAATTAAATAAAACACAAAATGGCCATGCATTCATCTTTGTTTTTGCTGAAACTTGAAGAATAAATAAGTCTTTTTTTTTTTTTGTTTTAGGTTTGGCACTTTGAAGCTTTAAATTGGGAATGTTCTTTGCTCGATTTTTGATAATTTTTACGTTTTTGAGATCGTTGCTTCGAATACTAGCTAACCCATGCTTGAATTCTTGAATTGGTTGTGGATTTTGTGATTTGCCATTGTTGATAGCTTGAGATTTTTGTGGTTTGATGATGAAAAATAAATATTTGTTGATAGATTATTATGTTTAATTAAGTGATTTTTAGTAAAAATGTGTATTAAGGATTAAATTGTAAATTTTGTAAATTAAGCCGTTAAAATGTGAAATAAATGATAAAATTGGGTTGCTAGATACCTAAGGTAGATTCAGCCTAACTAGGGTATATTGAAATTTTGAATATTTTGAGTTGTTTTGAAATAGGGACTAAATTGAGAAAATGTGAAATGTTAGGGGCTAAAATGTAGTTTGCCCATTTATGTGTTTTTGGATGAATTTGAATGAATATGTGAATAAACAAGCCAAATTTGTATTGAATTAGATCAAGAAAAGAAGAAATCAGATTTGGAACCGGGAAATCAAAAGTGGTCGAGTAGTCGTTCCGTATCGTTCGTCTTTGTCCTAGGTAAGTTCGTAAGTGAATAATTGAGGTTAAATTTAATGTATTTAATTTATACATAGCTGAATCGAAATGTATGTATGTATGTATACTACAATGCCGAATTGTATTTAACATAGGAAAATTAATTACAAGTTTAATTCGATTGATTTACGACATCCGATAACCATATAAATCACAGGAATGCTGAAATGTGATATCGTGTAAGACCACGTCTGGGACGTTGGCATCGATTTGAGATTTACATATAAGACCATGTTTGGGACATTGGCGTCGTATACGATTACGTGTAAGACCCTGTCTGGGACAGTGGCATCTTTATTTGATTACATGTAAGACCACGTCTGGGACGTTGACATTGTATGGGCTTTTGAGCAATCTGAGCATCTTTTCTTTGAATTTGAATGGTATATCGGGAAATTATATGACAAAACCGAATGTGTGTTTGAATTGAACAATTTCAGGTATGTTTGAATGATACGAAGTTGAAAATAAATGTAAGTATTATGTATAGCATGAAAAGATGAATGAATTACTTATATATGAGTATATATGTATGTGTACAAGATTTGTAAAATTCGGCCTACTTGTATAGTTTGTTTGTGTACTTTGAAAATTATTTGCTTACAACTTACTAAGCTATTTAAGCTTACTGTGTATTTGTTCATTCACTGTTTATTAGATTTTGGAAGCTAGTTACGAGCTCGGGAATCGTCAAAGAAATCTATCACACTATCGATCTCAATCTCGATATTTTGAAAGCTTAGAACTTTGAACATATGGCATGTATAGACTAGTTTTATTATGTTTGGTTTTGATAATTGTATATATATAGCCATGCGAAAATGGCTTGATCATGACGCTAATGTTGTGTATATTCGGTCATGGTATAAACTCATTTTGGTTAGTATGTTTAATGGCTGGTAAGCATAGTGTTTTGGTTATATGTCTTGATTGAGTAATGTTATGAATAGCTTATGATTAGTTCATCTTTGATAAGCTTGATACATGGTATGTTATGTCTTTGTGGATGATTCTATAATTCGACTTAGTAATGAGGTAAAATAATGATTAAATATTCGATTATGTATTGTTTGTTTTGATTCGGTTATAATGGCAAAGTATGTACATTTATTATGCTTGAATGGTTGGCGAGCTAGGTAGGGTTGGTGGATGTAAATATTGAATATGTTATATGATTGTTTTGGTTGATATGTTTTGTTTGAGGTTCGGTAATGAAAGATCAAAAGGTTAGGTTTAATATTTGAGTTTTAAAATGTGCCATATATGAGGTTAAATAATTTGGTATATGACAGATAGGTACTTTGGTATGAATTGTTTCGGCACTAGTGTTTAAAATTGGTAATAATCATAATTGAATGTGTTAAATGGAGATGCTTGTTTATGTGTATTATATACACATACCTATTATGCCGTATAGAAGTTTAAATATAGATTAATATGTATAACATGTGAAATTGGTATGGTTGTGAAATATTTAATGAATTAGGTTTGTTGACACCATTTTTTTGATGAAACTGGTCGACTTGGATTTTGAAAAAGGAAACGAAAATGGGAGTCGCCACCAATCTTTTTTGATAAGGTGTGATCGGGCCACCTTGAAATGTGGTTGTTTTTAATAAACAATTTAATTTTATTAAAACAACGATTTTAGTCCACGAAGTTCAGAAAAATAGGTTCGGGAGTCGGTTACGTACGAGGAAGGGTTAGCACCCTCGACACACCCAAAAATTGGTACCTAGTTGATTAGTTAATGACTTAATGTCGAAGATTGAAAACTTTGAAGAGTTTAAAAATACGATCCTTAAAAAAAACTTGAATAAGATAGATTTAGATTTAAGAGGATATTTGGCTATTTGGTCGAACGAGAAATCGAAACCCAGCACGTTAGGGCACGTTCTCTCGAATTTCCAAACGCAGCACATTGCCTTATTTTAAAATTTCGAAAGGATATTTGACTATTTAGCTAAACGAGTAATCGAAACCCAACACGTTAGGGCACGTTTTCTCGAATTTCCAAACACAAAATATTGCCTTATTTTGAAAGTTAAAAGGATATTTGATTATCTCGATTTTAGAAAGTACCATGTTCCGTAAGTTAGAACGTGATCTTTTGTTAATTTCTAAAATCGTAAAAACTTGTTCAAAAATATTCATATTTGGATTTGTCGAGAAAATCGAAACCCCGTAAGTTAGGGCACGATCTTTTCGAATATCAAAATACAAAGTTTTGCTTATTTTAAAATCGTAATTCATGTATCAAAAAAAATGATCTAGCATGAAATGGTAGAAATGAAACTAGGTGTTAATATGCGTAATAAGACAATATTGGATACAATGGTGTAAAAGTAATACGAGCCATAAAAATAAATAAAAGGACAAATCGATTACATATAAAATAACAAGCAAATAAAATTAAAACATTCTCTCAAAATAATCACGAAAATGTAAATAAATAAATGAATAAAGAAAACGAATGAAAATATAAAAATATAAAAAGATATATAAGTATGTATATATACAAGTTATACAAATGTGTACTTGTAGGTGGACATATATATATATATATATATATATATATATATATATATAATAGGTAAAAAATATGATTCGAAATCAATAGTATAATATATATATATATGTATAAAATAGTAGTATGTTATATAAAATATCTTCATATAAAAAAATATAGTGATATATCGAAGGTGAATAAAAGTATATATTATAGGATAAAAAAATAAAACAAATCAGGCAAGCATATAAACATACTGTACGACCCATTTTGACCCGGCCCAATACCCAAGGCCCAAAATCTAAATTGGCCCAATTGGGCCCAAAAATTAAACAAACATCAGGGAACCCTAGGGTTTCCTGCCTTGCTCAGCGCCGTACGCCTCCTGCAGCCTAGCCCTCTGCCACCGCCGTTCACCTTGTCCCATCGCCACCTGCTTCACCTACAAATAATAAAGAGAACAACAGCAACAAGCAAGAGAGGTTTTGATTTTTTGATTTTCGGTATATAAACCGATTATTAACAGATTTTTGGGGGGGCTTCATCACTGTAATCGGGTCTTTTCTTTTTCTTTTGTAACATTTTCACAAAAATACAACGAATCAATAACAAGAAGATCAAAAAACAAAGAAAAAGGTTGATCTCAGTCTATTTTCTTCTCTGTTCTTGCGTTTTTCTTATTTCCTTTCTTTTTTTTATTTTATTATTATTTTTTTAAACCTTTTTAAAGAACGAAACAAAGCGAAAAAGAAAAGGGGAAGTACCTACCGGTTTTGGAAACCCGTCGCCGGAAACCCTTTCCGGTGTTGGATTCGGACCGAAAAGGGTAGGAAAGGTCCCTCCTTTTTTGGCTCGTTTGGTCTGGAGGATCGGGCTTTAAGGTGGAGGTCGAGAGCGGGGTTAAAAAAACCCTCTTTTCTTGCTCCGACCACCGCCCGTGACGGAGCCCCGGCCTCAGAACGGCCGCTCGCCGGCGTGGCCATGTTTGGCTGCTGGAAACTTTGAGGGAGGGAGAGAGGCTTGGTTTTTTTTTTAGTTGAAATTAAAAATGAAGCAGAAAAAAGAAACTTTTGGTTTTAATAAACATAAAAACGGCGCCGTTTAAGGCACCCCTTTGACCCGCGCGGTGACCAGACCCGAGGGGAGGATCCGCGTGTTTTCGCTAAGGGGGATATTTGCGCGCGCAGTCCCTCCGATTCGCGGTGTGTTTCAATTTGGTCCTATTTCGTTATTTCCTTTTATTTTTTTATTTATTTAGCCCCATAATATTACTTTTGTTTCAATATAGTCCACTGATGCGCTGCGTTTTGGGGCTTCAGTTTATTTGCAGTTTCGGTCCCCCTCTTTCGGCGCGCATCACGATTTAATCCTTTTTGTCTTTTTATTTTGAATTTGCCCAGTATTTTCATTTTTATTTCAATTTAGTCCCTTATTAGCAATTTTATTGTTTAGTTAATTATTTGAATGTTATTATCATTACATTTATTATTATTATTATCATTATTATTGTTATTATTAATACTATTATTACTATTATTGCTATTTATTATTATTTGTTTATTCCCCTCTTATATATTTGTTACTATTGTATTAATATATTTATTATTTTAGCTTTATTATTATATATACATATATGTATATAATTACATACTCTTGTATTTTATAAACTTAAAATATATATACATTATATCTTTGATTCGTATATATACTTATTTTTATATATTATAATTTATATATATATATATTCATATATTCATATCTATATACATATTTTTCTAAATTTTTATAAGTACATATATTTATATGTACATACTTATATGTTTTTTTATATTTCCTAATTTGTATAAACATATTTACATCCATATTATAATATATTTTTAGACTTATATATATAAATTATCATTATGTACTTGTACATATATTTTTTATTATTTTCAAATTTTGATGTATGCTTACATATATATCCTTTTATAATTTTATTCATTTATTTATTTATTTCATTTTTATCATTGATTTGAAGGAATGCTTTAATTTTATATTGCTTGTATACATTGCTATTTCGCCCGTATTATTTTATACTTTCGTATTCGTTATGATGTTGCCTTGCATATCAACAATGTAATTAGTTTTCACATTCTTTACAATAACTTTGTGTTTTATTTTACTCGATCTAACAAAATTTGTTTTTTTAAATAATAATATTTCGGGTTTAGATTCGAGAGGATCGTGCCCTAACTTACTGGGTTTCGATTTTCACGATAAATCTAAATACACGAATATTTTCAAACTCAAGTTTTAAACGATCTCGAGAATTAAGAAAAGATCGTGTCCTAACTTACTGGGCATGATCCCTTTTTTAAATTCGAGATAATTAAATGTCTTTTTTAAATAAGTAAATTTTTCGGCATGTATTCTCGTATCGGGAATTCGATAGTTGTGTCCTAACGCATTGGATATGACATATCGTTTTCTCGAGATGAGGATTCTTCTAAGGAATAATAAATGCAATATTTTACGTTTGGAAATTCGAGTAAACGTGCCCTAATGTGTTGGGTTTCGATTTCTCGTTTAGCCAAATAGCTTGATATCCTTTTAAAATTTTGAAGTACGGGTTTTGGAAACCATAAGGTGATCTTGGTTTTGAGAGTTTAAAGTATCATATCCTAAGGTGCTGGATATGATATTCTTTCGGAATAAGAGAATCTTAAATTTTGACCCATATTGTTTAAAAGTTTTAGGATCGTATTTTTAAAATTCTTTAAAGTTTTAAATTTTCGACATTAAGACATTGACTAATCAACTAGGTACCAATTTTGGGCGTTACGAGGGTGCTAATCCTTCCTCGTACGTAACCGACTCCCGAACCCGTTTTTCTGAATTTCGCAGACCAAAATCGTTGTTTTAATAAAATCAAATCGTTTATTAAAAACAACCACTTTTCAAGGTGATCCGATCCCACCTTATCAAAAGGATTGGTGGCGACTCCCGTTACCCATTTCATTTTCTCAAAACCCAAGTCGACCCCGTTTTCATCCAAAAAATGGTGTCAACAGCTTGGCGACTCCACTGGGGATTCAAAATAAGAGAGTCAAGCCACGAGTTGATTACTTTTTGTCTTTTTATCGAAAATCGAAAACTTGGTTTAAATGTAATTTTATTTCATCGGCCTTTATTACATTTTTCATAGTTGTGGTTTATAATTGCTATGTTAGTTTAAGTTTTAGTATATTTCTGCATTACATTGCATGACCGTTGGTCACACCCTTTTAAGTGGGAGTGAGAAGCTAGTCCTTCGTGAGGTTTTCACCTCCGTGCAGGATAGTGGATCGCTTTCGGGATACATCCGTACCTATGTCTTCGTGAGATTTTCATCTCCGTGTAGCCATAGGGAAATGTATTCCCCTGAACTGAACTTGGTCTGTATGAGCCTATAATGGGTGAGGATCGAGGAATCTGCTGGTTCGGGTACCTTTGCTTTAGAACCAAACCTCATGTAGTGAACCTTAGGAACTTCACCTAGGTAGAGCTACTCCAAATCCCTAGTGGTTACCCAGCTAGGTACTTTTGTTTTCCTTGTTTGCTTCTGTTTTGTACTAACCCATCTTATTTTATTTTGATTATGATCGCATTGCATTTGCATCTTAGGAAAGAGATATTGATTCAAGTCCGATTACTAAATTAGAAAGCTTGTCATGGAATACGAATCCCTTGATAAAGTGGAAAACCATACGACTTCCCGAATATATTCTGAGAAATACAAGAAAAGCGATGGGAGAGTTTGTGACCTTGCTTCGTGGCCTGAGAATTCAAGGCGATTGTCTAAGAGCCTTCGATGTTCCAACTCCCTTAAAGAAGCTGACAAGCTTCATGAAGATGGGCAGTGATGGATCGCGACCAAGATCAAGAAAGGGAGCTAGTAGTGGCGTCTATTGGAAATTGGTGGGAGTATCTCAAACATACGCATGAAAAAAGATCGATGTTGTTTCTTGGAATATGAGGTTGAGGCCGTACATGTATCCATTTTATGTAAAGGAATTTGCTTTCTAGAAAAGTTTCCTAAATGTAATTGAATCAGAATCAATGTCTCTTTAGGCATACATTTCATGCATTCGCATTTCATGCATTAAAGATCATTGAAAGGGTCTAATTAAGTACATTCATTTCAGCTAACCTGGAAAACCAACCAACCAAACACCCTTACGATATTCAAGCAAAGACTAGAGAAATGGAACGAAGATTGGAAAAATTAGAGCAGATGCAGATTCAGATGCGGGAGCAATTGACTGAATTTCAACAGGAGATGAGAGATCAGATGCTAGAATTACAGAGAACCTTGATGAGCCAGTTCAACCGACTGCCAACTGGAGAGTTAGAAAGAAGGAAAGACCCGGTGGTCCACTTTGGGGTTTATAATAATGATCTTGCCCATTCCCTAGATTATACTCCGACAAGTGTCCAGGTCCAGCCGGATGGGCGTCCACACGGGGCACTCTTTACTATCAGATCACAACAGTATCAGACTGGTACAGCAACACCGGTGGGTTGCTTGACAAACCCAAGAACCAATGTGAGGAACAATTTTCCTGTTGCTCTCGATAGCCCGGTTGAAACAAAGCAGTCAAGGGTGGAGTACGTAGGTACTATAAAGGCCCCGAGGAAGAAGGGGAATAAATGGGATAATACAGGCAGGTATAACGAAGGCCACCCAAAACCAATCACTGCGGGCCAACAAAAGACGGCAACCACCAGCCATCAGAGCCCTTTAAAGCAAGAATCTTATGTGAAACAAGGCACTGAGAACCTCCATTTCACGCCAATTCCGATGTCGTATAAGGAGCTGTATCAAAGCTTATTCAATGCGCGCATTGTTGCCCCTTTCTACACGAAACCTCCACAGCCTCCGTACCCTAGATGGCATGACGCAAATGCACAATGCGAATATCATGCGGGAAATATGGGGCATTCCATAGAAAACTGTACTGCCTTTAAAAAGTTGGTCGAAAGGTTTATCAATATGGGCATTGTCAAATTTGGGGATTCACTCAGTACAAAAAACCCACTACTCAATCACATGGATAGTGAGGGGAATGTGATGAATGAAGAAATGTTGGGAAACGACGAAGAAATAACTGGAGAAGAGATCTTGTTAGGTGTTCGCCCTTATTAACCTGGAAGTGTTCTAAATAATGGGACAGCAGAAGAGACCCGGTAGTATTTAGAGTCTACTTAGAGTATTATTCAGAGCAAACTTGTTGCTTTTAGCCTGAAGTAATAAGAACTCTTTTGTGAAATAGGCTCATGTCCGAAGGTCGTTATTTTAATGAAATGCATCTTTGCGATTACTTTTGAGCCAATGTTCTTTCATTCTTTATGAATAATTATTTTAAATCTTTCATTCTTTCTTCCAAATCATTCATTCATTCATAATCATACTGTGCAGATAATTATTCTTAAATTCATACATTCTTTGTATATTCTCTTGTACCTACAATAGGTTCCCAGATATCAATGACATGAATGACGCTGCTACAGACTCAGAATCTCCTTTTGAGCGAGACATGTGTCTAGGGGGATCTCATGACTTCGAAGATGACATGGATTGTAGTTTATTTTTAGATTTGTGAGGATGGTAGAACAAGAGGATAAACAGATCCTACCTCTCAAGGAATCATTAAAAATTGTGAGCTTGGTGAAGACTAGAACTGACCTGACCACAGAGACGAAGCAAGACCTTGTAGAGTTACCTCTAGAGTTCAAAGATGTCTTTGTATGATTATACCAGGGTATGCCTCGATTCTTATAATAAAACCTACACAACAGCATGATGTCAGAAATTCACAGTGCGAACGATGCAATTCTTTGCTGGGGCAATGCCTCTCTCGTTAAGTCAGCATAGCTTTGCCCGTTTGTAGTCGAGTTTCCATCCCTTCAAGATGTTGGATTTTATCCTGATTAAAGAGGAAGATCTTATGTGGAATACTTTAGAATAACATTGATTCTGGTCGAAAAGCATGACTAGGACTTGCCTGATTTCATGAGTTCAGACTCAAAAAAAATAAAAAAAATAAAAACAAAAAATAAAAACAAAATAAAAATAAAAAAATCAAAGTCAAAAATAGAAGAAAAAGAAAGAAGAAAAAAGAAAAGAGAGGTCAAGGCGAAAACCCGCAAAGGGCGCTTTGACCAAAGGTGGATCTGAGTTGAAAACCCGAAAAAGGGCGACTCAAATTTTGAGCAAAATGGGGCCTGGACATCACCATTATCGAAGACTTATAATGAGAATTGCTTCATTTTTTTTGAGAGGCTACTTCATGGATCAAGGTCATCCTATACCGGTACAGAATTTCAGAAAGAATGGTATTGGAAAATGCATTGAACTTAAATGATAGCGCGATAACTGAGGTCTGAAATCAATTCAAAAGCAGACACCACGTTTTGTCACCAAAGTACCTAGAGGAAACAAGGACTGGCATGAGAAATTACCATTTGCCCTCATTGCTCGTCGAACATCTACTGGGGCAACACCTCTCTTGTTCGTTTACAGGATTGAGTTGGTTTTATCTATTGAAATTCCCTCATTGCTTGTTGGAAGGATCCAATCACGATGTGATCAGTTGGCCCTAGGAAAAGGGTTAAAAGCTATTCATTAGGGTTGGATGTACCAGGAATAAATGATATGAGCCCACAATAAATAGGCTCGTCTCAGAGAATCCCACGAGAGGGCTGGATGTTGAAAAAGATTCTTCCTTAACGAAAGGATTCTAAAGGAAAATGAATGCCAAACCGGGAGTGTCCCCATGTTGTAAAGAAGACCATTTTCAGAGAAGCACTGATCCTGAGTAAGATTGCTAACCCTATAAACTCGGATCTAGTTAAGAACACTTCGCTTAAAGAAGAAGGAAAGACCAAGGTGAAAACCTACAAAGGGCACTTTGAGTTAAAAAAAAAAGGATGAAAAAAGATGAAAAATGAAAAATGAAAAAGTAAAAATGGAGAGGCCAAGGCGAAAACCCGCAAAGGGCGCCTTGAGACCAAAGGGGATTTAAGTTGAAAACTCGAAAAGGGCAGCTTAAATTTTGGATCAAATTGGGGCATATGATGATCTTGCTATACCTGAATCAACAGGAAAGGGTAGACAGCATCTTGGGGCATCGACAAAGTCTTGTAGATCTCCTAAACACATGTCAAACTCAGAATGGTCTTTCAAAGAGTTTGTACAGAGAAGTTCAAGTTGCGATATCTGGGGCATCTAGTCCTCATACTATTTTTTTCTTGGAATACTTCATTCTTTTTCAAGATACATGTTCCAATCAATTCCTCTTTTTATTCTTGCTATCCTTAATATTTTATTCATTTCGAGCTATGCTCTCAAATCAATTCTATTTTATCTATCGTTATGATCTTTTGCAAGCATGTTGCATTAGAATAATGATTAATGGACTAATAATACTTTCACAATGGAAGTTTTGCATATTACTCTAGAAGTTTCTAAATTATAAAGGAGTCTGAAACAAGATTATTGTTTAGAACACTCCAGATTTATAAGGGCAGATATTTAACAAGGTTCCTTTTCATTTGTGTCTTCACATATGGCATTGATGTGAACGCTTCCCAACACTTCTTTATACATCACATTCATCCCGTTGTCAATATGATTGGGTAGATGGCTTTCTGCACTAGATGAGTCACCCAACTTGACAATACCCATGTTGATGAATTTTTCGACCAGTTTCTTGAAGGCAATGCAATTCTCTATTGAATGCCCCGTAATTCCCGCATGGTAGTCGCATTGTGCATTCGCATCGTGCCATTTGGGGTAGAGAAGCTCATGCTATGATATCTGGGGCACTTATTTCCATTTCATTCATTTTTTGTATTTTTAACAAAATACACCACCTTGATTAATGTATTCTCATTTTGTATTCTAGCAAATTTGCTATCTTGATTAATTTTTTCATTTAGAGCTTTACTCTTAACAAATTTCCGTCTTATCCATTGTGGTAATCTTTTTCATCTTATTCATCTCGTATCTCAGCAAAATATGCTATCTTGATTGATTTGTTTGTTTAGAGCTTTGCTCTCAACAAAATTTCATTTTGTCCATTTTGATAATCTTTTTCAAGTATTTTTCATTGAAATAACGATTAATGGACTGAATACTCATGCAGAAGGAGTTCTGCATATTACTCTGAAAGTTTCTAAATAATATAGGAACCTGAAACAGGACTATTATTTAGAGCACACCAAGTTTAAAGGGAGAAATATCTAAGAAGGAAAAGTCTAAATTAAGACTATCCTTTCAGATTTTGTTGTCCAAACATTGATTGAACAAAATGACAAGATGCCGTGTTGGTGACAAAGCTTCAATGAACAAACAAGCAATGGTCACCGAGTGATAAGAAGAGGTTTCTTGGAAGATAAAACTCTTCATTGATGCATAGGCATTTGGTATGACACCTTGGTAATAGTATAAAGCCAAAAAGTTTCACATTCTGTATCCTTGAATTGTGATAGGAGAATATTGAGAAGGAGCCAGATCTTATACTCAGTGTGAGGAAGATGGTTCAAATTTTATGTCCCAAGGGTACTGTGGATTAAACTTTGAAGTCTATAGTGGGGGCAACTTGGCTAAATGTTTCTTCAGAAAAGTCAATCAAGCAAGATGGCGTTCTGCCGTGTTGGTAATAAAGCCTTAATAAACAACGAACAATGACAACCCAAACATCAAAAGAGATCATTTTCATGACATTCTGCATTCTTTCAAATGTCATTCATACAAGTCTAGTTAGGAGCATTTAATTCATTCTTATCATGTCATCCTAATCACTAGGCACAATTAGGTTCATAAAATAGAACATACAGGTCATGTTCCCCAGAGAACAGATCAATGAAGTTACAGATCTTACCTTCCTGTATTGACAGCGAAGCAGATCGAAGACAAACCTTGCATCTCTCGTTTGTAGCAGAGCTGGTTGAAGACAACAGATCTTGCCTTCCTACATTGACAGCAAAGCAGATCAAAGACAAACCTTGCCTCTCTCGGTTGTAGCAGAGCTGGTTGAAGATAGCAGATCTTGCCCTCCTGCATTGTCAGTGGAGCAAGTCGAAGATGGCGAATTTACCTCCCTGATTACGGTGGAGTATATTAAAGCCAGTAGTTCTATCTCCCTGGGCAACAGTGGAATAGATCGAAAATCACATATCTTATCTCCCTAAGCAATAGTGGAGCAGATCGCATCAAGTCTTATCTCCCTAAGCAATAGTGGAGCAGACAGAACCACAGATCTTATCTCCCTAAGCAATAGTGGAGCAGATCGCATCAAGTCTTATTTCCCTAAGCAATAGTGGAGCAGACAGAACTACAGATCTTATCTCCCTAAGCAATAGTGGAGCAGATCGCAACAAGTCTTATCTCTCTAAGCAATAGTGGAGCAGACAGAACCACAAATCTTATCTCCCTAAGCAATAGTGGAGCAGATCGCAACAAGTCTTATCTCTCTAAGCAATAGTAGAGCAGACAGAACCACAGATCTTATCTCCCTAAGCAATAGTGGAGCAGATCGCAACAAGTCTTATCTCCCTAAGTAATAGTGGAGCAGACAGAACCACAGATCTTATCTCCCTAAGCAATAGTGGAGCAGATCGCATCAAGTCTTATCTCCCTAAGCAATAGTGGAGCAGACAGAACCACAGATCTTATCTCCCTAAGCAATAGTGGAGCAGATCGCAACAAGTCTTATCTCCCTAAGCAATAGTGGAGCAGACAGAATCACAGATCTTATCTCTCTAAGCAATAGTAGAGTAGATCGCACCCAGTCTTATCTCCCTGAAGTCACAGTGGAGCAGACTAAGACAACAAACATCGTCCCCCTGAAATTGCGGCAAAGAAGATCGAAGCTACAAGTTAGAACTCTCTGAAGTGCAGTGGAGGGGATTGAAGCAACAAGACGCAATGATTGGAATGAAGCTACTTGAAGAGATGAAGCGACAAAAATAGGTCAAGACTCGGCGAGACCGGGCAAAATTGGTCTTTCTTAGTCTTTGCACTGTTCTTGTTACACGACAACGAGCAAAGAGGGGCAGCTGTACGACCCATTTTGACCCGGCCCAATACCCAAGGCCCAAAATCTAAATTGGCCCAATTGGGCCCAAAAATTAAACAAACATCAGGGAACCCTAGGGTTCCCTGCCTTGCTCAGCGCCGTACGCCTCCTGCAGCCTAGCCCTCTGCCACCGCCGTTCACCTTATCCCATCGCCACCTGCTTCACCTGCAAATAATAAAGAGAACAACAGCAACAAGCAAGAGAGGTTTTGATTTTTTGATTTTCGGTATATAAACCGATTATTAACAGATTTTTGGGGGGGCTTCATCACTGTAATCGGGTCTTTTCTTTTTCTTTTGTAACATTTTAACAAAAATACAACGAATCAATAACAAGAAGATCAAAAAACAAAAGAAAAAGGTTGATCTCAGTCTATTTTCTTCTCTGTTCTTGCGTTTTTCTTATTTCCTTTCTTTTTTTTATTTTATTATTATTTTTTTAAACCTTTTTAAAGAACGAAACAAAGCGAAAAAGAAAAGGGAAAGTACCTACCGGTTTTGGAAACCCGTCGCCGGAAACCCTTTCCGGTGTTGGATTCGGACCGAAAAGGGTAGGAAAGGTCCCTCCTTTTTTGGCTCGTTTGGTCTGGAGGATCGGGCTTTAAGGTGGAGGTCGAGAGCGGGGTTAAAAAACCCTCTTTTCTTGCTCCGACCACCGTCCGTGACGGAGCCCCGGCCTCAGAACGGCCGCTCGCCGGCGTGGCCATGTTTGGCTGCTGGAAACTTTGAGGGAGGGAGAGAGGCTTGGTTTTTTTTTAGTTGAAATTAAAAATGAAGCAGAAAAAAGAAACTTTTGGTTTTAATAAACATATAAAACGGCGCCGTTTAAGGCACCCCTTTGACCCGCGCGGTGACCCGACCCGAGGGGAGGATCCGCGTGTTTTCGCTAAGGGGGATATTTGCGCGCGTAGTCCCTCCGATTCGCGGTGTGTGTTTCAATTTGGTCCTATTTCGTTATTTCCTTTTATTTTTTTATTTATTTAGCCCCATAATATTACTTTTGTTTCAATATAGTCCACTGATGCGCTGCGTTTTTGGGGCTTCAGTTTATTTGCAGTTTCGGTCCCCCTCTTTCGGCGCGCATCACGATTTAATCCTTTTTGTCTTTTTATTTTGAATTTGCCCAGTATTTTCATTTTTATTTCAATTTAGTCCCTTATTAGCAATTTTATTGTTTAGTTAATTATTTGAATGTTATTATCATTACATTTATTATTATTATTATCATTATTATTGTTATTATTAATACTATTATTACTATTATTGCTATTTATTAGTATTTGTTTATTCCCCTCTTATATATTTGTTACTATTGTATTAATATATTTATTATTTTAGCTTTATTATTATATATACATATATGTATATACTTACATACTCTTGTATTTTATAAACTTAAAATATATATACATTATATCTTTGATTCGTATATATACTTATTTTTATATATTATAATTTATATATATATATATATTCATATATTCATATCTATATACATATTTTTCTAAATTTTTATAAGTACATATATTTATATGTACATACTTATATGTTTTTTTATATTTCCTAATTTGTATAAACATATTTACATCCATATTATAATATATTTTTAGACTTATATATATAAATTATCATTATGTACTTGTACATATATTTTTTATTATTTTCAAATTTTGATGTATGCTTACATATATATCCTTTTATAATTTTATTCATTTATTTATTTATTTCATTTTTATCATTGATTTGAAGGAATGCTTTAATTTTATATTGCTTGTATACATTGCTATTTCGCCCGTATTATTTTTATACTTTCGTATTCGTTATGATGTTGCCTTGCATATCAACAATGTAATTAGTTTTCACATTCTTTACAATAACTTTGTGTTTTATGTTACTCGATCTAACAAAATTGTTTTTTTTTAAATAATAATATTTCGGGTTTAGATTCGAGAGGATCGTGCCCTAACTTACTGGGTTTTGATTTTCACGATAAATCTAAATACACGAATATTTTCAAACTCAAGTTTTAAACGATCTCGAGAATTAAGAAAAGATCGTGTCCTAACTTACTGGGCATGATCCCTTTTTTAAATTCGAGATAATTAAATGTCTTTTTTAAATAAGTAAATTTTTCGGCATGTATTCTCGTATCGGGAATTCGATAGTTGTGTCCTAACGCATTGGATATGACATATCGTTTTCTCGAGATGAGGATTCTTCTAAGGAATAATAAATGCAATATTTTAAGTTTGGAAATTCGAGTAAACGTGCCCTAATGTGTTGGGTTTCGATTTCTCGTTTAGCCAAATAGCTTGATATCCTTTTAAAATTTTGAAGTACGGGTTTTGGAAACCATAAGGTGATCTTGGTTTCGAGAGTTTAAAGTATCATATCCTAAGGTGCTGGATATGATATTCTTTCGGAATAAGAGAATCTTAAATTTTGACCCATATTGTTTAAAAGTTTTAGGATCGTATTTTTAAAATTCTTTAAAGTTTTAAATTTTCGACATTAAGACATTGACTAATCAACTAGGTACCAATTTTGGGCGTTACGAGGGTGCTAATCCTTCCTCGTACGTAACCGATTCCCGAACCCGTTTTTCTGAATTTCGCAGACCAAAATCGTTGTTTTAATAAAATCAAATCGTTTATTAAAAACAACCACTTTTCAAGGTGATCCGATCCCACCTTATCAAAAGGATTGGTGGCGACTCCCGTTACCCATTTCATTTTCTCAAAACCCAAGTCGACCCCGTTTTCATCCAAAAAATGGTGTCAACACATACCAAATTTACATAAAGATAAAGAACAAAATAAATTTAAATAATACCAAAAATAGTATATTATAAAAAGGTAATAACATATTAAAATTTAAAAAAAAACTAAAAACAATAATACACATAGAATAAAATAATGTATATATATAATAGGTAAATATACAAGCGAATAATATTATCAATAATACTAGTGAGAAATGAACAAATAAAAAAAACGAATTAGTTAATAAAATAATAAAATGGCAAAAAAAGGCTAAATCGAGAAAGAAATAAAATTAAGGATCCAAAATTTAAAGAAAACAAAAGGTTAGGGTCCCATTGTGCCGCGCGTAAAATGCAGGGGCCGAAGGGAAATATTCCCACGTTACTCTAACGGCGCCGTTCCAAGGGACGACATCTACGCATGGTCTATGGACCGAATTGAACCAGAGGTAAAAGTTTGTGGCCAAAAACAAAAGAAGAAAAGAATCACATTGAACGCTCCACGAAAGTGGGGGAACCAATCGCGCAAATAGACCACTAAAGTCAAAATGCGCGGATCTACCCTGCGGGTCGGGTCGACGCGCGGATCCTTAAGGGGAAACGACGTCGTTTTAGGGCTATCAGAACCAGCCCTAAACGACGCCGTTTAATAGCTCCATATAAATCAGTTTTTCTAAAAAAAAATATTCTCCCCCCTTTCAAAACAAAAAAACAGAGGGCCTCTCTCAATCTCCCCTCTCCGACCAGGGGGTTTTCGGTGGGGTTTCGGTGCCGTCGCCATCGTCGGCCACCGCCCGCGGTGGCTGAAAACTCTAAATCGACCCCCTTTTTAATCGTTTTAACCTCGGGTAACTCTGATCTACCCTAAAACTAGCTAAAAACCGTCAAGGATCAAAGGAAGACCGAAAAACTCTTCGGTTTCCTCCCCTCCGGCCACCAGCAAGGCGCAAACAGATTCAGGTAACCCTCTCTTATACCCTTTTATTTATTAACAGTTTTCTTAAAAACGATTTTAAAAAATAAATAAATAAATAAATCGACAAAGAAGAAAAATGAAGAACAAAAGCAGCAACCTTTTTTATTTTTTTATATCTGATTCTCTGATATGCATTTTTTACAAAGAAAATCCCCCCTTTACATTGTTTGATTCGGCTTTTTATAGCCGAAAATAATGATGCCGCTCTATTTCGCTTCTGTTACTGTTTCTTGTGTTCTGTCTCTATCTTATTTTCGTCTTTTGTTTCGTTTGCAGGACCTGATGAAGTTAACGGAGACGGAAAGCTTCCATTTTGGTGCAAGGCGCAGCTGGCGGTGGCAGACCTCGGGCGTGGTACGCGCCGAAGACGCACATGGGTAGCAGCGGCGCGAGGCAAGGGCAGGGAACCCTAGGGTTCCCTGTGCTGTTTAGTTTTTGGGCCCCAATGGGCCGTTTTAGATTTTGGGCCTTGGGCTGGGTATTGTAATTGGGCTTCAGAATTAGGTTAACTGTTTGGTTTGGAGGCCCGGGAAAATTTGGGCTGTACAAGGTTAATATTGATTCGGTAGATATACATAGAAATGGTTTTTGTATTTAGGGTAAAATGCGTATATTATAATGACATCAAAAGTATGTTTGGTTATATTGTAATGTTGCTAATATAGTATATGTGAATGGACATTAAGTTGTTTATATTGATTCGATTGGTTTCATTATGTGCATATACAGAAGTAATGAAATGAAACGTTTGATATTTAGCCAATGAAATTATGTACTAATATATTTTTTGTATATGAAAAGTAAGGATATATGGTTGATTATAATTTAATTAGTAAGTATGTGAACATGGCTTTGATGTATACAATTTTAGTTCGAATTTGATAATTATGGAACATGTTCAATTGAGTTTTTGATGTATGTTAGCTTGATTCAAAATTTAGAATTGGTAACTGAATTGTAATGGTTGAATTTTGAAGTATGCTTAATTGTGATTCATGATTAGTAAAGCACAACTGAATTGGATTGGCTTTATGATTCATGTAATCGAATTTAGTATAAGTGAATTGTGGATGTTTGAGTTTGATAATGTTATAAATGAATCGTTATTCTTTGATGCATGAAAGGTGATAAGTGATTGTACTGAACTGTGTCTTGTACGGTAATGCCTCGTAACCCTAGTCCGGCGACGGATACAGGTTAGGGGTGTTATACCTAAGGCTCCAAATCAGCCATTTCATATACCCAAACTTGTCAAAAACATTGCCACTGTAATGACCCGATAGTCACGGGTGCCGAAAAGTGCATTTCATGGACTCCGTTTTTGTAAATCAGACATATTTACGAAGTTAGTTGTATAGTTAATTAGGTTTTGGTTAAGTGAATTTGCATGAATTAAGAGTAATTAGGTAAAAGGACTAAATTGCATAAAGTGTGAAAGTTGAATTATAGATTAAAGAAAAATTAAAGGACTAAAGAAGCAATTATGCCATTATCTTAAAATAAGGTGGCATAAGGTATATATATTTATAAAAATTTAAAGTTAAAATATATATTAGAATATTAGAATATTAAATCTTAATTATTAAGTATATATATTATATTATAATAATAAAATAAGTAATAAAAAGAAATGAAGAAAGAAAGATAGAAACGAAATAGAAAGAAGAAACAAAGAAAAAGAAAATGGAGAAAGGAGAAAGGAGAAAGACGAAGGGCCTTAGGGGTTTCAAAGTTTCAAGTTTAATTGGTTAGTCAATTTAGTCCCTTTTTTCTTGTAATTTTTATGTTTTTGGAATCCCTGTGTTAAATACTATCCAACCCATGTCGAAATTTTAGAAATTATTGAGTTTTTAAATGTTGTCTATGTTGAATAATTTTAGTATTAGGGGTTAAATTGATAGATTTTTAAGTTAGAAATGAAAAAGAATTAAATTGTAGAATAAATTGTAAATTTTGAGTAATAGGGACTAAATTGTAAACATTCAAAATTTAGGGATTTGAGTGAAAATAGGGAGTTAAATTTAGTTTAAAGTGGAATTTGTATGAAAATATAAGATTAAATGTGAAGAAATAAAATTAGTCTCGGTTTAGGGACTAAATTGAAATTTAGGCAATATTTGAGTAAAAATTGAAATATTCAATATGAAATTGAATTGTGTTGTATTGATGAATTTTAATTGTTTTAATTCCGTACCTAACGTCGTATCGAAACCCTTGACTAAAAAGGGAAAAGATAAAGTCGATGAGGGATAGCTCAGAATTTCTGGTTTGTATTTCTATAATCGGAACTTAGTTATTAATTGATGTATTTTGATTAAATGTTTATGGTAAGTGATTGAGGTGAGTATTTGGCATTTTGATATTGAATTGAATTATATGTATATGTGATTATATGAAAAATTGATATTGGATATTGATTGTTTTTGAATTGTAAAATTAAACCCTATTAACTGTATTGGACTGAGTCAGATATAGATGGCATGCCATAGGATTGGAAGAGTTCAGGAATTTCTACGACTTCGAGTCGATAAGACATTGGGTGTCAATTTACTACTTTAGATTAATTCGATGAGGCACTAGGTGCCAATTTACTTTGGTTTAGCCGATGAGACACTGGGTGTCAAATTATTATTTTGAATTATCCGATGAAGCACTGGGTGCCAAACTAGTGTGTTTTAGTTGGATTCGTGTATCTGTCCGAGTCCGAGTCGTGTTAATAGGGGTAAAAATATTGAAATGGCATGGTATGAGAAATGGAAGTGAAATAGTGAATTGAAAATAGAATGTGAAATATGTTGCAAATATATGGCATATATGAGTTATAGACTCATGAAATGAATATGGAATGGATAATGCAATTGTATAATGACATGTGAAATAAATTGTGAAAAGCTATTTATATAGCAAGTATGAGAATTGAGATATTTGTAAAACAAATGAAATATGATATGGTTGTTGTAATATTTAAATATTAATATGTGTTTATATTTCAATTGTATATTTGTAATTTCTTATATTTAAATATTCGGATTATAGAAATACCACTGAGTTTTACTTAGCGTACGGTTTTGTTTTTCGTGCACAAGTTAGGTATTTAATTTTGATCGCCGATTCAGCATCTAACAACGATCCCGAACTCAAATGTGGTGATGTTTATCTTTTGTGTCTAAATAATAGTTATTTTGTGGTTTGATTGTAAATGAGGTTATAAGTTTAATATTGGTTTGGTATATACATATGAATATGTGTTTGTGTTTGAAACTATATCCTGGTATGAGTTGAACCAAATCTAGATAGGTGCATGTGAATTTAATTTTATATTTAAGTGTTCATGAACTAGGCAAAATAGATTGAATTTGGTATGTTTATAATTTGAATTTGAATGATGGTTTGATAATATAATTTGATGATATAATTGCGGTACCAATGAAGGTACATTGGTTAGACACCTAGGATGATTGTTTTGAAATTTTGGATGTGTTTGATCGTGTTTTGAATAGGTTGAATGAATGATTTTTGAATTGCTTAATGTCCAAGCTTGCAGGGAATGGTAAACTTTTCGTTTAAGGTACATTCTGAGTCCACAAGGCCAAACACACGGCCGTGTGAACCCTGCAGCTTTGAAATTTTTTAATATTTTTTGAAATTTTTTTTAAGTTTTCGAATTAGTCCCGATTTGTTTCTAACACGTATTTTGGGCCTCAAGGGCTCAAATAAGGGACAGTGTGTATGAATTTAATTGGTTTCAGATCTGAATATTATATGGTAGAAAATGTTTGAAATTTACGTCTGTTTGATCGGTAAACATTGGTAATGCTCTGAAACCCTATTCTGGAGACGGATATGGGTTAGGGATGTTATAGCTACTAGATCATTAACATCATATACAAGCATGATTATAACCAAACTCACATAACCATAACCTATATACAAGCCAATTTAGACCATTTCTAAAATTACAACAAACTTAGGATGAGTTGATTGCTGTCGTCTGGATTTTGACTTCACTATCTCGAGGTTTTGAGGATACTAAAACTTGCGCACGAAACAAACAAATTAAGTAACATTCCTATATTTTGCAAATTACTTAGTTCTTTTCTTTCAAATGGGCATTATAGGATACTAGTACCATCTCGGTAGCACCTTCCATTCGCACCATATGTCAAGACGAATAAGAGGTGTTACATTGAATCTTAATTTTAAATATTTTATTTAATTAAAAATGTCACGTGCTATAATTTGATTGGTTCAGAAATTTTTTTAATAGGAGTCAACATTTGGCACCTAAAGTGGTAACATAATAAAACTTTAAGTACCTACTTTGCTAAAAAAAAAACTGTATGTAGCTAAATGGAAAAAGTGGCATAGCTTAAATATTTATTTTTCATATAAGCACTTTCAAAATAGTAATATGAGCTTTTTAGATAAATTAGACCGAGTCGATAAAATATATTTTTTTAAATCGAATCTCAACTGAATTCATAAACACTTTTAAAAACAATTTTTTACTTCTAATTAAAAAATTAATCATTTCCACAACAATATACCAAATATTAATAATTCATATATATATATATATATATATGAAAGTGACAATTTTGACCTAATTGTTTGCATATGAGATAATTGATAATTCAAAAGTCATACTTGGTAGATTGCAAAAGTAGGTAGAGGCACAAATCCCAAGATAAGATTATAGAGTTAATCATCTTATGTAAATAGTTACATCTAGTTTTTGACTTTAACATTCACATATATACCTAATCTCATGGTATTGAGTGAGTAATCATTTATTGTGATTGCTTGGGATGCTTCATATCTTCTGGTTTATTCTTGCTATTTATTTTGACATTAAATGGTATGAGTTGGGAAACCTTTGAAGTAGAAGGCCAAACAATAACATCATTCGGACGAGCAAACAACCTCAGGCCACTGTTTGGTGGCCTGATTGTGTAACATAAATGAAGATTTAAAAAATAAAAAAAAATAAATATCTTTTGCAAAACAGCCAAGAATGATTGGACATGATTTGTACTTTTCACTTATGGATATAAATTAAAACTTGATAATTCATGCATTTATATCATTTTTTAAAAATGTTTTAGAGATTTTATGAAAATTTACAAAAATAATTTTATAATTTTCAAAAATTTTGCGGGGCTTAATTAAAATTCCTTTTAAAAAAAATTAAGGATATCATATTTATAATCCTTTCAAGGTGGGTGATTATCATTCCTAAGGACGATGATTATATATATTGTATGACATGTGACTCATATTATATAAATAAAATAGGACATAATCCTATTATTTGTCACTATTTTATTTTATAAATTTTTTATAATATATTCGTAATTATTTGTATATAATATTTAAGGAAAGGTGGCAGTGGCAGTTATTTAAATAGTAACCTAGCTTTCAGTTTGTATTTGTGTACCAAAATCCCTCGTAATAATGTAGTTAAACCCAACTGTTTCCGCGTTGCCATATCTGATTAGTCCATCTAAAGTGGTGCCAATTTCCCATCGTTTTCGTTGAAAGCTACGGCCATTTGCAAGCAACCCCTCACCCTCACCGTCACTTCACTTCTCTTCCTTTGCTTTGAAAAGACATTGCATGCCCACAACAATATATATTAAAATATAACACAATACAAAATACATTAAAATATAATTTAACATTTCCCCAGTTTTAGCTCGATTCGTATGAGTATTGTTACCAATACATGAGCACGTTGGTTCGAGTGCGCTGAAACGCATTATCCTCCTATTTATGGGTCGGGAGGGGTATGGGTAGTTCTAGATATTACATCAAAAAGAACAGATATAATCAAAACCTATAATGAGATTGTTCAAAAAATATTCGGGTTAAATCAATCTTTAATCAAATTAATTCGGGTTTGTTTGGATTTTTTTTTTTTTTGAATTTGGGTTATTCAGATTTGAGGCTCTAATTTTTCAAGTAAGATCATCATTGATTAACATCATTTTATGTTTAATTCATTTCAATTTATTTTTTTAATTTTTTATGATAAAATTCGAATAGGTTGAATTTGGGTATGAATTTCAAATATCATCAAAATTGAGAATTCTAATAAGAAAACAAAAAAAGTTTCACAAGACTTTTTCTATTTTTATTTAGTTAATATTTGTATTTATATTAGAAAGAGTTGTACTTTCTCAAGGTTTAGATATATTTAGTTTTCTTTTCTTGTGGATTAATATATCATTTTCTATTTAAGTTTGGCTGCAATGATCAATTTGTTATCTATTTTTTTTTTGTCTCAATTTAGTACTTAAGTTTGGCTTTAATATTTAATTTGGTACCCAGGTGAAATGATATTATAGGGTCCAATGAATGTTTGGCACTTATGGTCTAGTAAAAAATATAGGTACTTAATTGGGACAAAACAATTCTCAGGTACCAAATTAAACATTAGAGTTAAACTTAGATACTTAACTAAAAAACCCTCAAATATTAAAATAAATATTAAAACCAAACTCAAATACCAAATTAAAAAAAAAAAAAACTTAGATACCAAACCATATATTAATCCCTACCTTTTCATTCTTCTTTTCAAGTTCAATCATTCAAACTTTTTTAAACTGGCAAATGTTCTTTTTTTCTCCTCATCCATAATTTTCAACTTTTTGTCATTTTCCTTTGAGATGCATAATATATGATTAAGATTTTTTCTTTTAATGGTAGGCCACACTAAAAGCTGAGCCATTCACATGTTAAGCCTTTCTTCGTGACTCTATCAGCCTAATTCGCTAAATCTTAAATCATGTTCCATAAGAATATGATATTTGATTTATTTAACTTGAATGTAAAGCTTAGGTGTTTGATTGACGAAATGTAAAATTATATATAAGTACATTTTACTCCATCGTCATTCTAATAGATTTAAAAAAAAAAACAAGTTAGGTCTACCGTCTTGTCACGTTTTTCGTCTGCTTTTTGGCACGTCTCTTTTCTTTTGTTGTGAGGGGTTTTGTCTTCAGGTTTTGTTTTCTGGAGGACTGTTTGTGCTTCTGTGCTTGCTATTTTTGGCTGGTGGGGTCATGGAAAATGAGTTGGCGAACCTGGCGTTGACTGACGAGGAAGAAGAGGCCTTTGAAGAGGATGCGGCGGTGGTTGATTAGAATTTGCATCTCTGTTTGGTTGGCCACTGTTTGACGGATAGTATTGTTCATTTTCCTTCGTTTCATAATATTATGGCTGATTTATGGCACCCGATTGGAGGCATCTGTATCTCAGATCTAGGAGATCGACGCTTTCCCTTTCAATTTTTTCATGAGGTGGATATTCAAAGAGTACTTGCGGGTACGCCATGGTTTTTCAATAATCATCTGCTCTTATTTCATAGGATTAAGCCTGGTGAGAATCCTTCATTAGTCCCTTTACTTTTTACTAAATTCTGGGTTCAAGTCCATGATCTCCCTATAGGATTGGTGTCGGATACAATGGCTAAACAGTTTGGGGATTTTTTGGGCAACTTTCTAGACCATGATTTGTCCTCTCGATTGGGTAACTCTCATTCTTTTATGCGTATTCGAGTCCAGTTAAATGTGAATAATCCTTTAAAATGTCGGAAGAAAGTTATGGTTGGCACTAACAGGATTTTTTATGCACGGTTTCAGTATGAAAATTAAGTCTTTTTTGTTTTATATGTGGGAAACTCGGGCATGGGGAGAGTTTCTGCCCGATTCGAATTAGGATGGCTCCAGAGAATATTGTTTTTGGTTGGGACATTTCCGTTCGGGCGGTGGCGAGACGGCGCACTGTTTATCCTAGTCGATGGCTTAGGGAGGTTGGTAGGGTTGATAGTAACTGGACAGGATCAAGGGGGAAGGCCAAGGAGGTGTTGATTTAGGGGGAGATGAAAGGGGGCGGGAGACAATGGATTGTATGATCGCCTAGGAGGAGCATACCGGCTAAATAATGGAAGGACGGTGGGTCAAGAGCCTATGGATATGATGTTATTTGATGAAAATGACCAGCTTCATGTTTCAGAGGGGAAAAAGTGGCAGCGTAGAATTTCTGATACTGTAGTAAACGATTTATCGGCTGGCTCTGTTGGGCAGAGCAGCCGGGCGCTATGAAGCTGCTAAGTTGGAACGTCCGTGGTTTGGGGAGGCCTCAGACAGTTAATAGGCTTCGGAATAAATTACGAGCCTTAAATCTCCGAGTTTTATTTCTCATTGAAACAAAGCTTAGTTCGAAAAGAATGGAGATGGTGCGTTTGAAGTGTGGGTTCTATAATGGGATTAACATTGGGGTAGTGGGGTCGAATGGTGGTTTGTCTCTAGGATGGAATGGAAGCAATCTTGTTTCAATTAGAAGTTATTCATCCTCTCATATAGACGCAATGATATTAGATCCTAATAACGGAATGGAATGGAGGCTTACGGGTTTTTATGGATGTCCTGATGTACGTTATAGGAAGGCTTCGTGGGATCTTTTACGTAGTTTGGGTCAAGTTCAGGATGTACCTTGGCTGGTAATTGGTGACTTTAATGAAATATTGAGTTCGTTTGAGAAGAAAGGTGGGCGTCTAAGGTCAGCATGTCAAATGGCTGAGTTTCGATCAGTTCTGGAGGATTGCTCACTCTATGATGTTGGGTTTCATGGTAGATGGTTTACTTGGGAACGAGGGCGGTTTTTATCTTCAAATTTACGTGAGGGCTGGATAGAGGAGTTGCTAATCCTACTTGGTTGACTCTCTTCCCGAATTTTTCCTTGGATCATTTGAGTCACTCTTTCTCCGATCATTGCCCGCTTTTGTTGGATACCATGGGCAGGGCGCGCCAAAAGATTAATCGTTCGTCTTATCCTTTCCGTTTTGAAGCTAAATGGTGCTTGGATGACGCTTTTGAGGAAGTTGTCAAGCGGGGGTGGAAGGATCATCATGGTAGTCTACCACTTAAACTAAAGTAGTTAGGACACTTCTTACAAAAGTGGAGTCGTTTACATTTTCATGAGCAAAAGGGTCATAAATTGGCTTTGGAAAAATGGCTATCTGTGCTGTTGGATAAAGACCCCACTGACGAAATATTGGGTGAAATAATGGAAGTGCAACTTGGGTTGAACTTCGAAGCTGATAAAGAAGAGGTGTATTGGGCTCAGCGTGCTCGTCTTAATTGGCTACAGTACGGCGATAGGAACTCATCCTTCTTTCATAGAGTGGCAGTGGCCCGTCATAATCGTAACCGAATATATGGGCTAGAGGACGGTTTGGGCCAGTGGACCACGGGTGTCGAGGACATGGTTAGTATTGCTGTGAAGTATTTTGAGAAGCTTTTTACAGCTTCAGACTTAGGAGGTGATGATCGAATTCTTGGTCTTGTGGAAGAACGATTACTAGGAATATGAATGACGTTCTCCTTCAACCTTTTACAAAGGATGACATTTGGATAGCAGTTAAGTATATGGCGCCTTTAAAAGCCCTAGGATCTGATGGGTTTCCAGCTTTATTTTTTTAACAGTATTGGCATATTGTTGGGGACGAGGTTGCAAGTTTCTGTCTGGAAGTTTTAAATGGTAGTAGGGAGATGGGTGAGGTTAATAGAACGTACATTGTTTAAATCCCTAAAGTCGATAAGCCAAGGGATCTTTCTCAATTCCGTCCTATTAGCTTATGTAATGTCCTCTATAAGATCATTGCTACAACTATTGTTGCACGTATGAGTCCTTTTCTTGACTCCTGTATTGATGAAGCCCAAGGTGCTTTTATTCCTGGAAGGCAGATTTTAGGTAATACTCTCATTACCTACGAGGTTCTCCACTCCCTGAAAATGAAGAAAAAAGGTAAACAGGGGAATTTTGCTCTCAAGCTTGATCTTAGCAAAGCCTATGATAGGGTGGAATGGATTTTTTGGCTGGGATATTGTCCAGGTTAGGTTTCCATTAGGATTGGCTAGTCCTTATTATGCGGTGTGTTAGTTCGGTCACTTATACGGTAGGCATTAATGGTGATGTTAGCGAGAACTTTAGCCCATCTAGGGGATTAAGGCAAGGGGATCCTCTTAGTCCCTATCTTTTTCTCCTTTGCGCTGAAGGGCTTTCTTGTTTGCTAAGGGAGGCTATAATTAAAAATGAGTTAAAGGGTGCGCCGATTGGTAGGAGGAATCTTACGATATCTCACTTGTTGTTTGCTGATGATTGCATCATTTTTGGCGATGCCTCTGTTGAGGGCGCTTGCGCTGTTCGAAACATCTTACAGGAGTATGAGCTAGCTTCGGGGCAGAAAATTAATTTGGGAAAGTCTTTAATCTACTTTGGTGCGAATGTGGGAGAGGTTCTCCGCTTTGAGGTTATTGGCATTTTGGGTGTTAGATGGGCATCGAACCCGGATAAGTATTTGGGTCTTCCAATGATGGTGGGGAGGAATAAGAGATGGGCTTTCTCAAATTTTGAAGACCGGTTTCGGAAGCGTATCGCGGGTTGGAGTTTTAGGTACCTGTCGATGGGAGGGAAAGAAGTATTTATTAAGGCAGTTCTTCAAGCTCTTCCGGTTTATGTTATACAGTGTTTTGAGTTACCTAAAACTTTCTGTCATCAACTAGAAGGAATATTGAATAAGTTTTGGTGGACAAATAATAAGTCTTCTAAAGGTATCCATTGGAGTACGTGGAGTGCCCTTTGTTTGCCAAAGGATTTTGGTGGGATGGGTTTTCGTGATCTCCATCTGTTTAATAAAGCCCTTTTAACTAAGCATGTATGGCGAATTTATACTCAGCCTGATTGTCTTCTTTCGAGAGTTTTTAAAGCACGTTATTTTCCATTTTCGGATATTTTTCAGCCAAATGGGGTCTTACCCTTCTTTTACCTGGAGGAGCATTTGTGGTGCCAGGGATGTGTTTGATGATGGAATACTGTGGCGGATAGGTAGCGGTATGAAGGTGAACATTTGGAATGATCCATGGATACCGGGCCCTGGAAATGGTCGGTTATTAGTTCATTCTATGAATATTCAATGGACCACGGTGGACCAACTTTTGAATGAAGAGTCTCATACCTGGAAGAAGGAGGTTATCTACCAACTTTTTGACGCTGAACAGGCCCGACGTATTATCAATATTCCAGTTGCTAGGCGATGGGCTTCTGACTTGCTAGTTTGGAGACATGATGCATCAGGGGAATACTCAGTGAAGAGTAGGTATAGGTCTTTGGTTACAAGTACGATACAGCTAACAGACACTGGGAACTACAATAAAATTTTTACATCAACATGGGACCTCCAGATCCCTGCAAAAATAAAGACCCATCTATGGCGCCTTCTTAAAAACTATGTGCATCACTTTATGAATCTGGTGAAAAGGAGATTGCGGGTTGACTCGGCGTGCCCACTGTGCAAGGCAGAGCCGGAAGACTCCCATCACATCTTATGGTATTGTAGCGTTTTGCGGCAGCTTCGGTTTCATTTGAAACTCGTTGAGGACTTTGGTGCCTTTACCTCGGATGGAATAACAAATTTTGTTAGTGCCTTCCTCGCAATGGACATTAATTCTAAGAAATTTAGTGCTATCTCTTTATGGGCTCTGTGGTACAAGAGAAACAAGTTAGTAAATGAAGGATTAAAGTTTGAGTTCCATGAATTAGTGGGTTTTGTTCAGAGCTATGGTCAAGACTTAAGTTTCGTTAAAGCTAAAGATCTGACATCTGGTATGCAAAGGATTGGATTGTGGCGACCTCCGAAACCTGAGATTATAAAGCTAAATTTTGATGCCTCTTTTGAGAGTAAATCTAATCGCTCTATTTCAGCTATTCTTACTAGGGATTTTGAGGGCCTGATTATGGGTGCATGTACGTACCCGATTGTCGATTTTGCTGATGCCTTCGTTGCTGAAGCGAGAGCTTGTGAGAGGGCTCTCTCTTTTGCTCGGAATATGGGTTTTCGGAAGGTGGTCCTGGAAGGCGACTCGCTTACTGTTATCAAGAAATTAGAAACAAATATTACAGATAGATCTGTTCTCAGTCCTATTTCTCAACACATTTGAGTTCTGGCTGAAGCTTTTGAAGAGGTTACTTACAATTTTATCCCCAGGGAGGCGAATAGAGCGGCGCATGAACTGGCGATGGTGGGTCGGAACCAGAAACTCCCTTGTTTTTGGGTTGAAGAGGCACCCCCTTTGGTTGTTAAGGTAGCGGAGTTGGATCGCCAAGCGTGGTCTAGCCGGGACTGAGCTGGGTGTGGGATTTGTATTTTGGAGAAGGTTCTCAGAATCTCCTGGTATGTCTTCGAAGTTTGCTCTTCCGGTTGTTGGATTCGGAAGTCTGCTGGTATTCACTTGCGTCTTGTTTTGGTTCTGGTTTTGCCGTTTGTTTCTGTTTTGTCAGTATGTATTCTGCTTTTGATTTGCTAGCTGTCAGTTTGTCTTTATGACTGTTCTATGAATGCTAGTTTTAATACAAAAAAAAAAAACAAGTTTAATCTCAATGTTCATAAAATTATGATAAATTATTACAATTTATATATTAATAAGTAAATATATTATGTTGAAATAAATTTATAAATTATAATTATAATAATTTCACTATTTTTTTTTGTTTTTAATTAGTCTTGTTGAGTATGCCTTATATTTCAGTCAAATAAGAGATTGCTTGCAAGTCAAGTTAACAAAATATATTTTCTTTTTAAAAAATTTAGTATTTATTAGTATAATATATTTAGCATTTATTAGCTTAATTTATTTGACCTACAAATTTAGCCTATAAATATGCTCTTTTACAACCTTAGAAAATACACCCAGAGATTAGAATTTATGACACTTTGGAGAATTTTGTGTTTATGTTTTGAGAGTTATTTGTTTTCGGGTTTCGAAGTTTAGTTTTATCTCCATCTATAACACTCTTCGTTCTTTTGTCATTATAGTAAAATTATCTTTGTCTGTGATTTTTTATCCTTTTTGGGGGGTTTTTATGTTAAATTTGTGTGTTCAATTTCTCAATTTCTTCCACTATTTTTACTTGTTCGTTGCTTAATTGGGTCGATCCCCAACAAGTCTTAAACTTGATTTAAGGAAAAAAAAAAGAGGCTAAATTGATTAGAATAATAAAAAAATAAAAGGCAAATTGATCCAAAATTTAAGATTACGCCCATAATTTGAAATTACCTAAGGAATATATCACATTAATATTACACCATATACTACCGAATGACCGTAATGTGAAATTACGGGATGACTGGAACGTTGAAACTGAAACACCCCTAAGATTTTTTTGAAAGTTAGTTGTGTTCAATCTTTTAAGTGACTATTACTCTTGTATAATTTATTGACTTTTATAATTAATTAATTTTAAAAAATTAATATTAATTAGTTTACTCATTCAAAAGTTTTTAATGCCTAGAACTACCCACAGCCCCTCCTCAACTTATAAATAGAAGAATAATACGTTTAAACACACTCGAACTCACACCCTCTTGCATTGGCAACAATGCCCATGCTAGTCGAACTATGACTCAATGAAGTCTTATCTAATTACATGAGTTAATTTAATTTAATCTAATTATTAATTTGATACCATATTATTATTAAAATAAAATTACATGAAATTTAAATCGATCCTTTTATTCGACTTCGTTACTATTCTAATTTGGGGTTTACTATTCTTTCTTTTATTTCAAGGCTGTGTTTGTTTTTTTTTTTCTTTCAATTAAATGATTTTATTATATAATTAATCCCTTGATGGTGAAGAGGAAAAAAAAACAGTTTTCTAATTTTTGGCATTTAATCATCCATTTAATACTACCAAACTCAAACCTAAATCCAACAAACAATTTCAAAGATAGCTGGCAAAAGGCATAAAATAAAATATTTTATATAATCCCAAACTTTTTTTTTTTTTTACATATTATTCTATTTGTCATCAACAATTAAACAAAATGAATTTTTATCATTTTTGAAAAAAAAAAAAACTGTGAGATCCAAAGTTATGAATGAATGCAAAGCATGAAATATATTTAGAAGATGTTTGGTTTAATTAACATTCTCAATTTCACATTTATTTTGTTTTTTTTTCCTAAAATTTTATGGTTTTTTATTTTTACATAATAAATTATTTCACACTCCAACTTTAGAAAAAAAATATTGTTTTAATGTTTTTTTTTTTAGCTTTTGAACTTACATTGTTTGTCAAATCACCTAAAATAAATAGAAAAGTTATTTTGCTAACATGACATCCACGTGGTAGTCCACGCGTATACTATGTCAGCAATTAAATAATTTTTAAAAATTAAAAGTATTTTTATACTTTTTAGTGTTTTTAATATTTTTTTGAATTTTTTTAAAATTAATTAATTACTGACATGATATCTATGTAGTAATTCATGTGTATGCCACATCAGCAAAGTTCATAAACTTTAATTTTTCCATCTATTTTGAGGTGATTTGATAAACAATACAAATTTACATATTAAAAGAGACAAAAATTTAAATGAAAAACTAAAATAAATTTTTTTATAAAGTTAAAATATCAAATAATTTTTTTATACTAAATGAAGCAACAAAATTATGTGCACATTTACCTTTTCTACAAATTAATTAATTCATCCATTCAAAAAGCATTTGAGAAAATAAACAATGATTAAACATATGATTTGAGAGAGTTTTGGAGTTTAATTAGCTCAAAAATCAATAAAAAATAAAATAATAAGGGTTTGGTTTGACTACATATAGGTATTGTCAAAGAATTAATTAATTTTTATTTTAAAAAATATTTTATATTCAATGAATTACTTTTATGAAACTTCTAAAAAGTGTTAATTAGTTTTTAAAATTCACCTCATCTAACACTTCCAAATATATTTTGAAGTCCAAATTCTATAAAAGGTCCAGCAATATGTATATTTTTTACGATTTAGTTCTTTTTACTATAATTTAGGATAAATCTTAAAATTATATATGAATTTTGATTCAATGGGTAATTTGATACATGAATTTTGATTCAGTGCTATCATGAGAGAAGTTAGCTTTTTTTTTGTGTGTAGTATTAAATCAAAATTTCATCATTTTGTGAGGGGTAAAGTGCAACTTTACCATGTATTAATATAAAACTTAATATATTTTAAAGGGCCAAATTTTAAATTTTAAATTTTAAATTTTAGGTGGGAGTCGGGGCCCCTGCCAACCTTCTGCTGTTGCCCCTGGGTGCAATTATACACATGAAACTTGATTGTGGTTCAAATGTAACATAAAACTTTTAACATTTGAATGTTAATCTCATTATAAGTTTTTTTTTAATCATATTTGGTTTTTTTTAATAGAATGCCCTTAAATAGGAGGATAATGTGCTTCAACATACTCGAACCCACGATCTCTTATATTGACAATAATACTGATACCAATCGAATTAAGACTCAATCTGTCGTTAAAGACCATATATTTAAAACAATAAAAAAATTTAAGGTATCAAATTATAGTAATCCTAAGAACCATTAAGTATAAAGTCCTTATATACAATATATTTTTATTTATTTATTTCTCCTCTCTTTAATAATAAATTGGTAATAAATAGTGTACCCCAGCAGTTCCTTTATTCTTTCCTCTGTTTTTGTTCATTAAATATTTGCATTTAAATATTAATTAATTTTAAACTATTTTGATATTGAAAATATCAGATTTTCTTACATAAGAAAGCAAAGAAAAGAAAGAAAAAAAAAAAAAAAGGACACTTTTACACAATTCACAAGAATTGTCAAAAACTTAAAAAGTGGGTCCCAAAAATACTATAATGACAAAACTAAAGATAAAAGAAATGCTTTAAAAGGGGTCCACTTAACACAATAGGTAAGAAAAATATGGAAAAATAACATCTAATATTAAATAAATAATGAAAAGCTTTTTTTCATGCATAACTTCCCTTTCAATTCAAGCCTAAACCCCTCTCTCTTTCTCTCTTCTACCCTATGTATTTTCCCACTCTTTAACCCCCCCCCCCCCCCCCCCCCCCCCCCCAAAAAACTAAAAAGAAGAAGCTCTCTTCTCCGTCTTCTCTTCCATTTTCTTTTGCTTCTGAAGCCTTTTGGGGTTGCAGAGGAAATAGAAGTTTGAAAAGTTTCATCTTTTTTATTTTTTTATTGTTTTGAGACTGGGTGATGTTGTGGCTCTAAAAATAGAGAGAGAGAGAGAGAGAGATGGGTTCATGTGTTTCAGTGCATAAGAGCTCTCAAAAGCCAGCCTCAGCCATGAAAGTTGGACTTTCATTTGGGTCTAAAACAGATAATAACCTCATCATTCCACCATCACCTGTTAAGGAGAAACCAGTTGCCAATGGTGACTTTGCTTTCATATCTCAATCGCCCTATACTTTCAAAGATTTTGGTAATTTTCCTTCTTTTTCGTTTTACCTTTTTGTCTGTGTGTGTGTTTAGTGAAATAAATAGGTTGGAATTACTTTGCTTGGTTACGGGGTAAAGACAATTTATTTGGCTTTTGTCTCACTTTTTTTTCTTTTAATCTTCAATGGAGTGTGAAAAAATCTATTCTATTTAACTTTTTTTTTCTCTGTTTCAGGATGATGTTTTATTTTTATGATGTGAGATCTGAAATGGGTATTTGGTTTGTCAGAGTTTTCATTTTTCTTACTATCAACATGTTGATCTTTATATCAAGTAGTCTTGTGTTCTTTATTTAAAGAAAAAAAAATGAATATATTGTTGGATTAATGAGTGATGATGCTTGTAGTTATCTATTCTTTTAAGGTTATTTTTCAATGTCTGCCATGAATGATATGCCTAATGATATTTGTGTAGGCCCTCCTGATTCATGATTATGAGATAAACATGGTGATATTTTCATAGTCTTTTTCTTGGTCGACCATGTTATAGTTTCTTAGCATAATTATGGCTTGTTTGGGGACATTTCAAAACATTTTCACTATTATATTAGTGCAAACTCTTCTATTTTAGCTTAAATTTTGGACTTCCCTTCTCCTTCTTAGATGATTTTAGACCCTTTCTTTGACCTCCCCCTGCCCTCCATGGTAGTATATTTAATTTGCTTGTTAATTAATCTATCATGGATTAGAGCTCAGTTTTCTAACTTTTTCTGAACATAACACTGTTAAACATGATGAATATTGTACAAAAAGGTAGCTATCCTTTGGTTTTTTTTTTTTCCACTTGTCTTGCAAGAAAAGTCATTGGCCGTTTTGGAATGGCTAGGCCTATTGGAAACTTGTTAGGTTACCCGAAAACGACATCGCTAATCGCGAATTCTAGTATGACATAAAATAAAGCTAATTTTTCACATATATGGCAGTATTCAATTCGAAGTTGAGAACCTAACTTTAGCCTTATATATCCTTGTTTAATGACTTACTGTCCAATGTGGAATAGATAGACAAACCAGCAAGTAGCAATCTTTTGATGTATCTATCTATTTTTGTAAGTATATAGGGTGAACCTTTTTTGTGGTAAATTTATTAGCCCTTGATGGATGGACCACTCTTAAATAGTAGGTAGCTGCAAAAGAGTTTTAAGGGAGTTGTCTTTTAACTGTCAATAATTTGACATTAATGGAGATTAAAACCCCAAGAAAGACAACTTGTGGATTATGTTGTGGTCCTTACTACATGTACAATTTATGTGTCAATACAGTACAACACTTGGAGATAAATCATGGGACTGTTGTTGCTGATGTATATGTCCATCGAATGTCAAAGCGATATAGCGTTTTTCCATGGATGTTCTGTTGCTTGCTACATCATATACATGTTACAGTTTCTGAAAATTGTACAATAGTGATGTTGAAGATCATGTTGATATTATTTTCTATATTACTTTCATGATAAGCATTTCAATGTATTTCAGCATATTCATCAATTTGCTCCCTTTTTGCTATCTAAATACCTTAAGCTGAAACAATTTTTTATTCTGCAGGTAGTAAAGAAGAAACCTTTTTCGATTCCCGAGTATATCTCGATTCTGATTGTGAGGATGATTTCTTCAGTGTCAATGGTGGTAAGAATAGTATAACTGTTCGAATTAACTCGTATAATGAGTACTGATTGCTGTAATATGACTGATACTTCGCTTTCGAGTTGAGTACACGTTCTTATTTCGAGTCTATCATAGTTTTGTCATCCAAAAGTTGTAATCTATGTGCAGATTTTACTCCGTCTCGTGGTAATACCCCTGTTCATCATAGCTTCTCCGTCGGGACAACACCTCGAGTTAGCAAGGTCACCGTGGAAGGATCACCTATGTCTGTTCTGGAAACATCCCCGATGGGAAAAAAGAAGAAGCTCCTCGAACTGTTCCGAGAGAGCGTTAGAGAAGACCGAAACCTTACTTCAAAATCTGCAAATGGTACCCCTTATCATGTCTCTGGAGCTACCTCACTTTGCAGTAGTGAAAGGACTGCTAATGGAGATCATGAAAACCCTATGTTCAAGGAGAAGCCATTAAAGTCTATGCAATGTTGCCTTCCAAGCTTTGTTACATGCAGTAGCTTCAATGAGAGGAAGAAGAAGATGAGCCCTGCAATAGCTGTAAATGATAGGCCTTAATATCCATCAATTCACTAGCACGTAGGTCGACGAAGCCAGATTCTCGACTTCTAGAGGCTCGAGATTAAGTTGGAAGTAGTGAAGTCGTTGGATAATTGTGATACATAAATATGGGGATTAGAAGGCATGTAAAGAGGATCCAAGTAAATGTTTGAGGTAAAACTCCTATTAGGAATTTTACCAACTCAATCAACCATAAGTGAAAATTTTCTTTTCAACAAGAAGTTAGCTCATAAACAAGTGTTTTGTAATAAAAGGGCAAAAGAATCAAAGGAAAAATAGTTTATGACCCTTGTAATGATATGTTAAGCAACTGAGGCCATATCCGCAGGCTCTCGGTACTTTCAAGTAAACTATGCTATTTAAATCCTAGTTGAGCTTTTTACATCATATATTATAACAAAGGTTATGAGGTAAATTAATCCTTTTATATTTCGAAACGTGCAAATTAGTTCCTAAGCTCATAATCCTGATGGTGGATGTTAATTTTGCCTTTGCTCGTCTGTTTAGGGCCCTCGTACAAGTAAGAGTAGAGAATTTTTGAAGCAAGTGAATTGCTCTGTTGAGATTAATGCAAGGAGTTTTCAGATGTCTCTCTGCTTTTGAGTGAGAATTTTCCTTTGATGGTGGTGTCAGTTTGATTTTGCCAATGATTTGGTTGAAGTCAATTCATTGATATTGATAGAATGTCTCTTTGCTTCAGCTCTTTGGGTTTGTTTAGTAGGTGTTGTGTTTTTTTTGTTCTTTTAAGATTTGAGTTGCTCTTGTAGGATTAGAGAAAGACAAAATTATAAATGACTTTTTTAGATGCTTGTTTTGGTAAAATTGCTGATATCAATTATACTTCTAAGTAAAAGTTGTAGGGTTAGCTTGATCTTAAGTAATTATGTTTGAATCTGTCAAATGATGTTTAGTATTTCAGGTAATTATTGAGATAAGGGAGATGCCTAATGATTTTAAAGCTTAAAATTCTCTGCTTAGACTGCTTGTGCTTTTAGTGTCATTTTAGTTTGAATTTCCAATGCATGATTATCTGTAAATTATCCTGAGGCATTATCGATGAAAATAATAAATTAAGCGAAGTTAACTTGAATGTGGGTTGAGAATTTTGTTTGAAGACAAGCAAACGGTTAAGTGTGAGGATATTTTATAGGTGCTAAAAGTAACATGTTTTTAACCCATTCTTAATGTGTTTTGGGTGATTATTCGATGTTAATGGTGAATTTTATACTTCTAATCCTTTAAATTCATGTTTTATACTTAGAAGAGAATTTGAGAGCAAAAAGAGCGAAAAACGAGTGAAAAACGAAAAATCGGAGCAAGTTATAAGAGTCACACGGGTTGAACCCTTCCACACGGGTTGCCACACGACCATGTGGTAGGCAGTGTCAGTTTCGTAAATTTGGAACCTAAACTGTAGGAAAATATTATTTTAGTTTTTTGAGCATTCTAAGACGTATATATGACAAAAATATGAAGATATGAGCGAGTCGTCATAAAATATTCAAGAAAACAACTCGAAAAACACCATTGAAGCTAATTCTGAAGCATATTTCCGTCAAGATTGAAGACTCCCAGTTGATTTCTCAAGAGATTATAATGAGTTTCTTTGTTTCTTGTGGTTATATTGTCTTTGTGATGTTTTTATTTTCAAGTAAGAACTAATTTTCTAAATACCTAGGAAGATGAACCATATGATGAACTCTGTCGTTTGATTTTTATTTTACGCAATAAATTCTTAGATCTTGTTTTTATTATCTGTGATTAATTCTTGGTTTGATATTTTTAGATTATTGATCCATATTTGATGTGCTTAAATCAGAGGAGGAATAGACCCTATTTAAGAGTAGATCTAGCGTAATCGAGTGGAGTTGCATGCAATCCTAGAAATAGGACGACATAAATCTATCGGATTAGAGTAAAATCTAATAGGGGAATCCATAAATCTAGTTAATGCGATAATAGGGGTTTTAATTAGAAAGAAATTTCAATTAATAAACCTAGAGTGAGTTGCTCTTACTCTCGAAAGAGATATTAACATAATTTAGGGATTTCTATGGATCAAGATACTAAGTAAATAAATTGCGTAATTTAGATTGATAGTGACAGATGAAGTCCGGGTGAATTCTTTCCTAGGTATTGTTTCGCTTCTTGGTTATTATTCGATTATTTTCCTAAATTTTTCTTTGTCGTGTTCGTTAGCAATTAATTTAGTTAATTTTAGTTTTCAATCAATCATTCGAATTTATCGATTAAGTAATAGAAAGACAATAATTACTAATACTTTTAGTCTTTGTGGGAACAATATCTTTACTCACCGTAACTATACTATTAATTGATTGGTGCATTTGTCTTAATCAGATTTTTAGTTAATTTCGTGGACATCATTAATCAAACCTTGATTCAACACAATCTATTTCTTTTCTAATATGATTCAAGCTTGAATACTCAACATGCATGTTTTAAAGCCTTCATTCTTTAAGTTTCTCTAAAGTTTCTAATAATGGCAAATTAACGTATCTCTAACAATTGGAAATTTTACTCAATGGGTGGTGTCCTAGATTAATAATCTAACAAAATTTTGCTTGAAAAGCCTACCTATCTCCTTTAATGGTGGATGATAATGAATGAAAGAAACCACCATTTTTATTCTGTTGGAAGGAGAAGATAAGAATGCTTTTCCATTTCTTCTCTCACCCACTATTACTTATATATATAATAAATTGATTAATCATAATTAACATAAACTAATAGATTAATCAATGGTTATAATTTCATCTCAATGCACTTAGTACTAATTGATGGACAAGATCACATTAGTCCATTAGCCATGAATTAATCACGGTTTAAAAGCAGTTAGATCGTTGGTTTAATTGTCATTTAAGGACTTATTTAATGTTATGCTAAATTCTCAATTTAGTTTCTGTATTATAATTAACAACTTATTTAATCCATCACTTAGAAATTCCTATTTTTAATTCTAAATACATCTCATAACCGCTTTATTAAAATTTTCGATTACCTCAATTCAAACAGTTCGACTTTGAAACCGAACTTTTCGACACCGACAAAAATAGGTCATTATAAACTATCTGTTAGATATCATGTTTGAACAACAATTAGGACCGGTGTTTTAGGACAGTCAAAGGTGACAAATTGTGTTGACATTTTTCTATCTCAGCTCAAATACATATGGGATCTCCTATAAATGTTTGATATGAACAATGCTAAATCAATAACTACTCCCATGGAAACAAATGTGAAATTACAGCTCAAGGATGGCATTGTTATTGTTGATGCTACAACATATAGAAAATTAGTAGGTTCCTTACAATATCTCTCACACTCAACTTGATATTGCTCACTTTGTCCATAAATTGTCTCAATTCATGCATGCACCAACTTAGTCTCCTGGTCTAGTCTGAAGAGAGTCTTATGGTACCTTAAAAGAAATGATTCATGTGGCTTATTCTTGAAAAGAAAAATCATCTCACATAAATATAGCAGCATTTAGTGATTCAAATTGGGCGGCTTTGGATGATAGAACATCAACTTCAGCTTATGTAATATGTCTTGGCAGCAATCCCATATCGTGGAAATCATCAAAGCAAAATGCTATTGCTTGATTTTCCATTGAAGCAAAATATTAAGCGCTAGCTTGCGAATGCCACTACAAAAGTCATCTGGATAATATTTTTTTTTTTCTGAACTCTTGAACACCAATTATTTCTATGATAATATCAGTGCTACTTATCTTAATGTTAATCATGTTTTCCATTCTCATATGAAACACTCAGCTATTGACTACCACTTTATAAGGCAACTTATTCAATCTGGGCACATGAAGATTTATTATATCTTCATTATTGATCAACTTGCTAATGGCCTTATAAAACCTCTTGTCAAAAAAGGGTTTCTATTTTTATGATCCAAGATAAGTGTAGCTAGCTAATGGTTCCACTTTCTAGTGTAACGGGCCACGGATCAAAGCCCGTGACTAATATGTATGAAATGTCTCATGGAGGAAAACAGATGAAATTGGGCTCATTCGACTCATTGGAACTGGCTCGATTCGTGGAATATGAGCAGAAGTCTATCTACTTGAATTCTGGTTGAATTGAAACACTCCAGTAAATTTTATTTTACCAGAATAATTCTTGTAAATCCTAAAGAACAAACATGTACAAAATTTAAATTCGTTAGGACTTTTTTATTGTAAATGAGAACTAGTCTTAGCTGTTGATGCAAATTGATCTGTACCGTTAGATTTAGGGGAGCTTAACTGTAAATAGAGGTCTTCCCCCTTCATTTGTAATAACTTCATTCATAGTTGAATATATTTGAGAACATTTATTCAAACACTTGGTGTGCGACATTTCCCTTTGGCTTTCCTGTTCTTTGTTACTCTTTCGGTTCGAGTTGCTTTCATTATAATTCGGCGTTTTAGAGGACTTTTGCAAGAACCCTCAATTTGCGAGAGTTAGACTAATTTAGGCGTATTTGAAGCGAAGGAATCACTTAAGGGCACACGAATTACGAGATAAAAGTTCTAACCCCATGACAGTAAATATAAAGAGATAGTAAATCACCATAAAATTAGAAGTTGAAACAACAAATAATTCAAAATATAATAAAAATCTTTGTAAATATCATATACCATCTTTAAGGGCGGCATCAAAAGGCTGGCAGGGGCCTTAGCCCTTGGTTTGGTATATTTTCTTTTTTAGGCCCTTAAATTTTAGTAAATTTTAATTAACAAATGGTAAAATTTTTCAGAATTATTCTGGCCTCTCCACTATAAAATTTAATTTACCTTTGTAGATATAAATGTAAATTATTGTTTTTAAATTTAATTTATAATCGAACACTTCTAAAGATGAAAGTAGATCAAACAAATCAAGAGTTTTAATTTAAACAAGTTTTGTTTGTTAATATTCCCAATTGCACCCCGATCTGGTTCTAAAATGGATGCTGTATGCTTTTGCAGCTTTGAACAAGCTTTCCCATGTTTTCATAAGTATGGCTAATGAAATAACTTTTTATTTAACTGATTGCATTTTCGAGAAAGAAAGATAGCAACAGTTTAGTTGAAACTCCAGATATGAAAATGGGAAAACTAAACTGACCCTCCCTTTTCCTACGCAAAGTTAAAGCTGTTCCACACTCCACACTCCCCATGCATATATAAATTATAAATTCATCAAATGTTGTTCAGTCCTTGTATTATATTTAATTTCAAGATCTAGTACATTTACTTTTCTTTTGAAACTATCTAGTCCATTTACTTTAATTTTATGTACTTTGATCATTTCACTATTATTAATATTATATCTGAGTTCAAATCACTAACTTCAGTAAAAAATTCCAAATCATGAGACCATATAAAATTTCGAGTTTCAGATAGAATTCAAATCATAAGATGGGGACGAATTTTTTAGAACATGACAAATTTAGAGACAGTTTTAGTTTTAGTTTTAGTTTTTTTTTATTTATCTTTTAAAATTATGTATTAGCCTACTAAAACATTTTTTCGTGAATTATAAGAACAATGTAAAATTGAATATAAATACGACTAGAGCAATTTGAACCAGGCCACACCTGAGATGGTGAACACCCTAATCACCATTCCATTATATTATACAAATTAAAGTAAAAATTGAAGTAGGCAATTTGAATAGAAGACCACAAGTTATCCTACAAATATCCATAGACGAAATTGCCTTTCTTTTCCTCAACTATCGGCTAAAATGATAGCAGTGGGCCTCTCATAGCTCTGAATGATGCCGTTTGAAAGTGGTCACAATGCTCATCTATTCCCATACTATTGATTCTCCTTTCACATTGTTTCATATTCATCTAACAAAATAAATAAATAAAATGCTTAAAAAATTTTATGTCCAAAAACTATATGTATAAAAAATTTTATGTGAGAAATAATTAAGGTTTTATTTGAAATGGTAAATGTTTAAGTTCATTTGTGACTTCTTTTTAGATTTACTTTGAATTTAAATTATTTTTAAAAATTTATATAAAAATATTAAAAAATAAAAACTGTCTCATAATAATATTCTACATTTTTAAATAAATGATTTTTTAAATACTTTCTTAATTGAGCTTGTTAAGTATGACTCCTATTTCAGTCAAATTTGAGAAATAATCTTTTAGTTAAACTCTGTTTATTTGTTTCAATCAAATACTGATTAGTTTAGATTATTTTATTATTATTTGATATATGAATTTAGCATATAAATAGGCTCTTTTACAACCTTAGAAAATACACCCATTAGATATTAGAACTCATAACACATTTAGAGAATTTTGTGTTTACGTTTTGAGGGTTCTTTGTTTTTCGATTTTTCAGGGTTTCGTTTTTATCTCTATCTTTTTTTGTACTCTTCGTTTCTTTTGCCATTATAATAAAATTATCTTTGCCCGTGGTTTTTTATCCTTTTGGAGGAGTTTTTCCACGTTAAATTTGTGTGTTCAATTTTTTTCTGCTATTTTTACTTGTTCCTTGCTTAATCGGGTCAATCTCCAACAAGTGGTATCAGAACTAGTTCAATTTTCATAAATCAGCCCATTCAGATATGACAGCAACAAGGTTTGAAATTGAGAAGTTCGATGGTGAGACAAATTTCAATCTGTGGCAAGTTTGGATGATGGCAATTCTAGTTCAATCCGGTTTGAAAAAGGTTGTTACTGGGAAAAAGCCTAAGAATCTAAATAAAACAGAATGAGAAGAACTTGATGAAAAGGCTTTGTTTGCAATCTAGTTCTGCCTCGCGAATACGGTATTGTAGGAGGTATTGATGGAGAAGACCTCATCTGCCTTGTGGAAAAGGTTAGAAACTCTTTATGTAACTAAGTCTCTGGCTAACCGTTTAGTGTTGAAACAACGTCTATTTATGTTTCGCATGAACGAATGTGAGCTTTTTAGAGATCACATCAGTCAATTCATTACTCTTTTAAATGATTTAAAGAACGTTGAGGTTCATATTGATGATGAAGATCAAGCTATGTTATTATTGTGCTCTTTACCCCCTTTATACAAGTCTTTCAAGGAAACCCTAATTTATGGCAGAGACAAACTCTCGTTCGAAGATGTGAAGGGTCATTTGTTGAGTAGAGACAAACTCGACAATGAGCTTCCTTTGGATGGCAAGGCAGATAGGCAAGCTTCTGTTTTGATAGCATCAAAGAAACGAGACAAAATGTGTCGCTATTATAAAAAGTTAGGTCACGTCAAAGCAGATTGTTATAAACTGCGAAATAAAAGAGCTGCTGAGAGTAACGAGAAAGATGTAGATGGTGCTAATTTGGCCGATGAGAGCGGTAATGATTTCTTGTTAGTGTCAACGAGCGATAACTCCAAGCTCATGTCCGATTGGATCCTAGTTTTGGGATGTTCTTTCCACATGTGTCCCAATAGAAAATGGTTCTCCACATATAGTTCGGTTGAAGATGGAGTTGTGCGCATGGGAAACAATTCATCTAGTAAGGTAATTGGTATTGGTACTATAAAATTAAGATACACGATGAGACGATTAGAACACTCTCAGATGTCATGTATGTACCTAATTTACGAAAGAATCTTATCTCCTTGAGTATTTTAGACTTGAAAGGATGTAGAATCAACATCGAGTCGAGCGACATCGAGTCGAGCGACATTAAAGTATCTCGTGGAGCTCTCGTTTTGTTAAAAGGTAAAAGAACTGACAGTCTTTATATTCTGGAAGGTTCTACAGTGACTGGTAAAATCGGACGTCCCTCGTCCGTTACAGAGTCGAAGTCAACTCGTTTGGAGCGAAGGCATCTTGGTCATAGGAGGGAAAAATGTATGACTGTTTCGTTGAAGAGAGGTTCTCTTTTGGATACAGATTTTGAAAAGTTAAGGCACTGTGTTCGTGAAAATCAGACCTGGATTAGTTTTGATTTGGCAGTGTATAAGTCGAAGGCTAGAAGTCTTCTAGTTTCTAAGCACAGATTCGACTCAGTTAATTCTCTACATAGTTCAAGATAGGCTCGTGGCGAGCTTTGGCAAAGATGGCGTTGTAGAAATATAGTCAAGGTGGAGATTTGTTAAGTATGACTCCTATTTTAGTCAAATTTGAAAAATAATCTTCTAGTTAAACTCTGTTTATTTGTTTCAATCAAACACTGATTAATTTAGATTATTTTATTATTATTTGACATATGAATTTAGCCTATAAATAGGCTCTTTTACAAACTTAGAAAATACACCCATTAGATATTAGAACTCATAACACATTTAGAGAATTTTGTGTTTACATTTTGAGGGTTCTTTATTTTTCGAGTTTTCGGGGATTAGTTTTTACTCCATCTTTTTTTGTACTCTTCGTTTCTTTTGCCATTATAGTTTGCCCGTGATTTTTTATCCTCTTTGGAGGAGTTTTTCCACGTTAAATTTGTGTGTTCAATTTCTCAATTTCTTCTGCTATTTTTACTTGTTCCTTACTTAATCGGGTCAATCTCCAACAGAGCTAATTTTAAATTAACACATAATATCAACTCAATTTAATAGCTTAAAAGCTACATGAATAAAAATAGTGGTTAGATTTATACCGATAGTAAAACCTGATTTTATCATCTTTTTAAGTTGTTTGAGGCAAATACATTTAAATATTTACATTTTTATGTGTTAATATTCAATATATTATAGTGTATAAAGATAATCGACATGTGAATTTTAATTTCAAAATTTTCTCTTTAACATTAAATAAAAATATTCATATTTTATTAGTTTCTATGAATCATAAAGTAGATATAGAGGATATTTTCACTGCAGCAAAACAGGCTTTTAGCGGCGTTTTTTAGGCCTATAGCGGCGCTTTCACAACCGTAGCAAAAAACGCCGCTATAGACAACGTCGCTAAATTTTGCGGCGTAGCGCCGCTAAAGAACATGACCTTTAGCGACGCTTTACCCACAAACGCTGCTAAAGAACATGATTTTTAGCGGCGCTTTTATCACAAACACCACATGACCTTTAGTGACGCTTTTATCACAAACGCCGCTATAGAGAATGACTTTTAGCGGCTTTTTTTTTTACAAAAGCCGCTAAAAGTACCGTTCTTTAGCGGCGTTTATGAAAAAACGCCACTAACTTTGGCAGATTTGTAACATTCAATTTTCATCCATATACAACCCTTCCTGTAGCATGAAATCCAACCAAAAACAGCAAATCTAAATGATACTTCAAATTCAACGAAAGATATATGATATAAATTGATAACTAAAGTATAATTCAAAATATTCTTACAATAATGTTAAAAGTTGCAAAGTTAAAAATATTCTCCCCATAACTTAGAACTCTTTAAATTTTTAACCCCAAAAAGTGATTAATAAAATATTACAATACCTAACACCGACCTCCGATTTTCTTAGCTGCAACTGGCAGAAGTAAATCCTCATCATCCGACTCTACATCTCCATACTACCACATTCCACGCCAACCAGTTTTCGCTTCCTTCTGACACTCTTCCAATTTATTAAGCATCAATTTTCTCTCATTCGATTCCCATTTCATCCTCTTCTCCAACCTAGCAAGACCGTCCTGCAAATAAAACAAAAAAATAACACGCCCGTAAGATTTAAGAAATTCGATACAGAAATTAGTAAATGGTTGACACTGTTTTGTCACGGCAAGGATGACATGGATATGACCCTCTAAATTCATGAAAATCAAACCTTTAAACATATCAGGATTTTTAACACAATCAGAGGTTGAGTAGACCAGAGAAGGGATAATTTATTGTTCAAACCTTCAGCATTACTTTATTGATGCTATCCTCCGGGTCCTCGGTAAAGAGGGTTACAACGAGACAAGTACCAGTTCCCTGTCCCTTGACTTTTCCCTCAGAAGTATTCCTTTCCTCTATCACTGCCTTGAATTACAGTGAACTTCCTAATGTCTGCTCATTCAAAAACTGGGCAGCCTCAGTACCAAATTCATCATCGAGGCTTGGAACTTTCAAAAATGTAAGACTGCATAACTGAGCAAGCCCAGTTGTTGCTGATAATGAAGCATCAATAGGCCGTAATTAACTGTAGGGAACCAACTCTTGGTTTCCATAATCGAGATAAAACACTTCAAACCTGCCATTTGAAGACTGAACTCCTATTCGAGGTGTATTGACAATCTTCACACATCAAACAAGATGCATTTAGTACCAAAAATGAAAAGAGAATTGAAAAGTGAAAACACAAACATGTCAAATGGAACACGAATATGCATAATATGTGGGACAACCATGATTCTTAATTTTAGAACATTGAGAACCATTGTTTCACAATTTCTCCTGTTAGCTTCAAAATATTTTAGAATGCCTTTAGTATTTAAATCTTGTTATGGGTTCAAAATTAATTATGCCATACGGACTTTTGGAAAATTTTGGCACTCCTCACTCCCACCATTCTTTAAACAATAACAAGAGGCACAATATGAAACCAGTTGAAAATTTCGCAGCCAAAACCATTCACATAAAGGATTACAAAAAAAGAGAACATATTCAGAATCAAGTTTACCGAACTAACTAGTGCCATTTGCCATGGGAACATTCCTTGAATATTCCATTTCTACAGTCACCTGAGAAAAGTATGTTGACATATGATGAATAAAGGTTCCTAACAGTAACAAAATAGGATTTTAAAGAAAAATTACTCAAACTATAATTTTCCAATAGCCCGACTTTTCATCTCTACGAGGATTGCCAATTTTTGGACACCTAATGCTTGAAAGATTGAATCGACGCTCTATAAGAGGACTGCCATATGGGTTAGAATCATTAGCCACAACAATGCAGTCCCCGCTAACAACCTTCACAACCTAAGTTGAAAAGTCATACTATTATAAATAGTTACAAAAAAGCCAAAAACCATATACTAGTGGTACAAGAAACAGTTTCTGGCATGAAAGAAATCTGCTAACCAAAGAAACAGTTTAATTGATTATATGCCCAAGGCATCACATAAAGTAGTAGCATAACTACACTAAGATATAGGTACAGATAGCTTCTAACTTTAAATTTGCATAGTGGATAGGAAAAACAAAGTAAGCTAGAGATTTAAAATAGCTCATTGGAGAAAACAGCTAAAGAAATATTTAAGAGAGGATTAAAGATATAAAAAACCAATCCTAGTAAAAGATCTGAAAACAATAAAATATTCTTTTACCAATAAATCATAACCAACAAAACGAGATAGAAGAGAAAAAAAATCAAGTTCCTTGCACATAAACACTTAAGACACATCCCCAACAACAATCTCAAATATAAGAAATCTTTTCTTTAACAAATAAAGGTGATCTTTTGAAGATAGTTCAAGTGTACAAACTTCTCCTCGAATTGAGAAATGCCAAATTGTTATCAAGAAACTAATGTTTTGGAAATAAAAGTTTTTACAAGCAAAAATAGAACAAAAGAAAATTAATTCAAGTCTAAAACATGAATAATAGAAACCCTATAATTCAGTACTCAATGCTAATATAACAGATTAAACATATTTTAGGTATGCACAGAAAAAGAAATCCAGGAACTTACATTTTCCACAAGCTCTAATGCAAGGTCTTTCGCAATTTCACCTTCAGGATAATAAACTGATCCAATCAAATTGCTAAATTTGTCAACACCTTCAAGAACAATACAGACCTACAACATCAATCTTGACTTTAGGATATATATACAAAACGTAATCACACAAGTTGACCTGAAGTCTTTGTCACTCACATCTCTATTCAAGCAGCGAACTTCTGTAAAATGTTAGCTTCTGGCCCAAATGGATCAGGGGACACTTCAGCAGTAGCAGCTGCAGATGCAGAAAGCTTCTGTGCAGATGTTAAGGGAGCCCATGGCTTAGCTGAAGCATGTCCATTTTGATCATCAGAGGTCAAATCCGTTTCCACAACAGTTTCTACAACAGCCCTTCTACCCATTGAAGAGGACTACATGAACAGGGAAAAGAAGGCAAATATTCACGAAGACAAATTAACATGCAATTGAAATAAAAAGGCAGAACTGCAATATATAGTGCACCTGGATACCAGCAACAAACACTTGCATGAACTGAAAATCTAAGAGTAGATAGACTCGAACAGTACTACCATCACGAACCTATTCCATAATACCTCCCATTGGCTTAGCCTTATTTGCAGCCAGAAGACCCATCGCATCCAAGTTACTAGGGTCACCAATAGCAGATGGAGGTAAATCCCAGATAGAAGCCTCAGCAGCACCATGCACCTACAACCACTATAAACATTTTCATTTGATAGCTACTCATTGTTTCTAAGTCAGTTAGATGCCTAAATATAATTGGGAGGGGAAAGAGATTACCTTGCCCCATCGACCCACGCATTGTTGTTTGGCCTGTTCCTCAAGACGTAGCAGTTCAGAAAAAATAGGGCTTGCTTCGCCTTTCTGCTGTCCTTGCTCCCTGACCTGCACAAGCCAGGCGCAGATAACCTAAACACCAATTTTTAAAAAAATTGCTGAATCACTTTCCCCAGTATCACAAAAAAATTGACAAACGAATGGCCTTATATGGTTTTATATGGGTTTTTATTGTTAAAGAGATAGAGTTTTCAATCAGTTAGGGGAAATTGGGGAAAAAAAATTGGGGAGGAAAAATGATTTCTTGATCAGTTAAGGTTTTCAATCAGTTAGGGGATTTGGGAAAAATTTTGGGGAAATCTGATTTGGGGAAAAAAATAGAATTTCGGCGTTTAAGTCAAATCTGATTTGCGGAAGAAAACGACGCCGTTTAAGTCAAATTGGTATTGCAATATTTGTGGCGCTTATAAAAAACGCCACTAATTGTATAACTTTTGCAGCGTTTTTAGCAAAAACGCCACTAAACAATTAAATTCTTGTAGTGAAACGGCGCCATTTTGAAAAAAATTTAATACATAGTTGCGGCATTTTTGGTCTAAATGCCGCTATTGCTTACCTTTTGCGGCGTTTTTCTCATAAACGCCGCTAATGATTGACTTTTTTTACAATTTAATTTATATTTAATTATTATATAATTCATATCAATTTAAATAAATAATTTTTTAAAATTTAAGTAATATTTAAAAGAATTAGATAAATTTTAAAATTTTTATATAATTTTTTATGTAAGAAAACAAAAACAAAAACAAAAAATTTCAAAATATGAAAAAAAAATTTAAAAAACTATAATGATAATTTTAATATATTAAAATTCATATTATCTTTTTTACAATTATATAATAAATTATTTAATATATAAATTAAAAAACTTAATCAGTCATATACCCAAAACACTTTAAATTTATTTTAAATAATAGTATTTTAATTTTTTTCATTTTTAACATATATTTTTCTATGTTTTTACTTTCAAATTTTTTCTACGTGTCATTAATTTTTTCTGAAGATTTTAAATATTAAATTAAAAATAAATTGTATTTTAATTAATATATAGAAACTAGTTAAATAATAAATAGAAGAGGATGAAAGAGTGCATGAGTTGTCGAAAAGAATACATGATGGCCACTTGGATGATGGGGGAGAATACAGGGAGCAAAACGGCGTCGTTCTGTTTAAAATTAGACCCTAAACATTAAACCATAAACCCTAAGCCCTTAAACCCTAAACCATAAACTTTAAACACTAAACCCTAAGCCCCTAAGCCCTAAACCATAAACCCTAAGCCCTAAACACTAAACACTAAACCATAAACCTACACCCTAAACTGTAAACACTAAACTCTTAACACTAAATCATAAACCCTAAACCTTAAACTTACACCCTAAACCCTAAATATATATTACAAGGGGCAAAAGTAATTAAAAAGGAATCTTATTGCTTACCTAAACCCTAAAATAAATTTATTTTTTGTCATTTTATCAAAAATCCTAACCCTTAAACCCTAATAGCTTAACCTCTAAAACCATGAACAGTACTAAGACCCTAACAATAAAATAATAAACCCAAACCCTAAACTCTAAACCATAAACCTTAAACTCAAAACTCTAATCCCAAAATAATAAACATTATATTATAAACCCTAAAACTTTAAACCATAAACATTAAACCTTAAATACTAAATCCTAAACCCTAAAATAAAATGATTTTTTATGGCATTTTTATCAAAAACGCCACTAATGCCACTAAAGCTCAACAAAAAACAACGTCGTTTTCTCAACTTTTTTGCGACGTTTTGTGAAAAGCACCTCTAATGCTTGATATATAGCAGCGTTTTTCAACAAGCGCCGCTAATTCTCGATCTATTGTGCTATTCTTTAAAAAGCGCCGCTAATGCCACTAAAGCTCAACAACAAACGACGTCATTTTGCTCAACTTTTTTACTGCGTTTTTCCGAAAAGCGCCGCTAATGCTCGATCTATAGCGACGTTTTTTGACAAAGCACCGCTAATTCTCAACCTATTGCGGCGCTTTTTAAAAAGCTCCGCTAATGTCACCAAAACTCAACAACAAATGACGTCGTTTTGCTCAACTTTTTTGTGGCGTTTTCCAAAAAGCGCAGCTAATGCACGATCTATAGCGACTTTTCTCAAATATTGCCGCTAATGCTCGATCTATTGAGGCGTTTTTAAAAAAGTGCCGCTAATGCCACTAAAGCTCAACATCAAACTACGCGTTTTGCTCAACTTTTTTATGTCATTTTCTGAAAAGCGCCGCTAATGCTCGATCTATAGCGACATTTATTTCAGAAACGCCGTTAATTTTTACCTTTTACGGCATTTATGACATAAACGCGACTATAGCTCTAATCTTTTGTGGCTTTTTCATACTAGCACCACTAATGTACAACTTTTGCGGCGTTTTTGGTTCAAGCGCCGTTATAAATGCCGCTAAAAACCTGTTTTACTATAGTGTTTGCTTTTATTAAAAAATAAAATTATACATATATTTTTTATAATGAGAATCAAAAAGGGGAAGAAAAGGGTTGGTGATGTGGCAATTTACCCTAGAGTGGCAGAGAGTCGTCGTGTTTCAATGGTATAAATGATGGTGAGAGTGGTTGAAAGGGTAGAAGAGGAGAGATGTTTGAGGGTTAAGGAATTTCTTTTGTCCTTTGTTTGTTCTCTTTTAATCCTATTAGGGGAATGAAAAGGCTTATATACACGGGATAGAGGATACATCAAGTGTCATGACGTCATTAGTGGCAAAGTCACATATTGTTCCTTTGTAAAAGCGATAATATGATCTTATAATTCAGTGATGTGACATCCTAGGGCGACCTAGTAATCAATGGGTGTAAGATTCTATGCACTCCTGACAAGGGTAGTCCATGTTGGAGGTTTATTTGGTACAAGGTCCACTCGGGATAGCTCAATGTTAGACATCCACCTGGTGTGAGGTTCGCTCAAGTGTGCCACATGTAACTATTTGTGGAGGTGGTATAATAATTGCCTCTACACCCAACCCGTGGGGTTATATAAAGTAAGCTCTTTCGAGTCTATTGGACACGATTGGGAGATTTGTTGAAGTTGGAAAAATTTTGAGAATTTAAAATTTTAGACTATGGTAGCATTTAAACTTGAACGAGAAATATATGAAGGCATGTGTTAAATGGCGATGTGTCTTATGGGTAACCGAGATAGCTCATGCTTAATGACGTTAGAGTCCCTTTTTTTTCCTCTCCTCTACCTTCTTTTTCTTATTACGATGCTCCCACTTTCGCTCAGGGTAGTGGGCATAGCTGATTAAAAAGTCTTTAGGTTCTTTCTTAAAGACCACAAGAATTCTCCAAACTGCATCACTAAGACCATGAGTCCATGCCTTATTACATGGTAACACCCCTTCCAATCTATCACTAGCAATAATATTTATATCGATTTTATCCCATCCGTTTGGACTCCTTTCCATTAGACAATATTTCCTAATGTTGTGCAGACTATGAGTATCTTCAACCTTTGCACAGTTGGCAATACTAGCTTCAATCACTAGAAGGCTTGTAGCAAGAAATGGGAAAAAGAACATCACATTTGCATAATTGAAAAACCTTAATATATTTTCCCCTTAAGAGGTGCATGTTGTTTCGCGTGTGGTCTTACATTGACATTGTCCTTTTTCGAGCCATCAACATTACAAAACCCTTTTAATGAACTCGGCTTGAAGGAGATACAATATGTAACACCCCATACCCAACCCAATCGCCAAGTCTGAGTTACAGGATATCACATTCGTTGTCGAAGCAACTACAATAAAATACAATTGAATTTAACAATTAATACATACTATTTAGTCAAAACATCATTGCAACATGATTTACAATCATATACGAGCCTTATACGAGCTTACAAAAGCTCTTTAGACAACTCAAGGTCAAATAAGGACCAAATTGTATGGAAAGTATGATTCCATTAAAGGTATGAGTGAAATCTGTCCATTATGTTAATTAAGTAATACATGACAAAGTATGGTTAGTGATACAAGGGTTCAGGCGAAGTGTCAGGAAAATATGTGACGTGATAATAGACCCCGCAGTGGAGCTTTGATGATGTCTTCCGAGACAGTAAACATGAAAGCCAATATGGTGAGGCTGTAGTCTACCGGGACGATAAACATGATATTTGCGGGGATAATAAACATAAGAAAATGCCAGTATAACAGATATGTGGAAAGACCATGGCCATGGTGGATTCTAGAAATAGTGGATGAACCACATTTGTTTACTAGGGTTTCTGCATCCCAAGGCAATGATGGGCAAAGTTCGAGTAACGCTGAGTCTGGCCAAATTCATACCGCCGAACATGAAGGTTTTATGTGGTGCTTTTGTGGAAAATTCTTTGAAAAGCTTTTGTGGCAAATTCTTTGAAAAGCTTTTGTGGCGAATTCTCTGAAAAGCCTTTGTGACAAACTCTCTGAAAAGCCTTTGTGGTGAATTATTCGTAACAACTTAGTGGCGAAGTTATCTAGGAAGCCTTTGTGGCGAGTTATCTAGAAAGTCTGTATGGTGAATTCTGTAATGGCTAAGTGTGAGATGTTAGTCTGCGTTTGTGGAGAAATCTTGGTATGTCATTATGGCAATTTCTGAAAGATTTCTCAACAGTGTAACCGACGGGTGAGCCTGTCATAGTAACCCACCAGGAAAGAGAACTTGGTATATCCGTAATTATAAGTGGTGTAAGTGTTCGCAAAACTTGAAAGTTCTCACGTTATGTATCGAAGTCATCTGGAATTATATTTGATGATCTAAAACATGGTATTCATCAGAATGAGCTCGTTGTTGGGATCGACTTAAAGATACGGTGTGACTAAAATTCTGTCAACCGCAAGAGCTAGGTTAAGAATCCACCAAGAGTATCATCTGTAAGTATATCATTCCAAGAAATGTAACTAAATTCTATCTTCAAAGGGGATTGTGATATAGGATCTGCATTACGGTGTGAAGCTTTAGAATCGTTCATGGGGCAGAATGTGTATAAAGTGGTTAAATATAGAGATGGACATGTAGTTATCTGCTAGGAATAAAAAAAAATCCTCCAAAGTATTAAAAGAAGTCTAGAAATTCTTAAGTCGAGGAATTCAACAACATCGTTTAAAGGTAACAATGGTTGAGATTCACTAAGTTCTGTTGAACTTACATGTATTTATTTGTGATGTAGGATTTTGGAAATTGAACCAGTACGCCAGGAGGGGCTAAGCCAGGAATGCGCCAGGGTTGCAGTTTAAATGACAATATTATGCATATAGAGGGGCATTTTTAGGTATAAGGCGAACAATACTCTATGCCATGATTAAGTGGGTTTTAATAGAGTTTTAAGTTATAAAATATTAAACTACTTTCGAGAATCTGTTGTATTTAGTAGACGCCTCATTTAAAATCTTTTGACTTAGAAATAATATAAAAAAAAACAAGAAGTATATTCAGTATGGTTTATTTTCCGTTGTAAAATTTTTGTTAAGTATTTTTGTATGGTGACATCCTATATCTGGGTCTAGTAAATCGGGTCGGGTTTAGGGTGTTACAATAATAGAGAACAATATACTGGACTTGCCCACAATGAAAATACTTCTTAGATTATTATCTAATAGTCATGACATTTCTCATAATGATAATTGTATGTATGATCCTTAGATTTAATATCATCATTGTTCTGACATCGTGAGTCGTATGCTTTGACACAATTGAAAAAAAAAAAAGAGAAACCACAATTTTTTTTTCCTATAGACACATTTTAGAGTGATTTGAAAAAAAAAAACTTCTGAATTTAACATTCATTTAAAAGCACAACAATGATTAAATTGATCTCTTTTATTCTTATGTTACTCTAAAAAACTAAGTCAACAAATATCCAAAGTTCAACCCATTTACAATTTTAACTATTTGTTTTAAGGGCAATTATTTGATACACGACTGTGAAGTTTTTCAAACTCCACAAGAGGTTGAAAGCGTGACAAGTGTCACATTTAGTTATATATTTAATTTTTTTATATTTTTATTATACCCTAAAAGACACTTGTCACACCCTAAACTAGCTTGTAAATTCTAAAAAAAGTCCACAAACAGTGTATGAAATAATTTTTCTCGTTTTAAAATTATATTTACTAACAATAAACTAAGTAAAAAGACTAATATACCTTTAAACTTATAATACAGTGACTTGTCAAAACAAATTTTCTTTTCAAAAAGTTACAAGTACAATCAAAATTATAATTACAAATAACACATTTGAATAACTATAATCAAAATAAAATATTACAAAGTATGACGAGCTGATAACTAAACCTAAGTCAAAATAAATTTGACCGAGACCCACACATAATAAAACTTAAACCAAATAAATCTAGAGCGAAAAGTCATACATGGTTTACAAAAGTAAAACTCAAACTTGATATTTCATTTTGATAAACAAATAAATAAATAAAACCTTGATATTTTAAAGTTTCAAATACTTCAACTTTGTCATTAATTTACAACTCGGCTATCATTATTTGTTAAAAGAATTTAATTATTTTAATTTGACTATTTAATTTAGGTATTGCTTGATAAATTAAAAAATTAAATGTTAATAAAAATTAATATAAAATTTTTAGTACAAAATTTATAAGTGTTGAATTAATAGTATAAAACTCTTTGTTTTGTTAGTAAAAATTAAGGGTCCGTTTGTTTGCCAATAAAATGTTTTCCGGAAAATAATTTCTGGAAAATGATTTACTGAAAATATTTTCTGGTGTTTGGATGAATCTGTGTAAAATATTTTTTGTTGTTTGGCAGATTTCTTGAAAATATTTTTCGAAAAAGTTGTTTTTACATATATTAATAAATTTATATTTTAAATTATTTTTACATATATTGCAACGATTTATTTATAAATAAATAAATCAAATTAAATATATAATAATACTCAATTATTAAGCTAGAATATTAACCGTTATAAATTGAAAACAACCAAAGCCAAAATTTAGTCAATACAGTACACATTGAACGAAGAACCAGACACAAGTTGAACTAAAATCTCCAAGGAACAAGATAAAACCCACGTAATATATACAAACAGAGTGAGGAGACTCGTATGTCATAATTGCACTCGAACATTTTAGAGCTGATGGGGCACCAACTGGCCTGGGATTGACAAATTGACGGGCATTTTCTGTTGCATTAAGTAAAGGAAGCATTCCAGTTGTAATGCCTTTTATGCATGATTTAATCAAATAATTATTAAAAAATTCAGAATCTCAGAATCCGAGCAAACAGGGATGCCGAAGATTGGAGGAAACAAAAAGGGGAAAGTGAAATGGGTATTCTCTTTGGAAGAAAACATGAGTTACAATGCATTATCCAACAAAATCAATTTCAGTGTCTAAAAGACTGCACTTAGCAACTAACAACAGTAATGCTAAAATGGGAGAAAAGGGGATGTCAGCAAGCTGTCTATAGTCTCTATAATTATTTAGAAATACATTAAAAGGTGGTAGAACTGGTGGATTATGCAGCTTCATTAGTCTGTTTCCAACCTAGCAATATATTTGTCATATAAAATCCATGCTTTCTCAAGGTCTCCTAGCTCGGTGTAGCAGTCAGCAATTGCTCCGTAAGCTTCTGTATTTCCAGAGTCTTCTCCTTCTCGATCAAATATTGCTAAAACCATTGAGTGGTATTTAATGGCTTCTTGATATTTGCCTTGCCTTTGCAACGAGGCACCTAAAATCAATCAAACTTAACTGTTAAAGTTTCTGCTACCCTTCATGGAAAGGGGTCCCAGCTGTAAGAAAAGAAGTTTTTTGCATCACTCCCCAGAAAGAAACACATAAATTAATTAGCTAGTACAAGTTTTAAGGGCTTTACGATTCATCGCTTTATGCTTTAGCACTGCCACTTGGTACAAAAAAGCGAGATGGGCTTTCCTTTGATACCAAATATAAGATTCATAATGAAGTCACTTCTTTGAGTATCTAATAGATTGATACACACAGATCCAAGGGAATTCCATAAGGTATCATAATCCTTATCTCTCTTTGGCCACTTGGTTTGGCTCAAACCATAAGCATTTTACTATACTAAATTAGGAATAGATACTAGACAGGCAAATAAATAGAGAAGATACAGACCTAAACTCCTGGCAGCCTTCTTCTCCTCGATAGGATCTTTTAGACTCTTAGCAAGCTCCAGTGCTATCTTAAACTCTAAAAAAGCCTTCTCAAGTTCTTCGTTTCTTAAAAGTTCTTCTCACTCTCAACTCTTTCTTTTTTGGATCGACAATTACTTCTTTTTCTGATATTCTACCACCGATGAGAGCATAACTCAGGCTGGGAGCATATGACTCTATCTTAGCCTACCTTCTTAGAGCAGCATTGATCTGGCGCAGCTGCTCATTCACTCGCTGCAGCTCCCTTTTCCTCTGCCATGCAAGCAATCCTAAGGTGCAAATTGCGGATGATCAAAAACAAAAAAATCCAACATAATATAAAATAAGGCATCGAAAGTTCATTTTCATTAGTTATATAGACTGCTCAGAATAGATTCATGTGTTTAAAAGTGGAAATTGTGTAGTTAGATGTTTCAGTCACCCATTTCAAATTGGTGTTCCCAACTGAAAACAGCTATCTTATTTCTAGGCTTCTGCACGAGACAAGTTTTCTAACATTTTAAATTGGCCATTTAGAATCTCTTTTTAGGATATGTTGGGATAAATCCAGTTTTAGGTATTTTAGGATAACAATTTCTTCAAGCACATCAAATACAGCTTGAACAACAAAAAATATCAATAGCTGGCTGTATTTGAATTGTTATATGTTCAATTGAAAAGCACACAAAGTGGCATGCCATTATGGACCAGAACCAAAGATGAGGCTAAGTAAAAAGATACCTCCAACTGTGGCACCAATAAGGGCTACAAATAGCAGTAAAGGCATGTTGAAAAAGGAGTTATCAGCTTCACAATTTCTTGATTATGCTGACTGAAGACCAAATATTGGAGTTGGAATCTGATAAAGCTAGAGACTTCAAACTGAAATTGAAATCAGTGTCTGTCTTATAAAATCAAACGATGATCTTAACCTTTTAACCTACTTGAATTTTCTTTTGTCCTAACAAATTTAAAAGCATTCCATAAGTGTTTCCCCTTCCTTATTTTTTGTGCATGGAGGAGCACATAAAGAATTAACTCCTCCATGTCTATTTCTCATACATAGGAGATCAACAAAATACAATAAGGCAACGCATACAACATTATTCATCATGAATCAAGAAACGCAAAGGAGAGGATAAAAATAAGTAATCCTACCAAACAAAGAATTAGCCATTTCATCCATTTTACAAAATTAAGGGTGACCACAAATCACCCATCTTTGCTGACATCCATTCCAGCATTGTAGTATACAATAGACAATCATAAAGAGAAGTGGTTCAAAATCAAATACCCATAAAATCAAACACATCAAAAGGCTCAATTCAAACACAAAATCATTAACTCCATCACAAATTGAACCTGATCAAGATCTCACCTAATCAATTCCACAAAAAATAAAATTCATTTAAAAAAATATACAAACAAACCGAATTGCCAACTTTAATAGATCTATTGAAGCGCAGGAATTAATTAAAACTACCTACTTTAATCTTACATCGAACTTGAATTGACTGATTTCGCTTGAAGTGGAAAATTGTTGAAGGGAAATAAACGAAAAAATTGAAGAGAAAAAATCACCAAATTGTTGAGAGTTTCATTTCTGAAAAGACTAGAAATGGCTAGGGCTTTTTTCCTTTTGTCAACGAAACTACTGTTGGTTGTTTTTGATATAGAAATGAATCCTGGGTTGGGGATGCAATGAAGGGAAGGGGAAGGAGAAGGAGAGAGCGTTTAGAAAGTTCTGATGCTGGGATGTGAAGAGGAAAAACTTTGGAAAATGTCTTACCCTTTCGGTAAGACATTTTCCCCAAAAAAGACCTCCTTTTCCCGTGTTTTGTAAAATGTTTTACAGTGAAAAACTATTTTCAGCCAAACAAACACCGGAAAAGGCTGAAAGGCTTTTCCGAAAAATGTTTTACCCCAAACAAACGGACTCTAAGTGTTGAATAAAATTATATCGTTAGATAATTTTTGAAAAAAACTTTTTTAAATTTTATTAATATAATATTTTATATTATTGTAAACAATTTTGGATAAAAATTAAATATATTAATTTAAATTTTTTAATTTTCTCTAATATATTTTTTAAAAAATAAAAATCAGTTTAATATTTTAAACATTAATACTACATTTGGTAAGAGTATTATTTACTCATCATGTTAATTTCAATCGGTAATTTTTATCACTCATATGTCTCGTTTCGAGAAAAAAACGATTTTTTTGTTTATTTTGAAGAGGTCTTATTTTTTACTCATCTTTCAAGTTTTAATTTAAATTTGTACTAACTATATATTCTGTATGTGATAAATAAATTTTTTTCTTATGTTTATTTTATGTCTATCTACCTACTTATTTTATTCAATTTTTTCAAATTTCAAATTAAATAAAAATTATTACGATTATCAATATAATTTATTAATCATACCCTTATTTCTTAAACACTACAGAACCAAGAAATTACACAAACTTGAAACCGGGGTCCCTCAATATTACCGTAAAAGAAAATTTTCTTGAAGTTTATAAATACGTCCTTCCCAAGAGAGAGAGACCCCACGAATTCACAAAAGCAAATTCTTATAGCTTGCTATAATCCATTTGTCTCAATCTGCAATCTGTTTCAGGATATTCATTTAGCACAAGACAAAGTTTCCACCATCATCATCCTAACCTGTATTGTTTATGATAAGAAGCAATGTATTAGTATCAATTTCTACTATTAATCCTTGTATTATGTATAAATTATAGATTTAGTTTGTCAGATTTTAAATTTTTAATTTTGTCCAAAGGTAGTTATTAAATTGTTTAAAAAATAAATTATGTTATTTTCAAAATTTTGTGCATCTAGTATGTTACCATACATAATGTCATGTAAGCTTGTAATTTGCTCATAATAGTCATAAAAAAGTCACATCACTTTGGTTACTAAATTTAACGATTATCGTTCGAGGAAGGACTACAATTGCAAAATTCTAAAAATATATAATAAATCCACAACTTACACGTACAAAGAGATTTATAGCAAAATTTAATTGTTATTGTTTGGGTCGACTTAAATTTCAAATTTCAAAAAATATAAAAAGTAAGATTGATTAGTTAAAATATTCCATAAATCCTTGTACTCTTTGTAAATTTAGAATTTAGTCTCTCCACTTTTCAAATTTCAAAAATCAAGTCCAACTATTAAAGCTGGTACGATTATTTTGTTAAATGGAGGTTCTATACAATGTCATCTTTTTAGTTACATTGCTATTAAGTGGGTATTTTTTATTTAAAAAATAACAGTATTAACAATTGAACTTGAATTTTAAAATCCGAACAAATAGAGAAATTAAATTCTTAAAATAAAAATAAAGCAAATTTATGAAATTAGAGCCGAAAACTAAATATCAATTTATTAAAATTTTAGCATATATATATATATATATATATATATATAAAGATGTGTATGTTGAGGTCCCACATTCCCATGCCCATCTAACGGAAAATGTATATAATGGGAAAAGGCTCCCTTATCTTATGGCATCAAATGATTTTATTGTCAGTAGTTTTAAAGCCAACGCTCGAAAGCTAAATCCTATTCCCACTGCTTTCGTCTTTCTTTCTTTTTCTTCTATATATAGCCATTGCTTTATAATCTTTCTCAATCTCTTTATATACATAGCATGCAAGTTATGGCTTTTTCTCCTACAGGGTTGTTGAGTTTGGTTGTGTTCATGGTCTTGGTGGTGGAGCCTCATCCAGCCTATGGCTCGAGCCGTGGTGGTTGGTTTGGCCGAAACCAAGGTGCAGCCACTCCACTAGTCAATGGGATATGCGCCGCCTCGGTCACTATCCATGGTTACAAATGTGAGGAACACCAAGTAAGAGCCTACGTTTTGTTTTGGTAGTAATTTAATAGTAACATGGATTTTGTTTCATTAATTAATTTTTATTTTCAGGTGAAAACCCAAGATGGATATATCTTGAATATGCAAAGAATCCCAGAGGGACGTATAGGTGGGAATAGTAGTGGAAACAAGAAGCAGCCGGTGTTGATACAACATGGTGTACTTGTGGTGAGCCCATTTTCTTTTCTTTTGTTTTACCATATTGGATGAATGTTTTACGTGATTTACTTTTACAAAAGAAATTGCCAAGACTTTATCTAAGCACCATAAAAAAATGTCTACCTTAGTTTGGGTGCACCATGTGTGGGAATAAAGTGACATTTGTTTCAATTTGGCAATCTTTTTTACTCGTTAAAGCTTTTAGTTTTTGCATTCTAATCATCAAACCCTAATTCGACCCCAAACAATAGAAGCATAGTCAATTTACGGTTTTAGTCCCTATAATATACTTAATTTAATAGATTGGGTCCTATGATTTGATTATGCTATTATCATTAATATTATGTCTTAACCTAAATTACTAATCTTACAGAAAATATTTATGTCTGCTAATCTAGAATTCAAAAATAAAAACTAAAACCCAAAATTCTTTATGGCATTTAAAATTATGGTAATCAAAATAATTGTTTTTAACATAATTTATCATTTACAAAAAAAAAAATCAGCTTAATCTCATGATTTCAATTCTTTTTAAAAAATAAATCTTTACATTAGCCAACTAATTAAAACCTTAACCACATTATTGATTTGGATTAAGATATTAACAACAATAATAATAAACCCCAAATTTAAAATGTATAATGATTTATTTGGCTCTCCAATGTTAAAAAAAAAATTTTATTTTAGTCATTCATTTAATATTTCGTGTCTTTTAGCCTTGAACTTTGCGTTGTAGAATTACCTCAAAATGGATGAAAAATTAACGCCTATTAACTTTACTGACGTGGCAATCCACGGATATATCACATTAGCAATAATTATTTTTTAAAAATATTAAAAAATTATTTTTTAAATAAATTTTATATTTTTAATAAATTTTTAAAAGTTAATTTTTCTATCAATTTTGAAGTAATTTGACAGACAATACAAGCTTGAATGTTAAAAGAAATAATGAATTTAAATAATTTTTTTTATAAAGTTGAAATATTCATGGTAATTTAAAAAACTATAATTAAATCAGCTAAAATATAAACCGATTGCCGAATGTAAGAGTGGGATGTAGGTTTTCAAGGCATATTGATATAGGGTTTTGTCGTGGGCTAAGAAAAATCTCTGTTGGGTACACAAAATAATGCACCGACTGAGGCTCAATTCTAATGGACCCATTTTATATCCTTGTCTGAAACTCATTTTACGTGGCCAATTATCATAACACTTTAGGGTCTGCAATTTTTGGTCTGTTTATGCATTACAGATAACATCAAAATTTCATACCTCCTTAATTTATGATGCTATTATAATGATAATAATTCAATTTTCTTTTTTGAAATTGCGTTTGCTTTTGTTTGGATTTTAGGATGGAATGACGTGGCTCCTGAATTCACCTCAGCAAAATCTACCAATGATTTTGGCTGATAATGGCTTTGATGTTTGGCTAGCCAACACTAGAGGTACTAGATTTTGCAGACACCATGTTTCCCTTCACCCTTCCCAGCCGGTACGTTCTTATTTTTATTTTTCTAATATATCATGCATATTTAAATATAAATATGAACAACAAATAGTTGGGTGTAATAGTAAGGTACATTATACCTTCAATGAGAGGATCTAAGATACTATTGAGAGGAGCAGCCACAAACCCTGGTTATGAACCGTAAATATCTAAGCTAGATTAACTCGAACAAACGACAGGAATTCTGGGACTGGTCATGGGATGAGTTGGTGAGTTATGATCTACCTGCAGTTTTTGACTTTGTGTTCAACCACACAGACCAGAAGATTCATTACATTGGCCATTCCCTGGTAACTCATCATTTCAATCAAGAATTTACACTTTGGGTGTTCCAATTCATCCCTTCATTTTGATTAATTGGTCCAACAACATTATGAAGGAAAAAAACATTATTGATGTATTGTTATTTGCATTTGAATAGGGAACTCTTATAGGTTTGGCGTCATTCTCAGAGGGACATCAAGAAGATCAGCTGAAATCTGCAGCATTTTTAAGTCCAATTGCTTACTTGACCCATATGAAGACTGCACTTGGGGTCGTTGCTGCCAGAGCCTTTGTTGGTGAGGTCTCTCACCAACCCTTTATTTTCATCTCCTTCAATTAATAAAATTAAATTCAACTTAATCATGTTAATTAATAGCTTAAAATGGGTTTCAATGGTTTTTTTTTTTTTTTTTTTTGCCAACAGATCACTACATTGTTTGGAGTAGCTGAATTCAATCCAAAAGGGTGAGGATCATTACTATAGGTTGAAAATCAAATTCATCCCTATACTATTAAAAGTGATCAATTTATCCTTTTACATCTAATTTTAAAATAGAGAGGTAAATTTTAATTATCATTTTATAGAATAACTAAATTTTAATTATCACATTAAAATTTCCCTAATGCCTCATCTAATGGTTTTTTAAAACTTCCACATTGGAAAAGATTCATCTAATGATTTTTATTTGAGGTTGACAGACAACAGGCATCAATCTTTCTCAAGGCTTTGTGCAATTATCCAGGAGTTGACTGCTATGATCTGGTGACTGCAATTACAGGTACCACATCCATATTCAAGTTCTTTAATATTTCTACTTAGTAATAGGACTCAATTGGATGAATCAGATTGGTTTTGGATTACATTGAATTAATTTAGATCACTTTAAAATTTTTTTATTAATTTTGATTTTGGGTCATCCCTAGTTTAGGGTTATCCAAATTTTGCTATTCAAGCTTTTTAGATTTCATAGTTATTTAGTTTGCTATTTGGTCATTTTGGTTTTTGTGATTCGGGTTTAACAGAGTATATTTTGCCTCTTCTACTATGGAGACTCATATATTTAGAATTTGTCTTTATGCATTAAATCAAATAACAAATAGGTCATTTCTATTAAAATTTTTATCTATTTAAACTATTAAAAATTGATGTAATGTCACATGTACCTCATATTGATGTACATAAACCATTTTTAATAGTAAAAATGGATGAATTTTTTAACCGAACGACCAAATTGCGCTTTAAATTAATGTATAGGGATTAATTTGTCTATTTTTTTTTAATAGAAGAGGTAAAATAGAATTTGACTTTTAGAATAGAAGCCTCCATGATACTTTTACCAAATTTGGATCGTTTCGAGTTACTTATTCAAATCATAGGTTCATTTTTGCTTCGAATCATCAAACTATTAACCTTTTATAATCGGTCAAAATTCGGAAGTAATCAAATCAGATTAGGTCAAAATTGACAAATTAATTCTCATGAGAAGCTGATTACAGTTTTGTTATTTGTGATTGCAAGGTAAAAATTGCTGTCTCAATGCTTCCACGGTTGACCTATTCCTACAAAATGAGCCTCAATCCACAGCAACCAAAAACATGGTGCATTTAGCTCAGAGTAAGTCTATGAAAGGACAAAACTCTCATTATAGCAACCCGAAACCGTATATGGAACGTATCATACATGTTAATCGTGTTTTGCAGCCGTTCGAGATGGGGTTATCGCAAAATACAACTACGGGAGACCGGATTATAACCTGATGCATTACGGAGAAGCCAGGCCACCAATTTACAACATCTCAAACATACCTAAGGACCTTCCAATATTCATTAGCTATGGAGGCCAAGATGCACTGTCAGACGTTGAAGATGTAGGGCAGTTGCTTGATAATCTAAAGTACCATGATGTCAACAAGCTGTCGATTCAGTACATCAAGGATTATGCTCATGCGGATTTCATAATGGGAGTAAATGCCAAGGATATTGTGTATAATCAAGTTGTTAGCTTCTTTAAAAACCAGCAATGAGGCCCCTCAAGTTTATGTAATGCAACTTGTAAACTTTCACTCTTTTCCTCACCTAATAAATCCTTTAGTAAAAAAATAGGGCTCAGAATATCATTTCTACTTGGTGTTTGGAAAAAGTGGAGTTGCTGGGAATGATACTTAATAAGAGGGCATCGAAGTTTATCCTTGGGAGCATTTTTTCTGATACTTAATAAGGCTTAGAGAGAAAGATTAAAATGGTGCAAAATTGTGAAGAAAAGTTATGATATGGGTTTTTATAGATTTTATAGCGTTTGCCTGAAGTTGCTCTACTTGTGCAGAGATATAAACATTAACTTGGATTGGGAAATTTGCTCTCTCCATATTTCCAGGTTGTTAAGTCATGCTTGAATGCTTCATCTTACTCAACGGCTTGAGCTGGTAGAAGTCTATGGAAACCTCATGTTACTTCATAAAGTAGCAAGAAGGGTGTTATGCAAGCATGCTGGGCTTATAGGGATAAAGATCCCATATGAGGCTCTTTAGGCCTGCTCCTATTATTATTATGGACAAATAATCTCTTTGTTTGCACATTTTATGCTGTTAGGGCCTAGATTCTGTCTATTGAATTTGTTGGTCTGTAGCAGGCTTTTTAAAGTGGCATGTGGAAGATCAAGAATAATTGTTGCTCTAACTGACTAGAAAAGGCAATGCCTTTTAAAAATGGTTACTATTACTAGAACTGATCATGAGTCAAGTTGAGTCAAGTTCAGGTTGGGTTGATATAAAATTTAGATTTGTTTTTTAGGTTTGATTCAAAAAATGGGCCTAAAATTTTGTTCAAGTTCAATTTAATTACAAATGCTAAACCCAAGTTTAGCTCGCTCGTATTAATTTTTAGATTGTTTTTTTATATATTTAAAACAAATTTTTAAAAAATATAATACGTCAAATACACTGAAAACATTTAAAATAAATATTTCTCAACAAATTAAAAATACATTAAAAAATCTTTTTACTTAAATAACACACTAAAATAGTTACAACTTAGCAAGCAAATGTATCTAAAATTGTAACAAAATTAACTATACAATAAGAGTTATATAATATCCTAACAGTAATAACAAAATAGTAGCAATATAATAGCGAAATGGTAGCAAAATAGTGGCAAAATAGCTTATTCAAGCTGGGCCTGAGAAAAAAAATTCAGCCCAAGATTTAATCCATTTAGAAAATGAGCCTTAGTTTTGTCTAAACTTATTATTCAAACCAATATTTTTACCCAAACCTTTTTACCTTTACTTGGACGAGTAAACTGGTCATGATTAGTTCTAAATAGTATAATTGTTTAGGAGGAAACATGTTATGAGGAAGGGAAAGTAGACATTGTCACTAATCTTGTAAGTTACGAGATTACGGGGAGGCAATGTGGAAGTGCCAGGTTTGGGATTGTGCATTTGTACCACAAATGTTGGAATCATTTACGAAACCTTTTGTTTTCTCTACTACAAAACCATCTAATTTAGCGTTCTTCCTAAACAACATGCTTACGAAATGAATGGATTCAAATATGACTCCAATTTCAGTATCACAAATTTATTCGTTATAATAAATAACCATGAATAAGCTACTATACGTATTGTACACTAAAAGTAACAATTACGAAAATAATACCAAAATAATACGATAAAATTATGCCATAAAGAAAGTAAAGAAATACTCAACTTCAAATACACTAAAATTATGCAAATAATATAGTAGATATATCACTTATTATCATGTACATATACCAAAACTAAATGTGAGGTGAATTATTTGGACACTAAAATAATATTAGAAAAGACTCAGCACGCGAGGTTGACAGAAATTTGAAAAACACTTCTACATAAACAAATTTTCATTAAGGGAATAATGAAAACGTCAAGGGAATGTTGAAAAAAAGGTTGAAAGAAAAAAAAAAGGAAGAATCAAAACGACCCTAAACCTAACAAGGGGCACCACATTGGCTAAAAGCATGCCCTATCAAGTTTAGGGTCACCTTTTCTCAAATAATTTTCTAAACCTGTCATTTTCACTTTCTTTATAGATATTTGAAAAGTAAATTTTAGGCCAAACGTCATTTTCATTTTTATTTTTTTTTGAAAAATTTAAAAATTATTTTTAAAAAATAAAAATATGTGAAAATTAAAAAATAATTAAAAGGAGAATTTATTATTTTCACTAAAATTGTTTTGTAAAAGTAAAAATGATGAAAATGAAGGTTTTTAACTTTAGATGAATTGACTCTGGTTCAAATCCATATAAACACAAAAAAATTTTAAATAATTTTTCTAGCATTAAATCTGATACCTTAGTTTGAATCCATATAAATGTAAATTTATTATATTTTATTTCTGTTAGAGAAAAATAGTTACTACACATGATTTCATATTTGAAAATATTTTTTTATTTTTATTTACCAAATGTGTTTTTACAATTTTTTTAAAGAAAATAGAACATGAAAATTATTTTCTAAAAATAAAAATAATTTTTTTTTCAAAAATGAGGCCTTAAATTTTTTTTCGTACATCATTCTTTGAAATTTTTAACTTTCAAAATGACACCTTTTTATTTACTTATACAAATGAATCCAAAATTTGACAAGATGTACCATGTATAATGGGATGTATTTTTCACCTATGTGGTACATCTTGCCAGAATTTTTTATTTTTAAATTTTCAGGTTTTTTTTTAAGCATTTTCTACATCAACAATAATAGAGTCTCTATTTAAAGGAAATGGAGGTCATGGAATATTTACTATATCATTATTACTAATATTTGAAAATTTAACATAAATTTTGTAATTTTAACTATATTTTATTATTTAATATAAATTTTATTACTATTAAACTGATGAAGAAATTATTTTTTAGAGTAAATTACACCAATTGTCCCTTAATTTTGATTAAAATTACATTTTAGTCATCAAACTTTAAAAAAATTTTAAATTTGTCATTAGGATTACCAAAATATTACAAAGTTGTCATCTAAACGTTAGTTGTCGTTAGTAAGGTTATGGTTGTCTCATATGGCGCGTTACTTTGCCACTTAGGATACAATTAGTTTCAATTTTTGTAGAAAAAAATAAACAAATAAATTAAATTGTTATATGTTTAAACCCTAAGATAACTAGTAAAAAACTCAACCTATTTCTTTTTTGTTGCAACCATGAAAACCATGAAGGGAAGAAGAAGAAGAAGAAATAGAGCTACCCATTATGATTTTATATGCTATTGTGGAAACCCAACCAATTTAAGAATATTCTGGTAATGGCAACCCAAGTAGGAGGATTTTGGTTGTAAAAACTATGGCAAAGGGTATCAAAATTCTTGTTTTTTTTTCTTTTTTGCTTGGTATCATCCACCATTGATGGCTTGTTCTAGAATTGTTCTCCTAGGGTTGTTGAAAAAAGTGAGAACAATGGAGAATGAAAGAAGAAGAGAGAGAATAATATGGTCTAGTGTGTAACGACCCGAAAGTCAGTGGTGTCAAAAAGTGTGGTTTTGAAACCCTATTTTCTTAAATCAGACTCGTAAATATTATTATTAAATATTTACAGAGTTGTATTTATAGTGAATTGAATTTTGGTTAGGTAATTTTGTCAAATTAGTGGAAAATTAAGGTATAAAAACTAAACTGCAAAAGCATCAAAAGTTAAAATTCTTAAGAATCCTATATAAGAATAATACTAAGGGACTATTAAAGCAAATTAACAATTATCCTATTGATAATGAACGATATTATATGAGTAAGGGGTATTGCATTTAGTGGTATCAAAGCTACAGGTTTAGCCGATTCTCGGAATAAATTGAGCTCAGAATTGAGTTTAGAGGTACATGCCATTTTCAAGTCTAGTCTGAGTTGAAATGTGGATGCTGATGAATAAGTTCTTTTATTTGATAGTTGAAAATGTCAGGGGAACCGAGAAATGTTAATAATGATGACATGAATAATAGTGGTCACTCTATTGAGAGTGGAAACAGGCTTGGGGTCGAAGCACCTAGTGAAAACTTAGCCAGTGCTTGACAAAATAGAATTTTGAGATCTTGACAAGAAGATCGAGGTAATTAGGGAATATCCCGCAAGATAGCGAAAATCTTTCAGAGAATAGCAATAACTACTCCACAAACTACTTCAGCAACTACAACTAGACGAGCCCCAATAAAAGAACTACGAAAGTACGGTGCCATAGAGTTTATGGGAATAAAAGGAGACGGTCCATTTGCGCTCGAGTTGTGGCTAGAGGCAACGAACCGAGTACTTCAACAATTAGAATGCATGCCTCACGAATGTGTTATGTGTGTTGTTTCTTTTCTGCAAGGAGAAGTATATACTTAATGGTAGACTATTATTCAACATGTGCTCGCTCATCAGATTGAAGGGGATTTCTTTCAGTCTGAATTCCAAAAAGTATATAGGTAAACAGTACTTAAAGGACAAAAAGCAAGAGTTCCTATTGCTGAAGCAAGGTGTGATGGCAGTAATTAATTATGAACGCAAATTTCTGTGACTCAATAAGTATGCTCTAGAACTTGTTCTGAATGAAGAAGAAAGTTGTAAGTGATTCCTCTGGGGAATGCGAGATGAGATTCAAGTTTAGTTAGTCTCGCACAAAATAAAAGAGTTTGCTAGTCTAGCTAAATGAGCGAAAATGGTTGAATAAGCCTTGGGCTTAGATAAGGAAGATGGGTCTCTTCGAGTATTTGGGAAGAGAGTAAGGGGCTACAGGCTCACAACCTCTGCTTAAACGAACTAGGGATTCTTGAGGCTTTGGGAAAAAAGTTCCACCATATAGACTCTGAGAAAGATCAGGTTAAACAACCTTCAGTATCTATTGGCAATGTTAAGAAATCAAAAAAGGACATAACTATTCCGAACTATGAACTTTGTGGTAGAAAACACATAAGTGAATGTTGGAAGAAAATGGGATCATATTTTTATGTGGATCTTTAGAGAATATTTCTCAAAATTGTCGAAGAAATGTTAATAATATTCTTGTCGCTGCCTAAAAATCTATTATAACAGCCCGTTTTTAGTGAAATTGAAACAGTAGTTTCGGGACCACAAATTTAACGTGAAAATATTTATTTTATTATTATTTTAAGGTCTACAATATTTTAGTATTACCATATAAAAATTTTGTTAAGAAATTTTACCGTTTGCATGCTTAATTTGATAAAAAAAAGACTAAATCGCATAAAGTGTAAAACTTGAGTTCTATTGGTTAAAGTATAAAATGACTATGAGATTAAATGGTTGAGGATTTTATGTTGCAATTAGACCATATAATTTGCTAGTGGACTTTTATGGCCATTAAAATGAAATTATAAAGGTTAATTAATAAGGCTAAAGTTGTAAATTGATAATTAAAAGATAATAAAATATAGAAAACAAAAGAAAAAATCTTGCATGTTCATCTTTTCAATTGAAAATTGAAGGAGAAGAAGCGATGGAAGCTTGAAACATTCGGCCAACCTTATTTTGCTTGCATGTGAGTAGTTTGTCTCGTTTTTAATTATTTCTATGTTTTCGGGATCGTTATATCTTAATCTAGCTAGCTCGAGGACTAATTTGTAAAATAGTTAAAAGATTAGGGTTTTTTCCATGAATGAATATAGGTTGTTTTCAATGTTTGATAGAAGAAAATGGTTAGTTGTTGATAGATAAACAACTTTTGTTAAGTGATTTTTGATGAAATTGTCAAATAGGGATTAAATTGAAAAATAGAAAAATATACATGGTGAAATTTTGAAATAAATGAAATATAGGACTTGATAGGGACCTATATGAAATTTGACTACAGTGGGTTAAGGATGAATTACATGAATTTTCATTTTATGAGCTAAGGACTAATTTGAAATAAAATCAAAATTATAGGGGCAAAAATGTAATTTTGCTAAAATATGAGTTGAATATTGGGTTAAATTTAATAACATAAGTATTAAATTGAGCTAAATTTATTCGTTTAGATCAAGACAAACCTCGTACGACTTTAGATTAGGGCAAAGATAAAGTTTCAGAATAGTCACCTCCATATCTACGTTTAACTGTCAAGGTAAGTTCGTGAAATTACATTGTATTTGTGTGCCTTTATTTGAAATATACATGTATTATGGACTGCTATATATATATCAGTTGCATATCCAACGATGTTATGTCGACTACCGAGCCCCGTTTGAACCTTAGGAATTTGTAGGATACAAATGACATGTCAATCGAGTTTACATGATTTAGGTGTTGGTCTTAAACGTCCTACCGATGGATGAGGTTCGGCATGTTTTACAAATACTCCACAACTTATGTGAGCAGCATCATATAACTACGTTCTAACCCACGCTCGTGTGAGCAGGCCCATTTTCATAGCTCGTGTAAGCATTCTGATTCACAGCTCGTGTGAGCATACATGTATAGGAATTGACAGATTACAGTTATATGAGTTAGCACACTATGTGTGAGCTATCCCAGGTATCCAACGGTATTCTAAATGATTCAACGGGCATGATTTGGAAGAGGATGGTAAGAGTTCGATATGAACTAAGACATGAACACATGTGAATTTCATTGAATTGGTAATACATGGAGTAATGAAAGTTGAGATGTATGATATATGCATATGATACATGATTAAATCTTGTCATCATCCATGATTAAAATTTTTATGTTATATGCTTATATGGCTAACATGTTTGATGTAAATGCTTAGGCTTTGGCCAAGTGTGGTTGAATTATGCCATGTTTAACTTACTTAATATGTGATGAAATGGTAAGTTGAGTTTTACATTATATGAATTACTAAGCATTTATGCTTACTCTTTGTTATTTTTCATGTTTTTTTAGTGAATCAGAAGCTCGTTTAGATTGGAAGCTTGTCGGAGTTATATCACACTATCCATCGGCTAAATCGGTAGATTTTGGTGTTTCTAAGTTTTGGTCATAATGGCATGTATAGGTGTTTTTGTTCGATGTTTTAGCCATTTGTTTTTGGCTTGTGTTTATGAAAATTTAGATGGTGAAATGGTGCTAATTTTGGCATGTTTATATTTGATCTTAAAATGGTTGATATTGTGGCTTATGATGCTTGAATGATTGAAGATGGAATGGTAGTTAAAAATTGTATGTTATAAATAGTCTTGTGATATGTTTGAATGTGGTGTTTTGGTATATTTGTTATAGATGACATATATGGTTATTAGTGCTAGATGTTAAATGGCATATTTGGTACTTTTGGTGTGAAATTTGATAAGTAAACAAAGTGGTAAGTTTTGACATAAACTTAGTTATAAATTAATTAAACTTTTGGCCAAATTTTTGCATATGGTTGTACATGTTTAATTGTTGTGATTGAGGTGCCTTTTAGGCATATTGGTTGTATGAATATGTACCTTATGGGGATAGCTTGATTATGCATGTTTTTAGTGCAATTTGAAGGCTTGTTCATATATGAAAATTTAATTGTAGGTATGTGCTTGAATGGGTGAGAAAAATGGCTTGGAAATGACATATTTTTCGTCCACATAGGCGTGTGTCTCAACTGTGTGACCCAAGTCAGAGAGTTACACGGGTACAGACACGGGTTGGGACACGGTCGTGTGTCCCTACTTCGAATATCCACATGGCCTGAGACACAGGCGTGTCTCTCAGCCTTGTGACCTCTGTAGTTTGAAAATTTTCATCTTTTTTTTGAAAAATTCTATATGTTTTCGGTTTAGTCCCGATTTGTTTCTAATGTGTTTTTAGTGCCTCAGGTGCTCGAATAAGGGACAATATGTATGTCTTTGATTGGTTTTTCTATGATTGATGTTATGAATTAAATTTTTTAAAATTTTTTATTATTTTGAATTGAAATCTCTGGTAATACTCCGTAACCCTATTCCATTGACGGATATGGGTTAGGGGTGTTACATTTATTGGTATTAGAGCTACGGTTTAATCGGTTCTCGAACTGAACGTAGCGTGTGTGAGTCTAGATATACATGCCATTATATAACCTGTGATAGTGTGATAGCTTCTGACCTGGTTTGGAACATGTTTTCTTATAGCAATGACATCCAACCAAGCTGACTCGATAAAGTTGAGAGTAACGCTCAAGCCTCCATACATGGAGTAGCATCGAGCGGTACAAGGCTCGTATCCGAGGGTTGGGGAGGAGAGACTAAAGAAGCTTTCTTCCAGATGATGAGCGAATGGTTTACCAAGTTTGTATGTACAAACCGAACTACTCAACAACCTCCACCCCCACCCGTTCCCCAATCGGTCCCCGTTATTCCTCGAGGTTTGGAACCTTTAGCAGTTAATAAGCCACCTGTTGATAAGATTTGTAAGTATAGGGCTGAAAAATTCAGAGCCACTGTTGAGGATGATCCTGAGAGAGTGAAATTTTGGTTAGAAAACACGATCAAGGTTTTCGACAAACTATCTTGTTCACCAGCCAAATGTGTTAAGTGTACAGTATCTTTGTTGAAAGACTCAGCTTACCAGTGGTGGAACATGTTGATTTCAGTGGTGCCAAAAGAATGTATAAGCTGGGAATTCTTCCAAACCAAGTTCCGAAAGAAATACATTAGCAAGAGATTTCTTGATTAGAAATGCAAAGAATTTCTTGAACTTAAACAGGGTCATATATGTCTGTGTTAGAGTATGAATGAAAGTTTGTCAGACTAAGTAAATATACCCGAGAATGCATTGCAACCGAGACCACCATGTGTAAAGAATTCGAGAAAGGGTTAAATGAATATGTAAAGCTTCTAATCGAGATTCTTGAGCTGAAAGAATTTGTTGTTTTAGTTGATCGGGCACATAAAGCCCAGGAGCTTAGCAAATAGAAAAGAAAAGCTGATTTTCAAGTTAGAGACTTAAGAAAGAGATGGGAAGTCATATTAGTTATCGTCAAAGAGACCAAAAAAATATCACAACCGTTCTACAGCTTCAGTGGGGCATTTTAGTAGAGATAGAGGTAATCGACGTTCGAGCCCAAAGCCGAACAAATGAAAAACATAGAAAAACTACGTTAAAAGAAATGAAGAATGGAGAAAAATAGAGGGAGAAACATTTAACATATTCAAACATTTATCACTTCAACATGTATCCACCAATTCATTATTAAACATCAAAATGACCATATTTACAGTTCAAAGCATTATCAATAATTCAAATGAAGACAAAGCCAATAACATAATATCAAACATCCATCAATTCCTAAGAGTCTAAAATCATATCAACTATTTAAGACATAATAATAATCAACCAAAATGTCTACCATATTGCCTTATTCCCACAGTTCACAAAATAATAATAATAATATCATCTACTCAAACACTAAGACTAACTTGGACTACTTCCTTGGAAACTGCACCGCTCACACTACAATGCTAACTATCTGCAAAGGTTTAGAAAAGAGTGTGTGAGTTTAAACAAGCTCAGTGAATGATCGAAAAAACTACCAATAGGCATGATATCATACATTAAAGGAGAACATCTAAAGCACAATTCCATACATATTTAACTAAAGTGACATACTAAAATATTCATGCATCAACTATCAACTCATTTAACTTTGTAATCACCTAATTAGACATACATCACATTTCATAATATTTCATTTAATAATAAATTAGCACTTGATTCTCTATAATTTTGATTCTCCATAGTTTTTATTTTAAGGGAAAAACCAAAGAAGTGAATGTGAACTGTGCACCAAGTAGGTTCCCATGAAAGGGAGGTAAGTCGTATTTGACCACTTAAAAACAAAGCATTTTCTTATCAGATCCAATTCTAGACATGCGCCTTCTCATTACCACACTTCTCACAGTAATCAAATCACCTAAAGAAGTGAATGGAACAATACAACACATGTATTTTCTCATTACCACACTTCTTATCTTTAATAGATCAACTATGGATCATTTCATACATATATATCACAATTACATCATAAAAAATTATTAAACAAATATATAAAGAGATGGGTAGTAAAATAAAATTGTCATCCAAGGTTTACATGGTTCTAGTTCTAGAAAATAAATGAAAAACCAAAAAATTACATAGTTTTTTGCTACAATGCATTGCTTATGTTTTTTGCCACCATCGCACCATCTTCTCCTCGTCATTGACTCCTTTTTGGAAAAATTACATTTATGTCCTATGTCTATTTTTGGCTCACAAGAATTTTATAAATAAAAAATAATCCTACGTGGAGATGATAGTCCATGGTCTATTTCCTAAGAACCACAACCTTGACAAAAATAATACTTATATATCAGGTATATATAATATTGCATTCATTCACATACATTCCCCTAAACATGCGAATAATTACAAAAATGTCACATCTTATCAAATATTAATCAAACAAGATTAATAGAGAAATTCGATCTCGGTTTACACCATAAACATATGACAATCTGGCTTTGATACCAATTATTGGAAAAATACCAGTTTGAAAACATTTTTCTTGTACAGTAGAAAAATAAAATTTTGAAAACCGACCCAGTTTGTGATATTCATACCAATAAACCTTAACCAAATTTGTACATGTGTTTTCGGCTTAGCGGACATTTGTTGTTTCCGTCTTTCAACCAAATGATTTTCTCCACCATTCTCGTACCATGAACTGCTTCGAGTGTGGGCTCAAACCAATTGAATTTAAACTCAGAACTAGAAAAAGTTTTGTCTCCTTTTAGGGTGAAAAAAATTCTCTTATTAATAGAAACTGATAGAATTGTTATTCAGGAAAAATATATGTAATAGTTAAGAATAAATTCTCTCTATTTTTCGATAGAATAACAATCTCTCAAAGTTGTGCTCATAATTCTACATGCGTCATCTATTTATAAGAAGAGAAAGTAGAACCCTTGTTGAGTTGTAGTGGTTTATTTCAAATAGAAAAACAACATCCTACTCTTAATAGGACTAGAGTGGACGAGCCACCCTAGTATTCCTACTAGGGTTGCTGCCCCCTTCATGTCCATGAGGAGTTTTTGGGCCTCTCTCATATCGGGTCCAATTACGAGTACTTCTTGGGCCTTTTTGACCCAGCACTCTATAATGTAATCCAACCTGATTCAATTTTTCTATTTCCCAAAATAAACTTTAATATTTATATATAAAAATTTTCTCATCCCTATTTTACCCCCAACTTAATTTTGACGATTTTACCCTTAGTAAAATTTTGACGATTTTGCCCCTAGCAAAATTTTGAGAAAATATGGTCAGTATTTCACAACTCAGCATGTTCACTATGATCTAATGGTTTATTTTTATTTTCGAGCTTCAAAACAGTCCAAAAACATAAACTCATTCTTCCAATCATTTTTTAAGTAATCCATATAGGATTGCAAATGGATCGTTTCCATTTTCATTTTCATTTCCATTTCCATTTTGGAAACATGTATTCATTTCCAAATGATTCCATTTCGAAGAAAACCATAATCATTCATGAATGTTTCCCATTTCTCATTCATTTTTATTCAAAGATGCAATTCATTTCTAGTTTCAACCAGCTAGAGGAGTGACCGGTTAGACATATGTAGTTGAGGTTTAAATGATTTATAGTTAAGTTTCAGCTTTTCACCTATTAATTATACACTCATTTAGTCACGAAGTCATTCCACTATAGTATTATGACTGAGCTTTCCCCAACAACATACCATTACGAAAGCAACTACTCAGTGCTCTTCCAATGACCTTGTCATACATGTTTTACCCTCATAGAATATCTTTGATCTCTTTGGGATTATATACGTTCTCCCAATATGATCCTATTTTATCTCATGGTAACCATTACATCTTCCTTCATGAAAATTCAATCACTATCAAATAATGATCAAGTCATCTATCACAAAGACGGACGACCCATGGCCACGTTTACTTTTCATCAACCATGTAATGCTAGTGACAAGATATCATTTACTCATTTTTTTTTTTGCTATGAATTCCACTTTTGTGAATGTCGCTACATACAACAGAAGTTGTACATCCAATGCACCAGCTTTCGGTTCCTTATCTATTTGAACTCAGGCTTTTACTTACATCAAAGTATACAAGTCACGCATACATAGTCTGCCATCCATTCTGAATTTAGGTATGCCACACTATGAACATCACAAGTGAATAAATCCATAAACAGATTCAAGATCTATTTTACTTGGGTCATGTCCGATATACTATCAGTTCAGTCAGTCACATCTACGTCTCTATCTTCTGAGAGTCATCCGCTCCGATGCCCGAGACAAGGCATCTTCCCAATTGGACTTGATACACGATATATTTGTCTTTCAATTGGTTTGCTTATTTCTGATTAGACTAAGGACATGTTTAGGTTCATCTACTAATACAATTTGTCTTTACATACTACGATTCGACAACGTAATACTGCTTAGTACCAGTTTAAATAATAAACAACCAATAAGCAAAATTTACATCTATTTTGCTTAGCATGCAAAAATCATTTAGGACAATAATTCAAAGTATATTAATGTAATTTATGAATAATTTTATTAACGAATTTTTTCAAAAAAATTACAAGTGTACTTGACGAAAATACTACACTCAGGACACCAGATCCAACACCTAAGGCTTGTGTTGGCCTAATAGGTCACAACACTCACAAAATGTGTTTAAAAAACACTTATTTTACATTATTTAATTCTAACTACTAAATATCAGAAACATAATATTAAATACTAAATTGTATAGAAAACAAGCTCCTTAAGTGTGTAGAAAACATTTGACGACAAGTCAGTAGGGTATGAGGTTTATTCATAAACACTAAATAGCCCATAAACATTAATGGCAACAAAAATTACTATAAGAAATCAAGGTAGCATGGTCCACAATTCATTATGTCACATGACAGAAAATAGTGGTCCACATATTGTTTATCACCTAGGTCAACATGTTTTTTTAAGTACCTTAAACTCAGGCAATATCATACGATATCAAAGAAATTTTGCATGGATTCTCTTTCAATTTACATGCATATTTCAACTCAAACAAATAAACCCTAAAGCTGCTAAAGTTTAGGGTTTCTGCATTTAATAAATTCAATCAAACAAATTCAATCAACCAAACAGACATTAACATTGCATATTTGAACTAAGTTTCATCAAATTGACAATATAGCCTAAACACATGGAAATTTAAAAAAAAAAATCAAAATTTGAGGCATTCAACCAAGAACACTGTAAGCATGAGCATAAAAAATCCAAATCAATTAAAAATCGTCTTAACCCTAAACCCAACACTTACTAAAAACTCAAATCATCTTATCATTTTTAATGGTTGGAACACTGTAACACCCCTCACCAACCCAATCTTTAGGACCAAATGCGAGACACTGCATTCGTTGTTGGAGCAACTCAGACTAGTTACATATATTGAATTCAATAAAAATTCATAAATAATATAAATTAAATCAACCATTCCAAATACTCAATTTCAATTTAAGTATTTAAAATCATATTGAAAACATTTTAAAACAATTTCTAAGTGCTCGGAGGTGATCGAGACTTAGTACGAGTCTTTAGGGTCGAAACAACTCAAAATAGGGGAGGGACCCTTGTTTGCCATAGTTGTATCGGTACGAGTGAGAACTTGTATCGATAAAAGTACTTGCTATTGTACATTTTTTCTCACTGACTTATTACTATACAACTAAGTACATGTACTAATACAACTATGCCAGGACCCAAAAATCATCTCAAAAAGCATCATTCACACTTAGAGTTACACATTCAAACATCATAAACACATACTATAAAGTTATCTTACTTAACCATCAACTTAACTTACTTGGCAAGCATGAAACTCATCATTCATAAGCATAATATTTATATATCAACCATGATATGCTAAACATATAATCATATCTAAACATCGTCAGCACATGCCCACTTAACTTAAGTTACAATTCCATCAATGTCAATTATTCAAAATTAACATAAAGGACTCCAACTACTACTTCTAAATCTAGGTACATGCCATCATGAAACTAATACCAAACAGACAATGTAGACATTGATTAAACTAAGAAGAGAGTCTTGGATGTTGTTGATCAAACGAAACTCCACTGAACCTAATCGTCACCTGCACAAGGAAACAAACAAATCCACAAGCTAAGCAAAGAAGTTGAGTGGTGCTAACATAATTTAATAATGCATATACATATTGAGTAAGTAAACATGTTATTAGTTCATTCTATAATCATATCTATGATGAAGATTGGTATCTCATGGTATCATTTCTTTGGTGTTTTCTTATGATTATCATAATTCAGTTTATGTCTTGTATATTAACATATTGATGCACCCTTAGAGCTTTGCATCCCAATCTCAAATATCAAACAATTTGGTTCATTCATAACATCATTCATATATCAATTTCATACTCAAGTATATATAATTTTCATATCTCAATTATACAACATTTTGCACTTTAACCTCATTAATTTGATATTTTAGCCCTTATTAATCCAATGAGGAATCAAGGATGGACATACGGATTACTATATCGATATACACTCACAAACACTCAATGCTCTGAAGCTAGCGATACGTTCCCACAGACCCTTATGGCTTTGGAGAACTATCTGAAGAAATGCACCTAATGCTAAAGCGGTACATTCTTAACCCCTAGGGCTCTAAAGAACTACTGAATGATATGCACCCAACACTAAAGATAAATCTAATATAGCCATAATGCTATCCGAGACCATTTAATAGGGTATTCATAATGTCAATATACATGAATTCATATATCATTCGTTTCTTTTATTTTACTTTCATGATTTTCACCATGTCACAAACATAAATGCATATATATACACATTAGCTCAAAAAGTCATCAAGTCACAAGTTTACCTTACATTTCATGAGATCAAATATCATCATTATTTCATTTAAGTTAACCACTTAATAAGCTATGAACTGAAAGCAAATTATGAAAGCACAAACTGAAATCGTTAATCACCCATCGCCTTCTCTTTTTCCTTTTGTCTTCGAGGTTTCGACTTCATCTTTTGCTATGTACGATAATTTTATTACGAAAATATTATTAGTTTCACAATCAACAAGCACATAACCATAATCAAACATGAATGTACATTTTACAATTAGGTCCTTTAGAACCTTAATAACCAAAATTCCCGTAACTTATAATCTACATGATTGAATCTAAATCCAACTTCGTATTTATACTCTAAGGACCTCAAGCTTTCAATTCCTAATATAAAAACCAAAACTTTTCATTCTTTTCACCTAGGACTCTAAAAATTCAACAATAAGCATATAAAATCATGGTCAATTCACAATTGAGTCCTTGTTCATATAACCATTCAAGGACTTGCTACTATCTTGATCAATTCTCTCTACTTTTCTCACTTCTAAATTCAGTCAATGTACTATAATTAACAACTTTTATAATTTAATCACTTAATAAATGCCATACTTGACACGTAAATCCCTTGATTAAAAATTTCAAATTAACTTATTTTAAGAAATCTAATCTTCAAACCAAATTGTTCACACCGAATAAAATCATATAGTTATAAACACCTTCGCAAATCCAGGTTCTTCTAACCATTTTGCACCAATAATGCAACATCCACAAATTGGATTAGAAAGCCACCCAGATTTCCCTCAAAACTCTCAAAATAATCCCTCAATCCTCATAGGGTTCATTAATTTTAGCAAACGAAACCCTAAAGTTTTAGTGGATTTTTTTGGAACTTTCCCTTCTTTTTTTCGTGAAACGTGTTCTAATTTCTTAGAATTTTCATTTACTGATTGAAAAGGCACATCTTTTTCTTTTTCTTTTTTTAAATTTTGGGTTACTTTAGTTTTAATTTAGTTGTGTAATTATTATTTATTCATTTTCTTTTAATTTGCTTTCTAATTATATCCTATGCAGCAAAGTAATGTGTCACATTAGATAAATGTAACCTTATTTAACGACAATTAACCTTCGAATGACAATTTTGTAATATTGTGATAATTTTAAATTTTTTTAAAGTTTTGGTGATTGAAATGAAATTTTAATCAAAGTTAAGAGACAATTGGTGCAGTTTATCTTACTTTTTAATATAAATAGATAGGGTAAAAGTATCATGGAGGCCTTTGTATTAGGAGTTAGATTGTATTTTGCCCCCTCCACTCAAAAAATTGGCAAATTAGTCCCAATACATTAGATCAAAAAGCAAATTGATCCTTCTATTAAAAACTTCATCCATTTCTTTTCTTTTCTTTTTTGAAAAAAAAAAAAACTCCATCTATTTTTATTGTTAAAAATTAGGGCTATTTTACCCATCTAACCCACAAAAATTAATATTTATAAAAATGACCCTAGTTCAAAAACATTCACCTAAATGACCTGAAATGAACAGGAAAATTGGGTTATGGGAACTAGATGGCCGGCAACACTATTTTTTCTATTAAAAAAATTATTTTTGGGTTTTGGACACTAGATGGCCGGCACCCATGTTTTTTTTTCAAAAAAATTTTGGGGTGCTGGCACATTGATGGCCAGCACCCCTTTATCTAATTAAAAAAATATTATTTTTTTGGGGTGTGTGGTGCCGGCCAACAAATGGCTAAAGTCACCTAACAAAAGGGATGAGAATATTGCAACATTAATCCCTTCTTGTTTTCCCATCTCTTTTATTTCCCAAGTTTAATTACGTATTTTATATTTTAAAATAATATTGAACTACTTATCATGTTTTTTAATTATTATTGCATCACTCACATTATTATTATTAAATTTAAAAATTAATTTAAATTTAATATGAACAATTAAATTAGATTTTTTTTTATAAAATTAGAACCTACTTTAATGATTTTCATCTTTTATAATAATTCAAATAAACATTACTAAATTGTTGTTTCTTTTATTTTAAAAAATAACGTGTAATATATTTATAAATTTAGAAACGTTTAAATAGTACCTAGAAAAATTAATTTTAAATAGACTTAAAACTTTTAAATTTAGAAACGTGTAATAAAATTTTAAAATATAAAAATAAATTGTAAAATAACGCATGTAAAAATATTTTTTTTAATTAGATAAAGGGGTGCTGGTCATTAGTGTGCTAGCACCCAAAAAAATTTTTAAAAAAAATACATGGATGTCGGCTATCTAGTGTCCAAAATCCCAAAAATTATTTTTTTAATAGAAAAATAGTGGTGCCGACCATCTAGTTCCCATAACCCAATTTTACTGTTCATTTCAAGTCATTTGGATAAATGTTTTTGAACAAGGTCATTTTTATAAATAATAATATTTTTAGGTCAGGTGGGTAAAATAGCCAAAAATTAGTCTTTGTACGTCAAATTGAGGTGCGCCTGGCACGCCACGGGTAACTGTCTGGTTATTCTATTTTAGAGGTGTTCATGGGCCGGGCCGGGCCGGGTTCGGGCCGGGCCCATAAAAAAATTTCGGCCCGTGTCCCAGGCCCGGGCCCGGCTCGGCCCGAAATATGGGCCTGGAATTTTGTCCAGGCCCGGCCAGGGGAAAAAATCCTAAGCCCGGGCCCGGCCCGGCCCGGCCCATTTTTTAAATAAACACAAAAAAATTAAAAAAGGTCTTTTAAAAATATTTTAAAAATAAAAAAATTTAAAAAAGTATTTTAAAAATATTTTTAAAAATAAAAAATAAAATAAATAAATATATTTATTATATTCGGGCCGGGCCGGGCTGGGCCCGGACCAAAAAAGTGGTGCCCAAGGACGGGCCTAATTTTTTTGCCCAAGCCCATATTTCAGGCCAATATTTTTACCCAAACCCTCCCATATTTCGGGCGGGCCGTCGGGACGGGCCGGGCCGCCCGGCCCATGAACACCTCTATTCTATTTGCAATGTCAGTTTTTAACAATAAAAATGAGTGGAATTTTTTTATTAAAAATGACTAATTTACTCTTTAATCTAACATACATGGATTAATTTACCTATTTTATAAATAAAATAAACAAAAGACAATCTGACTCTTAATACAATGACCTCTATTCACACTTTTACCGAATAAATAGCCACAATTAAATTTAATTCCTCGAAAAATAATGTAAATAAAAAAGCATTGCCATGCATCAATCTCATGAACTCCAATCTCAAGCAATTAAGATATTAGAAATGCAGTTAATATTATGTATAAAATTGATCCAATGTGAGGTAGTGGTGTGTTGTTCCAAGTCAACAGCCACCAAAGAAACATAAAATAATTTATCCAATTTCATAATATATTTATGAAAGCAAATGTGAACAAAGAATGGATCATGAGTCATGACATATTGTTGTATCAATCAACTCACAGATCCCAAGAAAAATTTTCCCCATTTTTTAATCACAAATGCTTTGCATATCATTTATTTTAACATATTATGGGTCATTGTCATTTTATTTTGTTTATTTTTGTTCACCATGCTCATCCATAAGCCAACAACTTCTTCACCTTCAATTTCGCAAATTATTTTGAGTTTTAATAAAAAAAACTTTTTAATTATCCCATTAAATATAATTTAAAGATACATGATCAAATTTCAATTTTATTTGTAAAGTTTTTAGCAGTATATTAAATAATTATTTTTATATTAATTTATTGTATTAATATTTAATTTTTCGATAAAATTATGCTTTGATCCTCTAAAATATTTATTTTGATTTTGTAATTCACCAAGAACATGGTAAAGTCTGAACAACAAGCACGACTAACGTAACCACATCTGAGGCAGTTAACACCCTTGCCATCAGGTCATCACATGGGGTTCGTAAATTTTATAATTTGATATGATGTATTTAGTAACAATTTTAATATAAACCTTGTTCATTTATTAGCTTAATTATTTCTAGGTTAAAATATGTCAAAAGTTCATGTACTCTTTGCAAATTTGGAATTTAGTATTTGTAATTTAATTTTTAGGAATTTAATCCTTCTACTTTTTAGTTTTTAAAACTCAGGTCCAACTATTAATAATGTTAAAATTAGTTTGTTGAATTCAGATTCATTACAAACGTCAATTTTTTAGGTACAAGTCTGCCAAGTGGGCTTTCTTCTTCAAAATATCAAACCAAAAAAATTAACAATGTTAACAATGAGACTTGAAATTTGAAATTTGATACGTAAAAGGACTAAATTCTTAAAAATAAAAATAAAAATACTAAATTCCAAATTTATAAATATTGTAAAGACTTATGACATATTTTAATCTTATTTCTATTGCTTTACATTAATTATTTTTATAAAAAATAATCATTACAATATATAATACAAATTGAGCATTTGCTATTGTTAATGCATGCAAATTTATGTTTTTCTTCTAATGCAAACTTTTGTTATTGTGGTTAAATTATAAAAATTTTTGTTTATATTAAATTGTTACATACACGACATTAATAATAATTAATCTCATTTATTAGGAGAAATGTACATATTATTTGCAATTTTAATATTTATAAATTGAAATATTTTCAAACTTGTATACCAATAACCTTTTTGCTAAGCATTATGTTGTAGGCACGAGAGCTTGGGTTAAATCCTAAATAACTCCATTCTCTTCCCTCAATTTTCAGAAAACTATATATATTTTTTCAAACTTGTTATACCCTTCTGCTTCTTGGAAAAGACACTTGTTTGCAAGATAGAAAGTATTGACTTCCTTTTGACTCCACCTAAGATTGCATCTTAGTTGGCCACTCGCCAATACTTACGGAGTGGCACCCTTCTATTTCTAAGACTACTTGCTTTTAGGTGTGAATTCTCTCATTGCAATAATGAGTTTATTTAGCCATAATTATCTCATATTGTTTGACTACATAATAGAATGGGCCCGATATAGGGCTTCACACTCATGAATATCCTTTACGCATTTGGAGGGATTGAATATTTATTTTGTCATATCATATTAGTAGACAATAGGGACTTTTGAAACCTTAAAATTACTTTGAGCAAATATCTCTATTCTCACTCTTATTAGCTTGCCCTATTGTTTTTATTCAACTCTTCCCTTCTTTAAGTGAACCGACCTTCACAAAGCCACCTCCCTATTTTCCCTTGTTGGACATTGTATAAACAATTGGTGTGGTGAGCGTGAATCGAAAATGTCTTAAATTCAAAAAGATACAACTCTCAACTCCTCTAACCCTGCCAACTCCAGTAACCTTGCCACTTCCTCTCAAGGAGCCTCTCAAGGGGATGGTAAAGATCTTGTCAATATTGAGCTTCCTTTGAACCAAAAACTTCCTCTCAACATTTCAACGAACAACCCAACTGTTACCCCTCTTGAAACCTTTACACAACTCATGGCCTCCCTCAATATCCTCATATCCACTCCTTTTCCTGATCCTACCATTGTTATAGGCATGCCACCAACTACCACAGAAACTCAAACTCACCTAGCGCTCTTATTCCAGAATTTAGAGATGAAATCCTGTGCCAATTTTTTTCTAGTCTAGTAGCTTTCCAATCTTAGCCCACTATGGCCATTATGCCCTCAAATTAAACTTCCCAATAATAACAAGGATCTGGCCCTCGATTGCAAGTCAATGAGATGTAAGAGAAAATTTGTCTTATGCAAAAGCAATTCTTGGTTCAACAACACCAATTTCAGGAGTAGTAAGAATGCCAACGCCTGTTGGATTTGCAAAATGCCCACAATGAACAATTGATTGTAAAGCTTCGTGCAACCAATGATGTGGCCAAAGAGAACAACTTGCTTGATCTTATCCACCCAGAAGACTTGGCTCAGTTAACCGTCAGTAGAAATCAAAGGGATGGTAATGTCGATGAGATTATAGAAGAGGCTTGACACGACAACCACCCAGACTGAGGAGCCCACAACAAAACACACTTTGTTGAAGAGCAGATACCCACCCTCAGGTTAGAGTTATTGAAAACGGTCAAGGTTACCAAGCCTAATGAAGCTTCGTGGAGTTATGCCAATGAACCTCTACCCGTTCAGTTTTAGCTCATACCCTTTCGGGCATCTTTAAGTTCGCCAAGTTGCCTTACAATGAAGTGGGTGACCCAGAAGATCATCTCACCAACTATAACAATCACATGGACATCCTTGGGGATTCAGATAAGGTCAAGTGTAGAGCCCTCTCCATGACTTTATCCGGAACTGCTTGATAGTGGTACTTATCACTTTCTTAGGGGACCATCTACAGCTTTGATCAGTTAGATGGGTTATTCATAAGTAGTTTTTTGTCTAACAATACCCCTCAACAATCCTCAATGTATCTTACGTCCATTCGGCAACATGAGGAAGAGCCTCTCCATGATTTTATTAAGAGATTTAACACAACAACGATGATCATAAAAGATGCATTTGATGATTTAGCCATTTAGGCCTTCATGGTTGGGACTACACATCAATTTTTATAATTTCACATTATTAACAACCCACTAAGTAAATTATCTCAATTGTATGAGATGGTTCATCGTTTTACAGAAGAGGACCAGATGGATATTGATTGGGCCAAGTCTGTGACCCTGGCAGTCCATGCTACCAATTTCTCAAAGCTTTCTTCCCCTCTGTGACACTATCAACCTGCGCAGAGGAGTCTTCCCCCAATAGGTGATGGGCAATTTCATTAGTATAATTCACCGCAACAAGGTGATAGGTGGATAGTAAATACTATAAAAAGTCCTCACCACTTAGGACCTACTAGGGATAATCGACTAAGTTAGCACCATCGAGACCATGTCCTATATAATCGCCATCATACATATCAACCTATTTGTTATCCAATTGTCATATTTGATTAGGTGGAATACCAGGGGGTTCTAGGCAAACCTCCAACCATGCCTTCTAACCTTTGACAAAAACGAGTCACCCTTTCATTACAAATCCCACGATGAGTGGGGCTATAGCATAGAGCGTTGCGTCTAGTTAAAGGATGTCATTGAGGATGCCATTCGTAGGGGCCAACTAAAATAATATGTGGCTCGAGAAACTTATCCCCTGAATAAGACACATAATTAGGTAGCGGAACCTTCCGACAATCGGCATAAAGACAAAGGGAAACAACCAATCTGAGGTATTATTGACGTTTTGATTGGTGGAAATAAAGAATAGGCCGCATCCAATTCCAAGCGGAAAGCACACTTGCAGAGCATTCTATCTGAGTCCACATTAATGAAGAAGCCAATGTCTTAGTTAAAATCAACCACAAGAATTAAACTTATCTTTTAACCACACAAACATGCCTAATTGAAAACTAATTGAGAGCAAGGTTGACCTATATAATACTTATTCATAACACATATAAAAGGGATAAAATAACTTTAGTCCCCAATGATTCATGAATTCTTTTTTGTCCTTGTTGATCCCAAATTTTGTAATTTTCCCCAATTTTATTCTTGAACTTTAATTCAGTGCACGACCTGATTTTTAAAAAGAAAGTGTAATTTTTTTCTGTATTTTTTAGATTTATATAAAAAAATTTATATGATAATGTGATATTTTAATAAAGTATCATATTATCACACTTTAGTGGAATCCAAATTTAAGAATCAAATTAACAAAAGTTGTCAAGTTCCAAAATTAATAAGGATGAAAGGGCTCAAATCAAAAAAGTTTACCAAATTCAATGCCTAAGTATTGCTTTATCCCATAAAAATATACCAATGAATAGGGCTGTGCATAATTCGGTTAACCCGATTTTTTTCGGTTGACCGACCGAGTTCGGTTAATCGGTCAGTTAACCGAAAAAATTCGGTCGGGGGTCGGTTAATTTTTTTTATTTTTTCGGTTAATGGTTAAATCGGTTCGAAACCGGTCGGTTAACCAAAAAATCGGGTAAACCGAATTTTACAGGGTAGGGCCTAAACTAGGTCAAATTAAACCCGGCCCAATTTTTTCTCAAGCTCAACACCGAACTTTTTGGGTAATTTTCGGGTAATTCAGTTAATTCAGTTTATTCGGTTAATTCGGTTAATCGGGTAATTCGGGTAATTCGGGTAATTTTTAACCAAAAATAAAAAAAACATAATTTTCGGTTAATTCGGTTAACCGACCTTATTAACCGAAAAAATTTCGGTTCGGTTAATTTTTTTTTTAAATTCGATTCGATTAACGGTTAAAAATTTTAGAAGGCCGGTTAATTCGGTTATAGTAATTTCGGTCGGTTAACCGAATGAACACCCCTACCAATGAAGAAGATGATCTCAAAACAAAAGAATAGGCGTATCTACACGCAAGCATATTCCTCTGAGTAATCTGATTCTTTCCGCTACATTATCTATACTATAAACCAAACCAAACCCAAATAAAATAATAATTTACACATAAAATAAGTTTCCTCTTCGTCTTTTAATATATTAAAAGAAAACATTTAAAGTCGTTAAAAAATTCAAGCTTTTTGAGCGAGAGGGAAATGAATCGTAGCCTCCTCACATAAAATTACATCCATTTCTATATATACAGTCTCTGTTGTGTTGAAATTTCAACTCTTCTTTTTTAAGTTTCGAATTTAAAAAAAATAAAAGCAAAAAAAAAAATCTCAACAATGCCGGAGGAGACGAATTCCATAGACTACATTATGGAGAAGGCATCGGGGCCTCACTTCTCCGGCCTCCGTAGTCCGACCGCCGCCTCTGTCTCTTCCTCCGCTTTCGCCGACGCCAACGCTCCTCGTCAGCCCTTCGTCATCGGTATTCCCTTCCCCCACTTCACTCTTCTCTTCAAAACAAACTAATCGTTTTCCGATAACCAACTGAAATCTGAATAGCTACTGCTTGTCTCTAATTTGGCTTTTATTTCTTAAAATTAAATAAAAAGAGAAGCCTTCTTTTATTATTTATTTATAAAAAATGGAAAATTTTGATCTCTATTTATTCCTTGAGTGATTAAGCAGGTGTTTCTGGAGGTACAGCTTCAGGTAAAACGACAGTCTGTGACATGATCATCCAACAGCTCCACGATCACCGCGTTGTTCTTGTCAATCAGGTTCAAATTCAAGTTAATTTTTTTGATTATGAACTGTATTTTATTACACTGTTAGTTTATATTTTCTTTCTTCTTTTTTTCTTATGATGTAGGATTCGTTTTATCGTGGTTTAAATACTGAAGAGTTAAAACGCGTGCACGAGTATAATTTTGATCATCCTGGTAAACTAGTTGGATTTTGTTTGCTGAATTTGATGCCTTTTGTTATAGTGGATGGTATTTTCTTGACTGTGCTTCATTTGTTTTTTTGCTTGTGTAGATGCTTTTGATACTGAGCAGCTTCTGGAATGTGTTGAGAAGCTTAAAAGTGGGCAATCTGTTCAGGTCCCAATCTATGATTTTAAACAACATCGTCGTTCTTCGGATAGTTTCCGACAGGTAGTTAGTTTGTTCCTTGTTAAATTATGTTTAATGATGCTGGAGCAAGCTAATTGTACTACTCAAAAGAACTTGGAATAGTTGTTTTGGATGTTTGTTTCTACTTTAGATGAAATGCTTGCTTGCACTTGCATTTTACTTTTCTTTCTCCTTTTAGACTTTTAGTTATTAAATTCTTCGTCGCATTGCAAAATATCCAAATATGTAGGTGATAATTCAATAAGTTGGCTGCTTATCTGGATTTGCATGGTGTTTAATCTATTTTCAGGTTAATGCTTCTGATGTCATAATTTTGGAAGGAATTCTTGTTTTCCATGACCAGCGTGTCAGGAACCTTATGAATATGAAGATTTTTGTTGATACAGGTTTGACCTCTTTTACGAAGATACTTATTGTCGCAGCATCCTAAAATGATTGCCATAGAAATGTCTATTTGTATGATTTAGTGAAGATGCTAGATTCGTTTTCTTTACTTAAGACTTATTATCATGCATAATTATCGAGGTTAATCAACCCATAACCATTGTCAACCACTCAAAAAAAAAAAAAAAAGAAGAAGAAAGAAAGAAAGTGTATGAACTAATAGAAACTGGATTAAATTTAAATGTTCGCCAAGAAAAATCTGGTTGATATCTGAGCTGATATGGAAACTAGTGTATAAAACTGTGCTTAAAGTCAACTTGTGTATTAATTGAGTAATTGTTGTCTACGAACTGTTTTAAATTGTAAATAGCCAGTGGCCTGCGAGCCAATAGAAGAGGAACGTTAGTTTAGCAATGGTTTTTTTTTTCCAAAAGTGGACCCAATCAATTCATGGAAGTTTTAAATTTGGGTTCTTAGATCCCCAGGATTGTCACCGAAAAATTACTCTAAGAACACTATCTCCTCACCTAGTTGAACGTGTGTATGTCTGTTTCTTTGCTTGATGAATGGCACATCTGTTCTTTTTTCCCTTTGACCATGTTTCTTCTTTCTTGCTCTCATGGGTTCTTACAGTTCTCGGTTTTATTTGGCAATTTATTATAGATGCTGATGTGAGGCTTGCTCGTAGAATAAGACGAGATACAGTTGAGAGGGGTAGGGATGTAAACTCTGTTCTTGAACAAGTAAGCCTATGTATACCATATTTTTCTTTGTAATTTAATACCTGAAATTATTCCTGAACAAGCACAAATCTTCGGGTGGAATTTATACTTTCCGTGATATGCAGCTTGTTTAATTTTACTTGTCCGGTAGTTGGTGTCATGGTGTATGTGTGTACCAGTTGTAGTCGGACATTGGAGTGAATATCTGGAAGAATAACAGGCTTTTGGAACAGGATACACCCTCATTCTCATATGTCCTACTAAGACACTTATGGAAAGCTTTTCGAACAGTGTGCCTTACATTTAAGTATTCAACATTTCAATAATTACATTGCAATGTTCTGTTATTTATGCAGTACGCGAAGTTTGTCAAGCCTGCATTTGATGATTTTGTTCTGCCATCAAAGAAATATGCTGATGTCATCATCCCCCGAGGAGGTGATAATCATGTTGCGATTGATTTGATTGTGCAACATATCCGCACTAAGCTTGGTGAGCATGACCTCTGCAAAATATATCCCAATGTGTATGTAATCCAGTCAACATTTCAGGTATATCTCATGCTTTATCTCTATCCTATTTCTTTTATAACTTGTTTGATCTCGTAGAGTAACACATTTATGGTATCAGCATTGCTCGCTGCTAGCAAGCATAGAACTGTTCCTCTGTGCTATATTCATGTGCAGCTCTTTCATGTGCCATTTACCCTAAAATGTTCTGGTAAATCATCAGTGTGCCATGGTGAGAGAAATTTGCCACACTTATTGTAGTTAGAGCTTCATGATTGGCGAAAATGATGGCACTTTTATACTTGAAACGTGTGGTCCTTTATTTTTTACTTTAATTATTTCATATTTAAGACTTATTGTGCAGATTAGAGGAATGCATACTTTGATTAGAGACAGGGATATTTCTAAGCATGATTTTGTCTTCTATTCAGATCGGCTTATTCGTCTGGTACCTTCCATTATAACTTATATATGAACTGTGTTTTGTTTATTGTGAGTGTTTTTCGAATGCGAAATATAACTGATTTTGTTGCATTTGATTTAGGTGGTGGAGCATGGTCTTGGACATTTGCCTTTCACCGAGAAGCAAGTAATAACGCCAACAGGTAAGGAAACTCCCAGTTCTCCTTTCTGATAATTTGCAATTGAGAGATGTCCGAAAAGAAAATGATGAATTTATGTTCTGCTTAAGATGTCTCATCGTTGAAACAGTTAATATTTGCTTACGTTTGAAACTGGCTGATATTTCTTTCCAGCATCGATATATACTGGGGTTGATTTTTGCAAAAAGTTGTGTGGTGTTTCCATTATTAGAAGGTGAGCTTTCAATCAGGTATTGATTTGGTTAGTTTTTGTTATTCTACAGCGGACCTTGTTTAGTCAAAATGGGGGGTATTGGGCGATCTACTATTAGGTATGATAAAGTAATGATGAACCTTAGCTCAGTTGTTTTTATTCTGCATTTACTAACAAGTTTTTCTCCTTTTATTTTTTTTTAAAATTACAGTGGTGAAAGCATGGAAAATGCATTACGTGCATGTTGCAAAGGAATAAAAATTGGCAAAATTCTGATTCACCGTGATGGAGATGATGGGAAACAGGTCAGAAATGTTCTTTGGATCTTTATGCGATTAGGTACTGCATATAAATCAATCTTAGCCATTAATATGCTTTCTTGAAAACATTTCAGCTTATCTATGAGAAGCTTCCCAAGGATATTTCCGAACGACATGTCCTCCTTCTGGATCCGGTTCTTGGTACAGGTAAGCTTGTTCCTCTTTTAGAAGCTACTTTATGCACCATTTTTCATTCCTGATGTTATCATTGAATTGCAAGAAAGACCAAGGAAAAGAAGGTTGTCTTGAATCTTTTCTGGTTAACGAATCAGATTAAGTGGAGAATTAGTCAACTTTTTCTTGTAGGGAATTCTGCGAACCAGGCCATTGAACTACTGATACAGAAAGGAGTTCCGGAATCTCACATTATATTCCTGAACCTCATCTCTGTAAGTTTTTAACGTTGTTGGCTGCGAAATTTGGATGCATCTACTACTTTGCAATCCTTCCTACGTATTGATCCCAAACCTCATTTTCTTTTTCCTCAGGCGCCTGAAGGAATCCATTGTGTTTGCAAACGGTTCCCATCATTGAAAATCGTCACTTCAGAGATTGATGTTGCACTAAATGAGGAATTCCGTGTTATACCAGGGATGGGTGAGTTTGGGGATCGTTACTTTGGCACTGATGACTGATCCACCATTGTTGACAAAGTTCCAACTAGCCAGGTATCATATGGAACCGGGTGCTTGAATATGTAACATTCCAAAATACATGTAGAAGGTATTGGGTAGGACGATGGGGAGAAAAGTCCGTAGATGACTCCCATATCATTTTACTTTGTTATCTTGTTGCCTTTAAATGCCCTGATTCGCGAACTTGCAGTGAAGTCGTAAAACATTATGGCTACCAATTCTATGCAGTTGATTTTAGACAATTCCTGCTATGCCCTTTAAATCTGATGAGGCATTGCATGGCTGTTGGTTCTCTTCCATATGCATTAAGCATTTTTGTTGCAGAGTTATGAATCTGTGTGATATATTTGTTTAAATGGTAATATCTTCTATGTTTTATTTTATTTTATGTTATTTGGGATTGATGAACTTAAATGACCAATAAATATCGGATTCTAACATTTTTAATCTCTATCCTTAACCAAGATTTTCTTTATTTTAGAAAAGTTAATTAATTCCTCACAGTTTTTAACTGTACAATATCTCCTGCGTTATTATTATTATTATTATTAAAAATCCTACCACATGGGTAAACATGTAAAAATCATAAATTTAGGATATAAATGTATGTCTAAAATAACATACAATAAATAATGAAATCTATAGTTTAAAACTAACTAATAATCTATACTATTTTTAGTGTTTTATTGAGTTGGTGGCACCCCCAACAGCATCACTAACTCGGTTAGTAAAATTATGAAAATACCCTTTTGTGATTTAAATAAGTTAAATTATTTAAAGGTATTCTAGGTATTTTTATTTCAACAAAAATTAATAAAAATATGTCTATAATAAGATTTAAAATTGTGCCAATTGGTTTAGTAAATTTTTTAATTAACCAATCAACCAATTTATTATGTGTCTTACTGAGTTGGTGCCACCTTCAATTGGATCACTTACTCGGTTAAGAAATTACAAAAATATATTTTTGTAATTAAAATAGGTTAAATTATTCGAGGGTAATTTAATATTTTTATTTAAAAAATTAATAGAAATATGTATATGGAGGGATTTGAACTCGAACCAATTGCATTAGTAAAACCTTTAATTTATTACTCAATTAAAGTTTTATTTTAATAGAAATTCTATCGCACACGTATGCGAAACCACAAATATAGAACACAAATGTGTATTTTAAAATAGCATAAATTAAATAATGAAATGTAAGCCTTGAAACTAAGTAATGATAATAACACATAAAATATGCACGATATTAAAAATAAAAAAATTAGATTAAATTATGAGTAAAACAAAATATAAACACATAAATACATTAGATAAAGAATACTAAATGTACTACAATTATTTTTAAACACACAATAAAAATGAAATATAAGGCTTGAAACTAAGTAATTATAATAACACAATAAATATGTATGATATTAAAATTTTAAAAAATAGATTAAATTAGAAGTAAAACGAAATTTAAACACATAAATACATTGATAAACAATACTAAATCCACTACAATTATTTTTAAACACAATAAAAATGAAACATAAGGCTTGAAACTAGAGGTATTCATGGGCCGGGCCCAGACAAAATTTTAGGCTCGGGCCCGGCCCGGCCCGAAATATGATCCTAAAAATTTGTCCAAGCCCGGCCCGAGAGAAAATTGCTAAGCCCGAGCCCGGCCGACTCGACCCATTTTAAATATATATTTAATATATATAAAATATATATTTGATTAAAAATAAAAATATATATTTGATTAAAATTAAAAAATATATATTTAATATATAATTCGGGCCAGGCCCGGGCCAAAAAAGTTTTACTCGAGCCCGGCCTGTTTTCTAAACAGGCCTCATTTTTTTGCCCAAACCCATATTTCGGGCCTATATTTTTACCCGAACCCTCTCATTTTTCAGGCGGGCCATCAGGCCGGGCCGGGTAGCCCAATCCATGATCACCTCTACTTGAAACTAAGTAATTATAATAATACATGAAATATGTACGATATTAAAATTAAAAAACTTAGATTAAATTACGAATAAAACGGTTTTTTTTTTTTGTAATGAATAAGAAATTACAAGACACAACCTACATCAACAAACTTAAATCCCCAAACGAGGATATTTCAAAAATGCACAATCCTTGACTATCCAAGTGTGCCAACTTGGCCAACCTATCAGCTTTCTGGTTCTCTTCTCTAGGTATGTGACAAATATTCCAATGACAAATCTGAAACAATAACTGAAGAATCCTCTTAATCAAACCCAAGTTTGACCCTTCTGTGAGACTTTCCTGGATGGCCGTAACCACCTCTAGATTGTCCGTCTGGATTAACACATTATCTAAACCTTAATCAATTAAGATATTCAATCCATCCAATATGCCCCACAATTCAACCTCGAATATTAAGCAGCTACCCAAGAACCTATTAAACTAGTGATCCACTCCCCATTTTGGTTTCTCACAACTCTTGCTACTGCCGCAAAACTATCCTCAAGTCTAACGGATCCGTCTGTGTTCAAATATATCCCACTCCCAAATGAACTAGAGCACAAGATCGGAGCCTGAAACGCACCCGTTGGCCTCTTATCAGACATCAAAAATTATTTGGCCGAACTATACGAGACCTTAATAGTATTATTATTGCTCCAAGTCACACCCTAAAAGATGAAAAGATTGTAGTTCTTCCAAATATGCCAGATGATAATCCCAAAAGACACTTCCAATCAACCTCCCAAAACAAATGTCATAATGGTTCTGCAGATTTGAAATGAGCCATTCCTGTAGATTACACGCGTAAAACCTACGAAGTCGATCAGTAGGGATTATAAGGTTCTAGATTTTCCTTGCTTCAGTGCAATCTCTTATGGCATGCAACACATCTTTTGAAGTATGACCACAAACTCCACATGCCGAACTATGACTTAAGCCTCGACAGACTCCCTCTGTGTTGGTGAATAATCTTTGTTTAAGCACTAGCCAGATAAAAAATCTAACTCTTTGGGAGCCTTTAAACTTTCAAGGGATCTTACAGATATCTTCCTTCTGTTTCAAAGAACTTTCCCGAATTTTTCCATATGCACTTTTAACAAAGAAGGAACCCATCCTTATTCCTCCCCATATAATCATGTCAGCTCTTGCTGCTGAATGAGGTGGAGGTATCCCAATAATCTTTCGAATGACAGTCTCATACAATCAAAGCCGAAACAAATCAAGGTTCCAAATACCATTGTCAACCACCATGTCACTAAGCAAGTAGTCCAAATCAAAAATAGCATGACCGGGAATTAGATTAACGAGTAAAAACGAAATTTAACAATGAAGCCAAGATAAGCTACTATTTTCTATTACCAGTAAAGAATTTAAATAATAGTATAGATTATTTTTTCTGCTTCCAAATTCACTTTTTTTTTTCAATTACCAATTTTTATTAGTCAATTATAACAAATATAAAACCTACCAAAATTAACAATTAAGCTTACTATTTTCTTTGAACAAAAAAAAAAGAAAAGAAAGAAATCCCTGATTTCAAATACCGGATTCGTACCTTTTTGCCAGCAATGAAAAATCTAGAACAATTTATTGAAAATATATGAAAATTTATTAATATTTTAATTGAAAGAATATGAAAATTAATAAGAAAAATGGAAAATTAATGTGCTAAATATTATTTTAATATCAATGTTATTGCAGACTTGTTTCAGTCATCAAGAGCAACATGAAAGGGTCGAGGAGAGTTTAAAAGCCGCCGCCATATTGTCTTATTGTTACGTTGGTGATGTTCTTCTTATTCGTTTGCTTGATTTTACATCAGTTTTCTTACAAATCAAACACCCAATCTCTTGTCCACTCACAACATGTAAGAAATATCTTCCCCCCTAAGCTTGTTTTAAATGTCAGATTATTATTATTGTTATGTTTGTTGGTGTTTTAACTTTAGGATTTTGAAAGGAAAACTCTGCTGCAAGCATTAAGGAAAGCTTCAATTGAATCCTGACGGTCGTTAACGGAGATTGGGCGAAACCGTCATCAATCCTGGACCTATTCCTCGAAAGCTTTCGAATTGGCGAAGGAACGAAACGCCTCTTAAACCATCTGCTTATCATTGCTGAAGATAGCCAAGCTTTTCAGTACTGCAATTCCAAGCATCCCCATTGTTTCCTACTCAAAAACTTCCCAAAGATACAATCAAGAACCCCAAGGAACCTCATGTTGAGTCCCAGCAGAGTAATTTTATTAACCCAAATTGTAGAATTGGGTTACCATGTTGCTTTCACCGTAAGTTTATAAGTTTTTCTGAAAATTGAGATCATTTTTGCTTTTGAGGCAAGTTTAATTCTGGTTTAAGATTGCAGAATGCAGATGTAATGTAGCTGAGGAATCCATTGAGTAAACTCGTACCTGATATCGAGTTGTCAATCGCTTGTGAGCTTTATCTGATGGATGCTGAAACTTAGGTTATCAGTGGAGATGGAGGATTCTTTCATCTCAAAACCAACGAAAGAACTTACCAATTCATTAAAAACCTCAACTTAAAAAGGGTTTTGTACCCTGATTCTGAGCACCAATCCCTCTGCAAAGTTTCCGGGAATGATGGCTTCATCGACCTTATTGGAATGGAAGTTTCATATTTCAGTGAAGTGAATTTTGGTAGACTTTGTCTGCCATGTGATTTGAATCAGATATATACCATACAAGCAAACTGCTGTGAAGACATTGATAGCAAGATCCATGATCTGAAGCTTGTTATTGATGACTGGAGAAAGTTCAAAGAACTGTCTGCAAATAATGCTAGCTCGAAATGGTCGCCTTTATCGTGGAGAGCTCCACAGAAATGTATTGCGTGATTTCAATTCTCAGACAGCCCCCAGGTCAGGTTTTTTGCCCTCATGTAAGCTGTCCAGGTGAATCCAACAAAGATGTTTCCGATCTTATAGCTTTTTTACGGAAGACAAAACAGCATAGATTCTAACATTTTCCTATTCTAAACATGAAAAACCTAAAACCGATAAAGGTTGGTCAGTTGCCAATCATTGTATGGATTGCAACTTCACATAAATTGATAGTTGTCCTGAGACATTACCTCAGTTTTAAGATTGCTCCAATGTCTTTTACATCATACATAATCACCAGGTTATAGCAAAGACATGCCAAATATAACTGGCTGAAATAAATCCGACAAACAATGCAAGAAACCATCGATTTCATAAGCACCTACCTAACAGAATTCAGTAAACACTAGGATTGAAACTATCCAAGAGATTCGTCAATAACGCTTTAAGCAATTTGATTTTCAAGAGTTCGAGAACTGACTTACAGATTAGTTTTATAGCTGCCATTGATTCAACAGATTTTACGAGTCTGTCCTGTTTAAATTCCAACCAACCTATTTATCTCAACATGAAGCAGCAAGCTCCAATATATTTCTTTCATCGTGTGAACCACCGCCAAAGTTGGAAAAGAAGACTCGGGCATACCTAAGAATAAGATTTCACACCTTCCTTTGCAACTCAACGAGGGAATGAGCAAAATAAAAAATGAAAACATAAACACAAATTTCAACATATAACTGATACTAACTGCCTTACTGAGGTCAGGAAAATCATGGTGATGTATAAACTGCCTTGAAAGCTACTAAGGAGTGAACATTTTTACTATACTCAAAACATTTACAGGGTGAGGGTTCAACCAAGAACCAAAGATAAAGATTAGTAACTAAAAAGGCATGGCTAAATGTAGTCAATAGGGAAAGTCTGCATCGGGCATGTCCCAGTTATCTTCGTCATCCTCGTCCTTCTTTGAAGATTCTTCTTGTTTGCTCAGTTGCGAGTATCTTGCTTGGGGACGCCTGCTCAGAGTGATGAAGAAGACAATAATAGAATATAGCAGAAAACAACATGGAGGATGCTCACCATTCACAAAATAAAATTTTGACCCTAAACTCAACAAGAACCTAAGAAGGGGAGGCTGTACCAAGTTCATCGGAAACTAATAAAAACTACAAATAAACAAGCTATATATCCATTGAGATTCAATGCTACACCTTTCTTAAACACTACTGTATGTGCTAAATTTTGATGCCTTCATTGTAAGATGATGAAGTTGTCTCCTAAAACCATATACCGGAGATAGATTGACTGAATTCGTATTTAACCATTGTATTGGTAAAATCAAACCAAAGAAAACTACAAGAAGCTTCAATGGTTTTTTTTTTTTTTTTTTCCAATGGCTAACATACTGAATGCACAATTTCTAGCTTTATTTCTCTTTGCATCATTTCTATTCTCCTACGTACTCTCCTTCATGCTTCACTAAGGGGATCAAATTTGCCTAAATTTCATATGAATTCTTCACCAAGCTTCAAAGTTTTTTTTTCTATGGCTAGCATACAAATATCTAACCAAAACAGCTTGTGATCAGCATTTAAGTCATAATTAAACTGAATTCACAATTTCTAGCTCTATTTATCATTGCACCCATTGTTTTTCAAGCTTCACAAAAGAAACCAAATTTGCCTAAATTTCATATGAATTCTTCAGCCCTTCTCTTTTTTTCCCCTCAAATCAAGAACCAATAAAACCTACAAAAACCAAAACTTTCAAACCTAAAACAAAACCTAAATTAAACAAAAATTCATAAGAAAAAAAAGAGGAAGCTACACGTAGGACACAGCAGCCGAAGTTCTTATCTTTTTACCTTCTACGATTACGCTTAGCAGCCTCGCGTGACTTACGTTTCTTCTCATCTTGCTTATTCTCATGGAACCTTCTTCTTTTACACTCTTGAATAACACCAGCTTTCATCACCTCCCTTCTGAACCTGTTAAGCAGCTTTTCTTCAGGTTCATTATCATCCACAATAACCTGAACGTTGTAAGCTGATTTGAAGAAAAGAGTATTCGAATATGCAAGGGAAGGGCATATAACTGATGACAATTCAGTTGATGATGAAGGAGATTGATCCTCTTGAGCTGACAACGAAAGGAGAGTGCTTTTGGGCTTTTGGGATGAGAGTGAAAGGTTGTCGAGAAGAGGCGCTTTGGGCGGCGGCGGCGGTGGTGGTGGAGGAATGGAAGGCAAAAAGGAGGAGAGGAACTTGGAAAGAGAGAGCCAAGTAGCCATTATTACGGACTGGTGGAGTGTTTGTGGATGGGAATTCTATTGGCTTTGCTTTGCTGGTTTTATCATACTTCAACATAAGAAGATTAATTTGGGATCATTTTGGATAACTATGTCATCCAAATTGTTTTGGTTCAGCCATCTGGGTCTCAAATTATTAAAGCAGGAGGCTTGATATAGATGAGGTTTGCAAGTTACTTTACCATATTTCCATTTAACAAATATAGATACATTCACCACTTTTCTCATGCGACTGTAATGTTGAAGCTACAAAATTACTTTAACTCGGTTGATAGTAGGATTATTCTCAGTATGAGGGATGCGAATTCGAGTATGTTAAAGTGCGTTTCTCTTCTTATTTAAAAGTTGGTAATGAGATATGAATAATTATAAGTATTGTATAAAAATAAATTACACTTATACAACAAGGGAGGAGTATAAGAGGAGTAAGTTGGTCGGGATGAAAAGTCCGATGTTATGAAAAGAGAGAAGTACAGAGGGGAGCAAGGTGGTTGTTATGAATGTTGATTTACCCAGTTAGGACGGAGAGTCAAAGGTTATGAGTAGTGGAAGTCAAGAGAATGTAGAGACTAAGAACTCTTGACAACTCACGTGATGTTTGGTGACCAACAGCTTTATGCTCATGATAAAAATTAGATCATATGTTCGAATGATTATCTCGAGAAAGTGAGTTTACAGGTGACCTCTTAGCTTACTGGTGACAGATTTACCGTTTGACTATTTCTCTGGCTTGTCACGATGGAGTATAACAAAAACAATAATAATAATAATAATAATAATAATAATAATATATTTTAATAATTTTCAATTATTTTTATTATTAACATATTAAATATTTGATATAATATTTTTCAATAATCATTATTATTAAAAATATTTGAGTTAATTCACAAGGTATGATTGATCGAATTTGCTATATAAATACATTTGAAAAATTGTTAACATATTAATTTATATTGTGAAGAGGTTGATCAGCTTAATCCTAAATTTCGATATTGATGACCGAAATGATATTTCAAAAAAATATTTATATGTAGATAAGTACCTAGTGATATCACACGTGTATGGCTTGTTAAAAAGAGGGAGCCATATGCGAAGTAAAATTTACAGATTGAGAATAAAACTAGAAAAAATACCTTAGAATAATGAATTGAAGCTGGAAAGCCTAGAGAGCGTAAATATAAAAAATAATTAATTATCACAATTAAAAAATTAAATACGAAAATAGGCAAAGGTGACCAACCGACAACACTACCCCACTTTTTCTCCAATCATGCCGCAGTTATTTTTTTTAAAAATTTTTTAGTGTCGCCATTATGTTAAGCGGTATCAATATATATTTTAAATAAAATATCAATATTTCTTCTTATATACCGGAATAAAATTATATATATTTTTAATGATGTTGTTGTCTGACGACACCAACGATAGTTTTTAATATTTTCTTTATTGTTGTTTAAAAATACTAAAAAATAGTCAAATCCCTCTTCTTCTTTTGCTTTTTAACCTTTTTTTCAATTTTTAAGGATTTTCTATTTAGTATAAAAAGGAGGTTTGGTCCCCTTACCCCGGGCAAAATACCAATAAAAGCTCATTTTTTTAAAAAATTATTGAAATGGGCCCAAAAAAAATTAATTACCGAAAATGCCCTATTCTTCGAAAACGCGTCCACATCAGCGCATTGTCAAGTGACGAGGCAGGAAAACGCTTCCCCAAGGAAGCGTTTTTGCCCGCGCGTGAACAGTAGCAATGGCTACTTTTTTTACCGTTAGTGACCCCCCCAACGGTAAAAAAAGCTTTCAAATTCCTTTCATTTTTTTCACATCTAAATCCTTTCTCACAATTTCTCTCCAATATTCTCTCAAATTCCTCTCAAATTCCTCTTAAAAAAGCTTTAATTATTTAATTTTTTAAAAAAAAGCTTTAATTTTTTTTTTTGAATTTTTTTAAATCATAAAAATTTAATCGTGTTAGCAATGGCCGGAGAATTAATTCATCTCGATAACAAGCACATATCCGTCAAACAAATGAAAATGGTAAGTGTTAAATTTAATTTTTAAATATTATTTAAGATTTTTTTATTTATGCAATTTTAAATAATTTTTATTTTATTATTTCTTATAAAAGTCTATAGATCGGATATTGCAATGTTATATCTGTAATATGCATGGTCCTCCATCACCGTTGGTAGAGAATTACCTGCGGGAAGCGGGTTTTTGGCACGTGGTGACGGTAGGCCAGGGATGCAAGTTAGACCTGAAACTCATCAGTGCGTTGATTGAGAGGTGGAGACCCGAGATGCACACATTCCATCTTCCATGTGGAGAGTGTCCTATCATTTTGGAAGACGTAAATTTACAATTAGGATTGCCGGTGGACGGGTACGCAGTCACTGGGTCTGTTCAATCTGGTGATTGGGGAGCGGTATGCTACGAGCTTTTGGGTGCTATTTCGGATAATATTAACGGAGGTCGGATCAAGATGGACTGGTTACGAGACACATTCCCGGAGCCAAATGATGATTCAACCAAACTAGAAAGAATCCAATATGCTCGGGTATACATTCTTTAGATAATTAGAGGTTATCTGATGCCGGACTTGTCACATAACCTTGTACATTTAAGATGGCTGTTGAAACTCGTTAATTTTAGAGCAGTTGGTGAATTTAGTTGGGGGTCTGCCGTGTTGGCAACATTGTACTGGGAGATGTGCGGGGCAACGCGACCGAATAAAGCGAAAATCGGAGGTTGCCTATCACTACTGCAGTCATGGGCACAATTTTGCTTTCCATTTTTACGTCCTCGAGTGGACCACCCATATACATTCCTATTCATAACGAGGTAAATTTTATATTAGATTTTACAATTATTACATAGATTTAAAATATAACCGTATGCTAAAATTTTATTTAATTAGGTGGAACCATTCGACAAGTTATGCTCGATTACCTACCTCTCTTGAAGATATACGGCTTCTATTAGACCAACGGTCGGAAGCACAAGTAAGTATTAAATAAAATAGATATTTTCATCATGAGATAGTCGATTGGTATTTAGTATTTAGTATTTAGTATTATGTATTATGTATATAACTAATATTTCCATTATGTTCATATAGTTTCAATGGACACCATACGAGGATTCGACAATTCGGGCAGTAATTCCGGATGAGTACTTCCAAAATCCAAACGCTTGGTATGTGAAAGTCCCATTGGTCAACTTTGGGACCGTGGAGATGCACCAGTCAAACATAGTATTACGGCAATTTGGATTCCGACAACCGATTTCCTTGGCACCTGAGGTGCTGGATGATCATCACAAAATCGACCTACGGCAATTGCATATGGATTGGCCGAGATTTTGGTCACACTACATCCAAATGTGGGAAGATCAGTATGATTATATACCTACTCGGGAACCGATCATCATTCCACAGTTAGCGTGCGTGCCAGAATATATGTCATGGTTTAAGATTCATGGCAAGTCATATTTACTGTCAACAGAGGAGAGGCAGCGGCAATTGCATCAACAGCGCCCACACAATCACTCGGCCCATCAACATGCCTATACAATCACCAGGCCCAGTAACAGCACTGACACGGTCATCCGGCCCAGCACTTCAACCGACGATACCCACAGTACAGCCTTTTTAGATGATGCCAGGTGCGTATCCTAGCCCTTTTATGTATCCTAACCCTTATATGTTTCCTTTTTCTAGCCCTATAGCAAGTTGGAATCAATGGCCCGGTTCATCTCCATTTTTTATTACGCCGAGTGACCGCCGATGTATAGGCCACCGTCGCACGAGGGATCGCAAGAGGGGCCATCGAGGAGCTCTTTTTTTACCAATCCCCATCACCGTATGGGTTTCGAACAGCTTTGCCGTTGGTGATGCAAACACCTCCACAGTCACTATTCTATCAAGGTGGCTCATCGTTCCAACACCAACAACCAGATCCCCTACCGGAGGAACCAAAATCCCAACCGGAGCAACCACAACCCCCACCGGAAGGTGGACAAAGGAGGAATCCAGATCGTAACCGTCGACGACCGCCATGTGGCACTGAATCTGGCGTGCACGGAGATTGATATTATTTGATTTATTTTGAATATTTTGATATTATTTGATGTAATAAAATAGAAATTCTTCTATATTATTTCATGTAATAAAATAGAAATTTACTTTTACATTTTTAATATAATAGAAATTCTTTTAAATAAGGTAATATTTTGAATATTGCTATATTATTTCATTTAATAAAATGAAAAGTTGTTTTGAATAAAGTAATTGTAATTTACTTTAATATTTTTAATAAAATAGATTTTCTTTTAAATAAGTCAATATTCTGAATATTTCTATATTATTTGATTTAAAAAATATAAATAATACAAAGTTTTTTACAATAACGTTCAACTATTGCGATTTGGGCATGATCGGCTTGTTTGGCTTGGTTCCTACACCATCCGTACAACTTCTGTTAACTCGCTGTTTCTCGGATACCATATTGTTACGTATTCTATTCGAGCAAGGTCGAGCATTTGGTTTGCGACGCAATTCTCTATCTTGTAACAGCTTAAAGGGAGCAAGTGA